>JAAFCE010001963.1:19968215-20029489 GCA_013389805.1 Trigoniulus corallinus | reverse complement strand
TTTATGGAATTAACTATTTTTACATACAACTTTTATGGAATTAACTACTTAAATATTTTTACATTTATCACACATGTGCATTTCATTCTCTGGATCTGCACATTCATTGTGAGATCACATGTGACAGTTGAAACACTGAACATGTCATCTTCTTTGTTTGGAACAACTAATGCTATTGGGACACTCACTGCACCTGACAAATCATCTGATTGAATCTGTGCCATGGTCAATCTCATGCTATTTGATAGTCTAATATTACTACCACCCATCAACGATCTCATATTACAACCATTCCACCATTTTTCGTTTCTGTAAGATATTGCACTCACAAACAAAATATATGTGAAATTCTCTTTGGAAAAATGAAATAACAATTACAACAGCATATTTTACCTTTTTTGCATTTTTGAAAATGAAAGAATCAGTTAATTTATTTATTCTTGGAAATGGACACCATAAAACTTTCAGCAGTTGCAAAAATTTGATTATTCCACCACACAGTCTAACCCAACAAACATGCCCCCTGTAGTGGGCAAATGTACCATTTTCTATGGTCATTGCTTCCCAACTCCTCCTACAAATGCCAGTGGTGAGCACATACCAAAACATTGGTGTCCCATATTTCTACCCTATCTCATATTCCTACCTTCTCCCATACACTTAACAACATGACTTTACACAGTATGTTCTTATTTATATGATAATGCAATATAAAATCTTTCAAATTTCAATTTCATCGGCAGAGCAATCTGACATTTCATGTTCAAATTCATTTGATCCGACTGCCTCTACAAGTTGTGCCATGATCTACAGTAGTAATTTCAAAGTGTGGACTATGCATGAGTGCGGACTATATACGAAACATACCCATCTCTAATGTGGACTACAGATGGGTCTGGACTATATGAGATGCAGACTTTATGTGAGATTTTATGGTATCTGTGTTTGCTTTGGTTGGTTGTTTGGTTTGTAATTTAGGGCCCATGGACTTCAATGGTCATTAGGGCCCTGAAAGAAAATCACAGTGAGGGTGTAAATGGCCATCCCACCATGATGACAATAAATAAGGGCAAATGCCTACCAAAAGCAATAAAAAATAAAAGGGCAAAAGCCTACCAAAAGCAATAAAAAATAAAAGGGCAACAGCCAAATAAATAACAGAAAAAATACAGGCAAAAGTGAAAATTAGACAAAAGATAAAAAAGGCAAAACCCTTAACAGACATAGACATAAAAAAGATAGATAAACAGCAGATATAAAAAAGGCAAAAGCAAAACCAACATTAACCAAAAACAGACAAAAGCCCAAACAGGCACAGAAATAAAAGGCAAAAGCCAAAATGACACAAAAGGAAAAGGCAACAACTGCCAGAAAAAAGGGTCATTATTAGATTTTGTGAAAGAGGCCAGCCCCTTTCATAAATACAAGTGAGTTCCCAACTCCCTGGGGGTTATCCCCAAGTGAGGTAAAGAGCTCTGGACTGACCCCCCGTTTTGTATCTAAGTTCATGGTATCTCTCACAGGGACTAAAGATGTGTGCCACTGTGAGACGCTCCCAACAGCAGTCACACCACAGTTCACTCTCACCCTGTAGTATGTAGGAGTGGGTGAGGAACGTGTGACCAATTTGCAGCTGAACAATCACAACCTCCTCCCTCCAAGACTGGCGGCACAAGGACACCCAGTGCACTGGAGTGACCTTCAGTGTGCGGAATTTGTAGGCGGTCTCTGCAAACCACTGGGACTGCCATTGTTCATGGACAGCCCACCACATGATCAGGAGAGCGTCAGAGGAGGGGACAGTAGTGCCAGGTAATCTGGCAGGTGGGCCACCTGATGGCCATGAGCATCTGCCCTCTATATTGACCATGATGCCAACTTGCCCTGGGACCCACATGAAAAACACTGTCTTGCCCTGCTGATGAATTGTGAGCAGAGAACTCTGCACAGCCTGGACGATGGCATGTCTGCTATAAAGGGTGTGCAACAGCTGAAGGTAGGATAAGGGAGTCAGTCGCAACCACAAAGTGTGGATGATTCAAACATTGGATGAGTTCCAGTGCCCTGTGCACGGCTGTGAGCTCTGCAGTGAAGACACTGGCTACACCTGGAAGGCGGCCCCACAGAGGCGCCATCCTTTGACCCATCTGTGTAAACAAAAAACATGGCCCTGATAGGTCAGAGAGAGGCGTTCAAACTCTTGTTGGTACACTGACCTATCGGTACTGGCTTTGGGGAATGCTGTGAGCATCCAATTAAAACTTGGCTCTGGTATTATCCAGGGTGGCACAGAGGCCGGCAGTACAGGCTGCACCCTAGGCAGAGTCACACGCAGGCCAGTGAGACCATCCATCCACCACATGCCAAATGGAGGGGGAACCCCTGGCCAGCACGGCAGTTGATTGGCCATTGCAGAGTGCAACTAAAAACGGCTGGGTGTGTAGGGTGCTGTGGCTGAAAGGTCAGCCACAAAATATATGCAGCTGCCATGCACTTCGGTCCCAGAACAAAACACAGTAGGCCAGCGTAATGCAACCGACTTTATATGGCAATCCCATGCTTATTTAACGTTAGTCCATTCTCCTCAGTGGGGAACTTTACTGAACCCAGGGAACGAGTTCCTACACCGAAAAATTTTGCCGATCAACACTTACATTTCGCTCTGTGCAGAAAGGGATCTTTCCTAACAGTGGTGACATGAGCTTTTTACCTCCATCTGACAAAATGTGCTTCCATCTCCAACGAAAGAAGTCATCTGCATCGCCAAGGATCAATCCGGCTACAATGACCTCACAAACTCATTGCGTCACCACCATAAACTTTTTCATAGATATTTCAAACTATTGAAGAATCCGTCCTGTTGTTAGGAACGTCTGCTTGGAAAGTTAGCGTGATGGGACTACTGCATTAGTGGTTTCAGGTTCAGTTCTGAATCAAGGTAGTTTATTTTCTTTCAAGCAAGCTAGAGGCTCCAAATATGCCTTCCGTCGCTTTGGAAGTCGGAGCATCGAGTGGTGTGTACAATGCCAATTGGGTACAATAGAATCCTATGAACATGACAAAGTCGTTTGGTAAAGGTAGCGTGCTTAGTTCGATTCTAGACCCTCGGTGGTTTTAGGCTCCATTTGGACCATCAGTTGTTTTAGGTTCAATTCAGAACCATTAGTTGTTTTAGGTTTGATTCTGGACTATCCGTGGTTTTAGGTTCATTCTTGACCACCAATAGTTTTAGGTTCGATTCTGAACCATCAGTGGTTTTATGTTCGATTCTGGATCATCAATGGCTTTAGGCTCGATTCCTAACTATCTTTGATTTCAGGACCGATTCTGAACCATCTGGGGTTTAGGTTCATTCTTGACCATCAGTGTTTTAGATTCGATTCTGGAACAACGCTGTTTGACTGTTTAAGTAAGAGGGACCCCTATGGCACGCATGAGTGTCCAAATAGAATTACTGGGGCAAAAATGGAGGCATACCTTGTTCGTGAACTACAGGTAAAGGTTCAATTACAATCCAAGTTTCAGAGTGGCTGTATTGCATTGGAAACACCAGTTCTTGTCCGATCACTGAAGTTAACCAACGCAGCCCCATCCAGTACTGGCATGGCTCACCGCTTAGCAACACTGGATACTGCTAAAACCCAAATCGTCGTAACAGCGTAGTGTAGTGTGTGTCTTTAGACACAGCGCGAGGACTATGTAGTGTACGCGGGGTTCTAATGACCACTGTAGTTGAAGGGCCCCAAGACACCAAACAAATCAAAACGATCCAATTTCATGGATTTATTTTTTTGTAGGTAGGAAGGGAGAAAGCTACGTGCATCTCGTGGGGAAATAAAAGCTGCTCGGTCGTTGTTTTTTAGGGGCCCTCAACTACAAGGTCAATAGTGACGTCATACTGATAACGCTGACAAGGACGTCATTACACAGAAATTAAATTTCAGCAGTCTTTTCAGTGGAATGCCGGTGAAAAAGTTGCCAATTCTAGAGAACAAACAGAAAAAGGCCTCAAAGATATTAGAGTAGCGAAAGGAAAAGGAGAACTGAAGATAAACACGACCACATTTCGTTCGTTGGTGTTTTACGGCCCTTCAACTACAAGGTCATTAGAGCCCCATCCACCGTGTAGTTTTAATGCCAAGACTGCACAGACACTACATTAATGCGACGATTTTTGGGTATTAGCGGTACCCAGTTTTCCCAAGCGGCCACCCATGTCAGTATTAGCTGGTGTTGGATTGCTTAACTTCAGTGAACAGATGAGAACTGGTGTGTCCAACGCAATAAGCTACTCCCTGGGAAATAAAAGACAGTTTAGAAACGGCAACGTATTAGGGTCATTCTTTTACTAGGGAGATTTAGCAATGCGTTTTTTTAAACGTACGTCACGGTTAGCAGACGAAAATGGAAACGCAGCGGTGCAAACACCAGCTTGAGATATGGAGCATGTACAATTAGACATACGATTTGCGTGGCCTATGGAGGACCATATGATTCAACGTAGCATTTGAAACAATGCTTTTCACGATTCCTTTCACAAATCACTAGGTGGCGCTCACAGCCAAATCATAAGTGGGTGCGACATCGTTGTGCAAAAACTCATTTTTAAACATTTATCGTAGGTTGATCACGTGGTGTTCTGACGTTGATGCGTGCGTACGTTTTACCTAGTACTAAATCTCCCTATTAACCGACTAATATTTTCCTAGTACCTAGTACTAAGACTCCCTTTACCGACTAATATTTTCTCTTGTCCAGTGCCGGATTTACCAATAGGCTAATTATGCTGAAGTCTAGGGCATCAGACACAAGCATTGTTCCATCATCAAGTGTGGTGGAAAACGGGTTGTCTTCCTGCACAGAACTGCAGCAAGACCTAAACAAGATATATGACTGGAGTAGAAAGTGAGAGTTGCCATTGAACCTTCACAACTGTAGCTTTCTTAGAATAAGCAGGTCCAAAAAACAGGTTGATTTTTCTTATAGCATAGGTGGTTTAAGGGTTGAAAGGGTTGACACCCACAAGCACCTTGGAGTTGTCTTAAACACTTGGGGCACCTGGAAGGAGCAAACTGACAAATTGATTGGGAAGGTTGGGCATGCTCTCCGGTTGGTTAGCAGGGTGCTGGGGGACAGAACAAAGGAAGTAAAAGAAATAGCTTACTTTTCACTGGTACGTCCAATCGTGGAGTACTGTAGTCCAATTTGGTTGCCGTTTAGGCAAGACCTATCTTGGGAAATTGAAATGGTCCAAAGGAGGGCAGCAAGAGTTGTGCTAAGTCGGTTCTCTCGCAGATTGAGTGTGTCAAGCATGATCAGAGAATTAGGGTGGGACTCACTCTGTCAGAGACAAGCATCTGATAGCATTAAGCTGTTTAGCAGACTGTTGAAAATAGGTTATGAGGGTCCGTCAGATTGCACGTTTTACTTTGCAGACTATAGGGGGAGAAATGATCATCTGTTCAAACGGAAGGAGATTAGGGCCTGAAGAGACTCATTACTGGTCCATTTTTCCAAGGGACATTCGGCAATGGAATGCTCTTGATGAGGATAAGGTGAAGATCTTTCTGGAAGAGGGCACCATTATAGAGGGCAGGCAATATATGGCAGAATAGAAGCTATGCTTTAGGTTCCTTGTGGTTTTAAAATGAGTGAATTTTTAAGAATGAGAGATAATCTCTCCACTGCCAATTTGGCCTATCATGGCTGCTTGCAGTGTATTCAACTACAACTACAACTAGAAACTGGCTAATGTGGGGACATGGCAGACACTAAATGCTATAGACCAGTTTCATTAACAAGTGCTGTATCCAAGATTTTTGAGCACATCTTATTCTCATCTATAAAGAGATATCTGGAAAAGAAGGGCATCCTTAGTAAAAACCAACATGGGTTTAGGAAAGGGAGGTTATGTGACACCCAAATGGCTTGCTTCATGGATCATATTCAAAAGGCTTTAGATAGCAGAAAACAGGTTGACGTTGTATCCTTGGACTTTGAACAGGCTTTTGTCATGGTACTCCATGATAAGCTGGTCTCAAAAATGTCCAACTTAGGGATACATAGTAATGTTGCTCAATGGGTAATGTCCTATCTGCTTGTTAGACAACAGAGAGTCATTTTCAAGGGTAGTGCATCTCAATGGAAACCAGTCACATCAGGGGTCCATCAGGGAAGTGTATTGGGTCCTTTCTTGTACATTCTCTATGTGAACGACATGGGGCTTGATATTAATTCCTTCCTTGAACTATTTGGAGATGACACATGTGCTGCTTGGGTATTAGATGATGGGTCATCATCCTGTATGCAATTACAACAGGATCTAGATAGGAATTACAACTGGTGTGTACAATGGGAATCGCCTTTAAACCTGCAAAGTGTAAGATCCTCATGATATCCAGATCTAGAAGCTACTTGATTTTGATTAGCACATAGGTGGAGTTAGGGTTGATAGGGTTGTAACCCATACACACCTTGGAATTGTCTTAAATAGTCAAGGTAATTGGAAGGATTGCATTGGTAAAGTGATTGGGAGGGTTGGTCAATTCCTCCATCTGATTAGGTGCGTCCTTGGGGACAGCACAAAGGAGGTAAAAGAAAAAGCATATATTTCAATGGTATGTCCAATTTTGGAGTATGGCAGTCCAATTTGGTTCCCCTTCAGGCAGGACTTATCTTGGGAGGTTGAAAGGATCCAAAGGAAGGCAGCAAGAATGGTACTCAACAGGTTTTCTCACAGGGAGAGTGTGTCTGCCATGATTAGGGAACTAGGGTGGGACACACTATGCCAGAGGTGTATACTCGTATCTCACAGCATTAGCCTTTTTATTAGACTGCTGCTGCTGGGAAGTAATGGACCTCTGGCTGGAACTCTGTCCCCAGCTGAGTATAAGGGGAGAAAGGATCATCCATATAAATTGAAAGAGGTTAGGGCACAGACACTCATACCACTGGTCAATTTTGTCAAGGGTCATTTGACAATGGAATGGCGTTGGAGAGTATGAGGTGCAGGGCTTCATCAAAGGAAAGCCGACGATTCCTAGTATTGTGAAAGGGGAGGCACCTGAATTATAGCTTAGGGTTTTAGGAGTATTAGGTTATCATAAGTAGGATTGAGAGTTAGTCTCTCCACTGCCATATTGGCAAAAGAAAAGGCTGCTTGCAGCGTGGTGAATTAGAATAACTAGAAAACCTTGCGAATTCCGTTTCCTTGTTGTCTTTTCTGTTGAACGTCAACCTAACAACTTACACAGAAGTCATCGATAAAACCCTTAATTTAACGGTTGCCAGGATATTAGTGTGCAACTGATAGCAGCTTGGAAATTAATCAATCACAAGTGCTGCAAATTATACATTCAGTTAAATAATATCTTTAGTTGGGATCATGAAGGAACCTGCCTCAGTGGCAGAGTAGGCAGTTTGTTCGATTACTGCGTCAGTGGTTCCACGTCTGATGCTGAATTGAGGTGGGTGGGCTTCTTTTGGGCAAGAGAGAAGGGGACCCCAAGTTACCCTTCCTTCAGATGAGAAGAAAACCGACATTTGCACATAAAAGAACCAGATCTACTATTCAATGGGTACCGTATTTATTCCAATAAAGGCCGCCCTCCAATAATCGCCCCCCTCTAATAAGCGCCGCATCAACAGTGTGAAATAAACAACAGAGGCCGCCCTCTAATAATCACCGCCCTCCAATAATCGCCGCTGCCCTTGCAGTGCTTATGGCGCTTGTCGCTTATTGAAGGATTTTCATCCCAATTACTGTATTAGTTTTTATCATTATCATCTATAAAATCATCATCATACTTTTATCCCACCTGCAGCAGGGTCAGGTATGCAGGTTCTAGCCTGCCACTCCCCCCCCCGTCAACTCCACACACTGCTATATCCTTATGGACAACCTGTTCCCACGTCTGCTTCAGTCTCCCCTGCCCTGGGTGCTTCTGACCACCTGCATTCCTGAAATGGACTCAATGAGCTCTTCCTCCCCTTTTGACACTGTGTGTTAATATTTTTATTATTTGTCCATTTTTTGGTGATGTCCACCACCCCAGGCTACCTCAGATATACTCATTCGTAATTCTATCAGCTCTTGACACTCTATCCATGTAGGAGAAATGGAAAAATGGAACTGAGGAGAAATGGAAAAAGTGAGACATGGTGGCCTTTTTTTGTGCCCTTTGTAAGGCCCATTCGGTCATTGGGACAATTGGAAAGTTATTGGGCCTATCAAATTATGTACAATGACTTTCCAATAGTTATTCATTATTAAAGTTATTATGTAACTTTTATGAGTTTTACCTGTTTAGCTATTGGTTGAAAAGCTCTGACCTTCGGTTAACCTTCGTGTCATGTTTATCATTTTGTGAGGCGACCATTGGTCCGATTTGCATGATTTTTTTCATTGTGAATAATTTGATAGGCCCAGTAACTTTCCCGATTGAAGTTTTTGGTGCATCACATATGGGTCCCAATATCACCATTCATTGGAGACCCACATACTGTACTTCCTATTTGTTCCATGTATCGCTTTTTCCATTTCTCCTGCTGTTTAGATTTTGGGGTCAGACTTAATTACCACCATGTATAACCCATGTGTCCATTCAAGGGGGACAAGTTGGATTACCCGATTAAGTTTGTTGTTCGTTTGTTGGTGTTTTAGGGCCCTTCAACATATTAGAGTCCCGTCCACAGTGTAGTTCTTATGCAGAGACTACACAGACACTACACAAATGCGACGATTTTTGGTTATTAGCAGTACCAAGTCAGTACTAGCTGGGGTTGTGTTGCTTCACTTCAGCAATAACTTACGACGGGGAATGTGTATGTCGATAAAATGTCCATGTGAAACAGTTCCTCCTCTGGCGTTGGTGGAGTACCACAACGAAATGTTGGCCGACGGGAAATAAGCACTGAGGTTGAAGCATAAGATCGAAGAGCTGGCTACATAAAATTCCATCCCCACAAATCACCCATACGTTCCAACGGGACAAAAAAATACCCGACTTCGCAAGTGAAAGAACCTTCTGTACTATAGAACGGGTAGTAAAACAACTCCCAACCCTATTTCCGCCTATGGCAGGGTAGGGTACCCATCTTGTCACTCTGAATGGACACAAGGGTAACATAAAAGATAAAGTGTTTTCCGCAGTCGGTTACCGACCAAAGCTGCAACCCATATCCTTATTTATCGTCGTTCTACTGTTCGTTGGGAAATTCCACTGACCCCAGGGTCCGAGTACCTACACCTGGAAATTTGGCCTCATCTACCCGTTGCACAGCTTTATTTCCCATCCCATGGAAGTCGCACTTAGGTTCTCTCGCCTGACAGAAGCCAACCCACCTCGGTCCAGTACAGAACCTAGAACCACGGACGCAGTTACCAACAACGCTACCCACTAGGCCACGGAGGCCGGATATTATGCAATGGGTAGATGAAACAAAATTCTCAGGTTGTAGGAGGTCGCCCCTGGCGTCGGTGGAGTGCCCCAATGAACAGCAGACCGATGATAAATAAGCATTGGGCTGGCAGCCGGCTGCCTAAAATACCGTCCAAATGCACACTTACGAGTCTGTCTGAACTTACCCTACCTAAGATGTGAGAAGGGTTAGTATTGATGGTGAATGGTCAACGCCATTGTCAATATTCCAAATTCTGAATATAGGACAATTTAGCCGACAAATAAAAATCCTCTTAAATATTTAGTTAATCTAATTAGTTTAATATTCAGGGCAATTCCAAAATAGAAAGATATACGTCAGTGGTCGTAATGCACCTATCGAACGAAATTCGAACTAGAGGGATTTGTTCTCCTAAACAGGATGTCGGTTGGCTTCCCTCTCAAAATCAAACTATTTCTCACCTGCATCTTCATATTATTCACCTTGTTCAACGTTACCTCGCTCATAGTGGCCCATCGAATCAATTTCTAGCCAGCCGGTCGCCCAACGGAACATGTTGGACATAAAGAATGGATGACATTAACGAAGTATTGATCCATCCATGTTGTGACCTCGCTGAGCATACGTCCTAATGGTGTTGTACGTCTTTGCCCTGTGTACGATTCCGTTGAACAAATCCCCTCTCATAACAAAGACGGAAATTACAATAAATGGTTAGTTATTAGTGCCGCTAGTGACCACAACCGTAAAATGGGGCCTACTTAGCGTGCAAAGAGAGAGGGTGAAAGGGATGACGGTTGGTTGGTTGTCGAGGGGTTTAACGGTAGCTTATAATGTGCCCAAATATAATAATTGTGGGCGGAAAACGGAGGGTGTGAACATTCAGACATTTTCCATTGTTTAGAAACGATTGTCTCGTGTGCAGACGGATTGGTGGTTCAGCGATTAACGTCCTCGATTTCGTGAGTCTATGGTGGTTGGATCGATCCAGGTTGAGGCAAACGGCTCCATTAGAGATAGTGGAAGCCACAAGGTCGCGCTTTCAGTCACATGCGGAAGCCGCTGTGCCTAGAATGTTACCACTGCACGGAAAAGAACTCTTTCTACAATCCATGACGGCTGGTTCGATCAGGAGCTGAGGCAAACGACTTCTTACGAAACTGAGGAAGAACCAAAGTGAGCCTTTCGTCGGATGCGAAAGTAAAAGTCTGCGCGGTATGTACTACGTCACCACTACGTGGAGAAGAACTCTTTCTACGTGAAGTAAAATATACGTGTGGACAGGAAATTGCCATAGACAAAGATCGCTCCCCCTGGGATTGGGAGTAAGCCACGCAGCCATAACAGGCCGAACCCTTAAGAGGCTGCTTGCGGGTGAGGAAATGGGTGTAGGGCATAAGGTGAGGGGAAATTTGCAACACCCAAGGTTCTCTACCAACTACCCATGTTGGTACTAAAATGGGTTTGCGTTGCTTAACTTCAGTGATCTCACGAGAGCTGGTGTGTCCAACGCAACTTGGCCGCAACCTTCAGTAGTTCGTTTGTGCGTTCCCTTTACC
This sequence comes from Trigoniulus corallinus, assembly GCA_013389805.1. Taxonomy (NCBI): domain Eukaryota; kingdom Metazoa; phylum Arthropoda; class Diplopoda; order Spirobolida; family Trigoniulidae; genus Trigoniulus; species Trigoniulus corallinus. The sequence goes on along the minus strand of JAAFCE010001963.1, from coordinate 20,018,528 downwards.
GAAAGAAATGGGAATCCGACCCTGCCATTGGCAGGGCAAGGGTTAAGTAGGATGATGATGAACAGAGAGCGCAGAGCTTGATGACTAACGAAGAAACGTGTGTAGGATGTGCAGGCTTCAAGAAGTGTAGGACTGATCAGCCAAGATTTCTGTGGTAGTGCTGCCAGCATCCAAAAACCAAACAGGCTCTCATTCAACAGTTTGTGTGAGTGGGGCTCCTTTTAGTGCCTCTTCTGGTCAATTTTCTGTTTGCCATTCGCACCCATTCCAGTTGCTTCACCCCAACACCCACCACCCCGAGGACCTCTTCCAATGTGGGGGTTCCCCAACCATACTCTATCGCCACTGCGCTAGCTCCATTCCTAAACTTTGTCCTGTACTAGTCTTTACTATTAGTCTGTACTCGTAGCCCTCCCCGGGGTGCAGTGTTATGCCAATCTTCTTTGCCATCCTGTTTATTCCTTTGAACTTAACCGGCTATTACGGTGAACCAGGGATTATCGTTGGCCCTGCTCACTCTTCTATTCATGCATAAGTGCAGCTAAGTTGCGGTGGACACACCAGTTCTCGTGAGATCAGTGAAGCTATGCAATGCCAGCCCACGTTAGTACCAACATGGGTGGTTGGTAAAGAACGTGGGGTGCTCCAAATTTCCCCTCTCCTATATCCTCTACACCTACCTCCTCATCTATCGCAAGCAGGGTTCAGCCTGTTATGGCTGCTTAGCTTACTCCCCAACCCGTTAGTATAACATAACATAACATATACCTACAGGGATAGCACGCAGAACAATTTTGCAGGCGCGTGGCATACATATACGGTATAGCTAGAGGGTAGCCTATATAAAGCCAAACCAACAGATTGGTGAAATTTCCATTTCCTGTAACAAACCGGAAGTAGGGGTACCCTATTAACTGGCACGTAAGTAAACTAAGAAATGTAACTTTGTAAATTTTTGGCACGCCAGCAGAAATAGGTTAGCCACCCCAGGTGTATAGTCTACTCCCTATAACTTTTAGGGAGGCGACGGGGTATTTCTTTTATTTTGTTGGTGTTTTAGGGTCCTTCAACTACAAGGTCATTAGAGCCCCGTCCACTGTGTAGTTCGGTTGCAGAGACTGCACAGACACTACACTAATGCGACGGTTTTTGGATATTAGCAGTACCCAGTTTTCCTAAGCAGCCACCCATGTTAGTACTAGCTGGGGTTGCGTTGCTTAACTACAGTGATCAGACGAGGACTGGTGTGTCCAACGCAATAAGGCGCTACCGACGACGGGGTAGAATAGGCCGAATCCAACAGGCGAACAAGTTGAAAGTTGGGACATGGTATATTGGCGTCGATGGGAACATTGTGGGAGAGAAGAAAGACCTGGGTTCGCAGGCCCCATTCTGCCATACGTGGGGGCGACGGAGAGAGGTCTTATGAAAATAATGAAATAAAAACATGCTATGTACAAGTTTCACGGTACAAGTTGGAAATCGATATGACGTGCAAATCTCTTGCAAACATTTCAAGCAAAAACATCTATATAACGAGGATTTGAAAGAAATTTACCTAGATCGAAGTTTTCATCCACATAAAACGGTTCCAAGATCCATTTAGCTAACTTGGAAATTGGCCTTAAGCCTTGCTTGGTGGAATCCAGTTTGAATGGCACAAGCACACAACTGCCGACTTCCGTTTGTTTCCCTGATCGATAATTAGATCGACTACAGTCGCTACAAATAGAAATAATAAAAGTTGACGACATAAATCCCATGCTGACACATGAACCGCACGTTGTCTAACGTCTCTCTCAATATCAATGTAAATTCAAAAAAAGACCATCAAATTTAACAGTTGACTGACTCTACATCAAAGTGCAATAGTTCATAACGATCACCAGCATAATCATCATATTCGTCTTTCGTTCGCTGGTGTTTTAGGGTCCTTCAACTACAAGGTCATTACAGCCCCGTCCACAGCGTAGTTCTAATGCAGAGACTGCACAGACAGTACACTAAAGGTAGAAACGCACTAGAGCAGTGCGACACAGCACAGCACTGCACTTCAAAACTTTTTAAAACCGCACTTCAGCTTCAGCATGCTGCACTGCTGCGACAGTTGGGCGACATTTTCTCTGTCATTTGCACTACAACCACAGTGTGAGATGGATGTACCTGAAGAAATAGTGATTGTAGCATTTTTATGTGAAGAAGCAGAGAAACAACAGAGGAAAAAAAGGAAGGGAAGGATCTGGGTGCATGACATTCCAAATTCACGTTATGAAGAAGGGGATTATCATACACTACTTCCATGTCTTAAAATGGACCCTGAAAGATTTCACACATATTTTCAGATGTCAACAGACAAATTTTACAAGTTGTTGCACATAATAGAACCAGTTATTAAAAAACAGGATACAAAATTTCACAGAGCAATCAGTGCAGAGGAAAGGATTATGGTTACTCTAAGGTTGGTTATTTTAACATAGGCATATATTTATGCAAAACTTATTGAGTCATTGGTAAAACATCAGTAAATAAAGAACCATCAGAGTTAAAATAGTATTGTTTTTGAGGTGGCAGTAAAGTTTGGGACTCATGTAATATCATGTTTTGTGCATTATTGGTATTAAATTCAAATGTTTTTACTGCCTGTGAACTTTTGGCATTCACATTTTCAAATTCTGCTTCAAATTCTACCACACTGGCGCTGGAGGTGGGGTGCAGCACTACACTTCACTACAAAAATATCTTTGTATATCATCTCTGTCATGCAGTGCAGTGTAGTGACGCACCGCTCTGCTTAAATGCGGGATGAGCGATTGAAACTATAGCAATGAAATTTTGTAGTGTAGTGCAGTGCAGTGTTGTGCTGTGTCGCACTGCTCTAGTGCGTTTCTACCTTAATGCGACGATTTTTGGGTATTAGCGGTACACAGTTTTTAACTTTCAATTGGGAAAAACAGGAAGATAACGGTGATGTACCTTCAACTGGCGAACCGGTGAAAAAGGTGCAAGAGGAATCAACGTTCGAAAGCAATGGGGACAGGGCCGGCCTTAGGGCAAGGGGAACGAGGCGACCACCTTGGGCCCCACGCTGGTGAATTAAAAAGAAAACTTGGTAATGGGGCCCCTCTCTCACCTGCTGCTTTGGGTGCTCTTCTCTATCGTCTGCTGCCTTGGGCCCCGCAAACTCTAGGGCCGGCCCTGAATGAGGAGATAGACTGTGAGGGGACAGTTGAAGTGGAGACAGGCAAGTGGAGTCCTGTGTAATTGGAGGGTCCCAAACAAGTTGAAAGAGAAGTTTTACAGGGCAGTAGGTAGACCAGTTATGTTATGTGGATTAGTGTTGGGCAATGAGGAAGAGCTACGTCGTGGTAGAATGCAAGTAGCCGAGATGCGAATGCTGCAGTACATGAGTGGGGTGCCAAGAGCTGATAGAATTAGGAATAGAGGTAGTCAGGAGGTGGTGGACATCTCCGAAAAAATGAGGGACAACAGGTTAAGGTGGTATAGACTCGAAAGAGTGGGGAGGAGGAGCTCGTTAGGCCCATTTCAGTATGCCGGTAGTTGGAAGCACCCGGGCAAGGGGAGACCGAAGCAAACGTGGGAGCAGGTTGTCCATAAGTACATGCTAGTGCATGGGGTGGACGGGGACCTGACGGGAGACAGAAGGGAATGGTGGGTTACAGCCCGCAGACCCGACCCTGCCACAGGCGGGATAAGGATATGATGATGAGCGGTACCCGGTTTCCCCAAGAGGCCACCGAAGTCAGTACTAGACCATGCAATATACTATACAATGTGTTGGACGACGTGGTCGGGCGAGTCAGAGGTTGGATGGATTCATCTGTCCAACCTGCCAGACAGTCAGTCTGGTCGCACAAGCCTACAGACTACACGACCGCCTTATTAAAATGTCCGTTTCATTTGTCTAAGACTCTAAGGGCACGCATCGTCAGTAGTCGCGTAAAAAAAGCAGCTACTATCCCTTTTCCCTTCGTCAATTTTGGAAGTCAATGGACTCCTTTGGTAATCAAGCGGACGCCATAATCAGCTTTTTCAGTGTTGGAGTCTATGGACTTCTGCTGTTAGTCCAATGAAGCCTGCGAATCTCTCCTGCCAGCCTAGTGGAGCTTACGGACCTCTTCAGTCACTGTAGTCAAGCCCTGTCAGGGATCATTAGAGCCACATCAACTACTGTATGTAGTTCTAATGCAGAAACCGCACAGACACTACGCTAATGCAACGGTTTTTGGGTATTAATGGTACCCAGTTTACTCAAGGGCCACCCATGTCAGTACTAACTGGAGTTGCGTTGCTTAACTTCAGTGATCAGACTAGAACTGATGTGACCAACGCAATAAACCATTCTCCTCTCCTGTTAGTGGAATAGAGCCTACTACTTCTATCTGTATAGTTGTGCGTACAGGCCTATTCTGTCAGTCTGTTATATCTTACAGACCTCTGCTATTAGTCCAACGGAGAGACCAGTAGAGCCTATATCTCCCCTGCAAGTATGCTGTCAGTCTAATTGAGCCTATGGACCTCTGCTCTGCTGTCAATCCAATGGAGCCTGTGAACCTCTCCTTTCAATCTAGTGAAGCTTATGAATCTGGACCTCTTCAGTCATGCAGTTGAGCCTAGTGACCTCTCCTGTCAGTGAAGTAGAGCCTATTAATCTCAGCTGTCAGGTAGTTAACTCTACAGGTCTACAGAACCACTACGCCACCGAGGCAGGTCTTAAGTCAACACATCACGAGCGATTGACCAAAATTTGGCTTTCTGATCGACTTGTTGGCCACCACTAATGTATAGTATATCCTTTCATCACAAGGGTCCAGCCACAGCCAAGGACCTCAGGAATTGGTCAGTTAATATATATAAAAAGGACATTTTCATGGGTGGGGGGATATATTATAACCAAAAAAGCATTAATTTACCTGCCAAAACTTCTATTTTGGTTGTATAATGTAGTGTAGGAAAAGTGGGGTAGGCCGGCATCCCCCAACAGACAACCTTAGCCAATGTTCTTGCGGGTTTCCAGACGCCTGGCTGGCATAATTGTTATATCGGTCGCTCTACAGACGGCTATTATGCTGGGCGTGGCTATGAAACGCAGTCCTCTACTATTGGCTAATGCATATTACAGTGGTGTATGCAACCCCGTACGATTTGAATTGCTATGATGTGATGGATTTCAATAATAATAATAATATTTTTAATAATAATAGCGAGATTCATAGAAATGGGATATTCGTGGCTACACGAGATCATTCACAGAATCGATGTGTATCTTGTTCGCGGGGAGGAGGCCTTCGAGCCAAAGGCGAGAAGGCCGGGGGACCAAAACACCGAAAGTAAAGATCATTGTAAAGGTACTTAGTAAAGATAATTCGGCAGCCGATAATTCATAGGAAGTTTAATTTTGGGAAACAATCCTTTACAATGATCTCTACTTTCGTTGTTTCGGTCCCCCCGGCCTTCTCGCCTTCGGCTCGAAGGCCTCCTCCCCGCAAACAAGATACATATCGATTCTGTGAATGATCTCGTGTAGCCACGAATATCCCGTTTTAATGAATCTTTTTTTTATGAATCCCACTTTTTTTGAATACCGATTTTGTTTTTAAATTATAGTTTAATTCGAATTCCCACTTATTTAATTAACATAGTATGGGGGATTACAAACGCTGCCGTAATACGCACTGGCCAATAGGAGCGATCTGCATATATATAGCCACGCCCAGCGTCGCCGATAGCAGAATAACGCATAAGAGCGACCGATATAACAATTATGCCGCCTGGCTGGGGTGCCCCCAGCTAGAGCGTGTTCAGTGGACCCGCAGACACGATCCTGCCACAGGTGGGATGAGCGTGTGATGATGATGGTCTGCCTTATGTCCTTTGTTGACTGTAAAATGAGCGTTGAGGTTCACGTCAGTGTCACTTTTTGTAGTACATTTCGTAATCTTTTTGATATGAGACAAAGGTGGCAACAAGTTGTATGAAGCCTTTCAAATTTGTCCGCTAATTTGAAGATAAATAACTTTTTTGTGTGAAAACCTCAATAAAAATCCGTCTCTCAAATCTTAACCTAAAAAAACTAAACTTGTCTATCGCAAATAAAACGGACGTCGAAACGCAACGATGTAGGTCACTAAACGGTATACAGAAATAGAATGTCACGCGCCATCTTTACCCAAATAATCAAGAACCGGTTTGCAATCAAAGAATTACACAACATTTCAGTTTATGCCGTTTGAAGACCAGGTCAGGACATGGATGTTTACATGTCCAACTATATGTCCTTCTTCGCTCCGAAAATCTAATTTCAGATAACTGCACAATTCACTAACAAACAGGCTGCATCTCCTATAACTTACTTTGTTTAAGCTCGAGTCGATTTAAGAAAGTGCCATCTTAATACAGATAAGTCTACTACTACTGTAGTGCTCGCCATGAAAGTTGACACATTGGTGGGAGGCAAAGGATGAGTCCTCTTCAAAAAATAGGGAAAGTATTGAAGTTCTGTTTCATCATCATCATCATCTCACCCTTCTCCCGCCCGAGGCAGGGTCGGGTCTGCGGGTTCTAATCCTCCACTCCCGTCTATCCCCCACCAAGTCCCCCTCCACCCCACACGCCTCCATGTCCCTTTGCACCACCTGCTCCCACGTCCGTTTTGGTCGTCCTCTACCCCTACTGCCCCCAACTACCTGCAGTCCCACAATGGACCTAACAAGCTCCTCCTCTCCCCTCCTCATCACATGCCCATACCACCTCAAACGCCTTTCTCTCATCTTCTCTGCAATGCCCCCCACCCCCAAGCTACCTCTAACATAATTGTTTCGGATTCTGTCGGATCGTGACACCCCACACATGTAGCGCAGCATTCGCATCTCTGCCACTTGCATTTGCCTTTCATGGTTCTTCCTAACTGCCCAACACTCTGAGCCATACAGCATAGCGGACCTAACGACAGTTCTGTAAACTTTGCCCTTCAACTTTATTGGGACCCTGCGGTCACACAGGACCCCACTTGCCTGTCTCCACTTCAACCATCCTGCATTAATCTGGCGGGTCACGTCAGAATCAATCTCCCCATTACTCTGGAAAACTGATCCTAGATAGCGAAATTCCTGCACCACCGGGATCCCCTCTCCCCCACAACGTAACCCATCCTCTTGCCCCTGGCCACTAAAATTGAAAGCCAGGTACTCAGTCTTCCTCATGTTAACCTTAAGGCCCCCTCCTGCCATTGCTGTTTTAATGTCTTGTAGGCCCTTTTGTGCATCCTCCTTGGACTCCTCGAGCCTTCCCACATCATCTGCAAATACCAGGCACTGGGGGGCCCATTCTCCTATACCCGTCAGCAGCTCATCCATTACCAGAGTAAATAGGTATGGGCTAAGTGCTGACCCTTGATGCACACCAACCTGCACGTTGAAGCTTGCAGTGTTACCCCATGCTGTCCTCACCCTAGTGATGGAACCATCATACATATCCTGCACTATCCTAATGTGGCCTTCATCAACCCCTTTCTTTCTTAGGACATTCCATACTACCTGTCTAGGGACACTATCATATGCCTTCTCCAGGTCAATGAATATTGCATGAAGGTCCGTTTTTGCTGCTCTATGCTTCTCTATCATCTGTCGTAGAATAAAGATTGGTTCCATGGTGGACCTACCGGGCATAAACCCAAATTGATTTCCCCGGACAATGGTTTGATCTCTGAGGCGACATTCTATGACACGCTCCCACAGCTTCATAGAATGGCTCATCAGCTTAATGCCCCTATAGTTTCCACAGTCCTGAGCATCACCTTTGCCCTTGAACAGTGGAACTATCCAACTTTCCCGCCAGGCAGTTGGCATCCTGTCACCATTTGCTAACTTGTTGAAAAGCTTCCCTAGCCATGAAATGCCAGTTGTCCCCAAGGTGTGCCAAACATCCAGTGGGATCTTATCTGGGCCTACTGCTTTTTGACCTTTCATCTTTTGAAGGGCTCTTACTATTTCGTCATCACTCACCCCGTCCACTGCCTGTGGAGTACATGGATTGCTGTCTGCAACTCCTGAACATGTGGCTGCATTTAAGAGGCTGTGGTAGTACTCCTCCCACCTTTGGATTACCTCTGCTGGTTGGAACAGGACCCTACCATTGGAATCCTTTACTGTTAGGGCCAAGGTAACATCCTTACTAGTTCTATCCCTGTTCTTGGCCAGTCTAAAAACTGCATTCTCTCCCTCCCTTGTTCCCAGCGTTTCATATAGTGCCTCATACTTCTGGTACTTAGCTAGGGCAATGGACCTCCTTGCACGTTTCCTTGCTTGAATGCTTGCATGTTTCCTTGCATATAGTGCCTCATACTTCTGGTACTTAGCTAGGGCAATGGTCCTCCTTGCATGTTTCCTTGCTTGCTTGTTTGCCATTACTGAATGAAGCCTGCCATTTGACCTTTTTCAAACTCCCTAATTTTTGTAGTGAACTTTCCTACCTTCTACCTCCCGTGGCGAGCACTATAACACTTTTTCCACCTATGGCAGGTTTTGTTTTTTGTTAGTTTTGTTGGGGCTTTAGGGCCATTCAACTACAAGGTCATTAGAGTCCCATCACCTGCATAGTTCCAATGCAGAGACTGCAGAGAAATTATACTAATGCGACGATTGTTGGGTATTAGCATTACCCAGTGTTCCAAAGCGGCCACCCGTGATAGTACTAGCTGGGGTTGAGTTGGATAACTTCCGTGACCAGACGAGAACATGGTTTGTCCAACGCAATAAGCCGCTCACGGAAAATGTGAGAGCATATATTTAGGGGGTATAGTCCTGTAATGAGAAGAGGGGAGGAGCTAGTTTGGTCCATCACAGGGATAGAGGTTATTGGAAGTACTCAGTGCAGGGGAAGACTGCATTGGACACACAAGTTCTCATAAGATCACAGGAGTTAAGCAATGCAAACCCACGTTAGTACAAACATGGGTGGTTGGTAGAGAACGTTGGGGGCTGCAAATTTCCCCCTCCTACATTCCCTACACCTACGTCCTTCTCTCCCATGAGCAGCCTCCTAAAGGTTCAGCCTGTTATGATTGCTTGGCCTACTCCCCAACCCGTTAGTGTAACGTACAGTCAATCCAACCCAGGAAGGCACTCGAGGTTGGTCGATTTTCATTAAAATAGGGGATACAGTCTTCTAATTAAGGGGAAAGGGAAAGGGGGAAGTGAAGGCGTTAAAAACATCGAATACAAACTAGCAAGGGGTATCGCCTTTTGTTAAAGGTCATTTGACCTTTGACAGTGATTTTAGGAATCTATTTTTCAGCTAAAGGGATCTGAAGAATAAAAATCTCATCATATACACAGTAAATTATTAGTGGGTAGCACACTCAGTAACTGTATCAGTAGTTCTAGGTTCGATACTGCAGTGAGGTGGGTTTACTTCTTTAGGGAAAGAGGGAGGCCTTGGGGGCAACATTCTTCAGATACAAAGTAAAACCAAGATCCTGTGTGGTGTTTGATGGCATTTGCATGGAAAAGAACGCTCTCAATGATGCAGTATGTAGTTAAGGGAAAATTCCTAGGTGTAGGAGCTTGCCCCCTTTGTTGTTTTTTCAGGGCTTTCCAAATACAAGGTTATTAGATTCCCACCCACTCTGTATTCTAATGTAGAGACTACACCAGGGGTAGCCAACATGAGGGCTGTGGCCTGCATGTGGCCCGCCGGGTGTCATGCTATGGCTGGTGGAGCTAGGTCAGGTGAAGATAAAATCATTTTACATATCACCAAAACAACATTACATAATGAGTCAGCATCAACCAGGCAAGCGTTTGACCATACTGGGAAGTGACAATGTGGTCAAAGCTGCAGCTTGCTTTTTTGTTTACTTGAATTCAACTAAAAAAAAAATTAGGTTCCTGGGCTGGCAGGAAATATTATTTCTTAAATTTGGCCTGTCTGCTGAAAAGGCTGGCAACCCCTGCACTACACTAATGCAATGGTTTTTGGGCCTTGGTTAACTTGCATTGGTTAACTCAGTTAACTAGCATAGCTTGACTTCCATGATCAGATGAGCCAATGCAATAAGCTGCTCCTTGTGGAATGCCCCAGGTGAACAGTAGGCATTGCAACATTAGTCAGCAACTGGCTGTAGAAAATCACTACCCAGTATATCGCCCTTGTGTCCATTCAGAAGGACAAGTTGGATACCCGACCCTGCCATAGGTGGGAAAAGGGTTAGGAGTTGCTCATTAGGATTTATATGTGATCAGGTTTGAACTCTCCAACAAACAAATCATTACCATCCCCTTATCCCACCTGTAGCAAGGTCTCTTCTGCAGGTCCTCGCCCTCCACTCTTGTCTATCTCCCACCAGGCCTCCAACCACCCCACACACTACCATATCCTTATAGACAATCTGCTCCCACTTCTGTTGTGGTCTTCCCCTGCTCTGGATGCTTCCAACCACTTGTATCCCTGTAACGGACCTAACGAGTTCCTCCTCACCTCTTCCTATTACATGTCCATACCAACTCAATCTACTCTCCCTCAGTTTTTCTCCAATGTCTCCCACTTCCAGGCTATTCACTGAAAAAGAAGTTTCTTAAAACAAATGACAATGGTCAAATGACTATAACAATAGACGATACCCCTTGTTAGTTTGCTCTCAATGTTACACCTTCACTTTCCCTACCCCTCTTGAATCAGAAAGCTATATCCCCCATTTTAAAGAAAATCAACCAACCTCGAATGCCTTCCTGGGTTGGATTGACTGTACACATAGACACGACAGCCCCCAAATGATCACTGACGTTAAGCAATGAACCCCAATTACTACTAACATAGGTGTCCGCTTGAGAAAACTGGGTACTGCTAGTACAAATAATTACACAGGTCTGCGATGAAAAAAATTGTTTTCAAAACAATTATTGGATTTTACAGTTTTAAGGATGGTGATTAGTAGAAAAATAATTAAAATGTTCTATCACGTACAGTTTTAAAAAAAATTCAATTTTTAGAAATTAGTCATGTCATCATGTATTCATGAACTTATTAATGTTAGATGGTCTATATTTGGTAAATACAAGCAAAGAAATAGTATGCTATTATTTATGGTGGACTATTGTCTAAATGTCCCTTGGACAGGATAGTTTGGCCCTTGAAATAGATGGCTGAAGGATGATAGGGTTGTTTGCCATTCATAAAGGAAAGGGGCAGTGGTGGATCCAGCAACAGATCAAGGGGGAGCACTTCAAAAAAGTGCACCCCAAACACAGTATTTTTAAATATTCAGAATCCCTTACTATAAATCTAGCTAGCAAGTACAATAGGTCATCTCCTGCCTGCATTGATTCCCCCCTCTGGATCCACCCCTGGAAAGAGGCATTTGTCACTGTCTAGGCAGCTGGTGTAGGGCAGATCAGACAAAACACTATTGCACTGATTGGTGGAGGTTGTACATAAGGAAATGGTGGTGTGTGGGGTGGATGAAACAGGAGTCTTCGAATGTTCTACACAATGGATTTTTGGGTTGACAATGAGTAGAAAGGCTGGCTGCTTATGGTTGAAAGATTATAATAAAACAATAGGTAAAGACCATCCATGGGCCGTCATGCATCAAGAAATATGATAGCTTCAGAAATACCTGCATGTCAAAACATGTGTTTGCCTCAATTGCATTTCATTCAATATGGGTATCCTTGTTGTTTAACAATGTGGAACTTTCTGGGCATTGACGTAAGGGTTAAAAAGTGATCTCAAGTAACTCCATAAGAGGAAAATTAAATCATTATGTATTCAATCATTACTAGACCTATAATATCATTGTAAAGTATGTATTTGTCAAAATACTGCAATTTCCTTTATTTCTTCCAAACTATGAAAATGTTTTGAGAGAATACCTTACGTGATAGAAAAAAATGAATTGCGTTTTTGGAATCAGCACACCTAATAATATAAAAATCAGTTATCAAAAGTAAAACAATTTTTAAAAAGTATTTTTTGCAGGCCTGTGTTATTGGTACTAGCAGAAATGTCGCATTAATGTAGTGTCTGTGCAGTCGCTGCACAGGTTCTAATGACCTTGTAGTTGAAGGGCGATAAAACAAAACAACGAAACAAAACAATCTTTCACTTGCAAATGACATCGTACACCACACGGGACCTCGGTTTTACTTGTCATTCGAAAGAAGGCGCACTCGGGACCTCTCTCCCGAAAGAAAGTCAACTCATCTCAGTCCAGTATCGAACCTAGAACTACTAATTCTAATTTACTACACTGCAAGCAGCCTTTTCTTTGGCCAATATGGCAGTGGAGAGACTAACTCTCAAACCTACTTTTCATAACCTAATTCTCCCAAAACCTTATGCTATAATTGAGGTGCCTCCCCCTAACACAATACTAGCAATGGTTGGCTTTCCTTGAATGAAGCCCTCCACCTTATCCTCTCCAAGTCCATTCCATTGCCGAATGACCCTTGGCAAAAATGACCAGTAGTATGAGTGTCTCTGCCCTAACCTCTTTCAATTTATAAGGATGATCCTTTCTCCCCCTATACTCAGCTGGGGACACACTTCCAGCCAAAGGTCCATTATATCCCAACAGCAGCAGTCTTATAAAAACGCTAATACTATGAGATATACGCCTCTGGCTTAATGTGTCCCACCCTAGTTCTCTAATCATGGCTTTACTGACGCAGTTATCGAACGTGCTGAACACTATGCCATCGAGGCGGGTTATAAGGCAGGCTGCCTAGCTAAAAATTTTTTTTAACGACTCCTGGGTAGCTGGGTCACTATTTTTCAATGTGGAACCACTTCCGCAGCTAGACACAAACACAACTAGGCATCAGGGCACTAAACATGCTAGGAACTCCATGGGATCTATTTTAACCAACCCTTGCCGACAGCAACAGTAGTGCAAGGGACAGGGAAGACCAAAACAGAACTGGGATCATGTCCTACGCAGAGACATGTTAGTGTATGGGGTGAACAAGGATCTGATGGACGATAAGCGAGAGTGGAGGGTCAGAACCCGCAAACCAAACCTTGCCTCCGGTGGGATAAGGGTAGGATGATAATGTTGTCCCCCGCACCCACCAAATACGCATAGATCGTGCGAAAGTCTTTAGACGTTTCTCACAGCTGAGGAAGACCTGTTTTATAAGAAAGCCGAACCCACTTACCTCCACACCTAAATCAATGCCCAAACAATCAGAATAAAGAACCCAATCAAGAGCTAAAGCCCTGTCCATGGCATAGTTCTAATGCAGTCTCCACAGACACTACTCTGCTACGACGATTTGGGTATTAGCAGTACCCAGAGTTCCCAAGCGGTAACCCATGCAGTACTACTATTATTACTATCTGGGATTGCGTTGCTTAACTTCAGTGATCACAGGGTCATGAGCAGTGCCGAATTTACCATTAGGCTAATTAGGCTGAAGCCTAGGGCCTCATCATTTAGCGGGCGTCAAAACTTACGAAAAGGGCCTCAAAAGGGCTTGAAAGGGGCCTCAAAACTGAAATAGCCTAGGGCCTCTCAATATTATCTAAATCCGGCACTGGTCATGGTTGTGTCCAACGCAATACGGCCGCTCTTCACGGTTTCGATTCGTAGTGTACTTCCTAAATGGACTGTTGAACTCTGTGGACCATAGATGACATTAATGCTAAACTGCCATTCGAGGTTCAAATGGCCTTAGCAGCAGAGAGGGCAATAAATACTTTGAAATTAGGCATTTCTGTAGTCAGAAAACAATGACGAGCAAAGAAAAAGTAAAAGGGCTTGTGGCAAACGGCGTAAACAAAAACAAACTGTAAAACGGATCCTTTGTGGCTGGTTTTCGTTTTAAATGTCAGTCGTTTGCCATCAACAACATCTAAAGGCAATGGTTCACACGGCGCTTCAGTAGCAGCAAGCCAGCCACAATAACAAATCTGTATAAGCTACAAGTAAAAAAACGAATAATGAAACATGAGAGCCATAATGCGCGAGAAATTGCGCACTATTGCCAATCTTGGGCTTCCTTAGAGCAAAACTAAGGAGTATGTCGACCAGAACATTCGGTAATAAAAAAAAAAGACAACACCCAGGCAACATCCGGAAGCCCTATTACCAGATTCTGGTTTAGTTAATTAGGTTACGTCTCTATACTCGAAACCGTCCTGACTTATGGCGCAATAAGCAGCGTGCTCGATTTACCGCGACGGTGGTTCCAGGTTCGATATAGATCGAGATGTTTGATTCATTGATTCCATGGTGTTTCAGGGCCCTTTAACTACAATGTCCATTAAAGCCCCGTCCACTGCATAGTTCTAATGCAGGGTCTGCACAGATACCACGTTAATGCGACAATTTTTGGGTATTAGTGGTACCAGGTGTTCCCAAAATGTTAGTACTAGCTAGAGTTGCATTGCTTGATCAGAGGAGAACTGGTGTGTCCAACGCAATACAACCGCTTCTGGATCGACATGGGTTGGATTCTTTCAAACGAGAGCAAAGCCTCAAGAGCAACAACCTTTAGATAAGAAGTAAAACCAACGTCTCGTATGGTGTACGACATGGTATACGGAAGTTTCGCCCCCACACATTTCGCCCCTCAGACGTTTCGCCCCCGAACATTTCGCCCCGCGGATGTTTCGCCACTGGGAGGGTAAATGGCCAGTTTTTTTTGTTATTCTGTTTACTGTAATAATAATTTTAATAAAATAAAAAAAAACATTAAGATAGACTGTCACATAAAAAAATGCAAACATAAACTAAAATTCGAAATTGTAGGCTATGCCTTTTAGAAAGTCTATTAAATTTCTATCGTTGATGTCCTCCACAATGCGTAGAATTCTTGCGGGAATTGCTGAATTTTTACCTTACCTATTCCTTGAAACACTCAGAAAAGGCCCAAACGAACGATTCTGTTTTTCTAGGTAAAACAGAAAAAAAAATCCCAGCCAAAATATGATAAAAATCCAGGGCTGGCATTGACTCAAGGGTCAGTTGGAAGGGTCACTTCACTTGTCCTCCCAGGGGCGAAACGTACTCAGCGGCGAAATGTCGGGGGCGAACGTTCCGGATCCCGTACGATATCATTTGCACGTGAAAGAACCTTCCCTACTATGCAACGGGGAGGCAAATTTTGTTGGTTTTTAAAATACTGCGGAAAAATACTGTCCAATATATCATTCGTGTGTCCAATCAGAGAGAGAAGGTGAGTACTCGACCCGGTTACTTCTTTAATTTTTACATGCGAGGGGAGAATGACAACATTTTGCCCAGGGCATCGAACCGTTATTTTTTTTCGTTCCGGTTTCGGTTCACGTCAAATAAATATATTGGTTCTGTTACGGTTTTCGTTTCAGTAAAAATAACGGATTTTCCGGTTTACGGTTTCACTCCGAATATTAATTTTTAAAAAAATAATATGTATTAAACATAATTTTAAAACACAGTACATTATACTTAAAATGTCCATCATCATCTCACCCTTATCCCGCCTAAGGCAGGGTTGGGTCTGCAGGTTCTAATCCTCCACTCCCGTTTATCCCCCACCAAATCCCCTCCACCCCGCATGCCTCCATGTCCCTTTGCACCACCTGCTCCCACGGCCATTTTGGCCTTTCTCTACCCCTGGTGCCCCCAATCACTCGCAGTCCCGTAATGTACCTAATAAGTTCTTCCTCTCCCCTCCTCATCACATGCCCATACCACCTCAACCAATTCTCTCTCATCTTTTAATGCCTGGTTCCGTATACCCACGCGCTAACGCTATTACCGTTGTAACAGACAACACAGCACAAAAAATGCTGACGTCACACTGCTACTTGGGGCGTTGGTAGTTGAGTTGGCAGGTGGTCAACTCACATAGCATCCCGCAAGTCACGCTGCGTTTTGATTGGCTGGCGGTTGAGGTGTCTGCTTGAAAAATGGCGGAGGATATACTGAGATATGACGGCGGCGTGTGGTGACTCCAAATAAAGCGCTGCACTTAAGGAATTGCGCTGGCGGTCCTTCATAACGCACTAGCACAAAACGTCATCAAGATGTCATCAGTGGCGACGTGATTAGCGTTGAAGAGCACGTGATACGGCACTAGGTATAAGTTATGTCTTCCACTCCTAAGCTACCGCTAACTTAATCGTTTCGGATTCGGTCAGATCGTGACACCCCAAGGGCGGATCCAGAGGCTGGCTCAGGGAGGGTGCTTATGATTCTGAAGAAAATTGCAATTTTCAGCCAGTCCGAATTCCCAAAGTAGCCAGGCTGAAGGCCTCACCCCCCCCCCCCGTGGATCCGCCACTGTGACACCCCACTCATGTACCGCAGCATTCGCATCTCCGCTACTTCCATTCTATTGACGTGGTTCTCACTCACTGCCCAACATTTGCCCAACACAGCTGGTTGAACCACTGCCCGGTACAACTTCCCTATCACACAGGCAGTAGCATAGTCAGAATATTCTGAATGGGGGGTATATGAATGTCGATAGGGTGTAGCAAAACCCCGCTGTAACGATCTCGGATGTAACGAATTCCTCGATGTTACGAATGGTTTCCAAGGTCCCGGCAAAAGGATAGGAGTTTGTAAAAAATATCGGATATAATGAATTGGATATAACGAATTTCCTGGTAATAACGATGAGAACTTATAAAAGTTTGGACAAATTTGGTTGGATATAACGAATGATGGAGCTTATAAATAATTTTTATTTATGGATTTATCACAAACTCCCACTCAATGGTCACCACATATTGAATTGAACACCACTTACAGGAATGCCTTGTCATACTTTTTATTACACTAGGGCAGAACGCACAAATGGCTGATGATATTAGAAAAGTTCATTTTCTCATCATCATCATCGCCACCATACTCTTAACCCGCCTGTGACAGGGTCGGGTATGCAGGTTCTAGCCCTACACACCTGCCTATCTCCCCCATGATCCCCCATTCACATCACCATTACCATATGCAGGAATTAGATAGACTGGAGAAATACTCTCCCCACTCCTTTACCTCAGAAGTATGAAACAAGAATCTACCTTTTCTATCCTTCACTGTTATGTCTCAGGGTAAATCTTTAATCGCCCTATCCCTGGTCTTGGCCAGGCTACATTCTTCTTTCATTCCCCCTTTGTCTCTATTATAGAGGACCTCATACTACTGGAGTATGACCAAAGAAATGATCCTCCTAGCTGTGGCCTTCGTCTGCCTGTAGCATATTTTAGAATCATAGTCTCCTATCTCCATCCGCCTATGGAATGCAGCCTTTTATTTTTTGGTGGCTGCCTCTATTGCATTATTCCACCACTATGTCTGCCTGCCCTGGAGTGTACCTTCTACTCCAGCCTCACCTAAAATGGCTTCCCCAAATTTTCTAATTTTTCTGGAAAACCTGACCCACACTGCATCAGCTGTCTCTTTCAAATCCCAGTCTACTTGCCTATCTACTTCCTACATGAATTCCTGTTTCCAACACCTAATAAACTGTGCTCCTTAAGAATTGATTGCCCTTCAATACTTAAAGGACAGTCATTACAGCTAACCAGTAGTCTGGGAGAATACCAACTGTAAGAAAACTAAATCAACGGGCATTAAAATAGTAAGAAAAACATGCAGAAATGTTTCATTGGGGTAAATACAAAGGTTCACAAAGATTAGAAACCAAATGTTTTGCAGAACTATCAAAACCACAATTTCTTGATATTTGGGGTAGTTTCACAGACTACTGGTTAGCTATCTGGGGTTAAAAACAGCTTTCCTGGTTGTAACGAATTCCTGGCTATAACGAATGTGATTGCAATCCCCTAAAAATTCGTTATAGCGGGGTTTTACTGTATAGCGCTTCACTGTATTCGAGGCTCCTGCACACAGGACTCTGCTTGTGAAATAGGGCACGCTGTACATGCACATTTTTTTGTATATACAGCATGTACAGTGTGTTTCTGATGGTTAGAATGATTTTGGACCCCATGTTCGTGCCCGTATGGACGCCCGGAATCCCGTATGGCGCCCGAACCCCATGTTCGAACCGATAAGAACGATATTTTTCTTCGGTTCGGCTCCGGTTTTCGTTCCGACCAAAAATAACGGTTTTACCGGTTTTAGGTTTTCGGTTTCGTTCCGGTTCGATGCCCTGATTTTGCCCACTGGTAAATTTTCTTGTCAAATAAATTCAAAATACTGCAATATTTTGGTATTTTGGATTCAT
Source organism: Trigoniulus corallinus (assembly GCA_013389805.1). Lineage (NCBI taxonomy): Eukaryota > Metazoa > Arthropoda > Diplopoda > Spirobolida > Trigoniulidae > Trigoniulus > Trigoniulus corallinus. The sequence continues at coordinate 20,000,334 of JAAFCE010001963.1, read as the reverse complement.
CTAGAGCAGTGGTTCCCAACCTTTTCCTTTAATTCACCCATTTTAAAAGTATTTGCTTAGTTCATTGACCCCCCCCCCCTTACGTTTTTCTCTATAGTTTGTACCTGATATACAGTATGCAAAATCCCGTCTCGGTGGCGCAGTGGGTAGTGTGCTTGGTAACTGTGTCAGTGGTTGTCAGCTCGATACTGGCCCGAGGTGGGTTGGCTTCTTTTCAGACGAGAGAGGTGCCTGAAGTGCTCTTTCCTATGCATGAGAAGTACAACTGAGGTCTCGTGTGGTGTACGATGGCATTTGCACATAAAAGAACCCTCTCTATTATGCAACGGGTAGATGAGGTGAAATACCCAGGTGTAGGAATTCGACTGAGTACCCCAATGAACCAAAGGCTAACGCTATACAAGTATTGGGTTGCAGCTGTGGTGGCAACTGACTGGGAAAAAACACTGCCCAATATTTCCCCCTTGTGTCCATCCAGGGGGAGAAGATAGGTACCCAACCCTGCCATAGGTGGGAAATGGATTACGAGTTGCTTGTTGGTCTTCAAAAGAAGTAACGAACAATGCATTCAAATAAATGTTTAGATGTCGACCCCTTGATCATCATTGACCCTCTTTAAAATTCCAATGACTCCCTGGGGGTCGATACCGACCCCGTTGGGAAACCCTGATCTAGAGTAAGAATATAATTCATGAAAGGTTACTTGTTTAAAAATCCATTTTCTAGGTGCAATAACGACTAAAACTCGTTTGCATGGCAAACTGCCATAACCCAAGTGCAGTATGTGCGTCATAGCCGTAAAAGGCGGTGACACCGAGTTAACTTCGAAATCGTTAACCGTAATCACGAAGAGTTGAACAAAATATCGAAATTGTTTTATGTTCCTCCTTTCCAAGTAACAAAAAGGAACAATTTTGCTACAGTAGAACTTCGGTATATCGAACTCGCTTATATCGAAATCCTGCTTATTCCCGCTTATATCGAAGCTTGAGCGTCGGTCCCACCCGATGTAAATTTTAGCTTTACATATAATTCCGGATTTGGATATATCGAATCTCGGATATATCGAACTATTTTTCACAGTCCCCTGAGGTTCGATATAACGAGATTCTACTGTAGTTAATTCTGAGCGAAATTCTCTCTCTAAATTGGTATTAATATAGCGTTTACCATATCAGTACCGGTATTTTGTCAATAAGAATTCTAGAAATGTATCAAACAAGACATGCACATCAAAAAGTGTATATGGATAGAATAGAAATGGGCTCTTAAGTCTGAAAAATATGACAATTCAATAAGTACCATTATAACAACGGTCTCTGTCCCGCCACCCCAACCTCCACCCCTCATTGCGTTTCTCAACTTCAACAAAGAAAAATTTTGTTGCAATTAAAACTCCAAACAGTAGGTTTGCAAATACTGTACCTAAAAAAAAGTAGGCCTACCAGATCATTTCAATGTCGTTGGATGGTATACGCTTGTAGAATTGAAAATTTCATAAACGGAAGTAGAAAAATTCCTTAAAATACAAGGTCGCATGATGACAATATCCGCAATTAAACGAGATACTGTATAAAAGAAAAGATGGTCACGACTTCTAAATCCACCGATCAACCCCTACATTAATTGTAAAAGTCATTCGCGAATGACCCACTAGTTACCCTTGAGGTCATTCGCAAATTAGCAAAGCAAACAAGCAACTCATAGCCCTGTTCCCGCCAATGGCAGGGTCGGATAACTCATCTTGTCGCGCTGAATTGAAAGTATGAATTTTCCGAAGCCGGTACCGACCAAAGCTGCAGCCCCTGTGCTTATTTATCGTCGGTATTCCTTTCGTTGTGGTATTCCACCAACCCCTGGGAGCGAGCTCCTATACCTGAAATTTTCCCTCACTTACACGTCGCATAGTAGCAAAAAAGCAAGCGTACGGAGAGTTGAGTTGGAAACACCAGTTCTCGTCAGATCACTGAAGTTAAGCAGTGCAAACCCAAGGGGGGGTGGTAGGGAACGCTGAATGCTGCATATTTCCTCTTTCCTACATCCCCTACACTTACTTCCTCCTCACCCGCGAGCAGCCTCCTTAGGACCCTAAAACACTAATGAAACAAAAGGAATTGAGATGAGAAGTAAAACTGAGGTCTCGTGTGGACGAGTGTAGGATCCAGGTGTAGGATCTCGCCCCCCCCCCCCCGGCGTCGGCGGAGTGCCCCAACCAACAGTAGACAGACGATAAATAAGCATAGGAGTTACAACTTTGGTCGGCAACCGACTGTGGAAAAACACAGCCCAATATAATGCCATTGTGTACATTCAGTGGGACAAGATGCGAACCCAACCTTGCCATAGGCGGGAAAGGGTTAGTATGCTATGCTAGTACGTTATAATAATGGGTTGGGGAGTAAGCCAAGCTGCCATAGCAGGCCGAACCTTAAAGCCCGGTGCACACTTGTGATTTTTACTCATGCGGCCTCGCAATTGCGGCATGAGATACATTAGTTGCAATGGGAGAGCCGCGGCGTCGCTGCAGGTATGTGTGCACTCCCTCATTGCAACTAATGTATCTCATGCCGCAATTGCGAGGCCGCGCGAGTAAAAATCGCAAGTGTGCACCGGGCCTTAACCCTGCAATGCTACTGTTCGAAAATGACCCATTAATGCTACACAGGGGTACAGGTGTGCCCCAATTTGAAACCCATTTCTCCATACTTAAAAATAAATTTATTGCATTTTCAGTGCAATATTATGAAAGAATAATTCAATAAGTGCTTAGAAACATAGAAAACATATCATTATAAGCAATCTAAACGCTTTTAATCAGCAATTTAAAGAAAATGGATATTTTGCCCTTTATGCGCTGCAAATGGCTTTTCCTGCAAGGCGTGCGAGCTTTCAATGCAATTCCTATGGCCATTTAAAAGTTACACAAACGCTACACAGGGGTACCGGAGTACCCCACTCATCATTATTTCAAAAATGAAAAGCAATTAACTACCCATCTGTGACTTATCAGAAAGTTCAACCTATCACGTGAATATACAGTGAATCCCATTGTGCCAGGGTCACCCACAGAGAAGAGAGAGAAAAAAGAAAAACCCTGGGGTACACCAGTACCCCTGTGTAGCGTTAGAGGGTTAAGGTTCGGCCTGCTATGGCAGCTTGGCTTACTCCCCAACCCATTATTATAACGTACTAGCATAACATACTAACCCTTTCCCGCCTATGGCAAGGTTGGGTTCCCATCTTGTCCCACTGAATGTATACAATGGCATTATATTGGGTAGTGTTTTTCCACAGTCGGTTGCCGACCAAAGTTGTAACTCCTATGCTTATTTATCGTCTGTCTACTGTTGGTTGGGGCACTCCACCGACGCCAGGGGGCGAGATCCTACACTCGTCCACTCGAGACCTCAGTTTTACTTCTCATCTCAATTCCTTTTGTTTCATTGGTGTTTTAGGGTCCTTCATCTACAAGGTCTTTAGAGCCCCGTCCACTGTGTAGTTCTAATGCGACGATTTTTGGTATTAGTGGTACCCAGGTTTCCAACGCAATAAGCCGCTCCCTTCTCACCCTAAGTAAGCTGCACCCAGAGTCTCTCTTTCTCTCACCCAAAAGAAAAGTCAACCCACCTTGGTCCAGTATCGAACCTAGGAACGCTGACGCAGTTACCATGTGTGCAAGCCACTGAGCCGCCAAGGCGGCACTCTGCAACGGGCTGATGAGGCAAAGTTACCAGGTGTAGGAACTCACTTCCCACTGCGCCACCGAGGCGAGTCTATTCTCAATTTTACAAATTATTTTCTTTGAAAAACAGCTACTGCTTTGAATTGTTTTCGTCATACCAAGTACTGAAATTCGTTCCTTCAGTTCTCATTATCCCCAACTAAGGCCCTCAGATGGCAATTTAGAATCTATTTTAAGTGCAATGAGTACCGAGTAGTATTATTAGCAGTAATTTTTATATGTCACCCTGCTAATTAATATAAAAGACCCCTGCTTCTCCGAACCGAAAGCCAAATTAAATTGGCTAGAGTTGAACAATGACGCAAGTCCCATACCAGTTGTGGTAGGCAGGCACATTTCAAGCAAAAGCAGAGTACTACAAACGAGTCTCAGGTTTTATTCTACTTCACATAATGACAATTTCGTTGCTATAAAAAGTTTTCCAAACGAGCAGCTGAAAACTAGCCCAGATGTAGGAAGGTGGGTTAGTCGGTTAAGGCGGGTTACATGGTTCACTTTTCATGATCATCCTGGATGATTCATTTAAAGTGATTCACCCGTGAACGGTTGGGTCTCGTTCTACTTGTGTTCACTTTTGATGATTTACAAGGGTGATTTTTCACACATTTCCCACTAAAGTGTGAATTCTCACACATTTCACACTAAAGCATGAATTCTCAATTTTCCCCATTCTCCTATTGTTGATTTTCTGTGAACTAAGTGAATGACGATTCCTTTTTGGGTGATACGTGTAAACACAAAGTGATTTCACTTTTTGTTTCACTTTGAGTGAAACAATTTTCTTCATGGATTTGGCTTTCTTTGCTTTGTTGGTGTTTTAGGGTGCTTCAACTATAAGGTCATTAGATCCCTGTTCACAAAAATATGGGCTCTGTATAATCAGTTCACATACAGTATATGACTACTCTTAATATTAATCAAATGACATACAGTAATAAATTTACTGGGTTTCTCTTAAATATCTTAAATATCTGGGGGTGGTCAGAGTCCTTGAACCTGCATTGGCGGTGCAGAGGAAGCGTGTTCCACTAATGCGTTCCAGTGGTTCCAGTGGTCGATACTGGATTGAGGTGGATTGGCTTCCTTTTGGGGTGAGGGTGAAGCCCTGAGTCAGGTGTTGGAGCTCGCCCCTGGCGTTGGTGGGTTGCCCTAATGCTCCAACGAACAGTAGAGGGACAAAAACCAGACCCTTCCAAAGGAGGGGAAAATAAGTAGTAGTTGTTTCCTTTTGCCATATCTCCAGCCCTCTTCCGTCATATGGTAAGGCCGAGTGCCTACTTGTCCTCTAGGTCGGTCCCCGGCTGCATACGAATGCCATTGCCCATGTGTCCCAGGAGGACGAAAGTCAGCACCAGATCCAGCTATAGACGGGTAAAGGATTAGTTGTTGCTGGCTTCTGCCATATCATCATCTCCAGTCCTTTTCCATCAAATGGTAAGGCCAAGTGCCTATTTCTCCTATCAGAAGTAAGAACACATGGGAAAACTGTTGATCCAATTATTATGCAGCCCGCTGCCAACCTAATGGTGCAGCACCCTGCTTATTTAATGTCGGAATATGTTTTTCTTCCCTGGGTCACTTTTCCGTCACAGACATCAGGACGGGGCTAGCTCCTACTCCAGGAAAATCTGGCCGAACCACATGTATGGTGGTTACATCATAGACACCACACAGGGCTTCATGGCTTTACTTCCCCTCTGAAGAAAGGAGCACTTTGGTTCTAAGGGGGGAAGAAACAATTTATATATAAATCACGAAATCAAGTAATGCAACCCCAGCTAGTACTAGCATGGGTGAACCCTTGGAATTGTTGTTGTTTGGTCTTTTAGGGCCCTTCAGCTAAAAAGTCATTAGAGTCCCGTCCACTGCATAGTTCCAATGCAGAGACTGCACATACATTACCCTTCTAGCACTCGCTTTACTTTGAAAGACATTCAAGCTCGCAAGGCGGCAAACTGGCCGCCTCTCATTTTTCTTTGCATTTGGCAGTTTACTAGATGTTTATAGAACGCATCATGAGAAATCTAGTTAATTAAACAGATATAAACGAAATTATATGAGAAACTAAACTAGATGTGACCTAGTGTGACCCTGATTCTGGTACCCTGATACTGGAACCATGATACCTTAACCCTGATACTCAGACCCTGATACTCGGACCCTGATGCTCGGGCCCTGACACTGGGACCCTGATACTTGGACTCTGACCCTAGGACTATGATAGTGGGACAATGATAGTAGGACCCTGATTCTGGGACCCTACTCCTGGGACCTTGATACCTTGCCTCTGAGACTGAGAAAATCATACTGGGACCATGACAGTCAGACCCTGATACTTGGGCCCTGATACTGGGACCCTGATACTTGGATTCTGATACTGGGACTCTGACAGTGGACACTTGCTAGTTGGACCCTAATGGTCAAACCTCAATAGTGGGACCCTGACTCTGGGACCCTGATAGTTGGACTGTGGATCTGCAGTGCTTTCTGCCATGGAGCCCCAAAAATCCTGCTATGGGGAACCACTTTCCTATGCACTTGTGAGGCAGGAGAATGGCCGTTTGTGGAACCCTCCCCAACCCCAGCTACTTTGACAACGAATTGCTCCAAACTGACATGAGTTGGAAAAAAAAATTTAATTGCAAGTTTTGACCAAATATACAACTTGAGAATACTAGGTGGTCCCAATCATTTAATCAGTCCTGCTACAGTGGGACAACATTTTGTTTAATTTGGCGGCCAATTTGCCGCCCATGCGAGCGCTTGAAGGTTACACTAATGTGGCGATATATAATAGTACCTTCCCTAAGTGTGCCACTTATTTGAAAATTTATGTAATGTAATTAGGTGTTATGCTAGCCCTATTGCATATTTGAAATGTTATTTAGCAGTTGATTTCAATGGAAAAAATAATGTATTGGGGTAATATAGGTAGGTATATTTGATTTTCAAATCAGCTATTAAAAATTAGAAAAATCCTCATATCCACTCTATTATTTAAATCTGGATCTGTTGCAAAAATGACTTCTGGCAATGGGTGAACTTTGACCTATCCCTAAATTAGTAACCACAGTTGCATATGTATTGTTTTGTGCAACAAGGATGCTCACAACAATCTTGGAACAACCTCACCATCTCCAAGAAACTATTCAGAGAATTTTAAAAATACAACCACCAACAACTCAGCCAACAAGCAGGGAAGCCTCATCAGGAAGATGCTATCTTTGCCCATGCTCCAAGAATCAAAAAAGTAGAACCAGTTGTGATAGGTGCAAAATCTTTTTGTGTTTGATTCACCACAAAAGTATGTGATAATTGTATATAAAACTGCGTTTTTTTTTTTTTTTTTTTGCTTTTCTCATCTATATAACTATCTATTTCCTATTACATATCAATGAAATAAAGATATGTAGCTTAGAAATAGTTTTTTTCGCCACCCCAACCAGGCGTCTGGAACCTGCAGGAATACTGGCTGGGTTGTCTGTGGCGGATACTAAACGACCCTGAAACACTAACGAAACAAAAAACCGAAGGCAACACGCCAATCACTGAGATCCGTAGGTGCGCACGTGAGCACGTAGGTGCACTTGGTACTTACCTCTGGCCAGAAAAGAGCCTCCCATATATCTACCAGAATTGATGCTGCATACACCGACTTACGAATTCAGGAGCCTACCCTCCTTGACATAAAGGCGGGCTCTAAGAGATGGAGATCGTATCTGTTGAATTACGTCAGTAGTATAACTGCAGAGGACACGCAACGCTGAGACTCTGCACTGTGGCAGGATTCAAGGAACTGAACTTTCAGACAAGGACAGGGATGCCCCACGTTCAGAAATTCGGGAGGTAAGAAGGATTCTTCTCAAATGACATGGGCAGAGAGGTAGCTATTACACCTAAAAATGGTGTGTCTGCCCAGAATAGCCATTTACTAACAACAGGGCTACCTCAATGGCTCAACGACAGTATATTTGACCATGAGTCCATGTTGTTTGTTTCTTTCATTGGTATTTTAGGGCCCTTTAACTACAACTGTCATTAGAGCTCCGTCCACTACGTAGTTCTATCGTAGTGCTACCTTGATGAAGCAAGAACCTAGTTGTGAAACGTCGTCACCTCCATAACACAAAGATAAGTATTGGTTTTAAGTCATTTGCATTGTAATTTTTTTATTTTTTAAAAATTGTTTTTTGATGTGTATATTTAATTTTAACTTGTAACATTCTTTCAGAAGCAGATCACCAGCAAGCCACAAGAGAAGAGTGGACTGCAGGCTAGAAGACAACAAAAGCTAAGTTTCAACTGGTTTTGTGCTTCCCTTTTTTCTTGTCTTTCTTTTTTGTAGTTGCTATTCTATTTTTTATTATACTGGTCTTGTCTGACCTCCTTTTGCCTTCTATATAATGCAGTGACTTCACAGACATTACGCTAAGGCGACGATTTTTGGATATTTGCAGTACCCAGTTTTCCTAAGCAGCCACCAATGTTAGTACTATCTGGGTTTGCGTTGCTTAACTTCAAAGATGAGACGAAAACTGGTATGTCTAACGTCATACGGCCGCTCCCTTGACAATAAAGGATTGGGGCAATGGCTGAGTAAAAATATCGTCCAAAAGATCGCCCAGGTGTCCCAGAGGGAAAAATAGGTATCCACACCTGCCATCGGCATGAGAAGGGTCAGTATTCAATAATTAAAAGCAAATGAACCCGTGATCATGTATAACTTACGGTGCAGAGGATTAAAACCCCAGAGCTGGCGGCCGTCATGGGTGCGCGAGCGGTCCCCGGGCCGTCATCATGCGTCCGCAATGTCACGGGGGTGGGGACCTGAACTCCCGTGGCAGATAATGCGCTGTGTCCTCTGTGGGGTAGACCGGCATCCCCCCCAGACATCCCACCCAATATTCCTGCGAGTTCCAGACGCCTGGCTGGGATGCCCTCAGTCAGAGCATGTTCAGAAAGCACAGGGAAAATTCTTATTATAGGAAGTGGGCAGGGGGAGAGAGAGAGAAGCAGACGTGAGAGCAGGTTGTCCGTAAGGATATGGTGGGGTGGACAGGGACCTGGTGGGAGATAGACGGGAGTCGAGGGCTAGAACTCGCAGACCCGACCCTGCCACAGCTTTGATAAGGGTATGATGATGATGATGAACTCGTGATCATGTATCTCATATGTTTATGAAAGGCCCTACAACATTCAAAATGGTTGAATATCTCGCTTGTTTTCTTAACCTCAAATCAGCAACTCTTTCAGTGCACTTTTTTTAGCATATGCAAATTGACTCAAGAGAACAGAAGTACTTTCTGGATTAGTCCCAACGTTTCTCACGCAAGTAACAATAGTTCCTAAGGAGGATAACGGAAGTACATTTCGTACACTTGCTTGTCTTTCAACCCGTTCAAAAATCATCCCATTGCACTTCCTCCCTTTCTCGTCAAACAAACAATAAAGAATAACAGAGTTGTCAAGGAACAGTCATCATTATCTCGCTTTTAAATTTCTACAGAAAAAGACATTTCCTTGACAGTTTACGATTACTATAAAGACGTTAAATTTAAATGGTGCACTGGTTCACATTTGTTCCGCTTTTAAAAGTTTCATACACGATTAGGAACAGTTTGGATCAACCAACAGAATGAAGTACATATAAATATCTGACAGGTGGTCAAGAAAATTAAATGTGATGCACAAAATTGATAATCATCACATCGAATCAGTACGTCCTACCTCGGCAATGTGGTAGTGGAGAGAGGTCATGGGTTTAAGGCTCGACTCATGGTTACAGAAGTGGTTTCCAGGGCATCGAACCGGAACGAAAACGAAAACCTAAAACCGGTAAAACCGTTATTTTTGGTCGGAACGAAAACCGGAGCCGACCGAAAAAAAAATATCGCTCTTATCGGTTCGAGCGCCATACGAGCATCCGGGCGTCCATACGGGCAATGGGGTCCAAAATCATTCTAGCCATCAGAAACACACTATACATGCTGTATATACAAAAAATGTGCATGTACAGCGTGTCCTATTTCACAAGCAGAGTCTGCTGTGCAGGGGCCTCAAATATAGCGAAGCGCTATACACCCTATCGACAGTCATACAACCCCCCCTTCAGAATATCCTGACTATGCTACTGCCTGTGTGAGAGGGAAGTTGTACAGGGCAGTGGTTCAACCAGCTGTGTTATAAGGATCAAAATGTTAGGCAGTGAGGGAGAACCACGCCAATAGAATGGAAGTAGCTGAGATGCGAATGCTGCGGTACATGAGTGGGGTGTCACGATCTGACCGAATCCGAAATGATTAAGTTAGTGGTAGCTTAGGAGTGGAAGCCATCACTTAAAAGATGAGAGAGAATTGGTTGAGGTGGTATGGGCATGTGATGAGGAGGGGAGAGGAAGAACTTATTAGGTCCATTACGGGACTGCGAGTGATTGGGGGCACCAGGGGTAGAGAAAGACCAAAATGGCCGTGGGAGCAGGTGAGGTGGTGAAAAGGGACATGGAGGCATGCGGGGTGGAGGGGGACTTGGTGGGGGATAAACGAGAGTGGAGGATTAGAACCTGCAGACCCAACCCTGCCTTAGGCGGGATAAGGGTGAGATGATGATGGACATTTTAAGTATAATGTACTGTATTTTAAAATTATGTTTAATACATATTATTTTTTTAAAATTAATATTCGGAGTGAAACCGTAAACCGGAAAAACCGTTATTTTTACTGGAACGAAAACCGTAAAAGAACCAACATATTCATTTGACGTGAACCGTAACCAAAACCGGAAAGAAAAAAAATAACGGTTCGATGCCCTGGTGGTTTCCATGTTTGCTTAGTGAGAGAGAAAAGGGGAGAGAGAGGAGAGAGAAGGGGAGATAGGTATACTGTGTGACCTACACCAAACAACACCTTTATATATTCAATTTAAACCCACTCCCGCCCATGGCGGGGTCAAATACCCATTTGTCCCATCATAATTGACTGGGAGTACACTAGCGATCTACTGACGAAACTGTTTATTAATTATTTTAACAACGATCTTTCTTCTTCGCAAGGGGAGTACCGTATCGATGATTCAGGTTCCTTGAGGTTTTAATCAGCCAATTATTAGGAATGCGAGTTATTCTCTCCAATGCCAATTTCGCCAATCAGGGCTGCTTGCAGTGTGTTCACTTAGAATTCGATTTTAAACACCTGGGAATTTTGCTGTATTGTATTCTATCACGTCTCATGTTTCGGTCTTAGTTGCTTCAACAATAGGTCTCTGTGTCCCTTTGGCGTGTGTAATGCCGCTCTCAAGTTTGACTGCTGTCCTCTTGAGTTTGGCTGCTGTCGGAATGTTCTCATCAGTCTTCTGCGACCTTGACGCTATGCTTGGTGCAGTCAATTCCATGGCATCCAAGATGTCTGCTTCTCCTAACTCTTCTGGGTCCTTACAGATCTCAGAGAAAATCTCAGATTCTGTGCTGTCTGACTGCACAATTTTGAAGACGTGTATTGACTCAGTCCATAAGGCTTGTGCAGCTGTCAATGATGAATCAGTGGACCAATCTTTGATCTCTGCAGCTGAGAATGAAGGTGGCCCACTTCCCTGTCAAGATGCCATTGCTGACAGTATTGTTCTGCTTCGTGAAAGAATACAGAGTGGCTTTGAGAAGGACGTCATGTCGGGCCCGGTTTCTCCTCCTGCCTAGGCTGGCACTCTTGATGTGGCTGCACCAAGCACCAACCCTACAGATCAGCCACTGATTCAACTGTCTGATCTTGCCTAGAATGAGTATGATCTCCAGGTGCCTGATCCAGCTCAAAATCGATTTATTATCTGCCGTAGAAGGAAGTCAAAGTTCAGTACAACATCCTTGGAGCCAGTGGCCATCTCAGTGGAGTCAGCTGCAGCTACTGAACTGCCTTGCACCCCTGCCTATCAACCAAGTTATGCTTAAGTCGTCTCTCATTCTGTGGCCAGTCCACCTCTGGATCCACCTCCTGAACACCATTCCCCTCAAAGGGCACTTGGTACTCTGTGTACTGCTGGCCTCTGCAGGCAGCAGCTCTTCTCACCATGTTGTTGTCAACAATATTTCTCCCAATGTCCCTATTTCATCAGTGGTTGCTATTCTCCATGCCTGGGGTCATTCTATTATTGAGTGTGGGAGGTGGCACACCAAGTCCGGGCAAACTTCCTGGTCTATTTTTGTGCGGGCATCCATTGTCCCTGATCTTGATGTCCTGAATCCATCCCTCTGGCCTGCAGGTGTGTTTATCCACGCTTTTGGTTTATCCACACCAGTTGTTTCATGTTCCTCACCCACTTGGTAAATCCATTCTTGATGCTTTAGTTAATCCCTTCTCTGACTCGTCCTGCCCTGCAACAGGTATACTAGGATTCCTGTTCCTAATTCCCTTTCTCCTCCTATCCTAACCAGTTCTGCCCTCAGTTGCTATCTTCTTAGGGCTGGGAGGTCTTTCTCTCTCCCTCCTGATGGGATTCCTGCCTTTGCTTTGCACATTCTTGATGCTTCAAGATTATCTGGTCTCCTTAATCTACTTAACTATTGTATGGCCTCTGGCCTCTTCCCTTCCCCTTAGAAAAAATCTTTCATGGTTCCACTTCCTAAGGAGGGTCCACCCTCTCTTCCTGGGAGCTACCACCCAATTGCAATTCTTCCTCCACTTGCTAAAGTTTTTGAATCATGGATCCTTAATCTTGTCTGGTCTTCCCTCCTTTCCTCTATTCCCTCTACTGAGTTTAGTTCCCACCCAGGTTCTTCTGTTTGTTGCTCTTTTCTCAGCTATCCTTGACTCCCTTTCTGCTAGCAAGGCGTTTCTCATCCTTCAAACTGACAATGCAAAGGCCTTTGATACTGTTGACCATGAGTGCCTCCTTTCCTCTCTTTCTCAATCCATTTCTAATCCCTTTCTCTTTAATATTCTTGTATCATATCTTGAGAACCACAGTGTCTGTCTGAAATCCTCCTCCTATTCTTGTAATCTTGTCCGAGGTGTTCCTCAAGGCTCATGGCTTGGTCCTCTACTATTTAATCTTGTCATGGCCTCTCTGCCCTCCTCCCTTTCTGGTTGGGGCATCTGGTCCTATGCAGATGTCAATTATTTTGGTCGTTCTCTTCTCCCTTCTGAGTCTTCTGCTGTTCCCTCTATTGCATCTGCTCTTCTTGATCACCTCACTGTCTGGTACTCCCATCACAAGATGTGGATTCATCCTGACAAGACCAAGATCTTGCTGTTCTCCTCTTCTAATCATGGTGCCCTTTAATGCCTACCTCACCACCTGTATGTGTCTTAGGGATACTGTTTGATCCTTCTCTCTCTTTTATCCCTCACCATGACCTTCTGATTTCAAAGCTCAATTCCTTAATCTTCCTCTTTTCCCGTTTACAGTCTTTTATTCCTTTACCCAAACTAATTCTGATCTTTTGTGCCAAAGTGGAATTCTTAGTGCAGTTCTCCAGTCCATTTCTGGCCTGTCTGTCTGCATCCAGTTTTAACCCTCTCAGAGTAACCTATAATAAGGTTTTCTGTGCTTTGCTTCATCTACCTTATGGCTGTCATATCTCTCCTTATTATGTCAACTTCAGCTTACCGCCATTTCTCCAGTTTCTACACTACTGTTGCATCATCAAGTTAGTTGCTGCCTTATGCAATACCCATCATCCTCTTCACTGCTTTTCTGGGTGTTTTCATGCCTCTAGTAATTTATGTCGAACTCACAGATTTCTATTTGTGTTCACTCTCCCAGCTAATGATCTACGTCTGAGGCTTTTCCCCTTCAATACCTTTTCTTTATGGAATGCCCCTCCCTTTCTCACTTCGCTCTCAAATTTTTGTCTGCTCTAGGTATAAGTGTATCTCGAATTGTGTCCATTTTAATCAAGCTCTTTATAATCATTCTCTTGGCTATGTCAAACTGTAATTCATTCCCATTAAACTGTAAGCCATTTCTCTGTATTAATTTGAGTGTACTTTGTACGTTTTATTAAATTGTAAGCCATTTCTCTGTATTAATTTGAGTGTACTTTGTACGTTTTATTAAATAATGTCTGTCTGCCTGTATCGCTGTGCATCAGTCTCTCTCTCTGTCTGTGTCTGTCTCTCTCTCGGTATCTCTCTGTCCGTCTCTCTCCCATGTGTCTACCTCCCAGTACGTGTTTGGGCTTCTCACACTTTGCCACTCTCTCGGAATGCAAGTAGGTGGGGTGTCGAGAGCAGACGAAATTAGTAATGAGAGTTAGGGTCCTGCTTCGGGGTGGGAGACATTGCAGAAAGATTACAGAGATTAGATCAACATGGTATAGTCATTTTTTGAGAAGATGTGAAGAGGAGCTGATTAGGCACCTTATAGGGATGCAGGTTATTGGAAATACCTGGGACAGGTAAACACAAAATTATACGTGAGAACAGGTTGCATAAAGAGGTATATTAACGCCTGTGGGGTGGATGGAGACATGGTGTCATTGGGTTATTGTAAGATCCAGGGTCATACAATGACATTTTTTGCCCACTGGCAGGTCTTTTACTTGCTTTGACATTGTACACACCACAGATAATACACACACTTCAGGTATGCCGACTTGGAGTGGCACACTCCAAGGATGCATATTTGGAATGTGGCGGATTTGGAATCTCATCTGATCACTGAAGTTAAACAATGCAACCCCAGTTAGTACTGACATGGGTGGCTGCTTGGAAAAACTGGGTACTGCTAATACGCAAAAATCGTCACATAATTGTAGTGTCTGTGGAAGCGTTGGACACAGTGGTTCTCGTCTGATCGCTGAAGTTAAGCAACACAACGCTGTTGTTTCTGCTTAGGGAAACTGGGTACCGCTAATTCCCAAAAATCATTGCGACAGCATAGTGTCTGTGCAGACTCTGCATTAGATCTACGCAGTTGAAGGGCCCTAAATACAAACAGGTTAACAAGTACCCATGTGTAGAAGCTTCCCCTGGCGTCGGTGAAGTTGCCCCAACGGACAGCAGACCGAGTGGTTGGCATAGGGGTTGCAGTTTTGGTCTGCAGCCACCTTACCCATGTGCCCATTCAGAGGTACAAAGATGGGTACCCGACCCTGCCACAGTCAGGGCAAAGGTTAGTTGTGACTGTTGGAAAACCCTTCTAAGAGATTTCATAAATTCGGGAATATAATCGCAGGCCATTCATCAGGCAAAAGAAACTCACGTTTAGGGCCTTCGACTGCCAGGGAGCCCCGAAAGTTGTCAGCTTCAACAAAAACCTAAAAATATGAAATTCTTAATTAATTCGACAACACTACTTAACATTTAGAACAGCCACCTCGGTGGAGCAGCCGTCGAGTTTACTACAGTGTCGGTGATTCTAGGTTTGATCCTCAACGGAGGCAGTTGGCTTTTTTCGACCGAGAGAGAGAAACAGCCCCAATGAACATTCCGTCGAATGAGAAGTAAAGCCAAGTGTAGTGTACGATGCCATCTGAAGGTGAAAAGAACCTTTATTACATGAAGTAAAACATACCTGTAATTTGGCAAAATTGCCAAGTATGGAGGTCCGCCCCTAGCAAAGGTGAAAGAAAAGTCCCAATGAAGAAAAATACACCGACGTTAAATAAGCATTGGGGTTGCAGTATTGGTTGGCATTCGGCTGCGTAAAATATCATTTAAACAGATGGTTCAAGAGTCTGAATGGGGCAAAAATGGGCATTCGACCCCTTCCATAGGTGGGGAGAGGTTTAATGGTGGCGATGGTGACAGCATTTAGAAAAAGAAGGGCCTCAAAACTAGGTTGAGATTGGAAGTCTCAGCTCCGCATCCGAAACGACTACATTAATTGTAGCTTGGGGGCGAGAAGCATGTGATGAGGAGGAAGTTATTCTCTTCATCATGGGACTGCAAGTGTTTGGTGAAACCAGGTATAGGGGAAGGTCAAAACGGACGTGGGAGGAGGAAGTATAACGGGACATGGAGACGTTTGGGGTGGAGGGGAGCCTGATGGAGGGATATAAGAGAGTGCAGGATAAGAACTTGCAGACCCGACGCTTACATTGGCGGCATTGGGCATAAAATTTTAACTACATTTGCATGTTTCGTTTTTGCTAATTTATTTTTCAAATAATTTTTTGAAAAGAGATTTAGACGAAGATTTTGGAAAGAGAAAAAAATTTTTTCTTGGTTGGGGGGGGGGGGGGGGGTCAATGTCCCGGATTGGCCCGCGTAAAAATGGTCACCCTAACTTAGGGCCCTCCAGGTGCTCAACCGCCACAGTGCCACCTACATCTTAGGATTTCCAGCATTTTATACATGATGGCAATAATACAGTAAAACCTGCCTAAACCGGACCTCGTATAAACCGGAAACCTGGCCAAACGGAAAATAAATTTCGGAACGGATTAATTTCCCATTTAAAATACTACCCTAAACCGGAAAACTACCTAACGCGGAAACGGAGTAAGTTTTGGGAACCGTTTGCATAAATAACCCGACTAAGACGGATTATTTTATGCATAACACTACTTGTTTGTTGTTTGTTGGTGTTTTAGGGCCCTTCATCTACAAAGGTCATTAGAGCCGCGACCACAGCATAGTTCTTATGCAGAGACTGCACAGACACTACACTAATGCAACGATTTTTGGGTATTAGCAGTACCCAGTTTTCCCAAGGGACCATCCATGTCAGCACTAGCTGGGGTTGCGCTGCTTAACTTCAGTGATCAGACGAGAACTGGTGTGTAAAACGCAATTTGCCGCTCTACATAACACTACAATGCAGGCATTAATTTTGAGTGACTATACATGCACCGAAGGTCTAGGGACCATTATGGCCATATACACACAGAGCTACCCAATACAGTAAAACCCCGCTATAACAAATTTGTAGGGGATTCCAATCACATTCGTTATAGCCAGGAATTCGTTACAACCAGGAAAGCTGTTTTTAACCCCAGATAGCTAACCAGTAGTCTGTGATACTGCCCAAAATATCAAGAAATTGTGGTTTTGGTAGTTCTGCAAAACATTTGGTTTCTAATACTTTGTCTACCATCGTATTTACCCCAATGAAACATTTCTGCATGTTTTTCTTACTATTTTAATGCCCGTTGATTTAGTTTTCTTACAGTTGGTATTCTCCCAGACTACTGGTTAGCTGTAATGACTGCCAAAAGTATTGAAGGGCAGTCAATTCTTGAGGAGCACAGGTTATTAGGTGTTGGAAACAGGAATTCATGTAGGAAGTAGATAGGCAAGTAGACTGGGATTTGGAAGAGACAGCTGATGCAGTGTGGGTAAGGTTCACCAGAAAAATTAGAAAATTTGGGGAAGCCATTTTAGGTGAGGCTAGAGTAGAAGGTGCACTCCAGGGCAGGCAGACATAGTGGTGGAATAATGCAATAGAGGCAGCCACCAAAAAATAAAAGGCTGCATTCCATAGGTGGATGGAGATAGGAGACTATGATTCTAAAATATGCTACAGGCAAACCAAGGCCACAGCTAGGAGGATCAATTCTTTGGTCATACACCAGTAGTATGAGGTCCTCTATGATAGAGACAAAGGGGGAATGAAGGAAGAATGTAGCCTGTAGAAAGTAACTATAAAACGAACAACTATGTCATTTGAGTTTGCTGATTGCAATCCTATCCAAAAATGATTTTAAATTGTATCGAATTTCTCCAACACCTTCATTTGTGCATTTAATTTTTTTTTTTTTTTTTTTTTTTTTGCGGAACACGAAGTGGTTTCAAGAAACACGCTTTGAGAACCACTATGCTAACCACTGAGATAGGACACTGTCGGAGGGGCAGCAGAGGACCTATTACAATTGCTAGCTAGATGTATACCAAGGGATTCTGAATATTTAAAAATATTTGGGGCACACATTTTGAAGCTTTCCCCTCAGATCCACCCTTGGTTCTAGCTCTCCATCCCTGCCTAGCTCCAAACTAGTCCCAAGTTTGTTTTGATTCTCCTCTACCTGATGAAAATGCGTTGCTTTTCGTCTCCATCCGCCATTTTTTTTTGTCTCTTAAGTAAAGCTTTTACTTAGAGTGTATTAGTTTTTACTGCAAAGTAAAACGTTATTCATACCAGTTTAAGCCTTTACTTTTACTTGTACTTTTTACTTCAAGTAAATGCTTAAACTTATACTTAATACTTTGTATGAGTTTACTTTTTTTATTCATATGGCCCATTATCGGGGAAACACGGTATGTCCATTCCTAATTCTATCAGCTCTCGACACACCACACATATGCCACAGCATTCGTATCTCGGCTACTCGCATTCTATTTACGTAGCACTTCCTCACTGCCCAGCATTCTGATCCATATAGATTAGCAGGTCAACTAGATTCCCACTAGATTGGGATCCTCCTATCACACAGGACTCCACTTGCCTGTCTCCACTTCCTCTCCCATTGATTCTGCGGGTCACATCAGAGTATCTCTCCATTGCTTTATTTGCACATTAAATTTTTTTGCGGAACACTTGAAGTTATTTCACGGAACACCATTGTTCCGTGGAACCATTAAATTTTTTTGCGGAACACGAAGTTGTTTCACGGAACACCATTGTTCCGCGGAACACGCTTTGAGAACCACTGGTCTAAGAAGCAGAGGAGTAGTTTTATACTAAGGGATTCTGAATATTTAAAAATATATGGGGTGCAATTTTTTGAAGTGCTTCCCCCTGATCCGCCTCTGGATCAGTCCCTCTGTGGGGGCAGAGTAACTTTTTAGTTTATGGACTTTTATTTTAAATTTCATCACCCTTATAAAAGGTGATCATATTTTTGTACTTTGTTTTATTAAAACACAGCCCTTTGTAAAACGGAAACCTGTGAAAACGGAAAAAAATACAGGAACGATGTTTTAGAGAGGTTTTTCTGTACTAACATGGGTGGCCACTTGGGGAAAACTAGGTATTGCTAATATCCAAAAATCGTCGCATTCGTGTAGTGTCTGTGTAGTTTTGGCATTAGAACTACACAGCGAACAGGGTTCTAATGACATTGTAGTTGAAGGGCCCTTAAACACCAAGAAAAACAACAAGTCCAGTTTTTGTCTCCTTTTATGCGATTTTGAAGTTATGCAGTTTGCATTTGATTAAAAATAGTGGCCAAATATGCATGCTGTATGCTTGTTCAGGAAGGATAGTCAGTATAAGGCCCATGACACTGCATGAACTACTGGTGTGGTTCATGGGAAGATAAAATCCACCGACTATTTTATTAGCCAGTCAAAGAAAGTCTTAGTCTGTCAGAAATTAGCATACACAATAGGGGGTTCACGTTGATTCACGTTGCATATGTGCTCTGCAGAAAAGAAACAAATTCGGGCATCTGCATTCGGACCAAGATGGTGGGCACTTTGAGGTACTCAGAAATTGTTTCAAAGTGTCCGGCGGGACACTTTGAGGTAACGGACACCTTGAGTGTGACACCGCCATCTCCCACAGACAACCCAGCCAATATCCCTGCATGTCCCAGACGCCTGACTGGAGTGTCCCCAATCAAAGCATGTTCAGAGGACCCGCAGGCCCGACCCTGCCACAAGTGGGATACCAGTATGATGATTGTCAAAACAAAAGTCTGCGGGGAGTGAAAAAAAAAATATGTTTGTGAAAATGTATCGCCTATACAAGAGATCTATTGCATTGACAGCTATTTCTGATGATGAAAGTGATTTACAGTTTGCAGATGGTGTAGACCCTTACCAGTAGACAATTGAATTGAAATACAATTTTATCTAAAGTTTATATAAATCTTTTTCCGCTTCCCAAAGAAATTTACTAAGAAGCCTATTTTCTTTAACACCAACAAACTGTTTTAATGCGGTTGTACATTAATTTTAACACATCCCTAATTTTTCCATAGACTTATAATCTTCATTTATGCGATTTTCTCAGGAACGTAACCCCCGCATAAAAAGAGACCTGACTGTAAAAAGGGGGATATGGTAGTGTGTGGGGTGGACGGTAGGGAGGAGTGAATTCCTTTTGGTTGGTTTGTTGGTGTTTTTGGGCTGTTCAACTTCGCGTTTATGAGAGCCCCGTCCACTGTGTAGTTTAAAATGCACAGATTTCACAGACACTACAGTAATTAGACTATTTTTGAGTATTAGCAGTATCCAGTTTTCCCAAGCGGCCACCCACGTCAGTACTAACTGGGGTTGCGTTGCTTAACTTCAGTGATGAGACGAGAACTGGTGTGTCCAACACAATAAGTTGCTCCTGCCTCAGGATTGGAGGACTTGAACTTCCAGTCGCAGTCCTGCCACAGGCGGGATAAAGGTATGATGATGATGATGTGTTGCGCATGTGTCAGGTACGCCACCCGATTTGTACTTTGAAATTAATACCGCTCAGTATAAGTTTATTTCTTAATATGCACAAATAGTAGATAAGACTTCAATTCTCATAATTGTCACGTGAAAAGAGGGCCCACGTTGGGCTAACAAAATTCCAATCATAAAATTGATAAAATGTTTTTATGAGCAAACAAAAGTCACAATATATCAGGTACAAACAAAAGCGGAGAACCTAATAAATATTTCAATTTTCATTCCGGAAAAACAACACTATTGTAATAGATCCACGATATTAAACACGCCATCAACGTAAAGAGAAGCAGACCAAGTTAGTAATGTAAACGGCGGATTTGTTAAATTCGTGTCCTTTCTACACAATAAAACGGGAGAGAGAAAATCCCATCAAAAAAAATCAATAGCGCGAACAACGTGTCAAATTCAGGCACAAAGTATGCATAGAGATAAATGATCCTTATATTACGATCAATACGAAATCCAAGTTTTAATAATGTGCTGGATAGGCAAGTGCTTGCAAAAACCCGAGAGAGAGAGAGAGAGAGAGGGTGGGGGAGGGCGGAAGTGGAAGGTTGCTAAGAGGTAAAAATGAGAGGTCCTAGGTACACATTTCAAACTGATTTCGTGAATCGCTTGCTAAACGCCACACAAAAACCAAGCAATTACACAACCACCACTTAGGATGAATGCTGCAAGAACAGTGTCACAAACGTCAGGTAGCATTCGGTCTATAATACCCCATCTTCATCATCGTTATCATCAAACCCTATCCCGCCTGTGGCAGGGTCGGGTCTGCGGGTTTTAGCCCTCCAATCCCGTCTATCGCCCACCAGGTCCCAGGCCACCCAACACGCTTCCATATCCTTACGGACATCCTGCTCCCACGTCTGCTTCAGTCTCCCCCTGCCCTGGGTGCTTCCAACCACTTGCATTCCTGAAATGGACCCAATGAGCTCCTCCCCTCTTCTCACTATGTGTCTACACTAATCCTCCTATGCTTTATGAGCCTAACTAATTCTCCTGTTTTTCTTCTAAGGCTGCTGTGACATTTCACTACAGAAAGAAAATTTGACCCTAAAAAAATTTCACACGCTGAGCACAGAGTTGCCATAGGCAGAGTAGAGGGCAATTAATAATGTGAAATTGCCAAAAATGGAGCTGAGAAGGTTTGCAGGGAACATATGTGAGTGGCCTTGCTTTTGGGACCAGTTCCAGTCTGCTGTCCACGACAACCCAGCATTAACTGAAGTGGACAAATTCAATTACCCGAAATCTCTACTGTCAGGGGCTGCCCTAACTAGTGTAAAGGTGAATGACCACATTCAACAACTATGAAATACCTTTGATGAAAAAGATGTGAATCTTCAATCATTAAAAAAATTTAGGGACAGAAGATGTAGTACATAGTGATGTATTATGCTCAATTGTTCAAGGAGCATTGCCAGAAGAGCTCATGCTCCTTAACAACGGGTACCCGACCATGCCGTAAATGGGAAAAGGGTTCGGAGTTGCTTTGCTTAATGGGTTACTACTGTATTAGAGGTGATGAGCAGTAACCTCTTCCTTTCTCACTCCCTCATTCAGAAAACATCCAGCACAGCTGAAGTAACACTTTGATCATACTTTTACTGCATCAACGAATAACACAGAAAAAGATTTTTGCATCAGGAAAGGGGGAAGGGGCAAATACAACTAGACCAAAAAGCAGTCAACCGTCACAAACACGTTCAATTAAAGTTTTGAACTAGTGCGAACATGTCAAGTTATCTGATGAGGGTAATTCATAAATGGATGGATTTTAGTGTTTTTTTTTTCAATTTTTCACTGAGATTTCTTCTGTTTTGACATCATCACCATCATACCTTTTACCCATCATGGGCAGGAATGGGTTGCGGGTACTAGCCTTCCATTTCTTGATCTCATTTGTCTGAACCAGAGTCTCACTGTCAGAACCACTGTCTTGCTGCCTGAACCTCTGCCTCACTGTCTGAACCTCAGCCGCGCTATCTGAGCCTCTGCCTCACTGTCTGAATCGCTGTCTCATTGTCTTTTCGTCATAACCTTTGTCTCACTGTTTGCCTCACGGTCCAAAAGGTTGTCTCACTTATTTCCTCACTGTCCAAATACTTATGGTAGTGGCGAATTGCATTGGCAACACCAGTTCTCGTCTGATCATTGAAGTTAAGAAGCACAACCCCAGCTAGTAATGGGGTCAGAATGGATGCTAATGCAATGCCAATTTTTTGCCGTTTTGACAGAGTGGGAGACATGTTGTTTGTTCAAAAGACCACGCTTGTAATGGCCAATTGGGTCAGTTTGTCGGGCAATGTGCAGCGGAGCTGCAAACTAGTTGTACCGGCTGTCGGCCCACAAGTTGTATGGTGTGTGGCCGGCTTTAGGTAGGTCATCGTCACAACTAACGAGTGTCACCATATCCAGGCTGTGCACCAAAGTTCTCCTCTTTTTCAAATAACGTCAAAAAATTGATTGAAATTTTCCTGCGGGAGTACAGAATAAATACATGGTGTAATTCGCAATTAAATGTCTAGAAAAATGACATTTACGACGGAAGCATTTGAAAGACAAAGATTTCGGGTCAATGGTCTACAGTTGTAAGGTTACAGGGTAGTGTAGGTCATTAAACTACATTCTCCACGCTGGACTTCCAAGTATAATTTCCTAAAAACTACAGATTTCGCTTTCTTCCCCAAAAGAAAGACAACTCTCGAAAATATTATTTTGAAATTGACCACCTGATGTGTAAGAATTTTCAGCAAAAATTTGCTTAACCTCTAAGTCCCATCGTTGTTATCAAGATATGGTGGCTCAAATGCAAACTCTCGCGACTCCTTCAGTCTATGGATGCACGATCAATTTTTGGGTCGAGACATTTGGTTTCGTTGGTGTTTTGGGGTCCTTCAACTACAAGGTCATTAGAGCCCAGTCCACTGCATAGTTCTCAAGCAGCGACTGCACAGGTTGGAATGTTGGGTAACGGCGGTACCCAGTTTTCCCAAGCCACCACCCGTGTTAGTAGTAGCTGGGGTCGCGTTGCTTAATTCCAGTGATAAGACGAGAAGTGGTGCGTCCAACGCAATAGGCCAATCCCCGCCAAGTGTTGGGGGAGTCACGAACGATTGGAACCACTGCCCTACAGTCATAATCTCAAGGACGTTATAAAAAGCGGGTCAGCCAACTGCGGCTCTTTGGCCCCTTGAATGTGGTTCTTCCACAAATGACTGTTGGTGCGCAGTAGAGTTTCCAATCCGAATATTCGATATCCGGATATATTCGGCCTGTTCGGAAGTGTTTGATATTCGAATATTTTAGAAATTATTCGAATAATATTCAGGAAAACTTTAGGGCCATTTGTAACTCAATATTTTGCAAATGTCGACATTATATAAAGAATTTAGCAGTGAGTACAGTCGATGGTTCGATGCATAGCTCATTTACCTAGATTTTCCAGAAATATTATTGACTTATTCATGCATGTTAGTGTTAGCGGCTATCCGCTAACTGCTTGTATAAATTAAGTTCTCAACAACTATAGGATATTTTAGTTTTTACTTCCACCTACCCACTGGGCGATCCTTTGACTGCTAACAAAACAAAATAAGTTTACTCCATCATTTGGTAGAGTTCAGATTTATTGCTAATATCTTTCTTGAAACATCATCACTGAAATTTCATGGAACATTAAAATGGGGTTATCCTAATTTTTAAGGCAAGTGACGCATAATAAATATCATCATCACACCTGTATCCCGCCTGTAGCAGGGTCGGGTCTGCAGGTTCTATCCCCACACACTACCATATAGCTACGAGCAAGCTGTTCCCACGTCTCCCCCTGTCCCGGGTGCTTCCAACCACCTACATTCCTGTAATGGACCTAACGAGCTCCTCCTTCCCTCTTCTCATCACATGTCCATACCACCTCAATATATTGTCCTTCATTTTTTCCGCACTGCCCCCACCCCCAAGCTACTCCTAATATACTCCTTCTGAATTTTATCAGCTCTTGACACCCCACTCTTGAACCACAGCTTTTGCATCTCAGATACTTACATGCTATTTACATGGCTCTTCCTCACTGCCCAACACTGCTTAATATAGCACAGCAGGCCTAACCACTGCCTTATAAAACACCCTTTCAACTTTATCATAGTTATATTTTGAGACATTTAATGCTTTTTTATTTTTCAGATTAAAATATTGTAAAATCAATTTAATAAATTGATTTTACAATAACTTTATACATTTTATTATTATTTATCTTATCGTACTCATTTTAATTACCCTGGAATAGAGTTTTTACATTGTTCTTTCACAATTCAAACTATTCGAATATTCCAATAATTTGAAGTTTATTATTCGATATTCGAATAGTTGATGAAGCCGAATATTTGGAAACTCTAGTGACCATGCATGCGGAGCACTGTCGGTCGGATGACGGAAGACATGGCACAGGCGGGATGTGGCGCTGGAGATACACAGTTGACTTATGCATGAGTTGAGTGAGTCAGACAGTCAGCAGTCTCATTGTATAAAGTGGTCAGTGCTTGTCGTGCCCAAGCACAAAGTTACCTGCATTTTTCTAACCAGCCATGTCCAACAATTCAATTTTTATCAATAAATAAGATCCTTATTAAATATTTCAAGTTTTATTCACTGTACCTATAGTGAAATAAAGACTTAAAAATGTAATTAAAATTTATTAAGTTAATACTGTATTTTAGCACATATAATGCTCACCCGCAGTGGCGTAGCCAGGATTTTCTGAAGGGGGGGATATGACTGTCGATAGCATGAACCAGGATTTTCTGAGGGGGGGATATGACTCGATAGGGTGTATACCTCTTCGTTATATTCGAGGCCCAAGGGGGAGGGGGGTTTAACCCCCCAACCCCCCCCCCCCGTGGCTACGCCACTGACCCGCATATAAAGTGTGAAAATCGGACTGTTATGCAATAAAGTTCTGACATTACGTGCACTCACTTAAACCGCACATGTGTTACAATTGGACGAGTTCGTGAAAAGGATCCATAAGCCAGGAAATCCCCTTAGTCCAGTGGTTCCAAATGGGGTCTGCAGACCCTAGGGTACCGTGAAGAAATCTTACAAAAAAATTTGAGAACCACTGTCTTAGCCGCTTGCTTATGGGTATATAAAAGGGCCCTTGGTTCTATTACACCTAATCCTGGCAGCATGTTCAGAATTAGATGCAAATCTTATGCTGTGGAGTACACACAAGAGCAGAACAAAACCATAATAATTCTTGTATGGATTCCTTTTCGTTAAAATGCACTGTTGGTTATGATTCATGGGAGAAATTTTAATCTTCAATGCAGCTTCCTGTAATAGCATTTTGGTATAGGGCGCATCTGCAAATACCACACGGGGGAGGGGGTGCATGGTAAGAAAAAAAGCATATACCGTGTTTCCCCGATAATAAGCCACTGTCTTATATCAATTTTGGTGTCGAAATAAGCACTAGGGCTTATTTTCGGAGAATGTCTTATTCTTTTCTATCATATACGCAGTGGGTAGGACGCTCAGTAATGGCGTCAGTAGTTTTTGGTTCGACACTGGACCAAGTTGGGTTGGACTTTTCCAGTGAGAGAGAAGTCCTGAGTGTGCCTTCTTTCAGATGAGAAGTAAACAAAGGTTCTGCGTCACGTACGATGAGCAAAGAACGATGAAGAACCCTCTCTATTATGGAACGGGTAGAGGAAGCAAAATTTCCAGGTGCAGGACCTCGCCCCCTGGATACAGTGGAATGTCTCAACGAACAGTAGAGAGATGATAAAAAGGATGGGGTTGCAGCTTTGGTCGGTAACCGGGTGAGGGGAAAACACTGTCCAATATATCGCCCTTGTGTCCACTTGGAGAGACAAGATGGGTACCCTCCCCTGCTACTTGTAACCTAGTATGCTTTTTAGCGAGGGTAAGACCAGTAATATTCATGCCCATTGCTTCAGCCAGTCCTTCCTAGGAAGGCAGAACCGATTAAACGACTTGTCTGACGTCACTTACGTATGAGTATTCGCAATGGCGGCACATTTCGTCAATCTCGCGGCACAGTGGTTGAGAATCGCTGCTCTATACTCACTACTCCCTTTATTGAAATCACCCTATCAGATGCAGGAAACAAAAACGGATGTGCTCTTTGCCTTAGGGCTCTCGTAGGGCTTATTTTCGGGGAAGGGCTTATAATAAGCACATCCTGAAAAATCTTGGTAGGTCTTACTTTTTTCTTAGGTCTTATTTTTGGGGAAACACGGTACCACAGGCGTTATATGCGCTAAATATGGTAAATCGGGTTACTATCAATACAGGGTGCATTTTTTGAAGTAACCAATGCCTGTTTTAAAAAATCTATGAGATATGGGATAAAATCGTTAGGAAAAAGTTATAGTTGATGGAGGGGGCCATTCACTTCCTAAAACAGTTCAGTAATTTCAGCAGTAGTTTTTTTCAGAACAACGCAAAGTTAAATTTCTTTTTCAATAGATAGGGTAGCTTTAACTATCACATCACACTGCATTAATGAGCGCACACCAATGGGCCAGGGCTACAGATGTTGTCTCAGGTATGGAGCTCAGCAAATTGTAACTCTTAACTGCTCAAAGTTAGTTAGTTGCATTTTGTCTCAGGTATGCAGCTTAGCAAATTGTCGCTCTAAGTTGCTCCAACTACCTAACTAAGAGCACAAGCCAAGGGATCATGATCCACGTTATTTCAATGCTAGCTAGTTGGAGCGTCTCAGAGCGACAATTTGCTGAACTCCATACCTGAGACAACATCCTGTAGCCCTGAGCCATTGGTGCACATGTATTAATGCAGTTTTGAAGGTGTATTTTTAATTTTTGGTACAGGAACATATCATCACACCCTCATCCCACCTGTGGCCGGGTCGGGTCTGGGGGATCTTGTCCTCCACCCCAGTCTGTTCCCACCAAGTCCCTCTCCATTACCACATGTCTCCATGTCCTTCTGGACCACCTGCTCCCACGTCCGTTTTGGTCTTCCCCTACCACTGGTGCCCCCAATCACATACATACCCATAATGGACCTAATAAGTTTCTCCTCCTCTCTCATCACATGCCCATACCACATCAACTGCTTCACCCTCATCTTTTCTGCAATGTCTCCAATCCCCAAGCTACCACTAACGTAATCATTCTGGACCTTGTCGGCTCATGACACCCCAGTCATGTAGAGAAACATTCACATCTCAGCCACTTCTTTCACCTTTCATGGTTCTTCCTAACTGCCCAACACTCTGAGCCATAAAGCAAAGCAGGCCTAACGACCGTTCTGTAAACTTTGCCCTTTACCTTTATGGGGACCCAGTGGTCACACAGGTCTCCACTTGCCTGCATGCACTTCAGCCATCCAGCATTTATCCTATGGGTCACGTTGGAATCCATTTTTTGCTCTGGAAAACTGATCCTAAATAACAAAACACTTGCCCTACTGGTATACCCTCACTGCCACACCAATCTTATTGCCTTGCCCCTGGCAACTAAAATTGGAAGCAATGTACTCCATCTTCTTCATGCTTACTTTAAGACCCCCTCTTTCCATTGCCGTCTTAATGACATGTAGACCCTTTTGTGCATCCTCTTTGGACCCCTCAAGCTTTCCCACATCGTCAGCAAATACCAAGCACTGAGGGGCCCATTCCCCTATTCCTGTCAGCAGCTCATCTATTACTAGAGTGAATAGGTATGAACTAAGTGCTGACCCTTGATGCACCACAAACCTGGACATTGAAGCCTGCAGTGTTTACCCATGCTGTCCTCACCCTAGCAATGGAACCCTCATACATATCCTGCACTATCCTATGTCCATCAACCCCTTTCTTCTTTAAAACACTCCATAGTACCTGTCTAGGGAAACTATCATATGCCTTCTCCTGGTCAATGAATACTGCATGGAGGTCCTTCATTGCTGCTCTATGCTTCTCTATCATCATGGTGGACCTACAAGGCATAAACCCAAATTTGTTTCCCCATACACTAGTTTGATCTCTGAGGAGACGTTCTATCACTTGCTCCCACAGCTTCATAGAATGGCTCATTAGCTTTAGGTCTCTATAGTTTCCACAGTCCTGGGCGTCACCTTTGCCCTTGAACAGTGGGACTATCCAACTCCCTCACCATTCAGCTGGCATCTTGACACCATTTGCTAACGTATTAAAAAGCTTCCCTAACCATGTAATTCCTGTAGTCCCCAGAGTGTGTCAAACATCAATGGGGATCTTATCTGGGCCTACAGCTTTGTGACCTTTCACTTTTTGAAGAGCTGTGACTATTTCCTCCTCACCAACCCTGTTCACTGCCTGGGTAGCAATTTGGTTACTGTCTGTGACTGCAGCACAGGGGCAGTATTTAAGAGGCCACAGTAGTGTTCCTCCCACCTTCTGATTACCTCTGCTGGTTGGAACAGGACCCTACCATTGGTGTCCTTCACCATTATAGCCCTGGTAGCATCCTTACTAGTTATATCCCTGGCCTTAGCCAGTCTAAAAACTGCGTTTTCTCATTCCCTTGTCTCCAACTTTTCATAGAAGGCCTCATACTTCTGATACTTGGCCAGGGCAATGGTGCTTGTGGCGTTTTTATTTGCCTGGACATAGTCTGTTTTGGAAACCTGATCTCCTAATTCCCTCCACCTATGGAAAGTTACCTTCTTTAGTTTGATGGCAGCTTCCACCTCCTTATTCCACCACCATGTCTGCCTACTTAGATAAGTTCCTCCTACTCTACCCCTACCTAACAGTGCTTCTCGACATCTCCTAATCTTCCTAGCAACCCTGTCCCACATGAAATTGGCTGACCCATCCTAGTACCAGTCAACCTTTCTGAGAATCTCCTGCTGGAATACTTCTTCCTTGGTGGGCAACATCCACCACCTAATAACTGATTCTCCTTTCTAGGTATGTCTCCTAACTGTCTCCATCACTAGTAATTCTATAATAAGGAGCTTACTTAGCCCCCTATTTCATGTGACAGTACTAACTGGGGGCACCCCAGTCAGACGTCCAGAACCCACAGTAGTAGCAGCAGGACTACCTATGAGGGGGGTGCCATCCAACCCCACAGGAGACACTGATCAAAGGTGTTGTCATTGCCAAGTGAGTGGAGGTCTCACACTAATCTGACAGATCCACTTAGACTATGCCAGAGGGATGTAGCTCTAGTGCTGCATGTCCCCAGCAGGCAACAAAACCAATACCAACAATGATAATAATAACTAATA
The DNA here is from genome assembly GCA_013389805.1 of Trigoniulus corallinus. NCBI lineage: Eukaryota > Metazoa > Arthropoda > Diplopoda > Spirobolida > Trigoniulidae > Trigoniulus > Trigoniulus corallinus. The sequence goes on along the minus strand of JAAFCE010001963.1, from coordinate 19,971,024 downwards.
ATACTAGACTACTTAAAATGTTAATTTAAGGGATAATTAAATTAATTTGGATTAAATTTATGCTGTAGGGGCTCAGTACCAGGCTGGAAACGCAGCATGGTCGACTGGCAATGCAGACGACACATGCTGTGAAGCAGCACAACAAGATCAGCAGGAAAATATCACAAGGTTTGGCTTAAACAACCTAACCTTGCTACAAGTTCCCCAACTGTTAAAAAAACAAACAGCCACACCCACAGCCCTACCTTTACTGGAACAGTGGGGTTTCCGCCTTTAAAAAATGTGGTTTTTACCCAAAAAATTTAGTCACCAAAAATTGAATAAAAATTTGCCAGTCACACAGAAGCATCAACAACAAGTGTCTAGCGCCACCAATACACCACTAGGTATTCTCGAAATTTGACATTTTTTTTTAGAGCGATGCTATAGTTAAAACAGCCCCTATCTACTGAAGAAAATGTAACTTTGCATTGTCCTGAAAAAAATACTCCCAAAATTTCTGAAATGTTTGAGGAAGTGAATGTCCCTCTCCATCAAATATAACTTTTTCCTAACCGTTTTATCCCATAACTCATAGATTTTTTTTAAAAAGGCACACCTGTATAGTTTAAGTTTAAGAAATTTGACTCTCAAAAGAAATCTCATTGTATTGTTGATATTTGGCTATTTTGACTGATGAATTTGGTGACAACGCTCATAACAGCACCTTATCTGCATAGGAAATCTGACCAGGAAGTGAGCCCCCCCCCCCCTCAGTCCTTACTATCCACAGGATCCACATCTGAATATCCTTGGCAGAAATTGCAACAAAGTGCAATGAAAAAGAATTCATAAAACGGAACGATGATAGATGCAGTGTTATAACCTCATCTTGCACAGATAGTACACTAATGTGACGATTTTTCGGTATTAGCAGTACCCAGCTTTCCCAAGCGGCCACCCATGTCAGTAATAGCTGGAGTTGTATTGCTTAACTTTAGTGATCAGACCAGAACTGGCGCTTTCAATGCAATGCAGCCACCTCCAACGTACTCTATTGAGGCAGAAAAGTGAAGAAGGTGCAGGGGTCAAATACCTAGGATAAGTGCTCCAGAGCAATGAAGAAACATAATTCGATGTGACCCACAGGATCAATGTAGGGTGGTTGAAATAAAGTTCTATGTTATTAGAGCAGGGGTCGGCAAACTGCAGCTCTTTGGCCCCTTGAATGCGGCTCTTCCACAAATGACTGTGTTGGTGCACAGGCATGCACAGCAGTATCGTTCGAGTGACAGAAGACGTGGCACAGGCGGTATGTGGCGCTTTGAAGGCACAGTTGACTAAGGCCTTTCGTCCACTACCACAATGCAACTGCAACTCAACTGAAATACAATGCAACTAAAGTTAATTGCCATGTCACTTTCGTCCACAGATGCAACTCTTTGGCAATAGTTGCCCTTAGGATGCCGAGTAGTTCAGATGAAGAGAGCATTGTGTGAATGGTGCAAATTACTTGACAGTTAGAACGCAACTCGTTTCCAACTAGTTGCCTTTACATTGCGTTGCATATCATTAACATGAGTTAGACTAGCATCCAACTGAAAAGGAACTAAAATTTGATTATTTTTCAGTCGAGTGGCAGATGCACTGTGTCATTGGACGAAGGGCCTTATGCACGAGTTGAGTGAGTCATTCAGTCAGCAGTCTCATTGTGTAAAGTGGTCAGTGCTTGACGAGTCCACAAATCACATGTTGGTGGCAAAAGCATCTTCTTGAAGCACAAAGTTAGCTGTATTTTTCTAACCAGCCATTTCCAAAAATCTTACCAGTCATTATTAAGTTAATAATGGTGTTACTACCTAGATAGTTTAAGGTTAAGAAATTTGGCTCTCAAAAGAAATTTCAATCATTGTATTGTTGATATTGGGCTCTTTGGACTGAGTAGTTTGCCGACCACTGGATTAGAGGATCATCATAAAGTTGAGGGGGAAATTTTATAAGGCAATGCTATACGGAATTGAGTGTTGAGCAGTGCGAAAGAGCCATGACAATAGAATGAGAAAACCTGAAATGCGAATGCTTAAGTAAATGGGTGGAGTGTTGATAGCAAACAGAATTAGGAATGAGTATATTAGAGGTAGTCTCGGGAGTGGGGGACGAATTCAAGGTGAGCTGGTTATGTCCATCACAAGGTTGCAGGTTATTGGAAGCACCCGGGGCAGAGGAAGACCTAAGACGTGAGAGTAGGCAAAGGACCAGAGTCGAGGACAAGAACCCACAGACCCAACCCTGCCACAGGCTGGTAAAGGGTATGAAGATGATGATAGTACAGTGAAACCTGTATAAGCGGACCACCTGTGGGACCCCATACAGGCAGTCCCCTTACACAGGAGATCTACTTGTGAAGGTACCTCCTTACACTTCATGAATGCACACCAATATGCATACCGTATTATCTCGCGTATAATACGCACTTTTTTTCCCGAAAAATTGGATGCAAAGTCTGGGTGCGTATTATACATAGGTGTAAAAATTTCAGCCGTTATCAGAGAACACTAAACAGGCATAACGAATACTGGATAATCCATCGAAAGCCAGAGGAGATATGTTTGCTTATTAACCTCATTTAACTGCTATTAGATGCTCTTTTGAGTTAGTTTTGTAAATATAATACTTAGCTACCTACACTTTATTTACCTTCATACCATAGATACAAGTGCTTGCATAATAATACAAGTGTAACCATAGATATAGGCCTAATAATACAAGTGTAACCATAGATATAGGCCTAATAATACAAGTGTAACCATAGATATAGGCCTAATAATAC
>JAAFCE010001963.1:19870383-19968205 GCA_013389805.1 Trigoniulus corallinus | reverse complement strand
TAGGCCTAATAATACAAGTGTAACCATAGATATAGGCCTAATAATACTAGTGTACTGCTATAAAAAATTAATAAGTCCTGTAATAAAAATGAATATTCTAAGTCCAGTTATGTCCAACATTACCGATATTAAAAGCCTAAAAATTCTTCACAATCGTCATCTGAAATAATTGGGAACTGACAAACTTAGCCTGCCTATTTTATACATGAGCATTGAGATTTTTACATGAACGTAAAGGCCGCCACACACGATCAGTTTGGTGTGTCAATTCGGTGTGCACACACCAAACTGACGTGTGAGTGCAAAAAAAGTTTTTGCTCACACCAAAAATTTTAACTGACGGTGTGAAGAAATTTTATCACATCGGTGTGTCAATTCGGACTGACGTCAATCTGAATTGAGCGTGTGTGGGGTTGCTCACAACAATTGTTCACTTTTTTTGTTCTGCGCATGCCCAAACACGGATAAACGTCATCTTTAAAAAAACTGCACCACGGTAACGGTAGAATTACTGGTTGATGCGGACAATCAAATGACGTTTCACGAAAAGGAACATAAGTACGTGACACACCAAACTGATAGTGTGTGTGCAATTCATTCCTTCACACCAAATTCAACACATCGATGTGCACACACCGAACTGACACACCAAACTGATCGTGTGTGGCGGGCTTAAGTCTTGGAGCTTGGGGTGCGTATTATCTACGGGTGCGCATTATATGCGAGATAATACGGTATATGTATTTATAAACATGTATATCAATCCTGCATGCAGATGTACCAAAGGTTTATTGCATTTTATTTACATACATAGTACGTACCACATATTCACACGTGGAAAATATTTGTGAAGTGTGGATTGAGAAAAAGTGCAACTGCTGATTCACCACTATTTGTTCCAGTAGCTTGTGAAATGATTCAAGCTGACGAAGTGCATTTGCTCTCACCTCGTCATCAACTGAATTCTGTGAAATAAAAAACGACAGTTTTGATACAACTTTAAATGCTTCTTCTCTGGATACTGAAGTTGTAATGATAGGGTCCTCTGCATCACTCTCGCCTGTGTCCAGCTCTTCTGCTTCAACCACTTCTGACTCCGTCTGCTTCAACCACTTCAGACGACTGGGAACTCATTTCCACATCGAAACATGGAACAGAATCTTAAGAGAGTTCGTTAATGCCGAGGAGCATGCTGCTGATCTCGTTTTCTGTATGTAGCGTCCTCTAGTACCGATTCGCACACACCAATTCCACAGTTGGCAAAGCATTTCTCGATGCATTTTGGCGACATGTTTCCCTGAGTGATGAACCCAGTTGACAGCCTCGAGAACTGTGATGGCTTTCGCTAAATCGGATGCACTGCTAGCCGAGTCCATCCGCGTAACCAAGGTCCTCATTAACTTCTGATGATAATTGATCTTGAATGCTTGGATAATTCCTTGGTCACACGGCTGAAGCTAGGCGGTCAAGTTGGGCGGAAGAAAAAGCTCCTTAACATTTGAAAATGACTGCTGTTTCGGATGGCATGGAGCATTGTCAACTATCAGCAGAATTCTTCTTTTTCGACACCTCTTTCGCATTGAATTTTTGCAACCATTCGCAATACAAATGGCAAGTCATCCAGGCACGTTTGTTCGACTTCCATTCGACTCCAAGTGAAGTGACGTCGATGTTTTTAAAGAACCTCGGTGATTTTGATTTCCATATGACTAAGGGCTTTTCATTTTCGCCAATCGCGCTGCAAAACAGTGCCACAGTCAATCACTCTTTGGACATTTTACCACCTTTGCACTGGCCGCCTTTTGCTACCAGAGATCGATTGGGTAGCGCTCTGAAGAGCAGCCCAGTTTCGTCCATATTATAGATGTCCTTCAAAACATAGCCTTCAATTAAAAGCGGTAGTCACCGAGTCCAATCAATCACCACTTCGTTGTTCACGTCTCCACCTTCGCCAGACAAGACACGAACTGTGATACATTTTCGTTTGCAAAAAGACTCGAGCCATCCGTTACTAGCACAAAAGTTGCTGGCATTAAGCTCTTCTGCATAAGCTTTTGCTTTTTCTTGTAGCATTGGGCCACTCACAGGAATTCTCTTGCCTGTGGCCTCACGAAACCACTTCAAAGTTGCTTCATTAACATCTTCAAATTTTTCGGCACGTTTTCGCTTTCGGTCTTCCACGGCACCTAATTCTTCCCACTCTTTTAGTAACGACGTTTTTGTTCTAAGGTCCGTTGAACTTGCATTTTGCTGCACTCAAACTTTTTAACAAGCTCCCTTTGACTCAAGTGTTGTTCATCCCTCACTTTCACTAGATCAATTTTTTTCTTTCAATGTTAAGGTCTTCATCTCTGCTGCTGAGCAAATGTATCAGAGCCAGTGCAGGCAAGAAATGGACACTGAAGCAGCTGTTCGCTGCAAAACGCCAATGACACATTGCACAGCATGCCCATAAGAGGCATAGTGACATTTTTGACTAACCCCTACAAACAAACTTGTCAAAGTGGAAGCACAACTTCTGGCAAAATTTACTTTTTTTGGTCCTACTTTTTTTGGTCCCCTTAAGCAGGGTCTGCTAATACCCGCCGTGGTGGCGTAGTGGTTAGCTCACTCGGCAACTACGCCAGTAGTTCTAGGTTCGATACTGGACCATTGTGGGTCGGCTTCTTTCGGGCGAGAGAGAAGCCGCGAGTGTGCCTTCTTTCGGATGAGAAGTAAACCCGAGGTCCCGTGTGGGTGCACGATGGCGCTTGCACGTAAAAGAACCCTCTCTACTACGCAAAGGGTAGATGAGGCAAAATTTCCAGGTGTAGGAGCTCGCCCCCTGGCGTCGGTAGCATTCCCCAACGAACACTAGACCGACGATAAACAAGCGTAGGGGTGCAGCTTTGGCCGGCTGCAGAAAAAAAAAACTATGTCCAATATATCACCCTGTGTCCATTCAGAGGGACAAATGGGTACCCGACCCTGCCATAGGCGGGAAAAGGGTTAGGAGTTGCTTGCTTTGTTTTAAGCAGGGTCTGCTAAGGTTTGGGACCGAATTTGCGGTGATCCCGGTCTCGTTAGACAGGTGGTCCGCTTAGAGAGAAAATTTATAGGTTAAGTCTATGGAGCCCTATTTGGTGCCGGACCAGTCAGGTCCACTAATACAGGTGGTCCAGTTGACAGGTTTCACTGTATCTTTAAGTGAGCGTCGGGCGTTAAAACTGAAATTTGTTTTCAAACTCAACACGGTGCACTAATGCTGTTAGGGTGTCGCCTCCCACCGTCCAGGAAGCTCCTTGCGGTGGAACGACTGTTTGATCTGTTTGCCAGAGCCTTAAACTGTTGGTCCGTCTGGGTAGTGCAAAGGTAGGGTGTTCGATGGTGAATAAGAACAGGGGTAAATGCACTAGGTTGGCCATCGGCTGCCATCTAACAATTGCCCATGTGTCCCTAAAGATAGAAATAAATACCCGATCCTGCAATAGGTGGGTTTGTTTTGAGGTTACCAGCTGATTACACGGGTCCAGAAATTCGTAATTCCTAAAAACGTTTGTTCACGGGTTAGAAATCAGAAGTGAAAATTGTGAAGTACAGATGACTCCCTCTACCCCTCGCCTTAAGAAAATCATAGCTTTGGAACAAGAAAGTAGAGAAAAGTATTGCCAGAAAATACATTTAGATTTTTTAGAAGCCTATTCCCAAATATAGAATTTGCACCATGGTAACCAAAAACATGAGTCAATTTAAAAAAAAAAAAAAAGAAAAAAGCACACCCTCGTAAGACATATACTTTAGTTGGAGTGCTATTTTTCGATTTCATGCCAGTTCGTTAAATTTGTCCCAAAAGACAAAAAATGGATCTCAGACGGCGGTTCGCACCCCCCGTCACAAAAACGGAACATAATTCACTCAATTATCAAAGTAACCCTGCAAAAGTTGCAAAAAAAACTATTTACAAGAGTTGTGTGACGCTCACTGTGTTCGTCGTAAACCTTTCAAACGAAAGACAAAAATTACAAGAACACTGCGAAAAATGTCAAAATATTTCACTCAAAACTATGACAGTGTACTACATCATAAGTTTCCACTTCGTGGCAGCAGAGCTACGGTTGGGAGGGCTCAGGGTCTGTGAAATATGCAGGACAAAGGAGCCTATCAGTAATCAAAATTCCCCTGAAAGGTCTAAAGCAGTGTTTCTCAAACTGTTTTGTGCTATGCCCCATCTAAGCCTTTCTAAAATTCTTAGGCTCCCTTCTAACATAAACATAACTTTTAATATTCAAAAATTGAAATGTACATTCAAGAAACTTGAATGATAGGTTTTATGAAGAAATGACTTGAAAATTATTGAGCAAACACGCAGTATGTTTTTTTTGATTAGTTTGTGGGTTGGGGTGTAAGCGAGGCAGCCATAACAGGTCAACCCTTTAGGAGGCTGCCTGCGGGAGATGAGGAGGTAGGTGAAAGGAGGAGGAAGAGGGTTAATTTGCAGCACCCAACGTTCTTTACCAACCACCCAAGTTGGTATTGACGTGGGTGTGCGCTGCTTAACTTCAGTGATCTAACGGGAACTGGTGTGTCCAACGCAACTTGGCCGCACCAACGGGTTGGGGAGTTGTTCATCATGTTGCATCAACGGGTTGGGGAGTTGGCCAAGCAGCCATAACCAGCAGAACCTTGGGGAGACAGCTCACGGGTGAGGAGAGGTAGGTGTGGGTGATATAGGAGAGGGGAAATTAGTAGCACCCAATGTTCAACCGGTCACTCAAGTTGATAGTGATGTGGGCTGCATTGCTTAACTTCAATGATCTGACGAGAACTGGTGTGTCCAATGCAGTTCAGTAAGTAAATTTTGAAAGCATATAATGGAGAAATGAAATTGAAGTACAAAATAATGTTAATGAAAGATTTTTCTATATTATTTTAATTATTAGTAATTAGTTATTATTTAAATTTAGTAAGATCCTTGCACTTGATGCTTGCTGAAAAGAGATTTTATGTCAGCTTCCAATATAGTTAACTTCAGTCTCAAGTCTCCCCACCCCAAACTCTGAACGAGTCCATTTTCAAAATGCCCCCTGTGGGGCGTGAGCCCCCACTTTGGGAATCTCTAGTCTAAAGCGAATCTAGGCCTAATTTTACAAACCAGGTCATTAGAGCTCCGTCCACTACGTAGTTCTAACGCAGAGACGACACAGACACTACTAATGCGGATTTTTGGATTTTAGCGGTACCCAGTTTTCCAAGCGGCCACCCATGTCTGTTCTAGCTGGGGTTGCGTTTGTTAACTTCAGTGATCAGACGAGAACTAGTATGTCCAACGCAATAAAGCGCTCCCTGTTCTCACGTAGAAATTGTGCGTATTATACTCGAGATCTTCTGCTACAGTACCGAGATTTTTTTGATGATCCCCTCCTCCAGTAAGAAACTACAGATAAACGTTTATGCGAATTTTATGGAAGCGGGTCGAGAGTAAAATAATCTTTCGTTCCAATAAACAAAACTGTATTACTGACATTTTGGTCTAAATTCAGCAAGCAATTTTGAATGACAAAAAATGGGCTGGAGTTCTTGTAAACAAAATTCATGAAAATGGAGAGAAGTATCCTCGTAAAAAAAATATAAACAGAGCACTACCACAAAATTTCCCAATGGAACAAAAAAGAGTGGGACGGGGAAACACGCACAGACAGACAAAAAACATCAACAGCCCATCGACACACGTGACCCAAGTTAGAGGAACTGCAGTCTACACTGTTAAAAGCCACACTATACGAAATGAATAGTTTTTGTTTAAAAAACACTCACGCAAAATTCGGTATCAAAACCCCCAAGCTGACATATTTGAAAAAAAAAAACAAGAATCAGTTTTAAAATATTTTAAACCCTGCAGACAGGCTCTCACTAGAATAGGAAGTCCTCCTGACTGTCGGTTTACTATTTGGCGTTCTTTTCCTGTTGAAAAATTCACCTTTGACAGCTGGAACTTGCTGTTGCTGTTAAACGGACGCAGTTCACAAGAGGCCACACTTTTCTCCTCCCAAAAATGCCGCTTTCCATTTGAAACAAATAATTTGCTTTCAAGTGAGCACATCATCCATTTAAAGCAACAGCAGTTTTGCTGAAGGGGTAGGAGAAGAAACACTTTTCCCAGCCCTGAAAAGCATTATTCCAACTGACTATTAATTTGATGGTGTGTTAAGGCCCCTACACACTATCCAACTTGTCATGCCGACAGTCGGTGCAACCAATTTGGAGGTAGACTACACATTGTCCAACAGAATAACCCAATTTGTCATAACTAGCCTGGTTGTCGAACAAGCAACATGTCTCCGACGCTCTCTAAATGGCTAAGAATTGGCATTTCAGTGTTACCCCTAAAACCACGTTTGCTCTGTATGGCACGTGTACTTCGTGGTGCAGCGTTATACAAGGGGCAGCCTATGTTTTCACGGCATGTTGAATCATTGATAAATTTCTGTTTGGGGACAGCCTCAAATTTCTAAATATCTGTTACTTCATCTTACCATCTAATTAAAAAAAAATGATATTAATTAAAAAGAAAGACTAGTGCCCTACAAATCGACGCGTTTTAGGCTATATGTTTACCGACTCCGTTTGATTTTCGGACATAAGGTAGCGACACGCGCATGCGCCAAATTTTACGTTCGTCTTTTATAAGCATCGACGCTGCCGCTATTTTTTAAGTACAGTTTAGCAGAGGAACATCATTTAAAACACTTTGACGACGTAAATTTTACGTTTACGTCGTTTGCCCTAACTATCTAATATGTACTTAAAATGTTCACTGAGAGTAAAACAAAAGAATGACGCTTCTTTCGTTGGCTGGTTGGGCCAACCACGACACACATTATACAATGTGTCGGGCGATTGGTAGGAGGAGCCAACTGTTGGATGGTTTCATCCAACCAACTTGCCCAACCGTCGGAATGGTCGCACAACACGCCTACAGACTATGCAATTTGTTGGGTTGGTTGGGAGGTTGACCCAACAAGTTGGATAGTGTGTAGCAGCCTTTAGGGCCATTCAACTACAAAGGTCATTTAAGCCCCGTCCACTGCATAGTTCAAATGCAGAATTTGCACAGATACTACGCTGATGCGACGATTTTGGGGGGGTGGGGGGGGGGCTATTAGGGTTCGTTGGCGTTTAGGGTCCGTCAACTGAAAGGTCATTAGAGCCCAGTCCACTGCGTGGTTCTAATGCAGAGACTGTAGCGACACTACACTATTACGACGATTTTTAGGTATTAGCGGTACCCAGTTTTCCCAAGCGGCCACCCGTGTCAGTACTAACTGGGGTTGCGTTGGTTAACTTCAGTGATTACGCGAGCATTGGTGTGTCCAACTCAATACAGCCGCTCTCTCTAATAAAATTCGTGGGTTGGCAACCACGCACTGATGCCGGGTGCTTTATACCCACGCGCGAACGCTATTAACGTTAAATCAGACGACACAGCGCAAAAAATGGTGACCATCACACTGCTACTTGGGGCGCTGCAGAGCAGCTATGCGTGACGGTGTTTGAGTTGACAGGTGGTCAACTCACATAGCGTGCCGCAAGTCACGCTGCGCTCTGACTGGCTGGTGGTTGAGCTGTCTACTTGCAAAATGGCGGAGGATAAACTGAGACATGACGGCGGCCTGACGTGTCTCCAAATAAAGCGCTACACTTAAGGAATTGCGCCGGCGCTCCTTCATAAATCACTAGCACAAAACGTCATTAAAATGTCATCTGTGTCGACGTGATTAGCGTTAAAGTTTGGTGATACGGAACTAGGCATGAGTTTTACGACATTAAAAGAAATTGCGCTTGTGAATTTACATTCCGCGCACCGCACCCACATTTATTCCGTCCGTTCGATCCAGAAACAAGGTGGTTTAACTTCTTTCCAGCAAGATGCACCTTTCGTCGGATAGGAAGTAAACCGTGGCTTTGTATGGCGCGTAGGCCTACGATGTCACTCGCAGGTAAAGGAATCCTTTCTGTGTCGTCGTCGTCATCATCATCATCGCATTAACGTCCCCGCTGTGGCAGGGTGGGGTTAACCTTACACTGGAGGTCCCCATTCACTCCTTTGGCCTTCGCCCACTCGGGGTTTTAAGGTGCTCATCAATTTTCGAACTTCATACCCTTATCCTGCCTGTGGTGGGGTTGAACCTGCAATTTCTGAACCACCACTCTCACAAGGTCACCATTCCTTTGTTCCACCAACTCCCACGTCTGCTTTGACCTACTTCTACCCCGGACGCTTTCAATAACTGGCAATAAACTTTATCCCCCACTCCCAAGCTACCCCTAACTTCATTCCTAATTCCATCTGTCCTTGGCACCCCACTCATATACAGCCGTACGCATCCTTCTTCTCCCGGCCTAACCACTGCCCTGTAGAATTTCACCTTCAGCTTTGTCAGGACCCTCCTCCCACCACAAAGGACTCCATTTACCTATCTCCATTTCATCCACTCTACATTGATCCTACGGGTCACATCTGAATTTATTACGCCATTGCACTGGGACACGGTCCTTCTCTTCTTCCACTTCGGAGTCACCAGATTCAAATGTCATCCATAAATACCATGCAATGGGGTTCCCATTCACCTAGGCCAGTCAAACTATTCCATGACCGGAATGATGAGTTTAGACTTAATGTTGAACCTTGGTACACCGACTTTCACCTAGAAGTCACCAGCATTCCCTGAGTAATCCTTTCGCTGGCAATAGAACACTGAATTAAGAAGAACACTTTCTGCAGGAAGAGAAATATGCAAGTAGCTCGGCATAATCACCAGGCATAGGTGCTCGCCTCCTGGCAGCGGTGGAGGTAAAGTGTTTCAATTAAGATAAATAGGCCGAAGAGATAAAATCATAGGTTTTTCAGCATTAGTATAGCAGCCAACAGGGTAAAAATACCGCTTTCGTCTCAATGGGACAAAAATGCCATACCTGCTATAGGCGGGAGAGAGGTGAGTCCGAAAATGGAAGGGATTCTGTTAGTGCATATGCTGTCGTAAACGCCTAATGGGATCACAGCTTTACTAACGCTCAGACAGCGTACTTCAGGCTTCCCTCTCTTCCATGTACCCTCCAGAGGATCTTGCGCACAATGATTTGTTGTTTTGTTGATGTTTTAGGGCCCTTCAACTACAATGATCATTAGAGCCCGATCCACTACATAGTTCTAATGAACAGTCTGCTCATACACTACGCTATTACGACGATTTGGGTATTAGAAGTACCCAGTGTTCCCAAGCAGTCACTCATGCTAGTTCCATCTGACTGCACATACACTGCACTAATGCGATGATTTTTCGGTATTAGCAATACCCAGTTTTCCCAAGCGACCACCCATGTCAGTACTAACTGGGGTTGCGTTGCTTAACTTCAGGGATCAGACGAGAACTGGTGTGTCCAACGCAATTTGCCGGTCCCGGAAAATTCAGTGATTAGAGTAATACGTACATGAAATGTGCTTGGCAACACACGTGCCAACATTAATTATCGACCTTGCATTATCCCCACTAAGGTCACAAGGCCGCACAAGCAAGAGCCATGGAAGAAGTGTCTGTAAGGCGTCAGGACACCCACTGTGTAAGTGACGTCATTTCTTCAATAGTTTTACAAATTGCCAATTCGAGCACAAATAGCAAAGTTCCACCCAATACGTTGATAAAGTAAAAAAACAGTGCTACAGTTTCAAATGGCGTCAAATGGACGTCATTGCCACACGGATGTCTCTCCTTGTACACCATAAAAATGCACTAAAATAATAAGCAGACGCCCCTCAGTTTCACTCTTGCTATAACCTCACTTTTGTATAGATGCCATATTTAATCTAAATTCAGGAGTGCCCTCATCTATTCCTTCCAAGTACAGAGATAGGAACAATGGATGAAAAACCAACTTCCACTAGCTAGCTACAATGGTAGAGTCGGGTACCCATCTATGTTTGTTTTGTTTCGTTGGTGTTTTAGGGCTGTTAAACTAAAAGGTCGTTACAGCCCCGTCCACTGCTTAGTTCTAATCCAGAGACTGCACAGACTAATGCCAATACTAGCTGGAGTTGCGTTTCTTAACTTCAGTGATCAGACGAGAACTGGCATGTCCCACACAATAAGCCGCTCTCTACCCATCTATGGGCCACTATATGGAAACATGGACGATCTGTTGGACGGTGTTTTTACGTAGCCGGCCACCGATTAAAGCTGCAGCCGCTACGTTTATTTATGGTCATTAAACTGTTAGTTGGGACACTCCACCGACACCAGCGGGAGAGCGGATGTATTGCGTTGGACACACGAGATCTCGCCTGACCACAGAAGATAAGTATCGCAATCCCAGCTTCTACTAGCACGGGTGACCGCTTAGGTACAGTGGGTACTGCTAATACCCAAAAACCGTCGTAACAGCGTAGTGTCTGTGCAGACTCTGTATTAGAACTAGGCAGTGAACGGGATCCTAGGCAGGGTCCTAAAACACCAACGAAACAAAATCAACGAACCTTCTTTTAAGTGCCAATGACATTGTACATCACTCGGGGTTACGACTTTACTTTCCATCAACGGAAAGCGCACTCGGACCTCTCTTACCCAAAAGAAACCTACCAACCTCGATCCAGTTTCGAATCGCGAACCACTGACGTAGTAGTCGAGCACGCCACTGTCTGTCCTAACAGCCGGGTTGATGCCTACAGCCTCATCCAGAAATGCGACAATAGTTTATAAAATCTATAAATGCGCACTAATTCAATGGGGTTACATAGTCCACAACCCTCATAAAGACGGCAAAAAACGTTAAATAAGAAATGAACTTGGCATTAAGGTGGTTGGCAGCTACAAATGAAATATATACACTCCAACAATTCGTCCACAGCACCGCTGGTAATAATGGGAAAAAACGATTCGGAATAATACGGAGTGCAGCGTTCGAACAACACAGTCATATAAAGCAGCACTTCTGAGTCATCGTCGTCATTACTAACCCTTCTCGTGTCTATGGCAGGCTAGAGTAGTCATTTTTTGCCCCAGTGGGGAAGAAAAGGGCATACTTGAAAAGTAGGCGGGGTGGGGTTATTTCTATTCTACACTTTCTATTTTACCTAGCGATTGAGGTGAAAGATGCATGTAATGAATTATCTTTGGTAAAGTACCTTTACAATGATTTCTACTTTCGGTCCTCCGGCCTTCTTGCCTTCGGCTAGAAACCCTCCTCCCCGTGAACAAGATACATATCGATTCTGTGAATGATCTCGCGTAGCCAGGAATATCCTGTTTGAACGAATCTCGCTTTTCTAGGACCTCCGCCTAGTTTGGAAACTTCATAGCATCTCTGATACTGCAAGTATGTGTAACTCCGCCTATTTTTGAAACCAGCTAGAATCCCCGATAGTGCAAGCATGCCAAGATAAGGAATCTGATGAACGCTACTTTACGTAGCCGGCTGCTAACCTTATGCCACTGCAAACCATTAGTTTTAGCATCAGCATCGATGCATTTTCATCGTTATAGCACATTTCCTGCACCAACGCCAGAAAGGCCCGAGGGAGAGGTCCTAAGAGCCGCGACCTCGTGTGATGTGTATAATGCCACCTTTCCGGTGTCCCCAAGCCTATAGTCATGGAGAAGATCAGCAAAAATTTCCAGGTGTTTGTGCATGCCCTCCATTCTGGCGTTGTCGGTTAAGAGAAACTGTCTCGAAAGAGTTAAAGCATTACGTCTGCAATCGGCTTAGGAGTCCAGCAGGACAAACAGGTTCCCGATCCTGCTATTGGTGAGAAAATAGGGTGAAGGAAGAGAATCAAATCACTGTCCTTATTAACTCAGCAACCGGAAGAGGAAACACTGTCACCAAAGATCTGAAAATCGATGTTTCTGTTAGAGAAAGTGGCAACGAATTAAATGATAAATAATTCAACCACTACCCTGCCACGTCCATCAACACAACGCCGAAATCTATTATTTGACTACTATATCCAAGTGTCAAAAATCACAACCAGCACCTCTAAATAGCCTACGGAGCCCAAATTCGGATGCCAGTCACGCGCAGAACGTGTACGTCTCTCACTGCCACCACAGTAATTATGAAAGAATATTTTGATTCCTCTTAATTACAAATACCATAACCAGTTTTTATTAGTCAACAGACGCGTCACAACTGGCAGATAATTAAGCCCGAGGGCGAAAACCTATGACAGAGTCTCACGACCATTAAAAAGGACAAAATACCAATATGTAATTCATCATTACTCATCACCACTAACCCCTTTTCCCGTCTATGGGGCCCCACACACTATTCAACTTGTCAGGCCGACAATCAGTACAACCAATTTGGAGGTAGACTACACATTGTCTAACAGAATAACCCAATTTATCATAACAAGCGTGGTTGTCGAACAAGCAACATGTCTCCGACGCTCTCTAAATGGCTAAGAATCAGCATTTCGGTATTACCATGTGGTATTTTTTGGTATATTTCTAATAAAATATTATTTGCCTGATTTCTAACATCTCTATTAGCATACCATGGGCATCCTATGTCTCACAAACACCTATATTCTTGAAACGTTTCTAATAATTGAACAAATATTTCGTGACATTCCTCGTTGTTTTCCGACGCCATGTTATAGTACAGCAGTGGCGAACCTGTGACCCACCGTGCAATTTTAAGTCACCCGAACATTATATCTAATTTATCATCTCATAGTGTGTGAGGTGGACAGGGACCTGACGGGCTACAACCGGCAAACCCGACCCTGCCACAGGTGGGATGATGATATGTTCTCCATTTGCTACTTTATTAGACTTATTTATTCATTATTAATAATATTCTTTATTCATAAAATTAAATAGTGCTTGCACCTGACCTGTGGACAACTTTTCTGGCTTTTCTCGTGTTATGGTGACCCGTCTTTAAAAAAAGGTTCGCTACCACTAGTACACTAACATGTACTTAAAATCTTCACTGAGAGGAAGTAAAACAAAAGAATGACGCTTCTTTCGTTGGCTGGTTGGGTCAACCACAACACATTAAAGGCTCCCTCACACCAACGCGAAACAATCGCAGTCGCGGCGGAATTTTCGCCACAGGAACACGCGCCAAACAGGAGCACGCACTGCGACGCGGTGGATTCGCCTTTATATTCACACCAACGCGTCAGATTAGTTGGATACATTCTTATTAATTCTATTAGTTTTTCTGTGAACGCCATCTTGTTCTATCGAAATTCGAACAACGAAGACGACTGAAGCCGTGCCATGCAGCGATTGTACATAATTTAAATAATTCGCTGCACTTTCGCAACCACGGGCGCGATACATTCGCTGCGGTGTACACATGATCGTTGCTCGTCATGGGTAGCGTTTTGATGCGAATAATTCGCCACGAAAGATCCGCTGCGACTGCGATGTTTCGCGTTGGTGTGAGGGAGCCTTAAGGCTGCTACACACTATCCAACTTGTTGGGTCAACCTCCCATCCAACCCAACAAATTGCATAGTCTGTAGGCGTGTTGTGCGACCATTCCGACGGTAAGGCAAGTTGGTTGGATGAAACCATCCAACAGTTGGCTCCTCCTACCAATCGCCCGACACATTGTATAATGTGTGTCGTGGTTGGCCCAACCAGCCAACGAAAGAAGCGTCATTCTTTTGTTTTACTCTCAGTGAACATTTTAAGTACATATTAGATAGTTAGGGCAAACGACGTAAACGTAAAATTTACGTCGTCAAAGTGTTTTAAATGATGTTCCTCTGCTAAACTGTACTTAAAAAATAGCGGCAGCGTCGATGCTTATAAACGACGAACGTAAAATTTGGCGCATGCGCGTGTCGCTACCTTATGTCCGAAAATCAAACGGAGTCGGTAAACATATAGCCTAAAACGCGTCGATTTGTAGGGCACTAGTCTTTCTTTTTAATTAATATCAATTTTTTTAATTAGATGGTAAGATGAATTAACAGATATTTAGAAATTTGAGGCTGTCCCCAAACAGAAATTTATCAATGATTCAACATGCCGTGAAAACATAGGCTGCCCCTTGTATAACGCTGCACCACGAAGTACACCTGTCATACAGGGCAAACGTCGTTTTAGGGGTAACACTGAAATGCCAATTCTTAGCCATTTAGAGAGCGTCGGAGACATGCTGCTTGTGTAGTCTACCTCCAAATTGGTTGCACCGACTGTCGGCCTGACAAGTTGGATAGTGTGTAGGGGCCTTTATACAATGTGTTGGGTGATTGGGAGGAGGAGCCAGCGGTTGGATGGTTTCCTACAACCAACTTGCCTAAAGGCTGCCACAAACTATCCAACTTGTTGGGCCAACCTCCCAACAAATTGTGTAGTCTGTAGGCGTGTTGTGCGACCATTCCGACAGTCGGGCAAGTGGGTTGGATGAGCCACCATCCAACCGCTGGCTCCTCCTCCCAATCGCCCAACACATTGTATACTATGTCATGGTTGGCCCAATCGGCAAATGAAAGAAACGTCATTCTTTTGTTTTACTCCCTCTCAGTGAATGTGTATCAATTACTGAAGGCAGTTTAACATGGCGTCGGAATACAAAGAGGAAAGTCGCAAAATATAGTACGCCATTATAGACAAGAAAAATGAGGAATTTAATGTTTTATTAGAAATATACCAAAAAATACCATCACATGCTAATACTGAAATGCCAATTCTTTGCCATTTAGAGAGCATCGGAGGCATGCTACTTGTTCGAAAATCACACTTATGACAAATTAGATTATTCTGTCGGACAATGTGTAGTCTACCTCCAAATTGATTGTAGTGACTGTCGGTGCGACAAGTTGGAAAGTGTGTGGGGCTCTTTAAGGCAGCCCCTGCCATTTCTCTCTCGTCAGGACAAATGAACAGGTATCTTTAGCCAGTCAGCTGCCTACTTATTGCAGCAAGTCCTTTCACTGGGGTATAAGTAGCGTGCTCAATTTAATGCGTCTGTGGTTCCAGATTCGATACTGGATCGAGGTTGGTTGGCTTCTTTCAGGCGAGAGAGAGAGAGAGAGGTCCAGCGTGCGCCTTCCTTCAGATGAGATGTAAAACCGGAGGGGGGGGGGATACGATGGTATTGGCACGTAAAAGTACCCTCTCTATTAGGCTAGGCGTGCACTTGCGATTTCTTGTCGCTGCAACTGAAAAATCGCAGTCACAAAGATTTCATGTGATGCGCATACTGTGACCAATAAATCGATTATTTTATTCTTTTTCTGCAATGGATTTCACTGAAACCACATGTGTGGTTGCTCTCTCACTACTGGGTTCACCCTCTTTCCCCCTCAGATTAATGAAGGGACAGTCATCATCAACTCACCGGGTCTGTGGGTTCTTAGCCTCCCCCCCTGCCAATCCCCCCAACAAATCCCCCTCCACCCTGCACGCCTCCATGCCCCTTTGCACCTCCTGCTCCCACGACCACTTTGGTCTTCTACCTCTGGTGCTGCTAACAACCTGCAGTCCCACAATGGACCTAATAAGGTCCTTCCCTGCCCTACTCATCACATGCCCATACCACCTCAACCGGTTCCCTCTCATCTTCTCCTCAATGTCTCCCACCCCCAAGCTATTTCTAATGTAATCGTTTTTAATGTTGTCAGATCGTGACACCCCAATCATGTAGCGCAGCATTCATATCTCGGCCACTTGAATTTGCCATTCATGGTTCTTCCTGAGCAATACAGCATAGCGGGCCTAACGACGGTTCTATAAACCTTAAGCATGGGTTCCATGGCATGCGGGGCAAGCTCCTACACATGGGAATTTTGCCTTGACTACACACTGCATCATAGAGAGCATTCTTTTCCATGCAAATGCCATCATACACCACACACGATCTTGGTTTTACTTAGTATCTGAAGAAAGGTGCCCTCAGGGCCTCCCTCTAGCCCTCAAAAAGTAAACCCACCTCACTGCAGTATCAAACCTAGAGCTACTGATACAGTTACTGAGTGTGCTACCCGATAATCATTTACTGCAGTATATGTGATCAGATTTTTCTTCTTCAGAGGTCTTGTTAGCTGAAAAGTACTTCCCTAAAATGACTGTCAAAGGTCAAATGACAAACAAAAGGCGATACCCCTTGCTAGTTTACTTTCAATGTTCTCCCCACCTTCACTTCCCCTTTCCCTTTCCTCTTAATTTGAAGACTGTATGGCCTAAATTAAAGAAAATCGACCAACCTCGAGTGCCTTCCTGGGTTGGATTGACTGTACTCAACTCTGTCTTCTTCGTGTTCACCTTAAGACCCCCTCTTTCCGCTGCTGTCTTAATGTCTTTTAGGCCCTTTTGTGCATTCTCTTTGGACTTCTCCAACCTTCTTACAATGAGGAGCCCATTCCCCTACTCCCGTCAGCAGCTCATCCATTACTAGAGTACATTAATGAAGGGACAGTGCGACTGGTTAGTTGCTAGTACATGCATGCCCATTCCTGTCAAGGTGTCCAATTGTAGAAGAGCGACAATCGCGTCGCTACAAAAAATAGGTCTGGTTGTGCTTTCATTTTTTTTTTTTTTTTTTGTCGCTGTGATTTTTAAGTTGCATATGCGTGCATTTTAATTTCAAACAATGTGTTCCATTTTTCTAGCTAAACAATCGCACGATTACAAATCGCCAGTGCGTGCCTAGCCTTAGCCAACGGGATAATGCAAATGTAGCAGTTATCTTAAACCATTGCGATTGTAAAGACTTCAATTGTATTGTGGAATATCAGAAGGCTAATTTTTCCTATTAGATGTTGTCATTAGATTACAAGCAGAATTATGGAAGAAAGTCTGAATAAATGGTCTTTCATAACCATCATCTCACCCTTCTCCCACCTGAGGCAGGGTCAGGTCTGTGGGTTCTGATCCTCCACTCCCACCTATCCCCCACCAGGTCCCCATCCACCCCGCATGCCTCCATGTCCCTTTGCACAACCTGCACCCATGTCCGTTTTGGTCTTCCTCTACCCCTGGTGCCCCCATCACCCTCAGTCCTCTCCCCCCCTAATAACATGCCCATACCACCTCAGGCGATCCTCCCTCATGTTTTCTGCAATGTCCCCCACTCCCAAGCTACCTGTAACGTAGGTGTTTTGGATTCTGTCGGCTCTTGACACCCCACTCATGTAGTGCAGCATTCATATCTCAACCACTCGCATTTGCCTTTCATAGTTCTTCCTAGCTGCCCAACACTCTGAGCCATATGACATAGCAGGCCTAACGACAGTTCTATACACTTTGCCCTTTAGCTTAATTGGGACCCGTTGGTCACACAAGACCCCGCTTGCCTGTCTCCATTTCTGCCATCCTGCCTTAATCCTATGTGTCACATCCGAATCTATCTCCCCATTGCTCTGGAAAACTGATCCTAAACACCAGAACTCCTGCACCCCTGGTTATCTTCTCACCCCACAACTGATCTTACCCCCTTGTCCCTCACCACTGAAATTGAAAGCTAAGTACTCGGTCTTCTTCATGTTCACTTTAAGGCCCCCTCTCTCCATTTCCATTTTGATGTCTTGCAGGCTCATTTGTGCATGCTCTTTGGACTCCTCCAGCCTCCCCATGTCATCAGGAAATGCAGACACTGAGGGGCCCATTCCCCTACTCCATCAGCAGCTCATCCATTACCAGGGTAAATAGATATGGGCTGAGAGCTGACCCTTGATGAACCCCAACCAGCACGTTGAAGCATGCAGTGTTTCCCCATGCTGTCCTCACCCTACCAATGGAACCATCATACATATCCTGCACTATCCTAATATGGCTCTCATCCACTCCCTTCTTTCTTAAAACACTCCATACTACCTGTCTAGGGACACTATTGTAGGCCTTCTCCAGGTAAATGAATACAGCATGGAGGTCTTTCTTTGCTGCTCTGTGTTTCTCTGTCATCTGTCATAGAATAAAAATTGGTTCCATGGTGGACCTACCTGGCATAAACCCAAATTGACCGGACACTAGTTCGGTTTCTGAGGCGACATTCTATGACTCGCTCCCACAGCTTCATAGAAAGGATCATCAGCTTTATGCCTCTATAGTTTCCACAATCCTGGGCGTCCCCTTTGCCTTTGAACAGTGGAACTATCCAACTCTCTCTCCATGCAGATGGCATCCTGTCGCCATTTGCTAACTTATTGAAAAGCTTCCCTAGCCATGTAATTCCTGTGGTTCCCGAGGTGCGCCAAACGTCCATGAGTATCTTATCACGTCCTACTGCTTTCTGGTCTTTCATAATAACCTTCCATAAATCCCTAAGGACGATACTTCACAAATACGAAATTCCTCGTTTTGTAGAACGCCAGGTAGACGATTATAAATATTGTATACTAAGTTTTACAACTACAGTCGAACTTCGCTATAACACACCCTGGTTATAACAGTTTTTGGCTTACAACACACACAAGGGAAAGTCCCAGCCAGCGCTAATGCATAAGTATATAGAAATTGATTGGCTATAACACACTCGGATATTGCATATAACACAGAACTGGTTTGGTCCCTACAGCACTTTCAACGTGTGAGAGACCTTGGATATAACAAACAGCTGTAACATGAAACACCACAGCTTAAGTAAGCCTATATGGTGCAAAAGTGTTCCTATCTAGGATCAGTTTTCCAGAGCAATGGGGAAATCGACTCTGACGTGGCCCATAGGGTGAATGCAGGATGGCTGAAGTGTAGACAGGCAAGTGGGGCAAATTTTACAGAACTGTCATTAGGACCGCTAGGCTATATAGCTCAGAGTGTTGGGCTGTTAGGAAGACCCATGAAAGGCAAATGCAAGCGGCTGAGATACGAAAGCTATGCTACATGTGTGGGGTGTCACGATCTGACAGAATTAGAAACGACTACGTTAGTGGTAGCTTCGGGGTGGCAGATATTGCAGAAAGGATGAGAGAGAAGCGTTTGAGGTGGTATGGGCATGTGATGAGGAGGAGCTTATTACATCCATTGTGGGACTGCAGGTAGTTGGGGGCATCAGAGGTAGAGGAAGACCAAAACGGGTGTGAGTGCAGGTGGTGAAAAGGGATATGGTGGCATTTGGGGTGGAAGGGGACTTGGTGGGGGATAGGCGGGAGTGGAGGATTAGAACCCACAGACCTGAACCAGCCTCAGACGGGATAAGGGTGAGATGATGATGATGATAAAAGGATAAAATTCTCAGCAGTGTGGAATCTGGCAAAATTGCAGTTGACTGCAAGTGTGTGCGTCTTGAAGTATAATTATACAAGTTTAGATCGACTAGTCTAGGTTGAATTTATCTTGAAATTAGCATATTTTTTGTTCAGTTAACATGGCTTTGGCATCATTTAGCATTGTTTCTGTTTTAACACACAATCTGTTATAAGACACAGACACGAGCAGTCCCGACTAACCTTTTAACATAGCTTGTGTAACAAACTGAATCAAATAAACTCGATTTTGCAGCACGAAAAACAATGAGTCTTTCTTCTAGTCTGCCCAAAAATTCAAAAAGTCGAAATGTATAAAGGCCCCCATACACGTTCAGTTTTATCTTTCGTTCTAACTGTTCAGTTCGAACAGGAGTATCTCCAGTTAAAGTATCTCCACACACGCACAGTTCAAAATTATAGAATTTTCCAAAAAAACAGTTCGATTGCCATGCTTGCCACATACAATATGCCTCCTGAACTACTGTATTATACAGGACTTGCAATCATATTAGCGGTTGTTTAAGACTTAAAAAAACCTGTTATTCATCGTTATATTAAAAAAATGGACATTGTAATAGTAAAGATTTTTTAATAAACTAATGTGCATTTAGTAATCCCACGTTAGCAACACAGTGGGTATTGAGCTTGGTAACTGCATTAGTGGTTCTAGGTTTCATACTGAACTAAGGTTGGTTGAATTAATTTGGTTGCTGTTTGAGGGCCCTTCAACTAGAAAGGTCATTAGAGCCCCGTCCACAGCATAGTTCTGATGCAGAGACTACACAGACGCTACACTAATGCGACGATTTTTGGGTATTAGCAGTACCCAGTTTTCCCAAGCGGCCACCCATGTCAGTACTAGCTAGGGTTGCGCTGCTTAACTTCAGTGATCAGACGAGAACTGGTGTGTCCAACACAATTCGCCCACTCCATTTATTTGGTCAAGTAAGATGTGCAATTTGGTCAACTGCACATTCCATTGGATGAAAAGTACTCGATACTTTTGATTTCCTATTCTGTTTATTCTCCTTTCAAAATGCACATCTCAAATTAATTATTTCTTTTTTTGACAATGCTCTCTTGTGACATTCGGCTCTAACTCCTTCACTGTCGAAAATCAAAATTTCGTAGTTTGTTTCTCTCTTCCCTCTGTTATGGTAGTCCTTCGATGTAACTTTCTATAAACATTCTTCTGTTTTTTAAAGTTATATGAATTCAATTAGGAAGTCCTTCGACCATGTAGCCATGACGCTGCTGTCTATACAACTGAGCTATTACCTAAAGATAATGCCACACACGTTCAGTTCAGTTCAACTGTTCAGTTAAATCTTTGGTCAATCCAAAAGATCTTCAGTTCAAAAATTTTAACTGAAGATTCGATGAGATTCCCCACACACGTGGCGATCGAACTGAACAGTTAGAACTGAAGATAAAACTGAACGTGTATGGGGGCCCTAACAGAAAGTGTGTGACATTCTAAATTATAAAACAACAGAATTGCGCGTGAATTCAAAAACTTAAATCTCCATAAAAAATTGAACATCATAATGTTGCATGACGAACATCATGTTCTTCTATGCTGTCACCATGACAACACAGAAGAATCCCAAAGACAACACAAAATTCCCAGGAGTAGGAGCTCACCCCTCTGGCGTCGTTGGAGTGCCCCAACGAACAGCAGACCAATTTGAATTCTCACATTGAGACTGACTTTGTCAGGCATGTTTCAAAATGCGTGGCATCCAGCTGCCTTTTTCTCTATTGGTCTCTAATCATTTCTCTTGGTCCTGGCCGAAAGCAGCTTGCTGATGAGGTAACACTGAAGTCATACCCTTACCCCGCTTACAACAGGGTCGGGTCTACGGGTTCTAGCCCTCCACTCCCACCAGATCCCTGTCCACCACACACACACACACACACACTACCATGTCCTTAAACAAAACCTGCTCCACGTCTGCTTCGGTCCTCACAGGACCCAAGGGGCCTACCGCAACCTGTATCCCCATATTGAACAGACGGAGCTCCTCCTCCCTTCATCACATGCCCATACCACATCAATCTATTCTCATCCTCTATACAATGCCCACCCCACCTCCGGTTACCTCTAAAGAATCGACTTGTTTGTATCCTGTAGTTTGCACAACCTGGCCTGTACACCCTGTTGCGTCTACACGATACAGGTAAACATGCGCAAACCTCATTTCAGTGTTTAACTTTGAAGAGGTCATATGGCAACAATGCTATCCAGCAGCGCCTGTTCTAGCACTTATGCCACCCCGGACAAAAGGACAAATTGCCACCCCTGGAAGCAGCGCTCTGTTCTTACACTGACAGCCAAAATGGCGCCCTTAAATTTTGGCGCCTGGGACAAATGTCCGGGTTGCACCCCCCCCCCCCCCCCCTCTGAGCGGGCCCTGTTTCCAGCGAAGAACTTTTATTTATTACAAGTCTTTGTGTACGTTTTACTAGTGACAATGACACCAATATTTCATGTAAAGTCAATTCTAACAAAATCCCTAAATGACAATCCTTAAATAATTACCTCTCTTAACTTTTCAATCATTTTGTTATAGGCCACACTTTTCCTATCTCGATCAGAATATTTTTTGCATTTTAATTTTCACAGACTACATAACGATTTATAGAGCTCTATAATTCCAGACATGTAGGTGAGAGACATCGAGGAGAAGATGAGGGAAAACAGATTGAGGTGGTATGGGCATGTGATGCAAAGGGAGGACGAGGAACTAGTTAGGTCCTTCATGGGACTGCAGGGGTTCGGGAGCGTCAGGGGGAGGGGAAGACCAAAGCAGATGTGGATGCAGGTGGTACCAAAGGACATGGGTGTGTGCGGGATGGATGGGGGCCTTGTCGGGGATCGGCGGGGTGGAGGATTAGAACCTGCAGACTTGACCCAGTTTGGTGCTGGAGAAGGGTATGATGATGATGAGACATGTTTACTTCACAAAATCAAGCAATGGACTGAAGACACGGCTCGTTTTGTGTCCACACGCTCATGCTTTACCATGTGAGCCACTTTCGTGCAGGCAAAATTCTTAGCAATGCAACGTTTACACAAGCCATGCTTTTTGGCTTGTACACGATACCGGTTTCCCATACACACGCTAGTGGTTCCGTATACAAACTGGTTTGCACGAGTAAGTCTATGGTAAAGCATGAGCGTGTGGACGGGGCTTAATGCAGGGGTGTGAAAACGGTGGCCTTCAAAACCTGCAGTTGAGGCCCCAAATCGGTGTTATGTAGCGTAGAGAACACTCGCGTGTGACGTCATACATCTCAATCGAATTCCTTTTGAATTTGAGAATTTTATTTGCGTTTGAATTAAGAGAAGTCTCTTCTTGAGAGTGCATAGAGGATGTTCCTTTATTTCCAATTTCAAATTTCTATCCATAAAGGCCGCCACACACGATCAGTTTGGTGTGTCAGTTCGGTGTGTTCACATCGATTTGTTCAGTTTGGTGTGAAGGTATGAATTGCCCACACACGATCGGTGTGCACACACCGAAGTGACGTGTGTGTGTGCAAAAAAAGTTTTTGCTCACACCAAAAATTTTAACTGACGGTGTGAAGAAATTTTAAGCCCGCCACACACGATCAGTTTGGTGTGTCAGTTCGGTGTGTGCACATCGATGTGTTCAATTTGGTGTGAAAGAATGAATTGCCCACACACGATCAGTTTGGTGTGTCACGTACTTGTGTTCCTTTTCGTGAAACGTCATGTGACGTCATTTGATTGTCCGCATCAACCAGTAATGGTTGATGATGACGTTAATACATGTTTGGCATGCGCAGAACAAAAAAAGTGAACAACTGATGTGAGCAACCCCACACACGCTCAATTCGGATTGACGTCAGTCCGAATTGACACACCGATGTAATAAAATTTCTTTACACCGTCAGTTAAAATTTTTGGTGTGAGCAAAAACATTTTTTGCACACACACGTCAGTTTGGTGTGTCAATTCGATGTGTGCACACCAAACTGATCGTGTGTGGCGGCCTTTACAATAAAACGAACAACTATGTCGTTTGCTGATTACAATCCCATCCAAAAATTATTTTAAATTCTACCGATTTTTTTTTTCAACGCCTTTATTTCTGCATTTAATTTGTTTGCTGAACACGCATTGAGAACCACTGTCGTAGATGATGCAATGCTCTTCCATTTTTGGTGTACGCTTTCCATTTTACCTGGTTATTAATATTACCTAGCGATTGAGGTGAAAGAGGAAGGTGATGAATTGTCTTTCGTATATATCATTAAAATGATCTCCGTTTTCGGTCCCCCGCCTTTCTCCCCGCGAACAAGATACATACCGATTCTGTGAATGATTTCGTGTAGCCACGAATATTCCATTTGTACGAATCTCATTTTTCTAGACACAGAAAAATCTCAATTCTGCTTTCCTTCTGCTTGGCCTCAACGTCACCACACTCAAAATTCAATTCTGTCATTACAACATTATGGATTATTCATAAAAATACTTGTTTTGGCAACAATTTTGCTCTAAAACACCAACGAACCAAAAAAACCTAATCGGGTAAAATGGAAAACGGCTGGGACACTTTGACGTAAAAGCGGACACTTTGAGGTATGTGCTTAATTACCTCAGTGTCCGGCCGGACACTTTGACGTGTGACACCGGCGGGGAGAACATCTATTTTAAACCTTAAAAATAATGGAAAATCGTATTCATTCCTTTCCAGTATTTTGAAAATACCTTGATCATCTATACAATGTTGATAGACCATTTAAATTTTGAGCAGAAGTAAAAATTTATTGCAGAAGTGGACGCCCTAAGAAAGTTGATAAGTCGGCCACGAAATTTATTTTAAGGGAAAATAGGAAAACTCCCTCTGGAACACTCTCAAAATTGATATGTGACCTGGAATTATATTTGGGTAAAGAATTACATTCATCAACAATTTGCAAAGCACTCCACAAGGCCCAAGTACAAATCATACAAAACTGTGCAAAACCTGTTCATCAGTAAAATTAACTGTAAAAAAGTGAGCAACATTTTCCAGAGGGAATCTGATGAAAACAGAAGACTTCTGGAATAAGGTGTGCTTTCCGATGAGAACAAATTTAACATTTTTGGGTGTGATGGACTTAAAATTGTGTGGAGAAAGCCTTGTGAAACTGTGAGCCAAAGCACAATCATCTGCAGATCCTGGAAATCTTGTATTTATTGATGAATTCATGGACAAAAATGTTCATCTTGATATTTTAAAGACAAATTTGCTGGAAAATGTGCAAACAAAATTGAAGATTTCAAGGTAGGCAATGACCCAAAGCACACTTCAAATACTGGTATTGTTCAGTAGTGGATTGTACATTCTAGAAATGTGCCTCATTTCTTGCATACAAGCCCCACAAAGTCCTGACCTCCATCCAATGGAGCACTTGTGGGGTGAATTGGAGAGGCAAAACCACCATTTAAAAACTGTTATTCTACAAAAAGTAGAAAAGTCAAATCAACATTCACAAAAAAAAATGGTGGATACCATGCCAAGACGCTTACAGGCTATAATTGACCCAAAAGGATATCTTATAAAATTTTAGTCACGTTTTTTCTATTTATAATTTTTAGTGTAATCAGTTTCTATTGCTTACGAATATTTGGCATATTTTATTTATAAAAGCGAAATTATCAATGAAAAATACAATTGCATTTCAAGTTGTAGTGCCTAATACATGTGTCAGTTGTGATGCTTTTTTTAAAAAAATGATAATTTCAAAGTTTAGGCTCATTTTTTAGAAAAAATTTAGGCATATTCAGACTTTTTCAAAGCACTGTATATCACCCCCAACACTTGCATGTGCAAGGTGACTCCATCCAGTGGTTACAGAAGGCAAAGCAGGAAATTAAAGAACTCCATGAATTGGGCTGTATTCACCTATCCTCCAGTCCTTGGGCTGCCCATTACATATGGTCCTAAAAACGGAAACCTGGAGGATAGTTAAAGGATTTTGTGCTTTGAACCTGCAGACTGTCCCTGATCTCCATGGGATACACATTTAATCATGGGACACAATCATACCACCAAATGCCCATTGCTCCAGAGGGTATTGCCAAGACAGTTGTGATCACTCCATTTGTACTATTTGAGTACACTAGGATTCCTATTGGGCTAAGAAACACTGCCCAGACCTTCAAAAGGTTTATAGATTGAGTTCTTCGTGACTTGCCATACGTTTTGGCATATATTGATGACTTCTTAATTGCCAGTGTAAATGATGAACATCATATAGATCACCTTCATCAGTGGTTTCCAACCTTTATGCGACTGCACATCCCTAAAAAACTGTTTTTCTCTGTGCCTCCCTGTCTTTTAATAGAAGATGTGTGTGCCATCAAACATGCATATTTATAGCATTTTTATATCAAATTCCTAATTTACCTACATCTAATGCATCAAAATTTAATGTGAGGGTTGTTGTTTATTGGCACAAAGTTTAAGAAATCTTGGGGGTAATGTGGAGAGTGCCACTCATAACTTTTTCAACTATTAACCTAGTTTCGTAACAGTGATACCTCAACTTACAAGTGCCCTAACTTACGAGTTATTCAAGATAGGAGCTGTTACTTAGTCAATTTGTGGATTTTACATGAGCACCAAAATATGAGTTACGAGTGAGCTTCACACACCACCGATAATTAGCAATCTCTAAGAAAGTTATTTACCCCTGCAAACCCTTCTCATCCTGGATAATGCATCTGCTCACCCTTATTTCTGTTTCTGTTTTGGCTTTTGCCCTTCTACATTAGTGTCTGTTTAGGTTTTTGCCCATCTTTGCTGTGTCTGTCTTTGCTGGGTCTGTTTAGGCTTTTGCCTGTTTAGCTTTGTCTGTTTGGCTTTCGCCTTTATTTATTCCTTGTCATTTATTTGGCTAATGCTTTTTACTTTTATTACCCTTAGTGGGCTTTTGCTCTTATTTATTATCATCATGGTGGGTTGGCCTTTTACACCCCACCATGGTGATTGGCTTTCTGGGCCCTAAAAACACAAACAAACAAATCTGCTCACCCACCCAACTTCAAAGACACCTCCTATCCTGCAGCCAATGAACCAGCAGGTGAGCTATAATTTCAAGAAATTCTTCACCATGCACATGTTCCGCCACTGCTTTCATGTGTCAGTCTCACAATTATAGATATGGCCTGAGTCTGAATAGGGCATAAAAGGATTAGAACAAAAGTGGCACGGGTGGATGAGGGTGGTGCTTCATCTCATCAGCACATAAGCTTCCAGGTGGGTCTTGATGCAACCACAAAGGTGGGTTTCCAGACAGAATTTGATGACTTGGTGCACTCACTGAAGGCTAAGGTAGGGCAATTTCCAGGGAATGAGCGTTTAGTTATCAGTGAGGACTTTAATGGTCACATAGGCAAAGATAACCAGTGTTATGGGGGTATGGAACAGTTAGTGCAGAAGGGCTACACATCCTTGGCATAGCAAACGTACTTGGCCTTGTTTTGACAAATATGTGGTTTAGGAATAAGGCCAAGCACCTAATCACATACCAGTCGCCACAATGGATGTCACAGATACATTGCTTTATGGTTAAAAAGCAGAATACAGTAGAGGTTCACAATTGCTGTTCACACCCCAGCCAAAATTTAAAAAAAGAATGTGACCATAGGTTACTACTGCTAAAAATCCTAGTGAACGTGGCAGGAAAGGTACAGTTTTGGAAAAGAAAGCAGGTCATCAGGTGGTGGAAACTATCCACCAAAAAGGAGGAATTTATACAAGAAGTGCACAGGCAGATCGACTGGGAATGGGAGGGGACAGCAGATGCCATGTAAGACAGGGTTGCCAGAAAAAATCAGAACTTGTGGAAAAAAACATTTTGGGCCAGGGTGGAGTAAGCAGCACGGGCAAACATGGCAGTGGAATGGGGAGGTAGAAGTTGTCATCCAGCAAAAGAAGGCTGCTTTCTGCAGGGGGTGGGAGATAGGGGACCGGGAGTCTAAGACTCAATACAGACAGGCCAAGACCACCGCTAGGAGGATCATTGCCCTGGACAAGCACCAGAAGTACGAGGCACTATGAGGAGTTTCAGACAAAGGATGGGGAAAGAGAAGTTTAAAAAACTGGCCAAAGCTAGAGATTAAAGATATCCCTGTGTCACAACAGTGAGGATTGAAAAAGTAGGGTCCTGCTTTCCCCACCAGTGGTAAAGAGGAGGTAGGAAGAGCACTTCTG
Source organism: Trigoniulus corallinus (assembly GCA_013389805.1). Classification (NCBI taxonomy): domain Eukaryota; kingdom Metazoa; phylum Arthropoda; class Diplopoda; order Spirobolida; family Trigoniulidae; genus Trigoniulus; species Trigoniulus corallinus. The sequence continues at coordinate 19,940,794 of JAAFCE010001963.1, read as the reverse complement.
AAACCTCTTGAACGCTGCAGGGGGAGATGCATGGGTGGTGGACTGTGTAACAGGAAGAAGTAGCCAAGGCACTTAGGAAGATGAAAGGTCAAAAAGCTGTAGGCCCAGATGGAGTCCCCATTGATGTGAGGCACAGCCTACAGAGGACAGGAATCAGGTAGGTAGGGGAACTTTTTAGTAGAACAGCTAGTGTTGATAAAATGCCATCTGCATAGCGTGAGAGTTGGATAGTACCACTCTTCAAAGGCAAGGGGGATGCACAAGATTGTGGTAACTATAGAAGGGTAAAGCTAATGAGCCACTTCATGACGATCTGGGCGAGAGTAATGGAATGTTGCCTCTGGGTTAGAACTAGGGTCCATGGAACTCAGTTTGGGTTTATGCCAGGTAAGTCCACAATGGATCCAATCTTCATTCTGAGGCAGATGATAGAAAGTATAGAGCATCAAAGAATGAGCTTTATGCCATCTTTATTGGCCTCAAGAAGGCCTATGACAGTGCCCCACAACAGGTAGTTTGAGAGGTATTAGTAAAAAGGGTTGGGTAGAAGGGTTTATTCAAATAGTCCATGATATGTATGATGGCTTCATAGCCAGGGTAAGGACACCTTGGGGAAATACTGGGAGCATTCCAGTGGTGCACCAAGGTTCAGCACTTAGTCCATATATTTTCATCCTGGTTATGGACAAACTGCTGACAATGGTAAATTGGGCCCCTCCGTACTTGGTATTCGCCAATGACATTGGAAAACTTAGTGACAGCAGAGTATATAAATATAGAGAAGCGCCTAAACGTTATCAGAGGAGCGATAGAAAAGGGAGGGCTAAAGATAAACGTAACAGAGTATTTCTATTCTAATTCTAATTCACAACACTGCAAGCAGCCTTATTTGGCCAATATGGCAGTGGAGAGACCAACTCTCATTCTTATATATATTACCAAAAAGCTCCCAAAACCCCAGGCTTAAATTTCTGTGATCCTGCTACAACACTAGTAATGGTAGGGTGGCTTTTTATTAGGCCCTCCACCTTATCCTTTCCAAGGCCATTCCATTGTCGAATGGTCCTTGGTAAGAAAGACCAGTAATATGTGTCTGTCTGTGCCCTAATCTCCTTCAATTTATACAAATGATCCTTTCTCCCTTTGTAATTAGCAGGGGACACACATCCCACCAGAGGTCCATCACACCCCAGCAGCAGCAGTCTGATAAACAGACTTATGCTGTGAGATGTTCGCCGCTGGCTTAGTGTTTCCCAACCTAGTTCCCTGATCATGTCAGACACACTATCCCTGTGAGAAAACCTGTGGAATACAATTCTTGCTGCCCTCCTCTGTATCCTTTCAATCTCCCAAGATAATTCCTGCCTGAAGGGAAACCAAATTGGACTACCATACTCCATAATTGGTCGCACCATTGAAATATATGCTGTTTCCCTCACCTCCCTTGTGCTGTCCCGAAGGACCCTACTAATCAGACGGAGGAATTGACCAGCCCTCCCAACTAATTTATTTATATGATCCTTCCAGGTACCTTGGTTATTTAAAATTATTCCAAGATGCTTATGGGTGCCAACTCTCTCAACCCTAACTCCACCAATATAGTAATCAAAGCTAAGTAGCTCCCTAGATCTAGATATTGTAAGAATCCTACACTTTTTCAGATTCAATGGCAGTTCCCATTTTACACACCAATTGTAAATCTTATTGAGATCCTGTTGTAATTGTGTACAGGATGATAACCCCTCATCTAACACCCGGGCAGTACATGTGTCATCTGCAAATAGTTCAAGGAAGGAACTTATGTCAAATCCTATATCATTCACATAGAGAATGTACAACAAAGGACCCAAAACACTTCCCTGAGGTACCCCTGATGTGGCTGGTTTCCATTCAGATGCACTACCCTTGTACATTACCCTCTGTTGCCTATCAAGCAGATATGACCTTACCCACTGAGTAACCTTACTATGTATCCCTAGACTTGACATTTTTGAAATCAGCTTATCATGGGGCACCATGACAAAAGCCTGTTCAAAGTCTAAGAATACAACATCAACCTGCTTTCTGTTGTCTAAAGCCCTTTGAATATAATCCATCAAGCAAGCCATTTGGGTGTCACATGACCTCCCTTTCCTAAATCCATGCTGATTGTTGCTAAGGATGCCATTCTTTTCCAGATATCCCATAATAGAGGAGAATATGATGTGTTCTAAAATAGAGGAGAATATAGGAGAATATGATGTCTAAAATAGAGGAGAATATGATGTGTTCCAAATGGGAAGGACAGGAAAATAGCAGTGGCATACATTTCATGGGCAAACTGGTGAAAAAGGTACAAGAGGTAAAGTACCTAGGATCAATGTTTCAAAGCAATGGGGATCTAGAGTTGGATTTGACCAATAGAATCAATGGGTGTGGCTGAAATGGAGACAGGCAAGTGGAGTCCTGTGTGATAAGAGGGTCCCCATCAAGTTGAAAGGGAAGTTCTACATGACCATGATTACACCAGCTATGCTATATGGATCAGTGTTAGGCAGTGAAGAAGAGCCATGTAAATAGAATGCAAGAAGCTGAGATGCGAATGCTGAGGTACATGAGTGGTGCGTTGAGAGCTGATAGAATTAGGAATGTGTACATTAGAGATAGCCTGGTGGCAGACATCACAAAAAAAAAATGAGGGAGAATAGGCTGAGGTGGTATGGACACGTCATGAGAAGGTGGAAGAGGAGTTCGCTAGGTGCATCCCAGAAATGCAGGTGGTCAGTAGCACACAGGGCAGGAGGAGACCAAAGCAGATGTGGGAACAGATTGTCCAGAAGGACATGTTAAAGTGTGGGGTGAACAGCGACCTAGTGGGAGATAGATGGGAGTAGAAGGCTAGAACCCACACTCAACCCTGACACAGGCAGGATAAGGGTATGATGATGATGCAAATGAACATTTGTAGGTTTATTTTATTTAACAAAGACTGTCAAATAAATGTGCAAAACACAAATTGAATTGCATAATAACAAATGTTACAAAGGCCAATAGTGAAAAAAAACTTTCCATCATGCAAAATAGTTTTCATTCACCTTGGAATTTCAGTCCCTATATTGTGAAATTAATTACTTAATTCGAATCAAACACTTCTAATTCTATTTTTCACACTCATGGCTCAGAGAAGCTATGAAGAACCATCACAGGAGAATGCAAGTGGCAGAGATGCAAATACCACACTACATGAGAAGGGTGTCATGAGCTAAGATAATCCATCACAATTACATTAGACATAGCTTGCAGATGGGAGACATTGTTGAGAAAATGGGAAAATAGTGAATGAGGAGGTATGGACATGTGATGAGGAGGGGGAGGAGGAACTCATAAGGTCCATTATGGGACTGCACATGATTGGAGGCACCAGGAGTAGGGGAAGACCAAAACGGACGTGGGAGCAGGTGGTGCAAATGGGCATGGAGGAGTGTGGGGTGGAGGCGAATTAGGTGGAGGATAGGTGCGAGTGGAGGATAAGAACCCACAAACCTGATCCCACTGCAGGTGGGACAAGGGTGAGATGATGATGATGATGATGACACTGCAAACAACCTTGTTAGGCGAGTACTTTACTGTTGCTTTATTTTGTAAATCAAAAACAATGAAAGTCAGAGATGAAATTAGATTTCCGATTGTCAATTTGTGGAAGGAGGGTGAATTGCAGAGAAACATTAGTGAAATTGTTAAAAGACCACATTCAACTATTCAATTGATCATTAGAAAATACCAAGCAAAAGGAAATATTTTTCAGTGGAATATTTTACAATAACTTATAATAAAAGAAATGTGACGTCCACTAGTCATGACCTCCCCCACCCTATGTCACTTATTGTCCAACATTGCATTACCCCTACCCCATAAAGAATGACACTCTTTATAGACGTCCCCAAAACATTTTACTGAAAGATCTCTTAACTGCTGGTAGTGAAAAATGCAGCAATTTTCTCCATCTCATCCATGATCAATTTCTTGAAATTCATGAAATGGTAAGGCATCATTACTTTACAATTTTGTGCTACTCAAGCAATATAGGATAGTGTTATGTAATTTATTCTGTGTTTTCTGGTCAAAAATAAACTAACATGTCAAAATACACTTATCCAAAGTTCCATTAGCATTAACCCTAAGTTACAGTATATTGCAACTGGTGATTCCATAAATCACTAGAGTACCTAAGAATTTTTCATGATGACGATGATGCATGTTGTTACTGGATTGCTTTAACCTTTCAGCACTGTGGTCGGGTCTATATGACCGAGGTAATTTTTGATTTCAAAGTTTTAATGTGAATATGTGGTACTAAGTGGCTGTACTTCCACGTAAATTCCATTCTTTCACTTATATATTAGCATGTATTATTTTGAAGTTCATTGCAATAATGATTATCTTCAGAACAGCTGTTTTGACCCGACCATACCATGGGAGCGGCGAGTTGCGTTGGACATACCAGTTCTCGTCTGATCACTGAAGTTAAGCAACGCAAGCCCAGTTAGTACTAACATGGGTGGTCGCTCGGGAAAGCTGGGTACTGCTAATACCCAATAATCGTCGCATTAGTGTAGTGTCTGTGCAGCATATGCATTAGAACTATGCAGTGGACGGGTCTCTAATGACCTTGTAGTTGATGGGACCTTAAACACCAACAAACAACAACAACAACAACAACCATACCATTTGTGTAACTTCGTTGATGTAGTATTTGACCCGACTGTACTGTTTGTGCATCTCTTATTTCTGTAGGGACAACACACCTCACGTGCCCCTCCCTTTGCAATATGGTCCTTTTCCAAGAAGCCAAAAAATATGTTATTAAAGTTTTTACAGTACTATGGTGAACACTAGAACATTTTACTTACTATAAATGGAAATTTTTGGCACCCAAACAGTCAGACCAATGAAACTATCAAATTCCCCTACTTTCCCTTGTCAAAATTTCATCATCATCATAATGGCATTCCTGCCTTTGGCACGCTCGGGTCTGGTGGTTCTAGCCCTCCAATGCCGTCTATTTCTCACCAGGTCCCCGTCTACCCAACACACTACCCTACCCTTGTGGACAACCTACTCCCACACGTCTGCTTTGGTCTCCCTCTGCCCTGGGTCCTTCTGACAACCTGCATTCCTGAAATGGACCTAACGAGCTCCCTCTCTCATTACATGTTCATACCACCTCAACCTATTCTTCATTTTTAGGCGATGTCCACCACCCCCAGGCTACCTGTAATATACTCATTCCTAATTTATCAGCTCTTGACACCCCACTCATGTACTGCAGCATTTGCATCCAGCCTACTTGCATTCTATTGACGTGGCGCTTCCTCACTGCCTTTCACTCTGATCCATATAGCATAGTGGGCTTAACCACTGCCCTGTAAAACTCCCCTTTCAACTTGATTGGGATCCTCCAATCACGCAGAACTCCAATTGCCTGTATCAACTCCAACCATCCCCCATTCATTCTATGGGTCACATCAGAGTCTCTCTCCATTGCTTTGGAATATTGATCCTAAGTACTTTAACCTCCTGCACCTTTTCCCCAATTTATATCATCATCATCATCATCATACCCTTCTCCAGCATGAAACTGGGTCGGGTCTGCGAGTTCCAATCCTCCACCCTCGTCGATCACCGACCAGGCCCCCATCCACCCCACACACACCCATGTCCCTTTGTACCACCTGCTCCCACGTCCTCTTTGGTCTTCCCCTCCCCCTGACGCTCCCAACCACCTGCAGTCCCATGATGGACCTAACCAGCTCCTCCTCCCCCCTTCGCATCACATGCCCATACCACCTCAATCTGTTTTCCCTCATCTTCTCCGCGATGTCTCCCACCCCCAGACTACCCCTAACATGGTCGTTTCGGATGCTGTCAGCTCGTGACAACCCACTCATGAAGCGCAGCATTCGCATCTCCGCCACCTGCATTCTCCTTTCATGGTCCTTCCTCACAGCCCAACACTCTGAGCCATACAGCATAGCTGGCCTAACCACAGTTCTGTAGACTTTGCCTTTTAGCTTTATAGGCACCCGGCGGTCACACAGAACTCCACTTGCCTGTCTCCACTTCAGCCAACCTGCCTTAATCCTATTAGACACATTAGAGTCTATTTCCCCATTTCCCTGGAACACTGAACCTAAGTATCTAAACTCCCGCACTGCTGGTATCACCTCATCCCCTGAGCGTACCTCACCTTCTGGCCTCTGACCACTCCAGTTAAAAGCTAGGTATTCTGTCTTTTTCATATTCACCTTTAGGCCCCCCTTTCCCATTGCTACCTGGATGTCTTGAAGGTCCTTTTGGGCCTCCTCATTGGACTGTGCAAGCTTTCCCACATCATCTTTTCCCCAATTTATATCAGAACTGAAAATTTATTTAGAAGATCCAGATATTTTTATCGCAGTAGATGGGACATCACTACAGTTATTAAATATTCTGTTTGCTGCTTCAAATGTCAGAATTGCACTTATAAAAATCATTCAGTCACTTATTATTCAGTCTGCAGCAATGACAATATTTAAATTTTGAAAGATTTAACCACTTTAAAGTATTTTTGCCCATTTTGTGTTGTTTTGTGTAATTTAAACATGGTCGGGTCACAGTGGCCTGACCGCAATACTTGTGTTACTTCAAGTAACCGTAGCACTGAAGGGTTAATGAGTTGGGGAGTAAGCCATCAGCCATAACAGGACGGAACCTTAGGAGGCTGCTTGCAGGAGATGAGAAGGTAGGTGTAGAGGAAGTAGGAGAGGGGAAATTTGCAGCACCCAGCATTCTTTACCAACCACCCATGTTGGTATTGACGCAGGCTGTGCTGCTTACCTTCAGTGACCTCACAAGAACTGGTGTGTCCAACGCAACTTCGCTGCACATGTGGAGTGTGATTTTCAGTTTCATCCATTTTAATTGCCCTAACTGTTAGTGAGAACTGTGAAGTGTAGGGTTTCTTTTACTTTGAATGCTGGGTAAAAGTTGGTTTTATAACAGCTCAACTATTATAACAATAGGGGGATTCCACGAAGCAACAGTTAGTGTCTAGTGGAACCACACTTTAAGAACTTCATTCTTTCAAGCATAGCGGTGGAAGTGTACTAGTGTGGGGGGTGTACGAAGGCCTCAGGTGTCAGTAATTTGGTTTTCATTGACAGTATTATGGACTAACACATCTATTTGCACATTCAATTTGCTGATATGTAATGCAGATGAAAACTAATTTGCATTATTAAAACTTTTTGTCACTTTTGGACTCTGTAACTTCGTATTATTTAAGCAATTCAAATAGTTTCCACATTCATTTTCCACTTATTGTTACTTAAAATAAAGATGAACATGTTCACTTATATTAATTTTCAAAATAGTTATAGCTTTTAAACTTTTTTGGTGGGGGTGGATGAAAACTTTTCTTTTCAGAGAGTATACTGCCTGTCACTCAGATGTAACGAAAGTAGACAATAGCCCCTAGTTCCCGTTGCAATGTGGCCCTTGGGGGTACCCCCAGTTTGACATGCCTGCTCCATTGTGTTCATTGCTGACTACAGCACCTACTCTCAATACCCCACTGATCTACAACAACATTCGCATGAAGCCTTGCAGCTTTGGTCGGCAGCCAGCTGCAGAAAAATATCTCCCAATAATACATCACCCTTGCGTCCATGGAGAAGGGCAAGATGGGTACCCGACTCTGCCATAGGTGGGAAAACAGTGGCGAGTTGTTTTTGACTTAAGTAACTACGTTATTTTTTATTCAAGAATGTTGTTAAGCAGAAATGAATGAATGTGTCCTTCGAACGAATACAAAAAACACACAAAACAAACAGTGGGGAAAAAAATGCCCTTTGAGGAAAATTTTAACAGCGCTGGCACCTTGACTTACTTAATCCGGAAACAGAGTAAATCTCATTAGGTTTGATGACGCCTTGAACACTTCAAGAAGGACAATGTCATCAGCCCAAAAAAGTCCCAATGAACTTCATTAGAAACAGGAAAAGGGAGGACGGAAAAGGAGGACAAAAAAACCAGATGGTGCGCCGTTAAAAACTTTTGTCCCAAAATAAACACCAAACGCGTCAAAGTTAACGACGCATCGCCACTTCACAACGAACATTTAAATTTTGTTTTTTTTGTTCACCCCCTCACTAGTTCTGGTCATTGGTACCCATTTGTAAGGACCTACATTTTCCCCCTGATTTAAGAAGGGGAGCCTAGACAGACACAACAATGTAAAGGTTATTCACAGGAAGTAAGGTTGCACCCTGCTAAAGTCTCCCTGTAAAGCAAGCAGGGAGAACTATTGCATTAACTGATTAAATTGAATGGAAAAGACAAGAGTGCATAAGAAAACTATTGGACGAGACTTCTCCATGGCCGACTTTCGGTGACCCAGCATACTAATTCTAACTCCAACTGAACTCTTAACTGAAATCTCTCCACTGCCAATTTGGCAGAGAATTTTGGAGAGAATAACTCTCATTCCTAATAACTGACTAATCCAAAAACTCAAGGAACATGAAGCATACGTAGAATCAGTTGCGGATCCAGGATTTTCGCCAAAGGGGGGGGGGGGGTGGGGCCATTACGGGGGGGGGGGGGGGGGTAAAGCTCGCATATATTATTCGAATAAGTTTATGTGTGCATAGGGGGTTGCAACCCCAAAAACCCCATCTTGGATCCGCGCGTGCGTAGAATCTATTCTGCCATACATTGCCTACCTGCTATAATGCCTGTCTATATTGCCTATGTTGTCTGCCTCCTTTGGACTATTTCAATTTTCCAAGATAAGTCCTGCCTAAAAGGAAACCAAATTGGACTAAAAATATTCCACAGAACACTGCTGTTCCGTGAAATCACTTCAAGTGTTCCACAAAAAAATTAAATGCACAAATAAAGGTGTTGGAAAAAAAATCGATACAGTTTAAAATAATGTTTGGATAGGATTGTAATCAGCAAACGCAAATGACATAGTTGTTCGTTTTATAATAGTTATATAAATTGGTAGCAAGTACCAAGTGTAGAAAGTGTACAACCTATTTTAAAGTATAAAGAAGACTCAGGAACATATTAGGAAGGGGCTAAATCCAGATAGTGAGTCTGCTTTTAAGCACGCCAGGAGAAGGGCAAAAGGATTAATTAAAAACCACCTACAAAAATTTCCATTGCAATATTTTGTGGGGAAAGGCTCAAGAAGAACCCAAAAGCATTCTGGGGGTACCTAAGAAGTGCAGAAAGAGGGGTTATAGGGTTCCAACTGTTAAGGATAGTTCAGGAAACTTAGTTAAAGAGTCTTGGAGCAGCAGGGCACGAACAGACTGGTGATACAGTATTGGTGTTCCAAACCCAAGTCTTGAAAATGACTAACAAAATCTCAACATTAGTATATGTGTTTCACTGATTTCGTTGACCCTGATTTCGTGACCTTGTGCTAATTTTCATTTGTTGATGAACAACCATAACCGAGTAAAATGCAACTACGAGACCTTTTGCCGCCAATGGCAGGGTCGGGTACCCATCTTTTTTCCCCTAAATGGGCGCAGTTGCGCTTGTTGCGCCGTTTATTGGAGGTCGCGTTTAAAGATGACGTTTGTCCATGTTTGGGCATGCGCAGAACAAAAAATGTGAACAACTCATGTGAGCAACCCCACACACACTCACTTCGGACTGACGTCAGTCCGAAATGATACACTGATGTGATAAAATTTCTTCACACCGTCAGTTAAAATTTTTGGTGTGAGCAAAAACTTTTTTTTGCACACACCAAACTGATCGTGCGTGGGGGCCATTATCACATTGGTGTGTCAGTTCGGACTGACGCCAGTCCAAAGCTAGCGCGTGTGGGGTTGCTCACATCAGTTCTTCACTTTTTTTTGTTCTGTGAATGCCCAAACATGGATAAACGTCATCTTTAAAAAAAAAAAAATTGCACCATGGTAACGGTAGAATTACTGGTTGATGCGGACAATCAAATGACGTCACATGACGTTTAACAAAAAGGAGCATAAGTACGTGACACACCAAACTGATCGTGTGTGTGCAATTCATTCCTTCACAACAAACTGAACACACCGAACTGACACACCAAACTAACGTGTGTGTGCAAAAAGTTTTTGCCCACACCAAAAATTTTAACAGAAGGTGTGAAGAAATTTTATCATATCGGTGTGTCAGTCCGAAGTGAGCGTGTGTGGGGTTGCTCACATCAGTTCTTCACATTTTTTTTTGTTCTGCACATGCGCAAACATGGATAAACGTCATCTTTAAAAATATTGCACCATGGTAACGGTTGAATTACTGGTTGATATGGACAATCAAATGACGTCACATGACGTTTAACGAAAAGGAACATAAGAACGTGACACACCAAACTGATCGTGTGTTGGCAATTCATTCCTTCACACTAAACTGAACACATCGATGTGCACACACCGAACTGACACACCAAACTGAACGTGTGTGGGGGCCTTTATGGAAGAAATTTTATATTGCGCATCCATCAGCTACCCGATTGGGCGGAGCTATCACACGATGCTTCGTGCGAACTGATGTGGGCTTACGTGTGCCAGGGAAAATGGCAGAGGCAATTCTCAAATTTAAATGTCTTCCAGTGGCACCTAGATGGCAGCACATAAAAATCGTACGAAGCCATCTACACATACAGCAAACTCTGTTAGTACCTGTATTCCTACATACCTATATCACATGATCTTTGTATATAGGTATATTAAGTGCATAACACTTCCAGCAAACTCTCATGAGATAATGTATCCCTGTTATTGACAACCATGGATACTCATTGTTTGTATAGTGTTTGTTACCATGGCAACTGAAGGTTCTTTGGTAAACCTGAACCTTATGTGCATGTGTCTTAAGGTGGGATATACTAAAGCTCGTGGTCACATGCATTTAGTAAAGGCCGATGTAAGCGGTGGTTCCAAAGTAGCGTGCTACACTACTGCATACGTAACTCTTAAGTTCGATCCTGTATTGAAATGGTTTGGCTCTTTTGGGCGAGAGGCTCCTAAATCAGTGGTGGCGAACCGTTTTTTGAAGATGGGTCACAATAACACACAAAAAGAGCAAAAAAGTTGTCCGTGGGTCAGTTGCAATCCCTATTTAATTTTATGAATAAAAATTATTATTATTAATGAATATATTAATTTATTAAAGTAGCAAGTAGAGAACATCCTCATAATGCCCTTATCCCGCCTGTGGCAGGGTCGGATCTATGGGTTCTAACCTCCAGGTCCCTGTTCAATTCACACACTATGATATGATAAACTAGATATAATTCACGTTCGGGTGGGTCACGTAAAATTGCACGGTGGGTCACTGAAAATTGCACAGTGCGTCACTTTGTGACCCGTGGGTCACAGGTTCGCCACCACTGTCCTAGATCATCTTTCGTGAGATGACAAAGTAAAGCCCTGGCACCGTGTGGTCTACCGACTCATCATTGTTGGGCAAAATTTCCAGGTGTAGGTGCTTCCTTGACGTCTTTGGAGGAAAGCTGCCCCAACAGTAATGAATGCAGCATTAAGGCTCCCTCACACCAACGCGTCAGTTCAGTTCTTTTTTGACCAGCTTGTTCTTATTAATTCTATAATTTTTTTGGTGCACGCCATCTTGTTCTATCAGAATTCGAACAACGATGACGTTTAACCCATTAGTCCATGAGTACACCATTATGTCTTTCTCTGAATTGATTGTGAACATGACAAACTCTAATTTAAAAATATCTTTAAAGAAAAATATTGCTGCAAAAAGTCAGTTTAATTGTAGTTTTTGTGATGAAAGTTTCTACAATACAAAGATTTTGGTTTGAATTATTTTGCACTTCTAGGTAAATATTTTCAGAAATGTTATTGTAGGCATAATTCATATACTATATAGAATACTATGCACTTCATGGATAAAGGCTTCCTCACACCAACGCGAAACAATCGCAGTCGTGGTGGAATTTTCGTTACAGGAACACGCACCGAACAGGAGCACGCGCTGCGACGCGGTGGATTCGCCTTGATATGCACACCAACGCGTCAGTTTAGTTCTTTTTTTGACCAGCTTGTTCTCATTAATTCTATTATTTTTTAGGTGAGCGCCATCTTGTTCTATCAGAATTCGAACAACGATGACGTTAAAAACCGTGCGTGCAGCGATGTTAACTAAATCGCTGCACTTTCGCAACCGCGGGCGCGATACATTCGCTTCGGTGTACACATGACCATTGCTCTTCATGGGTGGTGTTTGATGCGAATAATTCGCCGCGAAACATCCGCGGCGACTGCGTTTTATTCGCGTTGGTGTGATGGAGCCTTTAAGGCTCCATCACACCAACGCGAAACAATCGCAGTCGCGGCGGAATTTTCGCCACAGGAACACGCGCCGAACAGGAGCACGCACTGCGACGCGGTGGATTCGCCTTTATATTCACACCAACGCGTCAGTTTAGTTGGATACATTCTTATTAATTCTATTAGTTTTTCTGTGAACGCCATCTTGTTCTATCGAAATTCGAACAACGATGACGACTGAAGCCGTGCCATGCAGCGATTGTAAATAATTTAAATAATTCGCTGCACTTTCGCAACCGCGGGCGCGATACATTCGCTGCGGTGTACACATGACCATTGCTCGTCATGGGTAGCGTTTTGATGCGAATAATTCGCCATGAAAGATCCGCTGCGACTGCGATGTTTCGCGTTGGTGTGAGGGAGCCTTTATGGTTGGCGTTGTCATGTGAATAATTCGCCGCGAAAATGATGCTGCAATTACGACTGTTTCGCGTTGGTGTGAGTGAGCCTGTGGAAAACGTCGTTCATGGGCTCCCTTTGGAAAGAAATGGGGCTTATGGTTGTTTCTCGGGAAGGTGCCAAACCTAAATTAATTTAACATAATTTAACCAATTCAAACCTAAACTGATTTAATCAAACCAAACTTGCCTGACTTAACCTAAGCTAACCAATGCTAACTACATCAACCATACGTAACCTAAAACGCTCCTAATCTAGCAAAGCAACTCTTAACCCTAACCAACCTTACGCAGCCAACCCTAGCCAACGCCAACCTTACGCAGCCAACCCTAACCAACGCCAACCTAATTTAACAAAACGAAATGAAAACTAACCTAACGTAGCCTAAATTAGCTAAACCTAGTCTACAGTAACCTAGCATATCAAACCTGGCCTATATCAAGACCTGCTAGGCAGATCAGGCTTTGTCAGTACTGACCTCACGTGTACCGTCAGGAACAGATACTTTTCACTTTTCAGTTCAAAACTTGAAAAACCGAAAATTCCATATTTCACGAATTGCCCTCGTCAAACGAGTTGAAATATCCCCACTGGTTGGTAAATGCTAAGGTCGACTGAGTTTCTTTACAATTACGTTCGTCCCCCTCCCAATGGATACCGGACCCTGCTGTAGGCAGGTAATGGGTTAGTAATAGAGCCGGACTATTATATACCGGTATTAACTAATAGGCGTTGTTTAGCTCTTAAAAACACGTTTGAAAGTGGCATTCCCCTCTACAGCAGTCGGTTCCCTAGATGAATTCGGAAATTCTCTTGATGTGAGCAGCAGCTGTGGTCTTGAGAAGAAGTTTGAGTTGATGTCATTTGAGAAGGTTTGACAAAGCTACTAGTATTTCATTACTCTGCGACTTGCTGCTGCCTTTTTTTTTTTTTTTTTTTTTTGAGTTTTTAGACCTATTTCGGAGTTTGGTAAAGCCTAGAAACCAGTCATCACTTCAGTACACCCTCAGGAACGGCTCCCCAAGGACTGGCACCGAATGTTGTTTGTGCACTTTTTTGTTTGGTAGAGAAACTTCCAGACAAAGATGGCTGATTTCTTTGAAAACTGCTCATAAGGTTCATATCAAGTAGCATCTAGGCTCGTGTCATATCAACTCCTCTTTCTACCAGTGAAAGAGTTGGGCTACCGACCTAATGCTGCAGCCTCACAGTCCCTTACGTATTTCCTGTCGTCCTATCTAGGGAGCGGCTTATTGCGTTGGACAAGCCAGTTCTCATCTCATCACTAAAATTATGCAACGCAACCCCAGCTTGTACTGACATGGGTTAGAACTCTGCATTAGAACTACGCAGTAGACGGAGCTGTAATGACCTTGTAGTTGAAGTGTCCTAAAACACCAACGAAACAAAAAAAAGTCGGCCTATCTCTTCTTTGGGGATACTTTGGTTCACCAAGGGCAAGCCCCTAATTTTGGAAATTTTACCTGGAAATATTTCATTTCATGTAGGGAAGGTTCTTTTACGTCCAGTAGTGACGTCCACTGCGTAGTTCGAATAAAATCTACACAGACACTACATACGCTGTTTTGGGTATTAGCAGTACCCAGTGTAGCCAAGCGGTCATCCTTGCTACTAATAGCTGGATTTGTGTTGCTGAACTTCAGGAGGGATCAGACAAGAACTGGTGTGTCCAACATAATACAGCCGCTCTTATTTCTGCACCATGGGGAAGGGATCAATTAAATCAGCATTTTAGGGGGTACTCTTATCTACCAGAGCTACCTCTTACATCATTATTGATTTTTTGGTCATCTAATGTCGACCACTAGGGATCTTGGTATTTTGCGGATCTACTCCTGTATGTTGTTCCATATAGTGAGGGTTCTTGTATGGGAAGTGGAGCATTGCAAACTGCGCATGGGGCACGGTTAAACTTTCCATCTGGGGCACTTGGAACTTCCCTCTCGCCCTCAGACCGAACCTTATCCACGGTCTCCGAATTCCATTTTTGAATGAGTTGAATGTCTATCAGTAACCGTGAGTTTATGACGTGCCCCTCTGCGATGTCCTCACAGGACCTCATTAATTGACGAATTTAACGTGACGGTTGACTGGTTTCAATCTAGTTACATTTGACCTCCTGAAATGACCATAAGCCGTTGTATGCCGCTGGGAAAACTCTTTGCACCAAAACACAGGTTTATGCTATCAGTGATGGAGATCTGCAGATGGAGCAGAGTGAGCATCATGTTAACACACTTTAAGCGGGAGACGTAGTACTACGTTTCTTCGTGATTAGTGGTGGAATGCGGGAAGCATAGTACAGTGAAACCTCGATTTGCGAGCACAATTCGTTCCAGAAACTTGCTTGTAATCCAAAGCACTAGTATATCAAAGCGAATTTCCCCATAAGAAATAATGGAAACTTAGGTGATTCGTTCTACAACCCAAAAATTTTCATATAAAATGATTAATACAAAATACAGTATAAATTAAAAATACATAAAACAAATTAACTGCACTTTGCTTTCAGAATGAATCGTGTCGATGTGAGGGAGTGCAAACTAAGACAAAAGAGAAAGGGTGCTAATGAACAGTCACTACATTAAGTCAAAAAACAAAAAAAAAAATTATTCTTAGGATCAGTTTTCCAGAGCAACGAGGAAAGAGATTCCGACGTGACCCATAGAATTAATGCAGGATGGCTGAGGTGCAGGAAGGCAAGTGGGGCCCTGTGCAACCGCCAGATCCCAATAAAGTTGAAGGGCAAGGTATACAGAACCGTCGTCAGGCCCGCTATGCTGTATGGCTCAGTGTTGGGCAGTTAGGAAGAACCATGAAAAGCAAATGCAAGTGTCTGAGATGCAAATGCTGTGCTACATGTGTGGGGTGTCAAGATCCGACAGAATTAGAAACGATTACGTTAGAGGTGGGAAATATTTCTGAAAAGATGAGAGAGAATAGGTTGAGGTGGTATGAGCATGTGATGAGGAGGGGAGAGGTGGAGCTTATTAGGTCCATTGTGGGACTACAGGTAATTCGGGGCACCAGAGGTAGTGGATGACCAAAACGGACGTGGGAGCAGGTGGCACAGAGGGACTTGGAGGCGTGCGGGGTGGAGGGGGACTTGGTGGGGGATAGGCGGGAGTGGAGGATTAGAACCCGCAGACCCGACCCTGCCTCAGGTGGGAGAAGGATGAGAGGATGATGAATGTTCACCGTATCCTAGTCGCGTACTGCTGGCAAGCTCTAACACAAACTACTCAAGTGAGTGAATTCAGCGAATTCTTAAATATTATAAAAATAAATATGTATAGTAAAATAAATACAATTCAACACATGGCAAAAAAAATTCGTTTCAACAGCACTGCTCGTATTGCAAGACATCGCTCGTTAATCAAGTTGAAATTTATTAAAAAATATTGCTCGTCTAGCGAAACACTCGTTGATCAAGTTACTCGCAAATCGAGGTTTCACTGTACTACTTTTCATATTGGCTTGGCGCGATTTTTGACTTTTATTCCGTTTTATGACCTTAATATTATCACAATGGTATAGAAAATTCGTCTACAGACGTATTTTAAAGAAATGAGTGATCAGAAGAAGTGTTCCTATGTACGTATTCCTGATGGGGATGAAAGTTAAATGCCAACAGAATTAAGTGATGATGAATCCACTATTTTTCAAAAACGGCCTCCATTATTTCCAATTATAATGGGTCTGTGGGTTTTAGCTCTGTGGTTCCTACCTCCCACCAGGTCCCCATCACCTCCACACCCTACCATATCATTATGGACAACCTGCTCCCACATTTGCTTTGGTCTCCCACTTCCCTGGGTGCTTCCAACCACCTGAATTCCAGAAATGGACCTAATATGCAACACTGATCATATAGCATGGCGACTGGAATGTAATCGAGTGCTTGTCCTACCTCCAAAAACACGTATTTGCCAATGGAATCTGTGTCAAGGATTGCCTGCAATTCCATAGTGACTGTTTGTGACATTTGTTGTTGTTTGTTGGAGTTTAAGGTCCCGTCAACTACAAGGTCATTAGAGACCCGTCCACTGTATAGTTCTAATGCAGGGACTGCACAGACACTACACTAATGCGACGATTATTGGGTATTAGCAGTACCCAGCTTTCCCGAGCGACCACCCATGTCAGTACTAACTGGGCTTGCGTTGCTTAACTTCAGTGATCAGACGAGAACTGGTGTGTCCAACGCAACTCGCCGCTCCCGACTGTTCCATACCCCTATCACATGAGCCTCATCACATCCCTGACTGCCCTTGCCTATATGATCATTAAAGTCATCATCATCATCATTATACCCTTCTCCCGCCTGTGGCAGGGTCGGGTGTGCGGGTTCTGGCCCTCCACTCCCGTCTATCTCCTACCAGGTCCCTGTCCACCCCACACACTGCCATATGTTTACGGACAACCTGCTCCCATGTCAGCTTCGGTCTCCCCTTGCCACGGGTGCTACCGACCACCTGCAACCCTGGTGTGGCCCTAACGAAATCCTCGTCCCCTCTTCGCATCACGTGTCCATACCACCTCCCCCTTTTTTCCCCTCATTTTTTCGGCGATGTCTACCACCCCCAGGCTACCTCTAACATACTCATTCCTAATTTTATCAACTCTTGACACACCACTCATGTACCGCAGCATTCGCATCTCAGCTACTTGCATTCTACTGACGTGGCTCTTCCCCACGGCCCAACACTCGGACCCATATAGCATAGCTGGCCTAACCACTGCCCTGTAGAATAGACTCCGCTTGCCTGTCTCCACTTCAGCCACCCCCCACTGATTCTACGGGTTACATCAGCATCTATTTCCCCATTGCTTTGGAAAGTAGATCCTAAGTACCTTACCTCTTGCACCTTTTTCACCAGTTCGCCCCTTGAACGGACGTCACCATTGTTTACCTGTCCTTCCCAATTGAAAGCTAAATACTCTGTCATGTTTATTTTTAGCCCTCCCTTTTCTATCGCTCCTCTTATATCATTTAGTCCCTTCTCTATCTGTTCTATGTTGTCACTGACTTTTCCAATATCGTCAGCAAATACCAAGCACTGAGGGGCCCATTCTCCTACTCCTGTCAGCAGTTCGTCCATAACTAGAATGAAAAGGTATGGACTGAGTGCTGAACCTTGGTACAACCCGACTTTCACTGGGAAGCCCCCAGTATTCCCCCATGGTGTCCTTACCCTGGCTATGGAGCCTTCATACATATCTTGGACTATCCAAATAAACCCTTCTTCTACCCCCCCCCCCCCCCCCCCCCCCCCCCCGATTTTGTAATACCTCCCAAACTACCTGTCGTGGTACACTGTCGTAGGCCTTCTCTAGGTCTATACTTCTCTATCATTTGCCTCAGAAAGAAGATTGGCTCCATGGTGGACCTACCTGACAAAAACCCAAACTGATTTCCGCAGACGCTGGTTTTATCCCTGAGGCGCCATTCCATTACTCTCTCCCAGAGCTTCATGGAGTGGCTCATTAGCTTGATACCTCTGTAATTACCACAATCTTGGACATCCCCTTTGCCCTTGAAGAGCGGTACTATCCAGCTCTCACGCCATTCAGATGGCATTCTGTTTCCACCAGCTATCCTACTGAAAAGTTTCCCTAGCCACCTGGTGCCTCTAGTCCCTAGGTTATGCCACACTTGAAAGGGGATTCCATCTGGGCCTACAGCTTTTGCCCTTTCATCTTCCTAAGTGCCCAGGCTACTTCCTCCTCTGTTGCACAGTCCACCTCCCCAGCTGATACAGGTGGGGTGGTGGTGCCCTCTCCCCTCCCCCCATATTCAAGAGGATTTGGAAGTATTCCTCCCACCTCCTCTTTACCTCCAGTGGGGAGAGCAGGACCATACCTTCCCATCCTTTACTGTTATGGCTCAAGGTATATCCTTAGCTGCCCTATCCCTAACCCTGGCAAGTTTGAAAACCTCTCTCCCCTTCCTTTGACCCTAACTGCTCAAAGAGTCTCATACTTCTGGTGTTTGGCCAGGGCAATGGTCCTCTTAGCCAAGGTTTTGGTCTGTCTATATTGATTCTTAGACTCCTGGTCCCCTATCTCCTACCACCTGTGATAGGCAACCTTCTGCTTGATGGTGGCTTCTACCTCCTCATTCCACCACCATGTCTGTCTGATTCCCTGGGCTGTGCCTCATACTCAGTCCTGCCCCAGAATGGCTTTCCACAAGTTCTAATCTTTCTGGCGACCCTGTCCCACATGGCATCTGCTGTCACTTCCCAATCCCAGTTTACCTGCCAATTCACTTCTTGTATAAATTCCTGTTATAGTGGGCAGTTCCCACCACCTGATGACCTGTGCTCCTTTCCAGGAATGTGCCTTGCCTGCCGTTTTCACATGGATTTCTAACATAAGTAGCCTATGGCCACTTTCTTTTTGAAAATTTTCACCGAGGAGTGCCCAGCAATCACGAACCTCTACTCTATGCTGTCCTCTAACCATAAAGAAATCTATCTGTGATGTCCCTTGTGGTGACTGGAATGTGATTAGGTGCTTGTTCCTCTTTCTAAACCACATATTAGCCAAAGCAAGGCCATGTGCATTTGCTGTGTTGAGGATGTGCTGCCATTCTGAGCTAACTGTTCCATATCCCAATCCCCCATGTCCCCTCCATAACCCAGGTTTTCTTTGCCAACATGGCCATTAAAATCCCCACCAATAACCAGGTGCTCATTCCCAGGGCATTGCCTTCAGTGAGTGTACCAAATCCTCAAATTCTGCCCAGAAGCCCACCTCTCAGGCTTCAGCAAAACCTTCCTGGGGGGCATATGCACTAAGGAGGTGGAGCATAGCACCTTGCCAAACCACTGTAACTAACAGTAACCTGCTATTGATACGTTTTACAAGGGTAACCCCTTGCTGCAGCTTGCTATCTAAAGGTGCTGTTCCACTAAGCAGTAGCTGCTATAAAAGTTGCTGTTATAATAGTAACTATTATGTGGAACACACCTACTCTTATAAGAGTTGAACTGCTATAACAGCTACTTTTAGCCACCACTTCAAGTTGAAATTTTTCTACTTTCTTCCAAGTTGCAGTGGATTATGGGTAATTTAAAAATGGCGTCAACTGAAGAACACATTAAATGTGCCTTATCTTCACTGTTATGCAGGGCAGTATGTACACCACTGTAGGGTGACCATTCGTCCCGGGTTTTCTGGGACAGTCCCAGATTGAAACTCTGAATCCTACATGGATACACATCCCAGAATTAACAATTCGTTTAAAGATTCGTCAAAATAAATTTAGTTTCTATTGTATTTCCACATATGAATGGCTAAAGTGGAGTCCTGTGCAACCGCCAGGTCCTAATAAAATTTTGAAGCAAAGTTTACAGAACTGTCATTAAGCCAGCTTTGTTGTATGGCTCAGAGTGCTGGTCAGTCAAAAATGGCTATGAAAGGAGAATGCCAGTGGCGGCGATGTGAATGGTGTGCTACATTAGTGGAGAGTCATGAGCCAACAGAATCTGAATTAAAAAGCAACTCCTAACCCTTTTCCCGCCTATGGCAGGGTCGGGTACCCATTTGTCCCTCTGAATGGACACAGGGTGATATATTGGACATAGTTTTTTCTGCAGCCGGTTGCCGGCCAAAGCTGCACCCCTACGCTTATTTATCGTTGGTCTAGTGTTCATTGGGGAATGCTACCGACGCCAGGGGGCGAGCTCCTACACCTGGAAATTTTGCCTCATCTACCCGTTGCGTAGTAGAGAGGGTTTCTTTTACCTGCAAGCGCCATCGTACACCCACACGGGACCTCAGTTTTACTTCTCATCCGAAAGAAGGCACACTCGCGGCTTCTCACCCGAAAGAAGCCGACCCACCACGGTCCAGTATCGAACCTAGAACTACTGGCGTAGTTGCCGATTGAGCTAGCCACTACGCCACCGCGGCGGGTTCAACAGAATCTGAATTGATTACATTATTACATGTGATGAGGAGGGGAGGAGGATTTTATTCGTCCCATTATGGGACTGGGTTGATTGGTGGCACCAGGAGTAGGGGAAGACCAAAATGGAAGTGGGGCAGGTGGTACAACGGGACATTGAGATGTGGGGTAGAGTTGAGGATAAGAACCCACAGACCCAACCCTGCCACAGGCAGGATAAAGGTGAGATGATGATGAATACTTCCACCTACAGATTGTATTATTTTTAGAGCATAATCACGTTTCAACAGAAACTGATTGACCCATTCCTTATGTTTGCCTTATATTTGAAGAGCAGCTACACGTTGTATTTTTGTGGGCGCCATTTTAACTTTTACAATAGTTCACAGTTGCATTTACCCACTTTTGTGCACTAATAGTAGCTTAGCATTTACTCTTAGCACACTGCTATAGCAGCTACTGCTTAGTGGAACAGCACCCTAAGATATAATTGTTGATCACTGTAGTATAATGACGTTTGTAGACAATGACTAATAAAATAAATCCTACTAGAGTATTCCTTTAAGTAAATTCAATGTTAATTCTTTATTAACTGCAGTGTACCAATGAATCTCCTTCCTAAACTAGAGGATCGTCTCACTTGGATAACTTTTAACAATTAGCTACAGTATTTATTGAAACTGAACTGAAGATTATTTTTGCACATCAAGCTAGTAAATTCGATTAATAAACGGAGCCTTAAAACAACACGTCTATACATTCACTTAAAACTCAAAAGCTGTTAGATAATTCAAATTTTCAAATGCAAATTCAAAATATAGTGGAACATTGATGACGTTCAGAGTGCATACTCTGAATGACGTCATCAACATTCAGAACTCCACACTTCCCTGGATTAACATACATGTGTGGGAGCCCGACTGCCCAAAAGATGTGTGTTTCGTTGGTGGTTTAGGGTCCATCAACTACAATGGTCATTAGAGCGCCGTCCACTGCAAAGTTCTAATGCAGATTCAGCACAGACACTACGCTGTTATGACGTTTTCGGTATTATTAGTACCCAGTGTTCCCAAGCGGTCACCCATTGCAGTACTATCTGGGGTTGCGTTGCTGAACTTCAGTGATCAGGCCAGAACTCGTGCATCCAACGCAATACAGCAGTTTTCACCAAAAAAAGATGCAACTCCTAACCTTTATCCCGCGTATGTCAGGGCCGAGTACTCATCTTGTCTCTCTGAATAGACACACAGCCTTCTGTTCGTAGGGAGGACTGTTTTACTTTCCAATGCCATCGTGCACCACACAGAACGTCGTTTTTATTTCTCATTCGAAAGAACGTGCACTCGGGGCTTCTCTCTCACCCAAAAAAAGCCACGTCACCTCGGCCTAGTATTGAACCTAGAACCACTGACGCAGTTACAGAGCATGCTCCCTACCGCGCCACAGAGCGGGTAAAGAAGAACACCACACTGACGATAAATAATTATAAACTTGCAGTTACACTGCGACAATCACTATCACTATTAACCCTTTTTCCACCAATGGCAGTGTTACTGTAGATTAATAGGGTTAGTAATGACAATGATGACTCACGCCTATGGCAGTGCAGGTTACGCATTTGTTCTACTGTAACTGGAAACACATGAGTGAAATATTAAACGATTTTTGCGGCAACAACTTGTTGATTTAATGTCGGCCTATTTTCCTTTATGATACAATTTCCTCTTTCCGGAGGCGAGCTCCTCTACATGGGAATTTGGCCAACCTACCTTACATTTAACTCTATGACATCGTACACCCCACATTAGGCCTTTGCTTTACTTCTCATCCGACATAAGGCGCCCTTGGAGTCAGGGGCGAATCAAGGGGGGGGGGGTGCAACCCCCACCCATAAATTTTGGGTCGACATTGACACTGACAAATGAAAACTGCGTTTCCAATCGCTGTCAATAGCTCAACCTCCCCCCCCCCACAACGAAAATCCTGGATCCCACCCTGCTTGGAGTAATAGTTCGTCCGATGGATGCCACTAGCCTTGGTCAGCATGGAATGTGGATCGCACAAGTCTAGCACGTAATATCTCTGTAGCACTAAGATGGGGTAACCCGCCTACGTGACTGTAAAACCTACAGTATAACCAACCTGAGATTTAAAAGGTCTCAAACCTTCACAAAGGGCAAGGCCGTCAAAGAAGTTGCTTCAACAAGAACAACATCGTGAAATTAAGTTTTAAATGGCGTCCTTGCAAATGAGTGGCATTATTAGGACAACGTGAAAGAGAATTCACTCCTTCATTGACTTAACGTCGACCTTTCTATTGGTCACAAGGTGATTACAAAGGAACTTCTAAAGACGGGGCATTTGCACATAAAACAACCCTCCGTACAATGCAACCGCAGATGAGCCAAAATTCCCAGGTGTAGGAGCTCGCCTAGCGTCGTCAGTGCTCCAACGAACAGCACACCGACGAGCTAAGACTGAGCTTTGTGTATTCTCCGCAGACACGTTTACTTATTCTGCAGACTCGGTGGCTCAGTTATTATAGTACTGGGTGTTCATTTTGATAGCCATCTGACGTTTTCTCAGCACACTTCGTCCTTAACTTCAGGTCTCAATTCTTTATTATACTTGTTTCTCTGCCTTAAGTCCACTTTGACACAGAAAGAGCTTTTACTACTGTTCAAAACCAAAGTTGTACCCGTTATAGCTTATGCTTGTGCTATATATACGTCATCGTACAACAAGGCTCTCCACCCCTTACAATTGTATACAATTGTCTTCTTCGCATGATTTGCAGGCTGCATCCTTTTACCAGTGTCACCTCTGTATACTCGGCTCATGGCCTTTTGGCTTTTAACTACTTACTCGCTTACTACCGACTTATCGAACTCTGCTCTGCCTTACGATTCAATGCCCATCCTTTCCATCACATCTCAGCCTAGCCTGCCCCAGGTCCTGGACTCTGGTCCACTCGCCGTTTCAAATTCAACACCACTCGATCTCCCTCGGCAGGAATCAACAAGTTCTTCCCTTTTAACACGCTGGCGGCCTGTAATGCCCTACCCCTGTCTGTTCGGGGGAAGATTTATTCATGTGTACATTTGAAATGCCTCAGATCCTGTTCGCATATGAATAAGACGCTATTCTCGGCAGTTCTTGATGCTCAGCGGGCCAGTCTGATTCTTTGGTCCTCCTAATATGTCTCGGCTACTATGCTTTAAGTTGACTGTTCAAAGGTTTTGTGGTTGTTTCTCGCAGACTAGTGCATGTGTTTTGTTGTTTTCATTATAGTGCCCTTTGGGCGGTTGGAAATAAATAAGCATAGGGGATTGCAGCTTTGGTCGGCAACTGGCTGCGTAAAAACACACCAATATATCGCCCTTGTGTCCATTCAGAGGGACAAGATGGGTACCCGACCCTGGCATAGGCGGGAAAAGCGTTAGGAGCTGCTTTGCTACCCGTTGTACAGCAGAGAAGGTTTTTTACGTGCAAATGTCATCGTACACCCCACGGGAACTGGGTTTTACTTCTCATCCGAAGGATGAGAACCGAAGGACGTGCCAACGTCATTGGGCCCCGTCCACTGTGTCGTTCCAATGCAGAGACTACACAGAAACCACACTAATGCGACGATTTTTGGGGTATTAGAGGTACCGAGTTTTCCCAAGTGGCCACCCAGCTACGTTGCTTAACTTCAGTGATCAGATGACCCGGTGTGCCAAATGAAATAAGCCGCTCCCCTCTCGCCCGAAGGAAGGCACACTCGGGGCCCCTCTCTCGCTTGAAAGAAGCCAACCCACCTCGGTCGAGTATGGAACCCAGAACCACTGACGCAGTTACTGAGCACGCTACCCACCCTGCCACCGAGGTGGGATTAATTAGTATATAGGGCTGGTTAGTAATATAAGTCGCAAACCGTTTCTTTTGAGTAGCTCCGTGTCTTGAGGATCGATGTTTCAATTTCCCGATTTCGTGGGTGAATAATTCATAAGCAAGATACAGTACTTAGCTCACCCAACGACTGTGTCCTAGTAACCCAACTAACTACCACCTTGGTTTAATTGAACTTAAGTTAATCAATTTTCATGAAAAATGCGTTTACGTTTGCTAATCGATTTCGGGTATGGATGGAGGTAAGAAGGTTTCAAGGTTCCTTTTAAAAGACGTCGTAAAACAGGCCGTGTGTTACTTCAATTTTGCTGAACTTCAATGTTACCAAAAATAAAACGGGTAATGCAATTCGACGAATGTTGATTAACAAGGAAAGGGAAAATAGATCTACCAAAAAGACAATCTCAATTGAAACAGTATGTTGTTATTCTTGGCCCATCACTCGTTAGGAATACGCTTGTTGCTAGACAAGGTACGGAGGGGGTGAGGGACCAGAATCAAAGGGAAACACTTCAAAACTTGTGTACCCACATTTACTTCCATTGCGTTGATGGCAGTGCGTCAAGAGAATAATATTTAACACTGTCTTCGCCTATAAAAATAAGTAACAGACCCACAGAAGGGGCTCGATATTTATTTTGCCTCGTCAGTGGAAGGCTCGTGGAGAATCTGCAATTCTGAAAACCCCTTGCCCTCTTTTGAGAGGATCGCGTACTCATTTGTGCTGCCGGAACCAGAGGAGAACACTGCAATCCTGAGCGTATTTAACGCTTTGTCTTCTGAGAGTGCGCCGGCTTCTTTCTACCCCTAGATATTTTGCCGATCTATGTCCAGTAGCGAAGGTTCTTTTACGGGCACGAGGCATTGTAAACTTACATCCAAAGGGATAATGGACTGAAGATTTCTCTCGGTATGTGTCTGTCCCTCGCCCTATGCCAGTGGCGGAGAACATTTTTTGAAGACGGGGAAGCGGTGAATTGCGTTGGACACACCAGTTCCCGTCCGATCACTGAAGTTAAGCAACGCAACCCCAGCTAGTACTGACATGGGTGGCCGCTTGGGAAAACTGGGTGCTGCTAATACACAAAAATCGTCGCATTAGTGTAGTGTCTGTGCAGTCTCTGCATAAGAACTACACTGTGGATGGCGCTCTAAATGACCTTGTAGTTGAAGGGCCCTAAAACACCATCAAATAACAACAACAATTGAAGACGGGTCACAATAACACAAAAAAAAAACAAAAAGTTTTCCGCGGGTCAGGTGCAAACACTATTTAATTCTTATTAAATTATTATTAAGAGTGAATAAAGTTTATTAAAGTAAAAAAAAATAGATCATCATCATACGCCATACATCATACGGTCGGGTCTGCGGGTTTTAGCCCTACACTCCCACCTACCGCCCACCAGGTCCCCAACACACTACCATATAGCTATTTACGGACAACTTGCAACCACGTCTGCTTTAGTAAAGTTACATAATAGAGAACATCACAATCGTCAAACCCTTATCCAGCCTGTGGCAAGGTCCGGTGTGCGGGTTCTAGCCCTCCACTCCCACAAGGTACCCGTCCACCCCACACACCACCATATCCTTTAGGCAGCCTGCTCCCACGTATGCTTTGGCAAAGTAACAAATAGAGAACAAACCTTAGAATAATGCTGAAAACAAAGAATATTCATTTTGTGTAATACATCAGTGTGAAATTTGCTGTTGTTTGAGACGATAAACTAGATATGATTCACGCTCGGGTCATTTAACATTGCACGGTGGGTCACAGGCTCGCCACCACTTCCCTATGCCTTTGTCCATCTCTCTGTCTTGCGTCTCCTAATCATTGTATCTCACTCCCTGTCTCACTTCTTCGTCTCTCCAAGTACCCTTCTCTCTCCTCTCTTTCCTTCGTCTCGCCAAGTATCCTTGTCTCTCGCTACTTTTTGTCTCTGTCACTCTCTCTGTCTGTCTCTCTCCCTCTCCCCCTCCCCCTTCTCCCGCCGGAAGTAAAATTCGAGGCAAGCTGAGGGACTGTGGGCGGGGCTCTTCCTACACTTTGAAAGGGCATCATCATTTCCACGTATATGGAGGCCCAGTCATGTCCTCATAGCATGGTGCGCCACCACCAAAAGAAATCATTCGCATAACAGTCGCCAATGAGCTGATGACGCAAGCACGCTGCCTGCCACTGGAGATATCAAATTCGTCAATCAAGTGTCAAAATATGTGGTGAAATAAATGAAAATGACATACTGACATTCGACAGACGACCACTAGCTCACTTCAGCCTTTCCACAAGAAAGAGGTCATTGTAAAAGCGGTAACACATATTTTAACGAAAGTTGAAAATAATTAACCAACAGTCAACTGCGTTCTTCAAGAATAAAAACATTTCGAAACGAGAACTACTTAATTAACACTTATTTTCTCAACAGAGGAGATTTCATTCTTTCTCGGAGGCTATGTGGTTAGCGTCACACTTTATGAGTGCATGGTTGAAGGATCGATTCTCCGCAAGCAGGCTGGAATATCCCCGTTGCTTACTGTTATTGTGCAATAGATCAGACACCATACAACACTATAACCAACAAAGCATTAATTTACCTGCCAAAATTTCTATTTTGGTTGTATAATGCGGAGTTGGAACACGTGGGGTAGGCCGGCATCCCCCAGACAACAAAGCCAATATTCATGTGGGTTCCAGACGCCAGGCAGGGGTGCCCCCAGTCAGGGCATGTTCAGTGGGCGTGCAGACCCGACCATGCCACAGGAGGGATAAGGGTATGATGAGGATGATTATGGTTGAAGGATCGATTCTGGTCGTCGAGGCAGATGGCTTCTTGTGGGTGCCTTCTGTCGGTTAGAAAGTAAAGTCATAAGGGCATGTTGACATGAAAGGAGAAGGAGATGCTTGTTAGGCCCATCACTGGGATGCAGGTGATTGGGACTAAACAAGAGAGAGGTAAGCCAAGTAGACATGAGTGGAGGTTGCAGTGCGCGACAGTAAGGTCCGGGGCGGATGGGGTCCTTGTGGATAAGACAACTCCTAACCCTGTTGCTACCAATGGCAGGAGCTGGTATCCATCTTGTCCCTCTGAATTGACACAAGGGGGATAAATTGGACAGTATTTTCCTGCAGCTACAACTGTTATGCTTATTTATCGGTTGGGGTGCTCCACCGACGCCAGGGGCCGAGCTCCTACAGCTGAAATTTTTTGCTTTTTCTACGTGTTGGATTGTAGAGTGGGTTCTTTTACAAGCCAATGCCATCATACACCGCAAGGAACCGCGGTTTTACGTCTCATTAGAAAGATGGCGCACTCAGGGAATCTCTATCTGCCCAACCCGCTCCAGTAGGAAACCTTGAACCACTGACGCAGTTACCGAGCAGGCTACCCACTACGCCACCCGCCAAGGCAGGATGGATGGGATGGTTGTGTGTAACACAACAAAATGAAAACGCCTCCTTCAAGAATTTCTTCCCTACAACAAGTAAACTCGGCTGCGAGTTCTAGAGCTACAGACTAGCCCCCAGGAGGGCTTGAAAAGCTTCCTGTTGTCTTTCATTATGCCGACAGTCAACCGCAACTAGCCGGTATTTTGTCGACTAGTTCTAAAAGTTTGATTTATTTAACATCGGTTTAAAATTACTGCTCATCTGTCAAAAGTTGGGGGTCCCAGATGCAGAAGAATGAGAAAAAGAGGGAAGAGGTTAAAAATTGAAATGTAGGTAAAACAATGGAGTAGGAGTAGAGTGAAAATTGAACATATGGTAAATTCAGAACTTTGAAATGGAAGTGCCAGTGACATTTCCAAAAGTAAGCTTTCTATTTTAAAACCTTGTGACTTCTGTTACCACAAATTTTGGGTATTCTGGGATATTGAAGCAAAAATTGAGTAGACTTCCACGTTCAACCACTCCGGACCCCAAGATGTAGAGCGCTCGCCTTTGATGATCTCAGTGTGCACTTAAGGCCTGAAACTGGTAAGCTGAGTCAGATGGAAATACATTCGTAATTATCTCTACAAACAGCCATCGTCAAAAAACCCACCGTCTAACTTGGCTCTCATAAAATAAAAAGTACCACTGTTTTGCATCACTGTAAGCTGCATGTGTGTAGCTATAATAAAGCAGCATTTAACCAACATTACCAAACAAATTATTTTTCATTTAAATTTTTTTTTTCTTTTTACATTTAAATAGAAAAGTGGCAACAATTTTCCATACGGTCAAGTGTTAGGCAATACCTCTCTCCACTTATAAAATGAATATTTTACTGTTACCTACAGCCACCATGATCCGCCGCGGTGGCGTAGTGGTTAGCACGCTCGGCAACTGCGTCAGTAGTTCTAGGTTCGATACTGGTCGGCTTCTTTCGGGCGAGAGAGAGGCCGTGAGTGTGCCTTCGCTCGGATGAAAAGTAAAACCGAGGTTCCGTGTGGGTGTACGATGGCACTTGCACGTCAAAGAACCTTCTCTACTACGCAACGGGTAGATGAGGCAAAATTTCCAGGTGTAGGAGCTCCCCCCCACCCCGGCGTTAGTAGCATTCCCCAACGAACACTAGACCGACGATAAATAAGCGTAGGGGTGCAGCTTTGGCCGGCAACCGGCTGCGGAAAAAATATGACCAATAAGTCGCCCTGTGTCCATTCAGAGGGACAACATGGGTACCCGACCCTGCCATAGGCGGGAAAAGGGTTAGGAGTTGCTTTACCTACAGCTACCATTTTACAGTAATCCTGTAAAGCCACACTAAAAAAAACCTCATACGACCTTTAAAAACCCACCTCCAAAGCATTTCAAAATTTGTAAAAATGTGGAATAAAACGTTTGCAATAACCCCATGCAGCAAATTTTTCAAAACTCAACCTGGTATTTATAAAAGTTGTATTTGCTAGTATTTTACACTTAGGGGTGGGGTAATAAGCTCAACAGCCATAACAGGCCAAACCCTAAAGAGGCTGCTCGCGGGTGAGGAGATAGGTGTAGAACAGGGGTGGCCAACCTGTCGATCGTGATCGACCGGTCGATCGCGAAGCCAATTTTTTTCGATCACCCGCCATGTGTTGACTTAACACCCACCTCAGTGATGTAGTGGTTCTAGTGGTTCTAGGTCTACGTCAGTGGTTCTAGGTTCGATACTGGACCGAGGTGGGTCCAGTATCGAGCCTACCCCTCCCCACTTTGACTACGCCTATGACAACAAGTCGATCGCGACACGTTTTTAGGATAAAAAGTCGATCGCGACACTTTAAGATAAAAAGTAGATCTTAGGTACACAAAAGTTGGCCACCCCTGGTGTAGAGGATGTAGGAGAGGGGTAATTAGCAGCACCCAACGTTCACTACCAACCACCCATGTTGGTACTAACTTGGATTTGCATTGCTTAACTTAAGTGATCCGACGAGAACTGCTACGTCTAACAAAATTCAGCGGCTCTAGTGTTCTGCAAAAAAATTCCACTAAGAAAATTCTACATTGGCCGCTTAAGCTAGGTATTCTGCAAGGATGAAAAAAAGCCAGTTCAGCAGGCATCATTCAGATTTTTAGAGTTTTGAGGAGATGGTCGTTTTATCAGTAAGCCCAGCATCCCTATGGAATTTGTCCCAGCCGAGAACATTTCCTACGGTCCAATTCCAAGTGAACTTGCAGCTACAAATGTAATTTCAATTCAACCTAATGTGTACAAGATCTTATGCCTCTGGGCATTATGGTATATGAGCGTTATTGTATTTATACTACCTTGTGTCTATTGCAATCTTGATGTGTATGAATAATTTTTTTTTGTTTAAGCTCCAAGTTTTCTTGAAAACCATTAGTAGTTGTTTCAAGATGCATGTCAATTAATAAGAAAAATATGCTATGTTTGAAACTTTAAAAACACTGGCTTAAAGACATTGCTTTTTTTTAGGGACCATGGGATTTTTGAAGTTTCATTTTTTTTTTTTTTTTTTGTAAAATACTAAACAATGAATAGATGAAAGTAATGATATATCTGCACAACATGTAGCCACGATAAAGGAACACTAAGAACCTTGGTAAATAGACACTCACAGAAAGATATAGGGCTAAAAGTGAAAAATGGGTTTTTTACAGGTCACGACTATACTAACCCTCTTTCCGGCCTATGGTAGGGACGGGTTCCCATTTTTGTGCCGAATGGAGGGGAGCGGCTTACTGCGTTCGACACACCAGTTCTCGTCTGATCACTGAAGTTAAGCAATGCAGCCCCAGCTGGTACTGACATGGGTGGCGGCTTCGGAATGTCTGCGCAGTCTCGGCATCAGAACTACACAGTGGATGGGGCTCTGATAACCTTGTAGTTGATGGGCCATAAAAACCAACGAACGAACTGAAATTTACCGAAGGGGACAGATGGACAACCTTTTAACGTAGCCAGCTGCCAGCTTAATGTTGCATGTCCTACTGTCGACCTATTTTTCTTCATTGGGGCACGTCCCTTCATCGACGCCTGGGGAAGGGGGGGTTTCTGACCTATACGTTCCATGTAGAAGGGTTCTTCGATGTGCAAGGGACATCGTACCAGGCTTTACTTTCCATCCGACAGAAGACGCACTTGGGATCTTTCTCTTACCTCAAAAAAGTCAGCCCATCTTGAACCAAGATAGAAAAACTACATGGAACAATAGGAGTGCTGCTAGGACCAGGCATGAAAAAAATCCCGGGAACCTATACACGAATTTCTGTTATGGCTACGTTGAACACACCAGTTCTCGTCTGATCACTGAAGTTAAGCAGCGCAACCCCAGCTAGTACTGACATGGGTGGCCGCTTGGGAAAACTGGGTACTGCTAATACCCAAAAATCGTGGCATTAGTGTAGTGTCTGTGAAATTTCTGCATAAGAACTATGCTGTGGATGGGGCTCTAATGACCTTGTAGTTGAAGGGCCCTAAAACACCAACAAACAACAACAACCAAAGCAGACAGGTGGGTATCTGTAGACGCCAGCATTCAACACTGCAAAAAAAGTCTGCACAATGCCCTTGGAACAAGGGTGTCCTTGATACTAATAGTAGTGCCTTAACGACCATTTCCACACAGCAGTAATGATGCTAATCCAAAGACAAACCAAGATGCGCGTGGGCGGGTCATAGGCGCCGCTTTTCACTCATTATATGGGTTAACGGGACAACAGTTGTAAATTCCATTATTCAATTCACAATCGGTAATTTTATTTACCCCATAAACGAAGCCGGCAGAACTGCTGATAGGACAGGGGTGGCAAAGAGGCAGGGCAGCAGCTACTCCACCAACTAACTTACCAACTTCCGGAGCTTTTCTTTTCGTCTTTCTCTAAATTGAGGAGAGGCAAGAAAAGGCACCGTCCGGAGCATAAAAATCTGGAGCAACAATCTATGTGCGGGGGTGCAGGGTTGTTGGAATCGTCGTCACCGCCCAGAAAAAAATAGCCATTTTCGTCCAAAACTCTCATGTGGGCGGACATCTTTTTACACTAGTACGCAGGGTAACTTCAATGGGAGCACCTGATTCGTTATTTGTAATTCATATACTGGACTGTGGTGGCGTTGTGGTCATTATCACATTATATCACATCGCATGAAATCGATGTGATTCATCATGACGTATTATCATTGAACCTTTCACACAACATTAAAACCACGTGCTATTTGAACAGAAATGTGCCGTGAAAAGTTGCCAAGGAACTTCAGAGAAGAGGTAGGTATTTTTATTTGTAGTAAAGGATGAAGAAAGGTAGGTGTAACTAAAGGGAGGGCTTGCCACTATGACGCTGTAGTGTGGGTCGCACGCTTCCCAACTATGTCAGTAGTTCCAGGTTCGATTCTGGACTGAGGTGCGTTGCCTTCTATCTGACGAGAGAGAACTGTTGAAGTTTCATGTGTGCCGTATTTTTGCGTTTAATTCATAATAAACTATATTTGAATTCATTTCTGTTGGTTGTGTGTACATTCTTTGTCCTCCATGCCTCCATTTATTGTAACGGGATATTATTACAAAAAAAATTGAAGTGCACATCAGCTGGGACCCACCGACAATCATGAAAAAAAATGGCAGTCAAGCACTTAACCAAATACACCATTCTGCCACAGGCAATTTTTGCAAAAAAAAAATAGGTTTTAACCATGATGACGTGTCTAGTTCCAATACTGGACTGTGGCGGCGCTCATTTTAGGTGGAATTTTTTAACGTTAAGTGTCGCTTCTATACGTATACATATGTTCTGTGACTATAGTGCTCGCCACAAAAGTTGACACATTGGTGGGAGGGAAAAGATGAGTCCTCTTCGAAAAATAGGGTCTAACATAGAAGTTGTACTTGCCATTACTGAATGAAGCCTGGCATTTGACCTTTTAAAGACTCCCTAATTTTTGTAATGAACTTTCCTACCTTCTACCTCCCATGTGTCATCTTTCGTGGCGAGCCCTATAGTGCGTGTGAGAAATTGTCTTCAGAAACAAGAGGTAAAATGTGAAGAGAAAAAAGTGAAAAAGAGTGCTACCTTAAGCCCCCAACAGATTAATTAGGATAAATGTGGCACTGTAAGACATATAAGATGGAGGTAAACAAAAGACATGTAGGAAGGAGGACACTAAAGACATGTAGGAAGGAGAGTAATATGGATACAGTGGTTAAGGATGTGTCAGGAAATTTAATCAAGCATAGTCTTATGATTGCCAATGTTTTTAAGACACATTTGCAAACAGCTTTGCAAGCAATAGAAATAACTCCCAGCCAGAATGTGGTAGGGATTTGTCAGGAGGTTTGGATGAGGTTATTAACACTAGGGTGGGGATTGAGCAACTACTGAGAAAATTACCAATATATAAGGCTGTGGGCCCTGATGGCATTTTGCCATTTACAGTGAAATCCGTTTAACATGAAAACGCTTAACATGAAATAACAGTTAACACAAAACAACACTGCAGTCTGGACAAAATACTCTGTAATTCCATACATTTTTTTCTTTTAACATGAAACAAAAATCGCTTAACATGAAATTATTTTCCTTCTCAGCCAACAAAATACTGGATATACAACATATACCAGAGTTTTCATTAAACTAAACAAATAAACAATGGTTGCCACTGTTGCTAGATTACAGCCTGGGTTCAGGATGGCTTTTTTTGACAATTTATGCTCAAAAAGACATTGAAAAACAAAGCACATTTTATCCCAAAAACAATAATCCTTTCAGTCATTTTTTTTAAATTATGCATTTGTAGCCTACATCATTATTTAAATTGAAAATATTGAATCTGATATGATGCCCATAAGTGTAACTTTTAGTAAACATAATCACACCCTCATCCCACCTGCAGCATGGTCGGATCTGTGGGCCCACTGAACATGCCCTGGACTGGGGGCACCCCAGCCAGGCATCTGGAACCCACAGGAATATTGGCCGGGTTGTCTGTTGGGGATGATGGCCTACCCCATTTGTTCCAACATTGCATTATATAACCAAAATAGAAACTTTGGCAGGTAAACTACTGCCTTGTTGGTTATATTACTAAAAATTACAAGTGTAACTTTTAGCAATAAATCCAATTAATAAAATATGACGACATACAAAACAATGATGGGTTTTCTGCATGAATCGCTTCACACGAAATTCTCTTAACACGAAAAAATATTTTGGTCCCGTCAGTTTCGTGTTAAACGAGTTTCACTGTATTATTCAGCAACTTTCTGGGATTATTAGCTATTACTTGGTGGAAATATTTAAAAAGTCATTCAACATGAGCACTGTTCCATCATCATGGAAACTGGCTAATGTGGTGCCCATTTTCAAGTCATGGGACACAGCAGACCCTAAGTGCTATACACCAGTTTCATCAACAAGTGCTGTATCCAAGATTGTTGAGGATATCTTATTCTCATCTATAATAGGATATCTGGAAAAGAAGGGCATACTTAATAATAACCAACATGGGTTAAGGAAAGCAAGGTCATGTGACACCCAAATGGCTTGCTTCATGGATTATATTGAAAAGGCTTTAGATAGCAGAAAGTAGGTCGATGTTGTATTCTTCCACTTTCAACAGGCTTTTGTCATGGTACCCCATGATAAACTGGTCTCAAAAATGTCCAACTTAAGCCTGGTTCCGTGGCATGCGACACCAACACAAATCGCTTTCGAGCAGACGAAATGCCACAGAAATTGATGACGTAGGATCTCAACTCTTTTGCCACGGTAGCGTGAAATCAACAGAAAAGTGGAGTTGAGAGGTAGTCAACTGCATTTCTTGCTTGCAACTGTCGCATGCATTTCATTGACTATTGCTTTTCAAACAATGTTAGTGATTTAAATTTTATTGGTTGTTGTATTTTTGTGCTGTGGGCGCCACCATACAGGCATTTTTGAAACATTTACACTTCACATGATTTCTCGCCTGCCACGGAACTAAAACAGGCGTGATTTCGCCTAGCGCCTGTGGTTGACATCATAATTTTGTCGTCTGCTCAGGCACTATTCTCTCTCATGCCACGTGCCAAGGAAATAGGCATAAGGGATAAAGAGTAATGTTGTTCAATGGGTAACGTCCTATTTCCTTGATAGACAACAGCAGGTCATTTTCAAGGGTAGTGCATCTCAATGGAAACCAGTTACATCAGGGGTCCCTCACTGAAGTGTTTTGGGTCATTTGTTGTTCATTCTCTACGTGAACGACATAGGGCTTGATATTAATTCCTTCCTTGAACTATTTGAAGATCACACATGTGCTGCTCAGGTATTAGATGAAAGGGTTATCATCCTGTGTGCAATTACAACAGGATCTAGACAGGATATACAATTGGTATGTAAAATGGGAATTGCCATTAAACCTGCAGAAGTGTAGGATTCTTACAATATCCAGATCTAGGAAGCTACTTGATTTTGACTACCACATAGATGGAGTTAGGGTTGAGAGGGTTGTAAATCATAAACACCTTGGAATTATCTTAAATAGTCATGGTAATTGGAAGGATCACATTAGTAAAGTGATTGGGAAGGCTGGTCAATACCTCCGTCTTATTGAGTAGGGTCCTTGGGGACAGCACAAAAGAGGTAAAAGAAATAGCATATATTTCAATGGTATGCCCAATTTTGGAGTATGACAGTCCAATTTGGTTCCCCTTCAGGCAGGCCTTATTCTTGGGAGGTTGAAAGGATCCAAAGGAGGGCAGCAAGAATTGTACTCAACAGGTTTTCTCACAGGGAGAGCATGTCTGCCATGATTAGGGAACTAGGGTGGGACAAACTAAGCCAGAGGCATATATCTCACAGCATTAGTCTTTTTATCAGACTGCTGCCGCTGGGATGTAATGGACCTCTGGCTGGAAGTGTGTCCCCTGCTGAGCATAAGGGGAGAAAGGATCATCCAAATAAATTTAAAGAGATTAGGGCACAGACAGACTCATACTACTGACCAGCAATGGAATGGCCTTGGAGAGGATAGGGTGGAGGGCTTCATCAAAGGAAAGCCTGCTACTGCTAGTATTGTGAAAGGGGAGGCACCTGAATTATGGTTTAGGGTTTTAGGAGTATTATGTTAGCATAGAGAGGATTGAGAATTAGTCTCTCCACTGCGATATTGGCCAAAGAAAAGACTGCTTGCAGTGTAGTAAATAAGTCATAAGTCTCATTTGATATTGTAGTGTTTCATCACTTTTACATTTGCCATGCACGTGCTTTCATCTCTCTTTTCACGTTCTGTGGAGAAGAGAGAACGTGCATCTTTTCCTCAACCTCCAATTGGTCCTATTTGAATTAATTATTCGATTTTGTTAATTTTTAAAATATGAATAATTAGAAGGTTTTATTTGCAAAAACTTAACAGCAACTCTCATTTTTGAAATGTTAGAGTGTTTCTTGTATGCCAAACCTAATGGACGCGTTTCTCTAGAGCTCTTATACTAAAGTTTAATTTTTAGTATTTAATGCAATCTTTGATATCTTCTGTAATAGTTATTACAATTTGTCTGTTCTAAAGATTACTACATCATATAACTTTATTAAATTAAGTTTTGACAAATATTAGAGTTAGTTACGTTAGACCCAAATTAATTTTGAGAAACAGTTAAGATTACTACAAGGATCTAAAACATAAATAGCCTTCTTCTACAATATCAAAACACAATACAGTAAGTCGACTGATGCGATTTTTTTTAAACAAAAAAAATTTTAGGGTAAGCACACACTGTATAGTCAAGACTGCCTGACGACAGTCCATGTGCTATGTACGTAGTTGTTAATCAGTTTTCACTAGGAGAGGATAGGGTGAGCACACCGAGGAACACACCGGTGAGCACATAGAGGAGCTGAGCACACAGACTGTCATCACAGTCTTAACTATAGTGTGAGTGCCTAGCCTTAGGTGTGACACTGTGGTGGTGGAGTAACAGTTGTGTGCTTTGCTTTCTGTACTGTCCACCACCACAAGGTACTTCTAATACAGTCATGCCTAATTCTATCAGCTCTTGACCCACACTGCTATACCACAGAATTCACATCTCCACTACTTGTATTCTATTGACGTGGCACTTCCTCACTGTCCAACACTCTGATCCGTATAGCATAGCTAGCCTAACCACTGCCCTGAAAAACTTTCCTTTCAGCTTCATTGGGACCCTCCTATCGCACAGGACTAAAAGACAATTAACACTGGACCAATACTTGAAGTAGTTAATCTATAAATACAGTATGTTTGCAGATTGTTATGTGCAATATGTCCAATAAATATGAGCAATAAATAATGTATCCTTAGGTGTATCTAGATAGAACTAATTACCTTTCACCTATCGTTTAAAAATAAAACATGTTTTGTCAAAAATGCTAAATTTAGTGCTTTCCTCGACTTACGCGACTCTTTGACTTATGTGAAAACCTTCGGAACCAATTAATAGCATAAGTTGAGGACTTGCACGCCCATAGAGTGCAGTTGGCAAAAATGAACTGCTCCAGTTTTGGGGGAGTAAGGAAGTAAAAATGAATGATTTTGCAATGCCCATCATAGCTTGGTTAAGTGTAGTCAAGCAATGTTGAGGATTGCAAAACATCCCAAAAACTTCTGACTTTTCCATGGTTGATAAGTTTAACCCTTCACTGCTGTGGCAAGCAAAAAATGCACTTGTAAAAAATATTATTATACTTCATAAAGAGACATAATGTGAAATTGTTTGTAAAACTAACATAAAAATTATACATCATCATATCCATACCCTCTTCCCACCTGTGTCAGGGTCAGGTCTGCAAGTTTTAGCCCTTGACTCCTGTCTATCTACCACCAGGTCCCCATCCACCCCAAACACTAAGATATCCTTATGGACAACCTGCTCCCACGTCCAGGTCTGCCCATATCTCTAAGTCTCCCCTACCCTGGTTGCTTCTGACCACCTGTGTTTTCCTGGAGAAAGGTTACACTAACATTCTTTCCCTTCAGGATATTAACACATTCCCGTTTTACCAGTAAGGGCCCCCACGTTCCACATCCCTAATCCAAGATTTTCCCCTATCCTTTCTGAACATGCTTTGATTAGGGGAACCCCAGCCAGGTGTCTTGAACTCGGAGAAATATTTGCAGTACTGTCTGTGGGGAGATGCCAACCTATCCCACAGAGGACACATGGTGCATTATCTGCCACAGGAGCTGAGGTCCCTACCCCATGATATTGCAGACGACTGATGACAATGGCCCAGGGCCTGTTCGTGCTCCCCTGATGGCCGGCACCAATGAGGTTTTATTCCACTGCACTGAGGTTTTATTCCCCTGCACCATAGGTTGGGACTTCTTTCGGTTTTTCAATTTTGCATAATAAGTGTGCACATATTGAGTTTCCTGTCTGCAATCCTCACCCACCACAAAGACTAATTTGGTGTGTCCCTATCCAGAATAAACTAGTTCCCTCTCTGACACATTAGACAGAATGCTATGATTGGACATATAAAGGCCGAATAGAGTTTTATTTTATAACAAAGTTCTCTTGAAGTTGTATGTTGTGCTAATCCTTGTGTGGGCTAATTGTGTGATTTTGTGCTACTTAGCTTTATAATGGCAAGTCGTGATGGATATAGTGATGATCAGCTTGTGATGCTTCTACAAGAACCTTCATCAGATTATTCATCAGGATGATGATAGTGAAAGACAGGAAGATGAACTGCTACTAACGGACCATGATTCAAACTCTGAGGAAGGCAGTAGTAGTGAGGTAGATATAGAAGGATGCGAGATGAATGACAATTATTATTTTGGGAAAAATAAGTGCTTTTCATGGGATAAATGGGTTCCTAAAGTTACTGGGACTAGGATTCAAAATATGGTCCATTTGAAAACAATTAAGGGGAAGACAACCGATATTCCTGTTGGTGATGTAAGAGCTGTATGGGAGGCCTTTATTACAAATGATATGATGACTTACATTTTGCAATACACTAATGCAAAATAGAAGAGATGAGAACTAAATACAAGCAGCCAATCTCAACATATGCCAAATATTTAGACTTTACAGAGTTACAAACTTTCATTGTCTTATTATACCTGTCTGGTGTAATGAAATCAAACCATGAAGATGCAACTTCTCTGTTTGCAAGTGATGCAACTGGAAGGGAAATATTCCATGCAACAATGAGTGTCACCAGATTTCTGTTTATTTTGACAGCACTTAGATTTGATTGTGCAGCTACTAGACAGGAGAGAAGGGAGAAAGACAAGCTTGCAGCAATAAGAGAAATTTGGGATATTTTCCTTATTAATTCATTCAATAACTTCTGTGTAGGATCATATGTAACCATAGATGAAATACTTATTCCATTTTAATGGGAGGCATGGCTTTAAGACATACATGCCAAAAAAACATGGAAAATATGGGTTGAAGTTGCTATGCTTATCAGATCAATGCAACTCCTATTTACTGAATGCATTAGTCTGTCTTGGAAAAGAGCTCCAAAGTGACAAAAGCATTTCACTGCCAACAAAAACAGTTCTTCATCTCATAAGGCCTATGAAAAACTCCAACAGAAACATAACAGTAGATAACTGGTTCACATCTATAGTTGTGTGATAAATTGGCAAAAGGCAATCTAACCCTATTGGGCACATTTAGAATTAATAAACCTCAGGCCAAATGAATTCAAACCTAGCCATCAAAGAGAGGTTGGATCAACTCTCTATGGACATTCAAGAAATATAACAATTTGCTCCTTTGTTCAAAAGAATATTTGTGTCACACTTTTATCAACCATCCATCGTGACCAAGGCATTCATCCTTCTGGAAAACCAAATATGATAATGAATTACAATGAATGAAAGGGTGGAGTTGATTTGTTAGATCAAGTATGTCAGAGGTATACAACACCTCACAGGACAAGAAGATGGTCTAT
This sequence comes from Trigoniulus corallinus, assembly GCA_013389805.1. Taxonomy (NCBI): domain Eukaryota; kingdom Metazoa; phylum Arthropoda; class Diplopoda; order Spirobolida; family Trigoniulidae; genus Trigoniulus; species Trigoniulus corallinus. Next base: position 19,900,830 of record JAAFCE010001963.1, on the reverse strand, counting down.
GGCTCTATCCTTCACAATTTTGAATATTGCTGGGATAAACAGTCTTTCAATTTAAAAATTGCAATTCAAAAATGCCCAGAAGAAAATATCTCATGAAGTTAGGAAAGCAGCTCATCAAAGGGCATGTATCTCAAAGAGATCCAAAACATCTGCATCATGGATTACAATCAGTTGTGCAACGTTTTGCAGGCAGGGAAGAACAAAGCCAGCCATCAGCCTCCCACACTATGCCAAGGAAAGGATATTGCCAGGTTTGCCCACGTAATAGAGATAGAAAAACAAAGACTTGCTGCATAAAACGCCAGAAATTATTATGTCAAGAGCATGTGCTCGTTTTATGCAATGACTGCTTGGAGAAGAGCATTGGGCATAACTAACAGTACTATTTGATATTACCTGATCAGTTTTTCATAATTTAAATGATAATTTGCCATAATGCATATTATTCAGAGTGGAGTTTTCAATTTTGCCATGATATCCTCAAATAATATAGCTCATTTTAATATGTGTAACTATTATTTTGCATCAATGTTAAACAATAATTGTTATTTTATTTTTTCATTTTGACTATCTTATCTAACATTTCTGAACGTTTTCTGTTTTATTTTTATAAAATTAATCAACATATTCACATAATAATATCACTAATTGAATTTTAATCATTTCTTTCAAAATCATTTTATATTGAGCTTGTAAGTCTTATTTGGAACAAAAAAGATATGTTTAAATAGTAGCTAACATATGAAATAAAGAAATGCAACATTTTTTTTAATGCAAATGAAAGCCATTTCAAGCAATAAAAGTATTTTATGGGTCATGGGGTCCAAAACATGCCACCAACATGATCGATCAAGGAAAACCAACAGCACCATTAGGGGTTAAGCAACGCAACCCCAGCTAGTACTGGCATGGGTGGCCACTGGGTAAACTGGGTACCACTACAACCCAAAAATCGTGTAGTGGCTGTGCAGTCTCTGCATTGGAACTGCACATTAAACGGTGCTCTAATTACCTCATAGCTGAAGGGTTCTAAACTGCCAAAGAACCAAATAAAAATGTGAATTCTGGCTCCCCATTCTCAGTATCTCCCACAGAGTCCTCATCAAATTTTGATTTACAAAGTGCTGCTATCGACGTTATTGCCTTTTGAAGGTTATCTGGAGTAAATAGAGGTGGGACGGTGAAGCCTGAGTAAACTACCAGAGTAATTAACATCACCAAGCTTTGGTTGTCAAGTGGTATGGTAGAGCCTTAGAAAAGGTGGGTTAGTCATTTCAAGGGAAGTTGTGCCAAAATCTGGCAGATGTGTACCATGTCAACTTACAAATAAATGCCAACTCCAAATCTTGCCTATGGATGAGTCGGGTGTCCAAACTGTGTTCCTGCATTCCAGACTATTTCCCACAATGCTTTCATACATCCCTCAAGTTCCACTTGCCCGTCTTCATCCATCCTGAGCCTAACCCAAATCAAACTTCCCCATCATTCTGGAAAACCTCATCTAGCAATCATTATTCCATCCCTTTTCTTCCTAAGACAGGGTCCAGGCACTGACTTAGGCTGCAGGAAGCTAACCTATGGGTACAAACATAAAGACAGCAGGTTTCCTACTTAAACATACCAGGCACTGACCAGTGCCAAAAAATGTTTGAATGATTATGAATGAGACCCACACATAGATAAAGCAGGTTAATACTTGTCAGAACTTGTAGCCCATGCTGGTAAGTTTACCAGAATGAATATTTAGTACTTGCTCACTGGTTGTTGATGCAGGTTGAGGTTATGTGCAGTAGTGAGGCTTTAATCTCAGCTGTTTTTAATAAAACACCTACAGGGAACAAAAAAAGGTATTCAAACACCCATAATTTTTTTTTATAGTTCCAGAAATGCTTTTATTATGTTGGCCTAAATGAAAATAAACACTAAACTTTAGTAACGCTATAAAAAACAATTCACATTATCAAACTGTTGATACTCACCATCATCATCATCACACCCTTATCCTGCCTGTGGCAGGGTGGGGTCTGCAGGTTCCTGCCCACATCTCACACCAGGTGGCCGTCCACCTCACACATTCCCATACTACTATAGGCAAACCTGCTCCCACATATGCTTCAGTCTACCCCTGCCATGGGTGCTTCCAACCACCTGCAGTCCTCAAATGGACCTAACAAACTCCTCCTCCCCTCTTCTCTTTGTGCCCCTTTTTACAGTGATGTCCACCACCTCCAGGCATGTGTGGAAAATGTGTGGGGTGGACGGGGACCTGGTGGGATATAGACGAGAGTGCAGGGCTAGAACCTGCAGACCCAACCCTTCCACAGGTGAGAAAAGGGTATGATGATGTGATGATGATTAATATCAACATTTTGATAATATGAACTGTTTTCTATATTGTTACTAAAGATTGGTATTTATTTTTATATACATAATAAAAGAACTTTTGGAAATATCAAAAAAATTATGGGTGTTTGAATACCATATATGGGACAAAAAGGCACGTTCCACAGCAACAGAAATGTGATAGAGAATGCTGGCTTCCTTAAATTTAAGATATCAAAAATAAGAAAATCTTCTTCATATGAGCTTGCCATCTTCAGGAAAAAAACAGACTTGTTTCAGTCGCTTTAACGCACATTCTTTGTGTCCACCACTAAGTGCCGAACAGCACACACTATCGGCACCTGTTGGTACCTGCTTTCTGAAAACAGTAAAACTGCTTTATTTATGTTTGTGCCCTAAGGCTCCAATTTCTTGCTGATTAACGTCCAATCGATCAAACACTGGTCAAAAAATTAGGGGATGTTGTGAAATGATCTAAGAATGAAGTGTTTTTAGGAATAGTGTTTGATGCAATCACTTCCTTGTAAACCAACAGAATGTAAAACACGGATGACATTATGAAACCTACATACCATTCCAGAGGGCAGTGTCTGTATTGGTGACATCAAAGGGCATGTGGGGGGTACAAGTTGTGTTGCAGTAGTTGGTTCCATTTCAAATGTCAGTTAGTGAATGACTCCATTTAGTGACAGCAATGCCTCCACAACGTTATTTACCTGAATCAGTGGCTTGGAAAGTCATTGGAAGGATGGAAGCTGGACAGACACAACGAGAAGTGGCACAAGCCATTGGTGTGTCTCAAATTGTGATTTCCAGACTTTGGAATCCTTTTCAAACAACAGGCACTGTTAACAGAAGGGCAGAACAAGGTCGCTCATGATACACAACAGAAAAGGTAGACCACTGACTCTTGTTAACAGCCCGTCAGAATAGGTGGCAGGAAGCAATTCCACTGCATAGTGCCCTTCAAACAGCAACAGGATGCAGGGTGTCAACTCAGACTGTCCATAATCGACTTCATGGAGGTGGCCCATGGTGTGTACCAGGTTAACTCCATGACAACATTGAGAGCACAGAAACTGGGCACATGACCATCATGAGTGGCAGCATGCTGAATGGAGAGCAGTTCTGTTCTCTGTTGTGTTGCAATTCGACATGGAATGTGACAGTCAACGTGCACTCATCTGGAGACAAGAAACAACCCAGCTTTTGCCCTAGTAAGAGCCTGCGTATTGATGGATTGATTGTGCGAACAGGCATTTTTCCATTTACTACACTGCGAGCAGCCCTTTCTTTGGCCAATATGGCAGTGGAGAGACTAACTCTCAATCCTACTGATGATAACCTAATACTCCTAAAACCCTAAGCTATAATTCAGGTGCCACCCCTAACACAATACTAGCAATGATTAGTTTTCCTTGGATGAAGCCCTCCACCTTATCCTCTCCAAGTCCATTCCATTGCTGAATGACCCTTGGCAAAAATGACCAGTAGTATGAGTCTGTCTCTGCCCTAACCTCTTTCAATTTTTATGGATGATCCTTTCTCCCCCTATACTCAGCTGGGGACACACTTCCAACCAAAGGTCCATTACATCCCAACAGCAGCAGTAGTCTTATAAAAAGGTTAATGCGGTGATATATGCCCCTGGCTTAATGTGTTCCACCCTAGTTCCCTAATCATGGCAGATATGCTCTCCCTGTGAGAAAACCTATTAAGTACAATTCTTGCTGCCCTCCTTTGGATCCCTTCAACCTCCCAAGAAAAATCCTGCCTGACGGGGAGCCAAATTGGACTGCCATACTCCAAAATTGGGCGTACCATTGAAATATATGCCGTTTCTTTTACTTCCTTTGTGCTGTCCCCAAGGACCCACCTAATCAGACGAAGGAATTCACCAGCTCTCCCAATCACTTTACCAATGTGATCCTTCCAATTACCTTGACTATTTAAGACAATTCCAAGATGTTTACGGGTTATAACCCTATCAACCCTAACTCCACCTATGTGGTAATCAAAATACTGTACATACAGACCGCCAATTGCTCTCAACGACAAGAATGGGTTTCCCGACCCAGCAATGGGCGGGAAAAGGGTTAGTTGTCACATTCGTTGTTACTAAATTGAATTATGACGTCAGTTCATTTCTATAAACAACAGTGTCTCCTTGCGTTCTTTTCCTTCCCCGCCAATGGAAGGATTGGGGTATGAATGGACACAGGGGTAAAATATTTTACTGTTTTTCTGCAGCCGGTTGCCGATCAAAGATGCAACCCCATGCATATTTATAGTCGGTCTACCGTTCGGTGGGGTACTCCACCGACCGCAGGGGGAGTTCCTACGCCTGGGAATTTTGCCTCCTCTGCCCGTTGCATAATAGAGAGAGTTCTTTTACGTGCAAATGCTATCGTACATCCCACGGGACCTCGGTTTTACTCCTCATCCAAAGGAAGGCTTGCTCGGGGGTTCTCGATCGCCCAAAAGAAGCCAACCCAGCTCGTTACAGTATCGAACCTGGAACCACTAGGGCACGGGCACGATATCCGCGATGCTAGAGCACGGTATCCACAACGCCACCGAGGCGGGTTTTTTAACATTAGGAGTTGGTTGGAAAAAACGAGTGAACTCGTTATTAGACAAGTAAGTATATAAACGACTACTGCAATAGATTATGAAAATTTGGGGGGGGACAGGTTCCACCCTCCTTTCTCCGCCCACAAAAAAAGGATTTCAATCACTACGAAAATCAGGATGGAAAACAGAAACGTTACAGACACTCCACAAGAGAAGGATTTATGCTTCCGCTGTTTATAAAAATACTTTCTGTTGAAACCAACTCCATCAGCCATTACTCATCACGCAATTATTGTTCAACAAAACCCACAAAAACGGAAGTTTGCGTGTGGAATGCTAGTCCAACGAGTTGAATCAACATAAAGTTTAGTCATAACACCTGCGTCAAACTACGAATCTTGTACGTACCCCCTTCGTTTTAGCATGAAAAGGGGTTGAATCGATCTCAATTCCGCAAGAAAGAGACATCCATCACCTTTCACATCTGCAATAAGAACAACCTAGGTTAACGAGTATCAATTAATGCCATCCATCCTATAGAGCAGGGGTGTTAAGCCTAGAGCTGCGGCGGGAGCGGCGAGTTGCATTGGACACACCAGTTCTCGTCTGATCACTGAAGGTAAGCAATGCAAGCCCAGTTAGTACTGACATGGGTGGTCGCTCGGGAAAGCTGGGTACTGCTAATACCCAATAATCGTCACATTAGTGTAGTGTCTGTGCAGACTATGCACTAGAACTATGCAGTGGACGGGTCTCTAATGACCTTGTAGTTGACGAGACCTTAAACACCAACAAACCAAACAAAGAGCTGCAGCTCTCACAACTGATATCATGTACAGTGATACCTCGACTTACAAATTTAAATCGTTCGATGACTGAACTCATAACTTAAATTGCTCGTATGTCAAATTATTTTTGTTCACAGAAATCAATTGAATTTCCTTGAGTTCGTTCCACCCCCCGAAAACTCCCAATCTTCAGCAACCTCCAAGACCATGCACTTTCCAAGGAACACACTCTCCTGCACCACTGCCACTTTCGTTCCAATTCAGAACAAAATCCTTTGATATCCCATTCAGTCACAGCCTCAGGACACATTCTTACATGCAAAGGTGAAAGTCCTTCTTCTAGCACCCTGCCAGGCCATATCCCTGCCACATCAAAGCAGTGGCAGAACTAGTGCTTGGAGAAAAATTTCCTGAAATTAGAATTCATCCGCTGGTTCATAGGCTGCAGGAATGGAAGTGTCTTCAAAGTTTGATGGGTGAGCAGACGCATTATCCAGGATTAGAAGCGCTTGTAGGGATAGATAATTTTCTTAGAGATTTCTAATTACACTGTGGAACAGCCAAAAAATACGGAAACACCAATAGAGCTATTTTATGTATTTTTGTATGCTGTTCACGGAAATGACTTTCGTTTTACTGTGCGACCCTCAGTTGTTTTGTAATTCCCCATTTTAAAATTTTAGTGACAGTTGTCAATAATGGAGTAAATGACATAGAGTATGATATCTGATGTATGATGTCCATTCACAATTAATGTTTTAATGTAAGTGGGGCCCTATGAATTACCAGAGAACCTGACGTCCTGGGGCAAAATGGAGAACAGATAAATAATCAGCATAACTTATCCAATAAATCTAGCACTAAGAGAGAAATGCATTTTTTCCGAAGTAAAAATTTGTTCTTCAGTGTTATTGGTGAAGTGTGAAGCTCACTCGTAACTCGAATTTTGGCTCGCAACTCAAATCAACGAATTGACCAAGTGATAGCTCGTATCTCGAAAAACTTGTAAATTAGGCAGTCTGCTTCTACCGTTTGTAACGTCTGATTTAAGCGAAACGCGCTTTTCGGCACTGGCTGCAATGGAAACCAAATATCGAACCAGGTTAATAATCAAGTGGCACCCTCCACATTGCCCCCAAGATTTGATAAACTTTGTGCCAATAAACAACAAAAACCCTAACATTAAATTTTGACGCATAAAGTGTAGTTAAATAACTAATTTGATATAAATACTAAATATGCATGTTCTATGACACATGCGTCACGTATTAAGAGACAGGAAGGCACGGAGAAAAAAAATTTTCAGGGAGGCGTAGTAGCATAAAAGTTAGAACCACTGACTTGCGGGAGTGGCTTATTGCGTTGGACACACCAGTTCTCGTCTTATCACTGAAATTAAGCAACACAAGCCCAGTTAGTACTAACATGGGTGGCCGCTTGAGAAAACTGGGTACTGCTCACAGCCAATAATAATCGTCGCATTAGTGTAGTAGTGGCTGTGCAGTCTCTGCACTATGCAGGGGACGTGGCTCAATAACCTTGTAGTTGAAGGGCGCTAAAACACTAACGAAACAAAAAAAACACCACTGTTTACTGCTAACAAACAAAAATCGTCGTAACAGTGTAATGCCTGCGCAGACTCTGCCTTACAACTGCGCAGTAGACGCCTCTCTAATTAATGACAATTACAGTTGAAGGGACCTAAACACCAACCCAATGAAACGAAATGCGGACCAATACCTATGGTAACAAACACCAATGTATTAACCCTTGCCTATGGCAGGGCCGGATATCCAACTTTTGCCCCATTGGAACACATGGGCGATCAATGAACAATACTTTTACGCAGCTAGTTGCCGAACTATGCTGCAGCACCTTAACTCATTTATCACTGGTCGACTTTCGTTAAGGCACATCACCGAAGCCAGGGGGTGAGCACCTACACCTGGAAATGTTGCCGATCTACACATTGCACAGATCACACGGGGCAAAGGCCTTACCATCTTACGGAAGGTGTATTTGGGACTTTTCCCTTGCCGAATGAAAAATGAAGTACTCTTTAAAAATATTTTATTTTGGCAGAAACTTGCAAACGCTTGGCTCCAGGTAACTTCCCAAAAGTTTTTTTTTTTTTTTACATTTTAAGCTTTTTTTCTACCTACGTACAAAATAAATCCCACCCAAGCAAGTGCAGCCAAGTTGCGTTGGACACACCACTTCCCGCGAGATCACTGAAGTTAAGCAGCGCAAGCCCACGTCAATACCAACATGGGAGGGTGATAAAGAACGTTGGGTACAGCAAATTAACCCTCTCCTTTGTCCTTTCACCTACCTCCTCATCTCCCGCGGGCAGCCTCCTAAGGGTTCGTCCTGCTATGGCTGCCTGGCTTACTCCCCAACCCACGAAACTAATTCAGTAGCATCCAGTATCAAACCACAACAGTAATTGAGGGATTAAAAAACTACACGCTGCGGGTCACCAGTGTGAACACCCCTGGTACAGACAGTTCTATGGAAGCCAATACTTTTCAACTGGTAAGTGACAGGCTATTGACTGAGCCTAGTCTCCTTAAGGAACAATCAACAGCCATTTGATAGAATAGAACCGTCACTCAGACATTTCGGTAGACGCCACCAGCAAATCGTCCCAGTAATTCATCTAGTGACACATCACCGTTGAGCCTTCTGACGCTATGAGAAGAAACTCCTAACCGTTTTCCCGCCTATGGCAGGGTCGGGTACCCATCTCGTCCCTCTGAATGGACACAAGGGTGATATATTGGGCAGTGTTTTTCCATAGCCGGTTGCCGATCAAAGCTGTAACCTCTAATGCTTATTAATGGTCTGTCTACCGTTCGTTGGGGCATTCCACCGAGGCCTTTGCTCGTTGCAAAGTAGAGAGGGTTCCCTTACGTGCAAATGCCATCGTACACCACACGGGACCTCAGTTTTACTTCTCATCCGAAAGAAGGCGCACTCGGGGCCTCTTTCCCGCCCGAAAGAAGCCAACCCACCTCAATCCAGTATCGAACCTAGAACTACTGACGCAGTTACCGAGCGAGCTGCCCACTGCGCCACCGAGGCAGGCTCAACCCTTCTGACGCCATGAGTACCAATGGAAATAGAGACGGGAAGTGATAACTGCATACCAGTTGACAGTATACCTCATTAAATTCCAAGCAGAATATCATATCCTAGATTTGTCCAAACGGCGCCATATTTTTAAAATTACTGACATTTATTTTTTTTTTCTTTTTGTAGTTTAACTTAAGACAACTGTCTGCTAATTATGATGATGTAGCCCTACTCATCAACGTCATCATGTCTGTGTTGTACTTCTCAACTTTTGAAGTTTGTGAGGTTACAGCCCTCTCCTTCTGCCACACAGACACTCCAGAAAAGAGAAAAAACCTTTCAAAACATAACAACTGCGTTAAACGAAATTCAATATGCTACAGTAGCATGAAAATAATAATTGACAGTTGGAAAGAAATAAAATGAAGTCAAGTAATCGTGCGAAACATTTCTCAAACGATGACGGTTAAGGACAACATTCCCGTCTACTAACTAACCCATTCCCGCCCCCAAGGCAGGCTCGGGTACCCATCTTGTCCCTCTGAATGGACACAAGGGCGATATATTGGACATAATGGACATTCCGTAGGCGGTTGCCAATCAAAGCTGCAAACCACTATGCTTATTTATCGTCGGTCTACTGTTCCTCGGGGGCATTCCACCGACGCTAGGGGGACGAGCTCCTACACCTGGAATTTTCCCTCATTTACCCGCTGCATAGTGGAGAGGGTTCCTTAACGTGCAAAAGCCTTCGTACACCACACGGGAATCTCTCTCTTTCGTCGAAACAAACCAACCTACCTCGGTCCAGTATCGTACCTAGAACTACTGACGCAGTTAACGAGCGTGCTACTCACTGCGCCACCGAAGCGGGTCGTTGACGTTAAGGACATTGTACAAAAATCCAAACAAAAAATGTGCTCAATATCTGAAACCTACGGGGTCTATGTTCATTCATACAGAACTGTCGAAATACCTCGAAATCATGACTTTAAATTATTTTCTTTTGTCTTCACTTTCTTTTCCAGCAGGAAATAAAGGCTATTTAGAATTACTGACTGAAAGAATTACTTGCCATAGCGACACCAACAACAGTTACTTCAGTTAAGGTATGTTGACCATTCGTCCCGGATTTCAGTTCTGCGTCCCGCAAGGATACGCGTCCTGTTTAGTGATTCGTCAAAATAAATTTTGCCTCAATAGTGTTTTCCCGTACAAATTGCTAAAGTGGAGACAGGCAAGTCCTGCGCGACCACCGGGTTGAAAGGCAAAGTTTACAGAAGTGTAGTTCGGCCAGCTATGCTGGACAGTGTTGGGCAGTCATGAAGAACCATGAAAGGAGAATGCAAGTGGCCGAGATGCGAGTGCTGAGCTACATTAGTGGGGTGCCACGAGTCGACAACACCCGAAAAGACTACATTATTGGTAGCTTGGGGGTGGGAAACAAGAGATCAGGAGAAAACCATTCTCCCATTATGGGACTGCAGGTGATTCGTAACACCAGGAGCAGGTGAAGACCAAAACGAGCGTGGAGCATGTGGTACAACGTTACATGGAGGCGATCGGGATAGAGGGGATCCTGGTGGGGGATAGACGGGAGTGGAGGATAAGAACTCGCAGACCCTACGCTGCCACAGGCGGAATAAGGGTGAGATGATAATGAGTATTTCCACATATGCATCGCATTATTTTCGGAGCCTTTCACTGGCGGCATTGGGCATATAATGATATGCCATTTGAAGCCCATTTTTATGTGTGGGGCATATCGGCAAAATACAACTAATCATTTGTGCGAATTATTCATAATTTCAATATTTTTAACTGCATTTGTATGTTTCATTTTCATTTATTTATTTTTTAAATACTGTAAGTTTTTGAATAAAGTTTTTAAAAATGATATTTTTAAAAAAATTAAAATATTTGTTTCTTGGTTGGGGATCAACGTCCCAGATTGGCCCGCGGGAAAAAATGGTCACCCTAGTTAAGGCCCTCCAGCCTGTGACTGGAAAGGGTCTACGGGTTCTGACGCTTCACTCCCGCCATTCTACCACTAAGTCACGGTAATGTACCGGTAATGGAGTTATTAGGTCCTCGTAACGGACATAACCAGTTTTTCCTCCTCTCTTCTCATCACATGCCCATATCACCTAAGTCTATTCTCTCTCATCGTTTCTGCCATTTCCCCAACCCTCTAATATACTTACTTCTAATTCCATCTTCTAGTTAAGATCCTTGAAAAACTATATTAGTTCGTAATCTGATATACAACAGCCAACAACTGCAGGTTCGAAGACAATTTTACAAAGCAGGCTGCCATCCTAATGTTGCAAAACCCCACCTTCATTTAAACAGTGGTTTACATTTCTTCACTGGGTACTGCAAGTCCGCAAGGCCAGCCCTGCTTTTCCTCTACCGATGATAGGAGGTGAGCTCCTACTGGTAATTTGGCAGATCTGCACATTACAGATAGAATGGGTTCATATAAGTGGCACAGCCACAGGGCCACCATTTTGCTTCCCATCCGAAAGAAGGCGCAGCGAAGGCCTATCTCCCGCCGAAGAAATCCCAACCAACTCTGATCCATTATCGAACCTCGAACCACTGCCATTATTATAGAGCACGCTACCTCTCCGCCACCGAGATGAGTCTTAAGCATATAAGATGATATACCGTGGGAAATTGTGTAGGTCTTCGTTTCCTGGAAGATCAAAACTGGATTATGTCCATCACAAACAGTTTATCATTCAGAGTGCTGGGCAATTATGAAGAACCATTAAAGGCAAATGCATGTGGCTGAGATGCGAATGCTGCGCTACATGAGTGGGGTGTCACGATCTGAAAGAATCAGAAACGAGTACGTTAGAGGTAGCTTGGGGGTGGGAGACATTGCGGAAAAGATGAGATTGTTGTTGTTCGTTTGTTGGTGTTAAATAGGGTCCTTCAACTACAAGGTCATTAGAGCCCCGCCCACTGTGTAGTTCTGATGCAGAGGCTGCACAGACACCGCACTAATGCGACGATTTTTGGATATTAGCGGTACCCAGTTTTCTCAAGCAGCCACCCATGTCAGTACAAACTGGGGTTGTGTTGCTTAACTTCAATGATCAGACGAGAACTGGGGTGTCCAACGCAATTTGCCGTTCCCGAAAATATGAGAGGAAACCGGCTAAGGTGGTATGGGCATATGGTGAGGAGGGGAGAGGAGGAGCTTATAGGTCCATTGTGAGACTGAAGGTAGTTGGGGGTACCAGAGGTAGAGGAAGACGAAAACGGACGTGGGAGCAGATGGCGCAAAGGAACATGGAGGCGTGTGTGGTGGAGAACAGGCGGGAGTGGAGGATTAGAACCCGCAGACCCGACCCTGCCTCAGGCGGGAGAAGGGTGAGATGATGATGATGATGTCAAACAGTCATATCATAAAAATTAGTTTTAAAAGAGGAACACGAAATGACGTTTAGTTTTCGTCTTTGATTGGGTAAGGTTATGTTAAAATGCTCACCTTTTTCGTTAATTTTTTCACATTTTGCTTTTAGTTACCCTGCTTATTTATTCCTATCCTTAGTAGCGTTCCTGTTTCAAGTGATATTTATACTCGTTTTCGAAAATACAAAACCTAAAAATCTTCATCGAGTTTTAAGCCAGAAATATGCAGTATTTTTATCCACAAGACCAGTTCTCAATCTTGAAAAGAGATGACAATAAATAGTGACTTTTAGCTCTGGGCTCTGCAAGATTTAAAGAGTAAATGACCTTTCCATGTCTGTATGTTTACTCCCAATTTTAAGGCAATGTCAAAAACCAAAACAATGAATAGTTCAACTGACGGTCTGTAATTAAATAGGAAATCATTCTTTCTCTTAAACAGACATGGGCTACAAAATTTGAGAAAGACCATGACACAACTAGTTTTATTACAAACGACAAGTCTAATGGGGTTCTAACAAAAATGCACTACTGTATTTTTGTTTAGGTTGGCTTTTCTTTTTTTTTGTTACATTGTCAGATTTTATAGAAACGTTTGGTTCCACTCGAAAGTATAATAACCAATAAACAAGAAACTAGTTGAGACAACTTACCTGTCTGGTTTAAATCACTATGTTTCTCGATTTGACGTCTGTGGAACGAGTAAACGATGAAAGTAATATCAAAGACATCATGTAGAAAACCTCTGTTGAGATTTCACCAGTGGATGATGTGGAATTCACATCAAAAATATTCAATAAAAATTGACGCCTAATGTAACTCCATAGTGCAATCCGTTTTTAGCACACAAACATCGACACTTGCAAGATATTTTCGCTCGGCACAAAAACCCAATATCATAATACAGCCTTCGAGCTGACATCCAAACAAGCGAACTCAACAAAGCAAATCCGCAACTAACGGCAACATCGCTTTCAAGAAGTTCGCCATTGAATAAATCCCGTTCGATCACCAGCGCGCATGCGCAACGCAGATGGCAATTCATAAAATTTCACCATAGCATACATCATTTTACTGGTAATGATATCAGAAGAATAAAAATATTTTCATTGAACCAAATCCTAAAGTAACAGAAACAGAATTTATAAAACGGAGTACTTCAATTTGAGGAATAATTCTCAAATCATGTCATTCGACGTCTTGTATTTTTTGATCGGTCCCAGAATCGTGACGTCAACAACATTTTGTGTAGGCGAGTTCGACGCGTTTGAATTTTTTTTTTTGGGATGTTTCGCATTTAATTTTGAACAGCTTGAACTATTAGATTTGATATAAAGTTCAGATGAATAACAGTCATTGTGTCTAATTTGTTTCTCGAAAGCCGAAACTGATATGACATCTGCAACCAGATTCTATTTACCGTTCATTAGCTGGTCCATATGGGTTCTGAAGGTGTAATTTGCAGGTCTTCACTTTATCCAAGCGTAAATTTAAAAGCCTATCATTTCCTAATTTCCTTTATTAGATCCAAGGTCAAAGAAAGAGACATTAATTCTTACGTCCGCCTCATTTCCATTTCCTCATGTCGCCGGCAGACCAAGCATTCGCTAAATTGCTGCTGAATTTGATCGGTCAAATGGCTTGTGGCAGTGCCTTACAATTTCAAGGCGCTATCAGGCTCCGGTTCGGTCACATTTGATGGGAGCGGCTTATTGCGCTGGACACCCCACTTCACGTCTAATCACTGAAGTTGAGCAACGCTCCCATAGTTAGTAGTGACATGGGTGGCTACTTGGGAAAACTGGATACTGCTAATACCCGAAAATCGTCACAATATAGTAGTGTCTGTGCAATGGGCGGGGCTCTAAAGACCTTGAGGTTGAAGGGTCCTAAAACAACAACAAACCAACCAACCAATAACATTTGGTGTACTGTATTTAGTGTACTTTAGGTACGTGATTGGGGTGAAAGGTAAATAACGATCCCTGCGGTACCCATTGGGACACCTAATGGGCTGCTGACCTACTGCTGCAAACCCTATGCTTATTTATCGTCGGCCTACTGTTCATCGGGGTATTGCACCGAACAGGCCCGGCCCACTTGGTGCTAGCGCCCTGGGTAGGCTCAACTTTGGGCGCCATTGTTAAGTAAAATTATAAAAATTTTCGCATGGAAAAGCTAAAAATGTAGAAATGAGTTTATTGCCTAGGTTGTTTTTAACAAACAATGAAATAAAATATTTTATTATATTATTTTCACCTTTTTTTTGGAAGCTCCTTGATGGGGCACCCTAGAGAAAGGTCCGAGTTACCGGCCCTGCCACCAAAGCCAGGAGAGTGAACTCCTACACCAGGAAATTCTGCCAAACGCTACCACCATGTATCTTGTCTCTCATATCACACGGGGCCACAGGTTTTCTCCCCAACTGGCGATAGGAGCATGGGGTTCCCTCTCTCGCCTGTAAGAACCCAAACCCCGTATAGCGCCAGGGAATCATTGTCCCATTAATCAACGCACGACTTCTGCGCCGCCGAAACGGTTTTCAATTTCGCACCTTTATTAGTATGAAATTATGTACAGGAATAAATATTTTGTTTGGTTGGTGCTTTAGAGCTCTTCAACTACAAGGTCATTATAGCCCCGTCCACTGCACAGACACTACACAAGTGTGACGATTTTTGGGTAATAGCGGTACACAGTTTTCCCAAGCGGCCACCCATGTTAGTACTAGCTGGGGCTGCGTTGCTTAACTTCAGTGATCAGGAGAAAACTGGTGTCCAACGCAATAAGCTGCTCCCCTTCAGGAATCAAGTTACAAAGGAACAAACCTACATTTGCAGGGCCGATTCAAGTCACGGATGCAGTGTGGTCCCAGTGCAAGTCACCATTTCACAACTACAAACCAGGTTCCTCATGATGCCAACGTGAAGAACCTCAATATGTGACTACAGCTGAGAAATACATTGGAGTGGCTAGCTCACCAGGCGGAAGAAACCAAATACTGTACAATCATTCACCAAACTAAAACCCTATTATGAGAATGAGATCTTCATCTTAGTACAGCAACAGAAAAGGAGGTCTGAAGGTGAGCATGAAGAAGACAAAGTATATTGCTTTCAACTGGGAATTGCTTTCAAGCACCTAGGATCAATGGAGAAATAAATTCAGATGACCGTGATACAGGATCAATTTAGGATGGACGAATTGGAGTGTTGTGTGATCAGGTCCCGACAAATTTGAAAGGGAAGTTCTATGGGGCAGTGGTTAGGCCAGCTATGTTATATGGATCAGTTTTGGCAGTGTGAAACAGGTTAGATCCATTACAAGGATGCAGGCTATTGGAAGCACCTGAGGCAGAGGGAGGCGAAAGCAGACGTTGGAGCAGGTTGTATGAAGGGACATGATAGTGTGTGGAGTGGATGGGGCAGTGCCATAGCAACGCATTGGCAATGGAACAAATACCAAAGGCGCAAGGGACACTTGACAAGTCTCAAAAGCCCATTCACCACACAAACAAAAACAAAAGGTTGAAGGGAGGGCAGTTTTTGTGTCATTGCTTGTAAACAAGAAACAAAGGTAAACAAAAAGGATGCAAATTTGGTTAAAAATGTGTGGCATTGACAACAAACATCAGCTAAATAAATTAGTGAACTACTTAGGTGGTCACTTGACATGCTGGGTAATTTTGAAGTTCAGCTCCGTCACAGTAATTTCAACCTGCTGTCAGCATAGTCAGAATAGTGGAGTTATGTGTTCCGCACTGTAACATTATGCTGGCAGTGTGGTTCCTGATTGGGGTCTTCAGAGGGTCTCCCCACAGATCCCTCTGAGCCTTTTTTAGTTCCAATAAGAATTGACAAGCTCCTCATAGTTGGAGGTGATGATTCCCTAATTCAAGTGCGAATATGATTATAATTTATTCTTACTGTTCCATTAGATTATTCGAGGTTGATTAATAGCACAGTTCAATTATCACATCACTGTCTCAAAGTTGTCAATGATAATAAAAGTGAGAAGGTTCCATTTAATATATTAATTGAAGTACTAGTGTCTGTGAAGACAAATGAAAGAAATTTCTACTTCCACCTTTCCAAATCTGCTACCAAGGAAGGAGTCCCCGATCACTTGAGGTGATCGCTATGTATGGCTGAGGAGAAAGAGCATGGCTTTTATGCAGGGCTTTTACTGATCTTCAGGTGGGAAAGTTTCCTTCTTGGGATCGGTTGGCATCTCCCCTTTGGTGGGAAAGCTTCTGATGTCTTAGTCTGCCTTTAGAGTGTTCCCATGGCAATTGCAGAAATGTGAAGTAGCCTTCATTGGAAATCGTCCAGATGGTTTATTTCTTTGTGCTAGGGTGTACATAACTAGTCACTAGCAAATTCCAGACATAGATGTCGATGGTTAACTAACCACCCTGCTACATCACTGAAGTTAAGCAATACAACGCCAGCTAGTACTAACATGGGTGGCCGCTTGGGAAAACGGTACCGCTAACACCCAAAACTCATCACATTAGCATAATGTCTGTGCAGTCTCTACATTGGAACTATGCAGTGGACGGGACTCTAGTGACCTTGTAGTTGAATAGCCCTGAAACACTACCAAAACAAAAAAGGAAGGCAAAGTGCACAGAGACCAAGAGCTCACCAACAGTACAAATCTAGACATGATCTATGGATGAGTTATCTGGATCAGCAGTTCCCAACCCATTTGGAGTCACAGAGCCCTTACCTGGTAGCCCGCTCGTTTGCCAAAGCCACTAATTGATTCAAGCAATATTGAAAAATTAAACATGTGCAGAAATGTCTGTAGGCAAGTACATAATATGGAATGTTTACTTGCCTACAGACATTGCCTACAGATGTTCCCGGAAATCCTTCCAGGTTTTAACCACTTGTCCATCACTGGACAATGATCAACATACCGCTACTACAGAAGAGAAACCTCATACAGAAAATGTTAGAAGGTTCCAGTGTACCGAGAGGACAACTGCATAAATGTGTGATAGAGGGCTGGCGTTTGTGGTATCCCAGAGATCCACAGTGCTTTGTGCCACAGAGCCCCGAAAATCTAGCTACAGAGCACCAATTAAGAATGGCTGATCTCAATAGTTAAACAGTCACTAAAGTAATTTTCATGTCTATGCACAATATTTCTTCCAAGATAATAAAAATGTGCACATGAGTGCTTCTCTTCCCACCAAACACTGACCTTTATTCTACTGCATAAATCTAAGAGATTACCTTCCTGTGTCTGAAAATACCATATTATCTCACGTATAATATGCACCCCAAGTTTCAAGAATTACATTAATGTAAAAATATTAATACCTATGTATAATATGAAGGTTAAGTTTGCCAGTTCCCAGGTATTTCAGATGACTATTCCAAAGAATTTTTAGGGTTTTAATATCAGTATTGTTGTTGGACATAACTGGACATAGAATACTCATTTTTATTACAGGACTTGTTAATTTTTTTAGTAGTACAGTTGAGTCCCGGTTATCCGACGTTCTGTATTAACTGACACCCTCTGGATGCAGTCATCTTTTGCACTGTTGTCGCGCTGTAGCTGCCAGATATAGATACCAAGGAGATATGTACAAAGTGTGATAACAAATTTCTTTAAACATTAAACATGTATGGATTTATAATTAAAGGATAGGAACATTTATGTAATAACAATTATTTGATGCATTTCGGATTATCCGACTTTTCTACTTATCCGACATAACGCCTGTCCCAATTACGTCAGATAAGCAGAACTCTACCGTACGTTAGTATTATTATATATATGGTTATGCTTTTATTAGTATATCTATGGTATGAAGGTAAACAAAGTTTAGGTAGTTAAATATTATATTTATAAACTAACTCAAAAGAGCATCTAATAGAAGTTAAATGCGGTTAATAAGGAAATTTGTCTCTTTTCTTGCTTCTGATGGATGATCCAGTATAATATACGCTCGCTTAGTGTTCCTCTAAAAATAGCTGAAATTTTTACTCCTATGTATTATACGCACCCAGACTTTGCATCCAATTTTGGGGGAAAAAGTGCGTATTATACGTGAGATAATATGGTATATAAATACAGTTGTAAAAAAAGACATCCATCATGACGATACTACCATGCAACAGCCCGCCAGCCACTTGCATCAGGAGTAGGGGTAAACCAAAGCGGACGTGGGAGTAGTTTGTACAGAGGGACATGATTGCATGCAGAGTAGATGAAAGCCTGGTTGGGGATGGGCGGGAATGGAGGATTAGAACCTGCAGACCCCACCCTGCCATAGGTGGGATAAGGGTGTGATGATGATGATCATCATCATCTGTTTAAATACTCCTGACTTTGGTTAAAAAATCAAAAACAAAACTAATCACAGTGATACATTATTCAACACTAAAACGTATAATTCTTTGACTAACGTGATGTATTGTATCATTGAAAATCTGCTAGTCAACACTCGTCATCAAAATTCATTTACAAAATTACTGAGCAAGATTTGTTTCTGAAGTATTTGTTACCAATTCTTTTCCAGTGTCTTCAAGAACTTGGACTTGTTGTTGTTGTTGAATTTGCTTTTGCATTTCTTCGTTCCTTTTATTGATAATTAAAGGTTGTACTTCCATATAAATCGACATCATTTTATGGTTGATATTCACATGCTTATTTGCACATTTATCTACGCAATCTTCCTAATGAAGAAAACATGATCATAGTTAATAATTAGACACTTTTAAAAATCTGCTAATTAAAGGATAAAAACAATAGGGTAAAAGAAGGGGGCACAAAGTACTTCAGAGTTAAATACTTAGAATGCCTGTCAGTTGAAACGTATCACAATGCAGCAGTAAACGCACGGTATGATAAGGTCAGATAGTCATAAATGAGTAAATTTGGCGCACTTTGGAGGGATAAACACAGACGGATTTTTTTTTGTCTCATTGGTGTTTTAGGATCCTTCAACTACGAGGTCATTAGAGCCTCGTCCACTGCATAGCTCTAGTAAAGAAACTGCACATACAACTACACTAATGCAATGATTATTGTGTATTAGGGTACCCAGGTTTCCTAAGCGGTCACCCATGTTAGTACTAGCTGGGCTTGCATTGCTTAACTTCAGTGACATGACGAGAACTGTTGTGTCGAACGCAATAAGCCGCTGCCTAACAGAGAGGGAGCGAGGTGAGAAAGACAGGGAATGACACAAAGGCGGAGAAAGAGACAGATATGGAGAGGAAGAGAAACAGAAATGGTGAGAGAGGTAAACAGAAACGGAGAGAAAGGCAGATTTGATTGTTTGTTGGAGTTTAAGGTCCTGTCAACTACGAGGTCATTAGAGACCCGTCCACTGTATAGTTCTAATGCATATACTGCACAGACACTACACTGATGCGACGATTATTGGGTATTAGCAGTACCCAGCTTTCCCGAGCGACCACCCATGTCAGTACTAACTGGGCTTGCGTTGCTTAACTTCAGTGATCAGACGAGAACTGGTGTGTCCAACGCAACTCGCCGCTCCCTAGAGAAAGGCAGAGAGACTTATCACAGAGGTGCAAGTCCTGAGCGGCACATGGGAAAGAATTGTGTAACGGTAGGCCAGTCAACGTGGGAAATCTGGTAATGAAATCAGAAAAAAAGGTAGGGCTTCTCGGTTTGCTAACAATGCTAAAGTCATACTTTTACGGGATTAAAACATTCCTGTCAGAATAGGATTGTGGCTTACTTGGTCCACTAAGCAAGGATTCGTTTTAGTTTCCCTGGTATCTCTTTTACAAAGCAAAATAAATTATTAGTTGGTAATGAGTGGAAAGTAAATTCACCTGAATTGCATTGGACACACCAGCTCTCGTCAGATCACTGAAGTTAAGCAACACTACCCAAGTTACTACCGACATGGGTGGTTTCCCCACTAATACTTTCCTTCATCGGTAAGCAGCCTGCACAGGGTCCGGCCCGTTATAGCTTCTTGGCCAACTACACCACCCTTTGATGTAACAAACCTGTAATGAGGGTAGAGCATAGAGCAGCTGAAATACTTTGGACACACCAGTTCTGGTCAGATCACCGAAGTTAAGCAACGCAACCCAAGTTAGCACCGACACGGGTGGTTGGTTGGGAACACTGGGTGCTGCTAATTTCCCCAATCCTGCTCCCCTCACTCGTGAGCAGACTCCACAGGGTCCGATCCATTATGGCTGTCTAACAAATTAACAAAACTGGATATTTATGTTAGTTATAAAAGCAGTGTTCAGCTAGTTAGGTTTTGTTGTTGCTGTTTATCGGTGTTAGGGTCCTTCAACTACAAGGTCATTAGAGCCACATCCACAGTGTAGTTGTTATGCAGAGACTGCACAGACACTACACTAATGCAACGATTTTTGGGTATTAGCAGTACCCAGTTTTCCCAAGCGGCCACCCATGTCAGTACTAGCTGGGGATGTGTGGGGAGGTTTGCCGCTCCCTCAGTTAGGTTATGTTTAGGGCCTCTAGCACTAAGATGCAAAACAGTTTGTGTCCAACTCGGATCGTATTACTGACATTGGGTTACCAGTGAGTAGCACCTAAATTACAGTAATTAACTTGTCTCAAAGATCGCTTCTTGACTAAAGTATTTCATGAGTGTTTGAAGAGCACACCATAAATAAATGCACGGCTGTACCCTTGGACCCCTCTTACTAGTATTGTACTTTCGACCATTTACTGTCCAATTAATGAGATGAGTTTTGTCTAATAAGGGCCTTAACCCCAACAACTTAAAATGTGATTTTTTTTTATCTTTAAGGTTGCAACATTGCCCAAGTTAACAATACTTTTCTACTAGACCCTTTCAGGTCGTTTCTCATTATTATTATTATTATTATTATTATTGCCTTAACAGAATTATTTGGAAGGCCACAGTATGATGAAAAAGTTGCTGGGGTATTGCTAACACTCCACATATATGCTTTAGTTTTCCATATTTTAACACTTTCCTTACTGCCAGCAACAGACTGAACTGTACTCTATCCATCACATATTTCCTACCAGCAGAGCTGGCGCGAGCTTTTGCAGTGCTGGGTGCAAAAAGTTGAGAGGGTAAAAATTTCCTTTTTGTTGGTTTTGGGGGTTGATGGTGCAAAAATTTCCTTTTTTGTTGATTTTAGGGGATATGAAACCCATATGTGTTGAACCTCAAACGATTCAGAATTGAAAGAATATCAGCCAATTTCATATATTATGCAGTCACTGGCTTTAGGCATGAGCCTGACTCCTGTTGCATTATAGTTATTGTGCGATGGGTCAGACACCATGCAATAACAAAGCATTAATTTACCTGCCAAAAATTTGTATTTTGGTTGTTTAATGCAGTGTTGGAACAGTGGGGTAGGCCGGCATCCCCCCACAGTCAACTTAGCCAATATTTCCTGCGGGTTCCTGACGCCTGGTTGGGTTGGCCCCAGTCAAAGTATGTTCAGTGGACTCGCAGACCCGACCCTGCCATAGGCGGGATAAGGGTATGATGATGATGATGATGCAGTTATTGGCTTTATTTTAACTATTTTTTTGTTCACCACTTAAAATAATTTAAAAATGTTTCTGTTGAAAGCTACTTGTTGACATTTTTTTTTAAAACATTATTGCCATATTTATTCTAATTAACAGCATCCTCTAATAAACGGCATCCTCCAATAACTGGTGCACCTTCAAGGTGAAAAATAATAAACAGCACACTGTTTATTAAAGGTACTGAATTCATCATCATCATCATACCCTTATCCTGCCTGTGGCAGGGTCGGGTCTGTGGGTCCACTGAACATGCTCTGAATGGGGGCGCCCCAGCCAGGTGTCAGGAACCCACAGGGTTCCTGGGTTGTCTATGGGGGGTGTCTTATTAAAGGTAATGAAATATAAACAACACCTTCTAATGAATAACACCCTCCAATAAACGGCACACCATTTATTAGAATAAATATGGTATTACATTTTTAAAAAGTAAAATTTATCATATATCAGCTGAATATTTTACAAAGACATTATAAAAGCAACTGAGATTGATTTCTGCAGTATTTGGAAAAAAAATCTTGTTTTTAAATATGAATTTGTTGGGGTTTTGACAGCACCCCACATATTCCCTTGTGTAACGTTTGAGGATGTACAGTGAGTGTAAAAAGTATTGAAATAATGTGGATTTCACAAAAATTTGCAGTTTGTAAAGTACAAAATTGTGATCAAGTAATTTGGAATGTAACAGATTCTCAAGCAGTATATCTTTATTCAATTAGCAAGAAAATTGAAATGAAAATAAAGTAATTTCATGAGGAAATAACAAACAAAAAAAGGACTATCTTTCTGTGAGCAAAAAGTATTCATACACCTCCAGTTTTGCATGTTGTGAACGTGAAGAAAGCAGAGTACTGAGCTTTCAGTTGGACCAGCCAGGACCAAAGGGGTTCATTGTGTTAGTGAAGTGATACCAGTGGTGCAAGAGATTCAGTATATAGGACCAATGTTTTAGAGCAATGGGGAAATCGACTCAGACGTTACCCAAAGGACCAAAGCTGGATGGCTAAAGTGGAACCAAGCTACCTCTAATGTACTCATTGTGGACTCTGTCTGCATGCGATGCCATGCAGCATTCGCATCTTGGCCACTTGCATTCTCGTGGTTCAAAAAGCGGGCCTAACTACAGTTTTGTTAACTTTACCTTTCAATTTAATTTGGACCCCGTGGGTGCACAGCACTTTGCTTGCCTGTCTCCACTTCAGCCATCCTGCTTTTGATCTGATGGGTAACGTCTGAATTGATTTCCCCATTGCTTTGAAACACTGATCCTAGATACAAAAACTCTTGCACCACTGGTATCACCTTACCCTCACAACGAACCACACCCCCTTGGTCCTGGCTGTTCCAACTGAAAGCTATATAAGCTGCTTTTTTCATGTTCAGAAAGTGCAAAACTGGAGGTGTATGAATACTTTTTGCTTGCAGAAAGATAGAGTCCTTTTTTTTTTGTTTGTTATTTTCTCATGAAATAATTTATTTTCATTTCACTTTTTTTGCTTACTGAATAAAGATACAGGGGAGACCGGGGCCAGGTGACGAGCAGGGCGAGATGACTAATGACTTAATTAGAGAGTTTACTGATAGTTAGCTGCACCATAGGTATACTATTCGCAGTCCTCATTAATAGACGCTAAAAAATCATGTAATACTTAACGAAATAACCCACTAAAATAAAAATAAAAAATTAATTTGAATACTGCTAGTATCGTCAACTTGCCCCAGTCTCCCCTACTTCGTCAGAATCTGTTACATTCCAAATTATTTGAACACAATTTTGTCCTTTATAAACTGTATATCGTTGGGAAATGTCATCGTGTACGAATACTTTTTACACTCACTGTATGTGCTTATGGATTAATGAAATAATGACAAGTACTATAATGACTTACTTCTTCCCTTGTTAAACTTCTTTCACCAAGATCATTGACGCATCTAGTAAAACATAATTCTGCCATTTGATTATATATTAAAAGAAAATCTTTAAACTGTAAAATTGAGAAGTTCATGTCTTAAGAGGAGTCTATATAAAGAGGTTGTAAGACTGTGCGACATTTGTATTATGACTTTGGAATTACAGTACTCACGTTTCTTAAAGCTGCCACCTCGTCCATAATTCAACACCTGAACTTCAAAGTAAATGTAGGAATTCAAATACTTTGGACTAGATACATGAAAATGCAGTTCGAGTTACAGAAACGAACTTTCAAAAGTAGTTACTTAACAAAACTTGACAATAATCACCTCTACAATACATTCATTTCAAAATTCGTCGAAAATTCCAAGTTGTTCATCGTCTCACCCCTGGATGTCGCTCGCAGTTGGCATTCGAAGATCTATTATTTCCGGTTAGGCTTGTAGTGTTGTGTAGTTGGCATTTAATGAATTGATGTAAAGCGAATGGTTTGGAATTGTTAGGTAAGTTCTTTCAAAGCCTTATAATAATATTTAAAGATTTCTAAATGAATGCTGTCATAATTTCTTTACTTTTTGACGGAATTCGTCCAATGTAAAGAATCGAGTTTAAAATTACTGTTACTGAAATGTGAAACCCTATGAGTCAACGTAACTGTTAAACGTGATTACCTTATTATGTTTTGTTATTTCTTGAAATTTCAAAATAAAAATGTACAGCCTCGTGAAACAGCTAGTCTAAGGACGCATTTTATATCTAATCATATCGAAGACATTTTAACTATTTATGTTTAAAGTTTACAGGTTAGCTGTATTTCACACGTTGAAATAGGAAATCACACTATGTTTCCTTGCAGCTGTTAAGCTTTGGTTGGTTTCTAAGAAAAAAGTCAGGATGCTTTTCTAAGTATTATTCGGAAGGAAAGCAGTGCAAAGTATTTCGATTTAGCACGCGCTGGTCGTTTGGCAATTTTCATTAACTGTCAATGTCCGGAGGAGCCCGTTAAGTCCATTTCAGAAATGCAAGTGGTTGGAAGCACCCGAGGCAGGGGGAGACCGAAGCAGACGTGGGAGCAAGTTGTTCGTAAGGATATCGTAGTGTTGGGGTGGACGGGTACCTGGTGGGAGATAGGCGGGAGTGGAGGGCTAGAACCCGCATACGTGACGCTGCCATAGGCGGGGTAATGCTATTATGTCAGTGTAAGCAGTTGTAGTCCAAACACGACGTTGATAAGAGGTCGAATACGTTCGGGTTGACAAATGCTGTCTCAACTGCCAACACAGTAAATTTCCTAACAAGTCATTGTTAAATGTCATTATAATAAATTATAAATCTTCACTGTAACTGTTACTAATCGATATCCTTGCGTCACATCTTGTCAACCGATGGTTGTCAAAATCAGAGAATGCCGAGTAAATCCTGCTATCCAAAATCTATGGAGTGTAAATTATTAACACCATGTCACTTGAGCCAATGTCTTCTTGGTATCTGTGAAATTGAAACCATCAATAACGGATAAAAAAAACAAATCGCAGAGCAGGTGTGTTGTTGTTTACAGGCCTGTTATTGTTTGCTCTATACACGAACAATAGCAGTATAGAGGTTCTGTTCTGATAGTAAATTCGTTCATTTACTGTTATATTTTGTTAATTTACTTCCAATTGAGATTGTTTCTTTACCTCGTAGGTGAGTGCGTTTTCAACAGACATGATGTCTAACTCAGTGACGAATGGAACTGGCAATGCGGAAGGCAACTCTTTTGAACAAGCCCTGGAGGAAATTTTAAATGACGACATTCCATCGTTGGACAATAACACTGTGGTGCACTCAGGTTCAAGTAGCCCAGTTCTTGGAAGTGTGAGAGGATACTCTCAAATTCCAACTGCTCATCCTGTGTCATTGTCAAACTCTGGCTCATCCTATTCGCCATTAAATGTGCCACCAGGTGCATCGGGTGATTGTTGTATTAATGTTTTATCCATTTTTCGTGTACTTAGTTAAGTGGTACAGCTGCAGTTTGCATGTTGTCTGGGGTCCCGAACCTCCAAATCTTTCTGCAGCTTTTTTTTATGTTCGACGTTGTCCTAAACTGAAATGAAGTAAGTAGTCATTAGAGTACAATGCTGCAACCCGTGTATATGTGGCGCATCTAGGGTCGGTACTGCATTGATGTGGGTTGTTTTTGTTTCGGGCACCCGAATTGGAAAGTTAAGTCGTGGACCCTTGCGGTTTGTACGATGTAACAAGCACGTAAAAGAACATTTTCTATGTACCATCAGGGCCGGCCATCCGGGGGGGGGGGGGGGGGGGCAGAGGGTGCATTGCACCCGGGCCCCATCATCACGGCCTAGATCATTGCTTATATTAAAAATTTTATACGTCATTGTAGGGGGCAACGTCCCTCATTCGATCCTGCCAATGCAACATAACCTAAACGTAACCTAACAACCCTGCCATTGAACTACAACCTTTCTGGTGTTGTGGGTCACTCGGCTGCTCCATGAACTGATTGCCAGCCACAGGCTGTCAAAAACAAAACGGGTGAAGATAACGTTAGGTGTTACATAGCAGGTAGGCTATAATGCATAATTAGAAATGATGCACCATGGGCCACAGGTTGGACAACCCAGAATTAGAGGTTAAGAGTCAATGATTTAATAACGCTATTATTTTGGGGTTGTTAAAACCAAAATACCTTTAATAATCAGAAGTGTAATAAAATAATATAATGGCACAGGTCCAACTGAAAATGTTCCAAGGTGTGGACGTCCACATAACCTTTCAGACCAACTCATAAATGCAATGGCGACATGGCATCATCCAAAAATGTAATACCTTCCAAAATTAGGAAGGATCTCGGAATGGGATAGGAGGGCATCTAAGAGGGGTCCATTTACTCTGAATCCTTTTATTTTTACGTTTGGAAAAATATTTTGGGGCCCCAAAAGGATTTTTGCACCCGGGCCCCTTTATAGAGAAGGCCGGCCCTGCGTACCATTCTATACTATACTATGTTACGTTAACGGATTGAGGAGTAAGCCAAGCAGCCATCACAGGCTGAACCCTTAGGAGGCTGCTCGCGGGTGAAAGCGGATAAGGAGAGGGGAAATTTGCAGCACCCAACGTTCCAACCAACGACCCATGTTGGTATTAAGGTGGGTTTGCGTTGCTTAACTTCAGAGATCTCACGAGAACTGGTGTGTCCAACGCAACTTGGCCTCAATACATGAAATGTATAGATACGCAAAATTCCCAGGCATGGAGCTCGCCGGTAGAGTCGTGAAGGAAGTGTCTCAATAAAGAATAATAGGCTGACGAAGTTGCAACGTTGGGTTGGCAGTCGGCTGTGTAAAACTTCTGTCCAGCAGATTGTCCATGTCTCTCAACAGGACAAAAAATAGGTAAGACCCTACCTTAGATAGGATAAGGATTAGCAGTTGCTTGATTATCATCTTACTGGCTTCATATCAGTTTCTAAGAGGACTGTCCACAATGTGGGTTTGCTTGGTTTGAGCAAAAGTATTATATTCAGTCAAAACAATTTTCTGATCTTGATCTTAACGAATTGCTAATGCTCTCTTTGTAGCAAGCACCACGGTTCCACTCAATAGCCCAGGTTCACCGTCGCAGAATGGAGAATCGAAACTAGTCAAGATGCCACAATCGAAAATCGATACGATTAAGCAGTGGAGTATCTCCACGTACAAGTGCACCAGGCAGATCATTTCCGAAAGACTAGGAAAGGTACGTTATAAATGCGAATGTCTCTCAACTATCATCATTTAGTATGTTATGCCACTGTGTTGGGGAGTCGGCCAAGCAACCGTAACAGGCCGGAGCTTGTGGAGGCTGCTCGCAGGTGAGGGGGAGGTAGGATGGGGGATGTAGGAGATGAGAAATTAGCAGCACCCGATGTTCGCAACCAATCACCCATATCATTACTAACTTGTGTTGCGTTGCTTAACTTCAGTGATCTGACGATAATTGGAATGAACTGGAACTTTGAGGAGCAACTATAAGTTAGTCAAAGGCGGGTAGACTGAAGAAGTTTGAGCCTTGTCTTACCTACTCCAGTAATACCATTGTATCTGCTTTGTACCTGTGTTAGTGTTGTTTCGGAAACTGTGCGTTTAAATGAAACAATAATATTTTTAGTGATCTGACTTGCTTTTTTTCTTTTTTGTTTCGTTGGTGTTGGCCCTTCAACTACAACGGTCATTAGAGCCCCGTCCACTGCGTAGTTCTAATGCAGAGCCGGCACAGACACTGCACTGTTAGGGCGATTTTTGGGTATTAGCATTGCCCATTTTTCCCAAGCAGTCACCCATGCTAGTACTAGCTGGGTTACGTTGCTTAACTTCAGTGATCTGACGAGAACTGGTGTGTCCAACGCAATACAGCTACTCCCTAGTAATGTATGACGTTATACATCCTGATATGGAGGCGTGGAAGGCAACTTCAATTTTTCGATTCTTGAATTATTTGTTAATAGGGTGCGCAAGGATGGCACGCAAAATCGTGAAGCGTTCCACAGTTTTGCAGGTGGTTGGAAGCACCCGGGCCAGGGGGGAGACCGAAGCAAACATGGGAGCAAGTTGTCCTTAAGGGTATGGTGGTGTGTGGAGTGGACGGGAACGTGGTGGGAGATAGACGGGAGTGGAGGGCTACTACCCGAAGACCCGACCCTGTCACGGGCAGGATAAGGGTATGGTGATGATGATGAATTATTTGTTAAAAGGTAATAAGCTTTGTTTAGATGAATTTTTCAAAATCGGGATAATTTCTAAGTTAACAGCATATGGGTTTTTTTGTTAGACTTCAGTATGTTAATGTTTGTGCCAGTACATTGGGAATTTTGTCGTTGTACCATGTTGTAATGACGGTAATTACACAGAAGAACATTACATGCAAGCAACAGCAAAGCAACTCCTAACCCTTTTCCCGCCTATGGCAGGGTCGGGTACCCATCTTGTCCCTCTGAATGGACACAGGACGATATATTGGTCATAGTTTTTTTTCTGAAGTTTTGGAAGTAGCTATTTTGGAACTTTATAAGAAGTGTTAGTAATTTGAATTTTTTAATGGTTAACTGATGAGCCCACTAGGTTGTTAAGAATGGTTAATTTGATCATTTGTGGCTATAAAGTTGTTTAACTCAAGGTTAGATATTTGTTATTAGGGGACCGAAAGGAATATACTTTATAGCTATGGCATTGCAGGTGTGCAACGATGCCACCCCTGAACGCAAAAGAACACATTTTTCCATACAATATGTTTAGATCTGCAAAATTTTCAGGTGTTAATAGAGGTGCATTTAACAGCAATAAAAGACTAGAACTCAATAAACGTATGACACATCTGCAAATTCTTTCTCTATTTCTGAAAATGATCCGAATTCTCTTGCAGCGTGGGAACTAACATTTATACGGCTAGTTTTAGCAGTTGTTGAAATCGCCATTAAGATTAATTAGCATTATTATGTATTCATCGTTTTTCCAGACTTCCAGAACAATCGATCCTGAATTGGAAGGGCAGATTGAATCGCTTCGTGAAACGCGACACAAATATGCAAATGTTTTGTATCTGGCTCGAGCTCTAGCCAGTCACTTTTACCACGTGGTACAGACGCAGCAGAATCTGGGAGACGTGTTTGCAGATCTTGCACAAAAGTCGCCAGAACTTCAGGAAGAATTCATGTACAATGCTGACACACAACGCAATCTCACTAAGAATGGTGAGACCCTCTTAGGTGCTCTTAATTTTTTCGTATCTTCCGTGAGCACGTTGTGCAACAAGACTATGGAAGATACACTTCTTACTGTCAAACAGTACGAAAATGCAAGGTATGAGAAATCAGACTACAAATTAGGGTGTTTTCCTCTCTAATTAATTCCCTAATTTTTAAATGGTGATCTAGGGTGGAATTTGATGCCTATAGAACAGACCTGGAATTGTTGACCCAGGCTCCTGCATCTGAGAGCGTGAGCAGCAAAATTGATGAGGCCCAACGTAATTACAATTTGCATAAGGAGAAGTTTGAAAGGCTGAGGCAAGATGTGTCTATAAAATTGAAATTCCTAAACGAAAATAAAGTGAGTATTATTAATATATATAGTCATAGTGTCGCCCTTTTTTCGCTTAAAATTCGTTGTAATTGAATTTTCAGCGAAAAGAAAGGACGACACTATGACTCCCGCTTTGCATGACTTCTTTCAGGGAAGTGGCCCCTTCCCAATTATGCCTTATCTGTCATATGGTTCCATGCGGTGCCGTACGATCTCTCCCGCACTTAAAAGAGCCATTTAGATGTGGGATAAACTATACATTTTAACTTAGTGAAAGCTTCGGGAAAGTAAACGAACTATGCGCTTAAATGAGAAATTTGATAGAATGTAAAATTAATATTTCTAGTAATCTTCAGTTGTCTCCTATTATAGAGAGATGGGGGCAGGGTCGGGTGCCCATTTTGTCCCTCTGAATGGACAGTGTTTTCCGCAGCTGGTTGCCGACGAAAGCTGCAACCGCTATGCTTATTTATTTTCGGCCTACTGTTCGTTAGGTAATTCCATCGACGCCAGGCTGGGAGCTCCTGGTCTTTGGTCTTCCCTTGTCCCGGGTGCTTCAATAACCTGCATCCCTAAAATGGATCTATCCAGTTCGTCCTCCCCTCTTCTCATTGCATGACCATCTCTCTCTCTGTCTCTGTCTGTGTCTCTCTGTCTCTGTCTGTCTCTCTCTGTGTCTCTCTCTCTCTGTCTCTCTCTCTCTCTCTCTCTCTCTGTC
>JAAFCE010001963.1:19785362-19870283 GCA_013389805.1 Trigoniulus corallinus | reverse complement strand
CCCCCCTCACGGCGGTTAGGGATGACAAGAGTTGATTAATAGTATTTTATTGATAAATTATTACCACTTCTTCCAGGTGAAAGTGATGCATAAACAGTTGCTGTTATTTCATAATGCCGTGTCAGCATATTTCTCTGGTAACCAACAAGGATTGGAAGCCACACTGAAACAGTTTAATATAAAGTTGAAGAATCCAAATTCCATGGCTCCCTCATGGATTGAGAAATAGATGTTGAGCGTCAAGGAGTTATTTGGGTCTTCATATCGTTGAAAAAAAAAAGAAGTAAAATGAATCTCGTTCTGCACAATATTAGTGGGTTTCTATTTTATATGGATTCTGGAAGTGTCGAAACTCTTCTCTAGTCTTCAAATGCACACTCTATATCATTGAATATGTAATTTAGCAACACAGAGTTTGCACGTCTGCAGGTTGCTAAATTTTAAATATTGAAAAATGTCAATTTCATATCATATTTTGAGTTATGTTATGAAAGGATGGTAATCCGGCCGCTTGATAAAAATTTTTTTTAATGTATTATTATTATTTATAACTTTGAGAATAGATGTTAATTTTGTTGCACATCTTAGTAGAAAAAAAAAATTAATGTTGTGAAATGGCCTAGGGTCAATTCAGGAGGGTCAAATCTAAATAGAATGAAAATTAGTCAACCTTCACGTTAAAACTGTCAACTAGTGAGGTCCTTTGAGTACATCGGAAAAGTGTGAATCATCTAAACTTCAAGCCAGAACTGGCTATTGCTGAGTAACTAACCATTTAACATACGAAGACCTGGGCAATGTTTGTGTTGGAACTATGGCTCGAACTTTTTGAAGGTAGCGGCTTATTGCGTTGGGCACACCAGTTCTCGTCTGATCACTGAAGTTGAGCAACGCAACCCCAGCTAGTACTAACATGGGAAGTCGCTTGGGAAAACTGGGTACCGCTACTACCCAAGAAATCGTCGCAATAGGGTAGTGTCTGTGCTGTCTATGCATTGGAACTATGCAATGGACGGGGCTCTAATGACCTTGTAGTAGAAGCGTCCTAAAACAGCAACATTGAACTTTTTGAGTCGCCAAATTCTGCATCAAATGTTGAAGAACCTAACCAAACATAATCTGACCAAACCACATCTATCCTAACAAAATCCAACGAACCCCAAGCTTTCCAAGGTGAACCCAACAAAATCTATCATAAATAAACCCAACCAAATCAAACCCATCCTTACCGCCCCCCACCAGACCCATCCGAACCGAAAACAATCACGATCATAACTGAACCCACTAAAACCCAACCTATCCTAACTGAGCTCAACCAAACCAAATCTTTCTTAACTGAAACCAACCTCAGTGAAACCTATCCTGTGAACCCCAACACGCCAAATCTATCCCAACTGAACCCCAACACGCCAAATCTATCCCAACTGAACCCAACCACATTACCCTAATTGAACCCAACCAAATCTATCCCAATTGAACGCAACCCAATGGAATGTATCTTAATTGAACTCTTACCACACATCCCTATCCCAACTGAACCGAACCAAACGAAATCTAACCTAACTGAACTAAACCAAACCAACCCTATCCTTACTGACCCCAACCAACCTATCTTTACTGAACCCAACTAAATTACCGGTAAACCCATCGTAGCTGCATCCAGCCAAATCAAAGCTATCGTAACCTATCATAACCACATCCAACCTAACCAAACCTACCCTAACTGAAAACAACCGCATCAGACCTATCCCAACTCAACCCAACCAAAAACATCCTAACCTAGTCTATGCTGTCAGAAACAGGAGAAGTCCAAGTGAAATTTCTAAAAGCCATGAAAAAGGAAAAGTACCGTATGTAATGAATTGCCCATATCAGATAACTCGAAATATCTGCACTCATTGAGGACCCTTATTCCTAAACCTGGAGTTTTATACCTGTTGTAATTGGTGATGTTGACTGATTTTCTCTCTGTTAACATTTGCTTACCTTGAAATGATCATAAGACAGTGAAAATTAAAGGTGCAAGTGAGTTCCTCCCTTACATTTCTCAAATGCTTAAAAGATATTGAGATTTCAGTGTTTGAAATTTTAAAGTCTGTGAAGAAATACACTGACCTTCTTTCAGATACTCACTCCTCATTTCGACAGTTGAAATTTCAGATGAGGATTCTGAAATTTTTTAACTAGAATTTCTAACCGTTTGCTTAATGTAATTATAAGGCGCGGAAAGCAGTTCATTAATGTGACCCATTTATGAAAGGGTCAGGATTTGAGCTGCTAGATTTCAGTAAGGATTTTAAATTATTCTAAAGAATTGATCTGAAACTGTGACGAACCAAGTAATGGATATTGTCTTAACGACTAAATTGAAGTTTGTGAACCTGAAAATTGACCTTTAGAGGTCTTTTGACTAGCCTGGTTATCAATGTCGATTACATTAATTTAAAAGGAAAGTTGTTTTTTTACTTTGTCTTGAATGTATATCTTGTAAATAATAAGATGACTGGAGTCACGTGCACGCCAAATAGATTAACTGTTTCAATTCTAAATGTCGACCCAAAAAATGCCTCCTATGACAGTACAGGGACTTTTAACCCTTTAAGTGTTTTGCAACGGGTGTACTCGATACAAGCATACTAATTGTATTTGCTTAATATTGAAATTAATTAATTTAATAGTAAATGCAAATTTTTTTACTATATGACCAGTATACTAGGCATAAACAGCTAAAGGGTTAAAATATTTCGTCCTTCGCAGACTGCAGTTACTTCCCCATGTGTGCCCTTAATAATCCTCTCATGTGTCATGTTGATGTGTTGGCTTTCCGTACAACTCTGGAGTCTATGCCCTCCTCTTGAACCACATTGAGATGCTGTAAGAGAAATTAACTTATTTGGAGACAATTCTGGGGTGGTTGATGAGGTCAATCCACGACCACAGCCGGTCCGAGGGGTGGTCGAACTGTGCAGATGCACAAGACCCTGCAACCTTACACGATCCATGTTTGCAAAACTCAAAACTAAATACAGTACAAACTCTCTCTGGGTACACCCTTCATATCGGTACAAATTCTTCAGGCACCGTTTTTTCACCCATAGGCTTTGTCATAACTGCTCCTCTAAATGGAGAAAACCACCTCTGTAATGGGTACATCCCACCTAGGTGGCAGTGGTTAGCGTGCTCGGTGGCTGCGTTAGTGGTTCTAGGTTCGATACTGGACCGAGGTGGGTTGGCATCTTTCGGGCGAGAGAGGTGTCCAAAGGGGGCCTTCTATGAAATGTAAAGCAAATGTCCACTGTAGTATACGATGGCATTTGCACGTAAATATCCGCTGTATTCTGCACCGGGTAGATGAGGCAAAATTTTCAAGTGTAGAATCTCGCCCCCTCGCGTAGGTGGAGTACCCCAAAGAACAGTCGATCGATAACTAAGCATAGGGGTTTGCAGCTTTGGTCAACCACCGCGTGCAGAAAAATAATGTCCAATGCATCGCCCTTGTGTCCATTTAGAGGGACAAGATGGGTACCTGACCCTGCCATAGGCTGGAAAAGAGTTAAATGTTATATCTCTCTCATGGGTCCCACTGGTGTACCAATTAGAGAGGCTTCACTGTAATGTTTTTTCTCACCAAAAGTCTATCGTAGGCCTCACCATGACGTTGTAGCCTTCTGAAAGCCTTGTGAGTTTAATTCTTGTATGAAAACTTTGCACCGGGTCCCACCTTTTTCACCTGTCGACTCTGTTCACGATATTCTGACTATCAGTGATGAAAGGCACTAAATGAGATTTTACGATGTTTGCGTGATGATGGTGGCGTTGAGAGCTCGCGCAATTTGATGAATCCCCACATTTCATCTAAGAAAAATAAAGGTATGATGTGATTCCTGTAGGGTGACAACAGGTGTTCATATGTTCTAGTAATCTGTCAAAAGATATCTTTGTTTCAAAACTGTTGCACTACACAAAGATAATTACCTTACGTCCTGTCGCTGTAACTCACTCCTTGTAGAAATAAATTCTTGTAGAGATGAGGAGGTTGCGAACAAATCGAGTTTAGTCACAGATATAAGAATTTTGAGGAAAAACCCGTTATCGTTAACATACCTTTGACTTAACTAACCGTTAATATTATCTAGTTTCTTGTGGGATAAAATTATGGGAGTGGTTTATTGTTTTGGACACACCAGTTCTCGTCTGATCACTTGTAAAGTAACTCAACCCCGGATTGTGCTAACATACCCAGGTGGCCGCTTAGGGAAACTGGGTACAGCTAATCAGTACTGTAACGAGGGAATGAACCGCCTGTGGCATGTGTCTAACTTGCGCCTCCCCGTAACCCAATAATGACAAAAATTTTAATGTAACAAGTTAAATGTTACTAAATGCGATGTGATAGTCGATGTTGATTCATGTAGACTTGAATGGTCAAGTAAAATAAAAACCACGTTCAACTTTCAACCGGGTCGGTATCCTTTGTTTTGCGCCCCAAACCCAGTTGTGTTCATGGCGGGCGCTTCGCCACGCCCTCGTCATGGCACTGCTGATATGCCCAATAATCTCTGCATTACACCAAAGAAAGCGGCAAAATTACTTTTAACCAATTTCATCGTGAACACATTGTAGGAAGAACCAACCTAACGAAAACGTAACCTTTAACTCAGAATTTTTATTTTTTTGGCTATACTCATTTTTTCGCCAGCTCCTGAGATGTAAAAACTTTTCTGTCGTTGGATTTCATTGATACGTCAGGATGAAGGTGTGCGTTATTCGCGAAGATACCGAAGGTTTTAAAAGAAATTCTTGCAATTATTGGGTGCATTGTTATACGCCAAAATATATCGTATTATTCATAATAAAATGTTAATGGAGGAATGCATTTCAAATTGGCACAATATTGTTTATTTATTACTCGAATCACTTGGGTTAGCTGCATTGTAACAATTTTTATTAATAAAGGCGCGTTCACACTATTCAACTATCGTTGAACAATAGCTGTTGAACAACCACCGGATGTTGAAACCAAGTTGATGATAAGTCGTTCACACATTTCAACTAGTTGAAATCAACTCATTACTCAACATTGGTGACGCTAGTTGAACAACAAAAGTTAAACCCCTTTCAACTTTGGTTGCTTCAACTAGCCAATTGTTCACATGATTCAATGTATCCTCAATTGACCTTAAACTGGCAGTTGGTCAACGGTAGTTGAATCATGTGAACGCGCCTTGTCTATTTTTTTTTTTTTGGTAAATTCCGAATTCATCTTTATTGGTAAATTCGGAGTTGTCATTTTTTATAAATTCGGAGTTGTCATTTTTTATAAATTCCGAGTTGATTTTTGATATATTCCGAATTGATTTCTGGAAAATTCAGAGCTTTTTTTGTAATTTTCGAGTTGTTGTAATTCTTTTTGCATTCAAATTTATACCAAATTATTGTGCATAAATGTATAGTCATCACTGGTGGTAATTTTTCTATTCCTGCTGAAGTCAGAGATGAAAAAAAGCAAAAATTAAGTGTCTTACATGTATAAATTATTGGGGGAGGCTGGTTATGATTGGTCTGTCTGTTGCTTAAAATTTGTTATAAAGTCCTACATTGACTTCACTATGAATCCCTTGTACATCTTGGCCTCTAGCAATTCCTCGAGAATTGTGGTAAAAATTAACGTTAACTAGAACGAGCATAAACTGTCTATACCAGCGGTTCTCAACTGGTGCTCGGTGGAGCTCAGGGCTCCATTACTAAATTTTCAGGGTTCCGAGGTAGGAAGCGCTGCTGATCCCTGGGGCGCCACGGACGTCAGCCCTCTATCTCTATCTATAGCTCTAGATGTGGTTTGCTTGAAAATACTTACATTTACGTAGTTGTGTTCTCTCGCTACACTGGACCCTTCAAACGTCTTCTGCTTGAGGCTTGTCTTCTGCGGTAGCAGTGTGTTCATCACTGTCCAGTGATGGGCAAGTGGTTAAAACTGGAAGGATTTCTGAACAAGAACTTCTTCCTAAAACATCCCAAATTATATATTTCATTACAGTCATTTCTGCTAATGTTTAATTTTTCAATATTTCTTGAATCAAACAGGGGATCCACAAACGAACTGGCTGTCAGGTAAGGGCTCCATGACTCCAAACGGGTTGAGAACCGCTGATCTATACCATTATTGAAGTGGTCTTTATGCTGTGATCCATATCATGTCTTTAGTTGCTGTTAATATTCTGCCATCAATTTGTAGTTTTGAGAATCATTGGTATCCTCTACCACAAACTTTGAGATACTGTGTATGATCCCAATTCATCTATTTGTGATATAATAATTAGAATGTCAGTCACAATATCGTGTTTCAAAGATAAGAATCCTCAACCAGATTTGTTTTCTCAAATTCAAATCCTTTACTTTTATTGTGACAACGGAAATTTACTAGAGAAGTTTTATTTGTTAGAAATAAAGTTGTATGATAGGGCGAAAATGGCTATTACGTTGCATATTTTTCAAAAATATCTAGAAATGTGTTTCTTGTTTTGTTGGTGTTTTATGGCTCTTCCTCTACATTGGTCATTAGAACCCTGTCCACTGTGTAGTTGTAATGCAGAGACAGCACAAACACTGTGCTGATGCAACGAATTTTTTGGTAGTTGTAGCTGGGGTTGCATTGCTTAACTTCAGTGATCACATAAGAACTGATGTGCCCAATACAAGGCAGCTGCTCCATAGAAATGTGTTGGTTCCATGGCACCATATCATCTTAACACACTTTAAGTGGGCACTGATGTGTGTAAACTTACTGTTGTAGTGGGCACTGATACAAACCAACTTAAACTGTTGTTCTAGTTCTACTTGAATACACTGCAAGCAGCTGTGATAGGCCAAATTGACAGTGGAGAGAATAACTCTCATTCCTAACCCCAAGGAACCTGAAGCATAGCATCTACTAGGTGTATGCATAAGTTTCTTCTGGTTTTACAAACAGATGGTGCCAGTGAAATATACATAGTGTATTAGCTTGACACATACAGTATATCGTTTTGTTCATCTGCTATTATACTAGAAACACACTCAAGTTGAGCCCACCAAAACCTAGTGTCTTTGTGTTATTCTTCAATGATCATGTCGAATTTTGTGCCAGAAAAAGAACATTTGAGGCATGCATTGCTTTTCTTGCTTAACCAAAGGAAAAAGGCTGTTGAAACATGCTCCATCAATTAGAACATGTGAGACATGGTTTTGACAATTTAAAAGTGGTGATGTCAACATGACAGACAGTGAGTGCTCTGGTAGGCCGCAAAAGTGAGAGATGAGCAATTGCAGGAGTTATTGGATGATGACCTAACTCAAACTCAACAGCAATTGGCCAAAGCATTAAATGTGTATCAAGAAACTATCAGCAGACGTTTACGAGCAATGGGGGAAATCAATAAATTCAGAAAATGGGTCCCACACAATTTGAATCAACATCAAATGGAAAATCAGAAAGTCACTTGTGCAATGCTACATCAAGACCATGAACGAAAATCATTTTTGCATCGAATTGGGACAGGTGACGAAAAATGGATCTATTTTGAAAATCCAAAGCCAAAAAAAATCATGGCTTTCACCTGGTGAAGCTGGTCCTTCAACATCAAGGCCAAATCGCTTCAGCAAGAAGATCATGCTTTGTGTCTGGTGGGACCAGAGTGGAATTATTAATTTATTAGCATACCAAGGTACAAAAGAAAAAAAACAATGAAAAATAGACAACAAAAACACACAAAGCATGGTTAGGCATCCAAAGTCTCGAGCAGATACAGGTGCATCTGCCACTTAGAATGGAAGCACCCAGCCACACACCTCATGTTAGAAAACGTGAACACATGGGAGTGCACTTCATAAGGTAGGGCATTCCAGCATGGATAACAGACAGCCAGAAAGAAATGGCATCTGATATTGTAAGGTGGAAGGGAAGATCAAAACGACAGACCTCAACTGAAGACTGAAACTTCCAGATGATGAAATGACAGGGATGATGAGGGTTCTGGAGTGTGGCAGCAAGAGACATTATATTGCACAACAGGAGAGCCCTCAAAGGGGACCAGAAGATGGCTCACAGCACAGAATTGTAAGCCTCCTGAATGGGGGAGAAATGACCCAGTCACATCCCTGCCAGAAACAGAACAGAGTAGTGAATAAGGCAGAGAACCTTAGCCCAAAAAACTTCAATCAGTTTGGGAACAGGGATAAAGGATTGCAGTTGATGAAGGAGAAAAGCCAGCAAATTAAGTTTTGCCATGAGAGCAGTATGCATCCTGGTGAAGGACAGTGACAAATCAAAGAGGATCCCCAGAATGCAAAGGAGCTCCAAAAGCTGTGGGGGGACCCCAACAACAGGAGCAAGATTGACAAGAAGCACCTTGGTTTTATCTGTGTGGATCAGGAGACCGTGTCCCAAGTACCACCGGGAGAGGCACTCAAGAAAGCTATGAATACTAACAATGACTGTGTACCCAAGCAGGCAGCACAGATGCATCAAAGAAGTTATTGTCTGCATAGGACCACACCACCCAGTCTGAACACACCAAAGGAAGAGAGACCATAGTCACATTGTATAGGAGGGGGCCAAGGGCAGAAACCTGAGGGACCCCCCTCACAAGGGTATGGGCCGTGGACGAGGAACGTATCGACACCACCCGACTTGCCAGAAATGAGACCAAAATATTGATAAGAAAATGTTTAGAAAGACTATTTGAGAAAGAGGCAATAAGAGCAAAGTGGTCGATGGCATCAAAAGACTTGGCAACATCGGTTTTCAGTAAAATAAAAGTATGCCCAGCCACAAGAGAATCAAGTATACCCACCAGCAGGGATAGGACAAAGGAAGCAGACAAGTTATGCTTGGCACTGAACTGTGGACTGGGAATGCTGGAGAGAAGGGGGTCACACACCTGGTGAAGAACCCACCATTCAAAGACCTTACCCAGTGGGGGAAGGACAGCCATGGGACGAAACCCTGCCCCCAGCCCTCCTTAGGAATAGGGACAATGAAGGCAGACTTCAGGGGTAGGGAGTACAACCCCACAGGCTATACAGTGGTTAAAGAGATAAGCAAGGGTAGACAGATTAGCAATATCCAAGGCCTTTATCAGGAAAGCAGGAACTCCATCAGGGGATGACCCAGAGGAGTACTGTAGGCAGGAAATATAGTGGATGAGAGCAGGAAGGGATAAAATGGGAGGGGCCACACCGAAAGTGGGGACCTGTGAATAAGTGCATCCCTCTGCAGGAAAAGGGGGGTAACCAGGTTTTCAAGAATATGGGCTCTAATAGAGGGGGAGACCCCAAGATGGAGAACTGAGACTTGGCACACAAAGGTCCACAGGGTAGACAGGGGAGCATTGGGAGTGAGGGAAGCAGCACTTTGCTTCCCTAAGTCTATAGGGAAAAGGTCCACTGGGCATTGGGGTAAGCACAGTAGTCACCAGGGCACTGGGAGAGCTTCCACACATGGTGGAAATGGGAAACGGAGGCACATAAAGCTGAAAGCTAGGGATCCCACCAGGCCTGGGATCACAGCTGATTAGAGGTGGGAACCAGGGGGTGGAAAACCACAAGAGACTGCTGCAGGCATGAGCACAGGTGATCAACCTGAGCAGAGGGATTGAAAGACTGGTGCCCTGCAAAGGCAAAAGAGACAGACAGCAAAGCATTAAGCCCATGAGAGTTGAGCTTGGCAGGCAGAAAACGCCAGGTGTCACTGTGATGGTGCACAACCAGCAAGCTGGGAAAACGCTGATGGATCACATGATGGTCATGCAAGAAATCAGGAAACTGAGACACTGAAGGAAGATCCAGATGGTCCATCACAGTGGAGAACGTGTAGGAGACCCTGGTTGGTGCAAAGAGAGTGGCCAATGACAAGAAAAAGGAGATATGCAGTTAATGGAGAAGGAGTAGTAAAGTTGACATTAAAGTCACCTCAGACGAGATTCACAGCAGCCAAGTTGAATCGAGAAGATATAAAGGAACACATGATATCTGGATCCATGTAGGCAGGATGATATACTGCCCAACACTGCAGGTGGTATGCACCGAACAACACGTCAACACACAAGAGATCTGTCCCATCCTTGGAAAGCTTTGTAAGGACATGCACAGAGGTGTGTGAATGAACAAAAATAGCAACTCCCCACTGCGGGAGGGTCGATCGCACCAGAATACAGAGTACAATGGTATGCAGAGACAAGAGTCAGGAATGTTAGCTTGCAACCAGGTCTCAGTGCCGAAAATGAAGGTCAGAGTATGTTGCAATGCACAACCCTCAAGCATATCTAACTTGGAGAAAAAGCGACCTAGCATTAAACAGTAACAAGGACAAACAGGGGACAAACGACTGCTGACATCATACAGAGCCACTGCCATTCCCAGGAGAAATATACACTGGTTCCGTCAGGGTTGGGTTAGGTCCTCTATAAGGCCGAATATGCACTCTGGCCAGCCACAGGGTGGGATCAAGAGCATCATGATCTGCACTCTTTTAAACCTGCACAAATAGCTACCACTTCAGTTGCCCCCATCATGGCCACCCATCTCCCACATTCCAAAACAGCATGTCCACATGCCTGGAAGGCCTCCACAATCAGAGACAAAATATTTGGCAAAACATTGTTGAGCACTACCCTTTCTGTAGTGCCACTCAAAGAGCCGGCAACCCCAGGGCCAGTGACTGACCCAGTGCACAGGGTTCCCAACAACCTAATAGGCATGCCTGCAGGGCGTCCTCAGTTGGGTGGTACAGCTCCAGGGGAAACAGCATTTGTCCCATGATGTGCTTGAACAGCCTGGGCATAAGACCTCTGGGGGCAACATCATCAACCAAAGATAGGCCAGGGCCCCTGGATGAGACCCCAAAATACAGGACTGGGCTTACTGTCT
Organism: Trigoniulus corallinus; assembly: GCA_013389805.1. Lineage (NCBI taxonomy): Eukaryota > Metazoa > Arthropoda > Diplopoda > Spirobolida > Trigoniulidae > Trigoniulus > Trigoniulus corallinus. Next base: position 19,859,378 of record JAAFCE010001963.1, on the reverse strand, counting down.
GGGGGAGCAGCCTTACCCCAGGTTCTATGTGTCCTTCGAGTCAAAACATGCTCTCCAACTTGCACGACCAATGCTGGCTGAGTAGGTCCATTAGGTAGGTCCTGATCGCTGGCTACAACAGTGCAGACACCCACAGGGCTGCTCGCACCCTCACTCACAAGGGAAGAAAGAACATTGCTGTGGTGGTCTGCCACACAAACTTTCTCAAACCCCACAACCAAGGCCTCGTGAAGTGAGGCAAAACCGTCAGCAAACGCCAAACAGTGACTCAACAACAAAGTGCAACTCACCCATGCCATGAAAGTCAACAGCCAGACCACTGGCGAGCATGTCTTTACAAACTTTACGAGTGATGTCGATGGATGCCTTAATCACCGAACAATTGAAGGTGATTTTCTTGTCACCACCTGAACCACTTGCAGGGCCACCGGACACAACCGCACCACTCAACACATTTTCTGCAATGATTCCAACAGCAATGAGCATAACATCGGGCTCATTGAGAATTGATAACAGTACTTCATGCACGTCGTGTTCGTTCTACTCCAACTAGTGACAATCTGTTGTGTATTATAAACTCTTGAAGCCCAGTGAAGCTGTTAATGGACAATGCTACTGCCAACAAATGATCAATTTGAATCATGCATTGATTGAAAAATGACCAGAATGGGCCAGAAGACATGGCAAAGTGATTTTGCTGCATGATAATGTACCATCTCACACAGCAAAACCAGTGCAAAACCGCCATACTCCCCAGACCTGGCACCATTGGACTATCATCTCTTCACATCAATGGAACATGCACTTGCAGAGGTGCACTTCAGCAATTTTGAGGAAGTTGGAGAATGGCACGATGACTGGTTTGCCACAACAGAAAAGCAGTTATTCTGGCATGGTACACATAAATTACCTGAAAGTTGGATGAAATGTGTGGAAGCCAATGGGTAATATTTTGAATAACAAAAAAGAAAATTAATTTCCCTTCAAAATTATGAGTTTCCTTTACCAAAAGAAATGGAAGAAAGTTATGCATACACCTGGTATTCTGCCATACATATCCTGTCCACTATTATGGCACTTTCTTCCAGAAAGTTCTTCACCTTATCCTCATGAAGAGCATTCCATTGCTGAATGACCCTTGGAAAAACGGACCAGTAATATGAGTCTGTTTGAACCCTGATCTCTTTCAATTTGAACAGATGATCATTTCTCCCCTATGTTCTGTAAAGGACAATCTGCCATCTAGGGGATCCTCATAGCCTATTTTCAACAGCCTGAGAAACAGCTTAATGATGTGAGATACCTGCCTCTGACATAGGGTGTCCCACCATAATTCTATGATCATTTCTGACACTCTCAATGTACAAGAGAACTGACTTAGCACAGCTCTTGCTGCCCTCCTTTGGACCATTTCAATTTCCCAAGATAAGTCTTGCCTAAACAGAAACCAAATTTGGACTACACTAGTCCACAATTGGCCATTCCACTAAAACATAGGCTGTTTCTTTTACTTCCTTTGTGCTGTTGCCCAGCACCCTTCTAACCAAATGGGGGCATGCCCAGCCTTCCCAATCAATTTGTCCATGTGCTCCTTCCAGGTGCCCCGAGTGTTTAGGAGAATATGCTTCCCTGGGGTACCCTGATGTCATGGGAGTCCATTCTGATGCTACCCCATCAAAAAATACTCTGCTGCCTGTCATACAGGTAGGCCTTTACACACTTAGTAACCTTACCAAGAATCCCTAATGTGGACATTTTTGAAACAAGCTTGTCATGGGGTGCCATGACAAAGGCCTGTTCAAAGTCCAGGGATATAACATAAACCTGCTTGCCCTCATCTAGAGCTTTATGAATGTAATCCATTAGACAAGTCGGTTGAGTGTCACATGACCTCCCTTTCCTAAACCCATGCTGATTATCACAAGGATGTCAATGATTATCATAAGGAACCCATTTTCCTCCAAATATCACATAATACATGAGAATGATATACGAGGTGTGTTAGAAAAGTAATGAGACTGATTTTTTATTTAGCAAAGTGTTTGTTTTTTTTTCAAACATGAATATTATCTCCTTCAAAGTAGTTCCCTTTGGCAGCTATACACTGGTTGAGTCATTGTTCCCACTCTTGGGAGCAGAGATGGAAGGCTTCAACTGTTAGGGCTTTTAAATGGTCGATCACAGTCATTTGAATGTTCTCCAGTTTCAAAAAACCTCCATGGTGCCAAAAAAGGATTGACAGTGACCAAGAATTCTGCAGTCATATGATCACAGGTGATGAATCCTGGATATTTGAGTACAATCCTTAAACAAAGTGGCAAAGAGAAACGTGGCATACTCCACTCTTTTTCTCAACCAAAAAAATGTTGAATGAGCAAATCATGGATGAAAACCATACTGATTTGCTTATTTGACAGTAGAGATATTCTGCATAAAGAATTTGTTCCTACAGGGCAAACTGTCAATCAAGTGTTTTACCAAGGTGTTCTTGAAAGGCTCAGGAAAAGAGTGATTTGTGTGAGACCAGACATTGCAGACAAGTGAATGCTTCATCATGACAATGCCACATGTCACATGGCCATTTCCATCAGGGAATTTTTCACCTCAAAATGCATTCCTATTGTTCCTCAACCCCCTATTCACCTTATTTGAGTCCTTGTGACTTTTTTGTTTTCCCAAAATTAAAACATGTCTTAAAAGGATGTCATTTTGGAACCCGGGAGAACATTCAAAAGACTGTGACCGACCAGTTAAATGCCCTACCAGTTGAAGGCTTCCATCACTGCTCCTAAGACTGGGAACAATGAGTCCACTGGTGTATAGCTGCCAAAGGGAACTACTTTGAAGGAGATAATATTGATGTTTGAAAAAAACAAAAACTTTGCTAAATAAAAAATCAATCTCATTACTTTTCTAACACACCTTGTATGCTCAAAAGTCTTACATACCACAATCATTAAAGAAATTGGCCTGTAGCACTTAGGAGCTGCAGTATCCCCTGATTTGAAGACTGGCACAATGTTTGGCAGCGTCTAGCTCAATAGAACGATGGCACTGTCTAATTTTTTTTAAATTTCCCATCAAATAGTAGCTTACAATCCCCAAAAGCCTTTGAAGAATAAATGGAGAACTATTATCAGGGCCCCCAGCCTTATGGACCACCAATTTATTCAAAAGTTTCTGAATCCCCTCTCTTGTAATGTCAACCTCCTCCATTTGCCCTTGATAGTCATTTTCTGACAATGGTGAATAATCATCTCCACTACAGTGGAACCTTGGTTTGCGAACACAATTCGTTTTAGAAACGAGCTTGTAATCCAAGGCACTCATATATTAAAACAAATTTCCTCATTAGAAATAACAGAAACTTAGATGATTCGTTCTACAACTCAAAAAATTTCATATAAAAATGATTAATTCAAAATAGAGTATAAATTAAAAATACATAAAACAAATTAACTGCATTTTGCCTTCAGAGGGAGTGCTAACGAACAGTCACTACATTGGGATCCAGAACGTTCACCCCCCCCCCCACATTTCGCCCCCTGACATTCCCCCCTGGCATTTCACCACTGAGTACTTTTCGCCCCTAGGACGTTTCGACCCCAGGAGGGAACGCGTCAGGTCAAGGGTCAGTGCGAACTGAAACTCGAGTCAATGCCAGCCCTTGATTTTTGCCTTATTTTGGCCGGGTTTTTTTTTGTTATTCTCTTTTTACCTAGAAAAACAGCATTGTTCGTTCGGATCTTTTTCTGAGTGTTTCAAGGAATTAGTAAGGTAAATTCAGCAATTTTGGCAAGCATTCTATGCATTGTGGAGGATATCAACAATAGAAATTTAATAGACTTTCTGAAAGGCATAGCCTACAATTTCGAATTTTAGTTTCTGTTTGCATTTTTTTATGTGACAGTCTTGCTTAATGTTTGTGCTTTTTTATTTTATTAAAATTATTATTACAGTAAACAGCAACAAAAAAGCCAACCCTTTACACTCCCAGGGGTAAAACATCCGAGGGGCGAAACGTCTGAGGGGAGAAATGTGTGGGGGCAAAAGCTCTGGGGGCAAAAAGTACTCAGGGGGGCAGAATGTCGGGGGGGGGGGGGACTTCTGTAAACAACTACATTTGAACACCAAACAAAATAAATGATTTTTAATGTTTACTGTATCCTAGTTGCATACTGCAGGCAAGCTCTAACACTAACTACTCAAGTGAATGAATGTGGTGAATTCTTAAGTTTTAAAGTATGTAATAAATATGTATGGTAGAATAAATACAATTTGTATATTTTACACATGATTATCAATATATGCACTACTGTCAGATAAACAACACAGGTCAGCGATGAAAAAATTGTCTTCAAAACAATTATTGTTTTATACATTTTATGGATGTTGATTACTGCAAAAATAATTAAAATACTTTATCACATACAGTTTAATCAAAAATTAGTATTCAGAAATTTAGTATATCTATCACCTAGCAAATATTATTTGCATGAACCTAGTTTGTTGATGTTAAAGAAAATAGGTTTCTTAATAAATTTCTTTGGGAAGCTGAAAAAGATTTACAGTTCTTGGCCAATTTATTAGATGTTAGACCCACCACGGTGGCATAGTGGTTAGCTCACTTGGCAACTACACCAGTAGTTCTAGGTTCGATACTAGACCATGGTGGGTCGGCTTCTTTCAGGCAAGAGAGAAGCCGTGAGTGCACCTTCTTTCAGATGAGAAGTAAAACCGAGGTCCCGTGTGGGTGTACGATGGCACTTGCACGTAAAAGAACCCTCTCTACTATGCAATGGGTAGATGAGGCAAAAATTTCCAGGTGTAGGAGCTCGCCCCCTGGCCTTGGTAGCATTCCCCAACGAACACTAGACCGAAGATAAATAAGCATAAGGGTGCAGCTTTGGCCAGCAACTGGCTGCATAAAAACTATGTCCAATATAACACCCGGTGTCCATTCAGAGGGGCAAATGGGTACCCGACCCTGCCATAGGCAGGAAAAGGGTTACGAGTTGCTTTGGCCAATTTATTAGATGCACCATGTGTTTTTTAAATTTTTCAACTTTGGAGGACGAGTTTCTTAATTAAATTGATTTAGATGACCACAATTCAATACTTTTATGTTCATTACTTATTTCTCTTTGAGTTTCAGCTATGATTTTACAGTTGTGAGTCATGTGATCTTTGAGTTATGCTAATTCTGTTCATGGTTGAACATGATCATAGTGGTGCAGTTGTTGTTGTTTGTTGGAGTTTAAGGTCCCGTCAACTACGAGGTCATTAGAGACCCGTCCACTGTATAGTTCTAAAGCATATACTGCACAGACACTACACTAATGCGACGATTATTGGGTATTAGCAGTACCCAGCTTTCCTGAGCGACCACCCATGTCAGTACTAACTGGGCTTGCGTTGCTTAACTTCAGTGATCAGACGAGAACTGGTGTGTCCAACGCAACTCGCCGCTCCCCATAGTGGTGCATTCACAAGCAATCCTAACATCATTATTTTGATCTTAAAAGTGGTGGAGATTGTGTCTAATTGGTTTTTGGTCAACAATTAATGTCTATTAATTTTGAACAATGGGTAAAGTGGCTTATTTAACACCAAGGAAGACAGCAGACGTTAAATCAGTTCTAAAATCAGAACTGTTCTCAAATTTCAGAAATTTCTCTAACAGTAGACTTATCATAGTATTCCTATAAGAAGAACAAAGATAAAATTGAATCAGGTGTAGATTTCGAACAAAAAAGATAATGCAACTGAAAACTGATATTTACTCCAAGAACTGACAGGTTATTAAAAAAGATTTGCAATGAAATTCAATTTGCAACTATGAAGCAAATAAAATCTTAACTTCTGAAAGAACAACAATGTGCCCACTTGCCAAAATGAACTTAAAAGGACAAAGACCAGCCGGGAGGCCAATATTTCCAGCAGCCGTGAAAGCCAAATGATTGAAATGGGCAAAACAACATCAGGTTTTTATATTAGACTTCTATAAATCAGTAAATATTTATATTGCTCCATTTATCAACATTATTTATAAAATATTTAAGTTAAGGCAGTGCATATTTAACACTGGTTTAAAAGTTTTAGGTTTTCTTCAGTGTGGAAAGCACTTGTGAAATTTTAGCCAATAAATCTCAAGATGTTAGAAGGAGTCCAGAGAAAAAAAATTCTGATAAATGTGTTATTCAAACTGTCAAGAATCCTACAAAAGTGAAGATATGGTCTGTAATCAGTGGAAAGGACACTGGACGTTTGTATGTGGTACATAAGAAAGCACCAATACAAGCAAGTGCTGATTAACTGACTTTTCACTCAGTTAAAGGATTCTTTTCTAAATGGTGAATAAATTTACATTTATGCAAGATGGAGAGTCCTGTCATACTGCCAAGTATATAAAAGCATTTCTAGATAAGAAAAAATATTCCTTTATTGCCTTTCCAGATAATTCTCTAGATATCAATCCAATAGAAAATGTTTAGGAGTTCATTAAGAGAGAAGTTGCAAAAGAAGTTTTTTACCAGCAGGGAATAACTAATAGAAAAATAACTAATGTGTGGAATCATCCCTCATATATGCAAGAAGCAGTGCAAAAGGGAACTGAGGGTATGCCAAGGTGAAATAATTCATTAATCACAGCCAAAGGTGGTTTAAAAAAATACTCAAAAAAATGATAGATTTATTATTTTTAATATAATTAATTCTATAGCCATCAAACATTGATTTTTATCCATCCAAAATGTTGAAAAATGTTTTTAGTTGATGATAAAAAATTTAAATTCCAAAAGTAAACTAATTGAACTTAAGATGGCAAAAATCTTAAAAAACAAGGTGCGTCTAATAATTTGGCCAGGGACTGTATATGAACCTTAAATAAAATTGTATTTCAATTCAATTGTCTATCTGGTAAGATTATACACCAACTGAAAACTGTTTGTAAATCACTTTCATCATCAGAAATAACTGTCCTTGCAATAGATGTCTTTGATATAAACGATACATTTTCACAAACATTTTTTTTCTCACTCTCTGCAGACTTTTGTTTTGACCATCATCATCATCATAGTCATACCCATATCCCACTTGTGGCAGGGTCTGGTCTGCAGGTTCCCTGAGCATGTTCTGATTGCTGACACTCCAGTCAGGCGTCTGGAACATGCATGGATATTGGCTGTGTTGTCTGTGGGGGATGCCGGTGTCACATGTCAAAGTGTCCAGGGTCCACTTGAAAGTGTCTGGCAGGACACTTTGAGACAATTTTTGAATACCTCAAAGTGCCCACCGTCAAGGTCTGAATGCAGATGCCCTAATGTGTCTCTTTTCTGCAGAGCACATGTGTAATGTGACTCAACATGAAATTTCTATCAAAATAACTTACCCCAGGTAATGGAAAATGGCCGAGACACTTGCTGTGAAAGTGGACATTTTGAGGTATGTGCTAAATTACCTCAATGTTTCTGGGGACACTTTGACACCAGCCTGCACCTAAAGTTAGTTTAATAATATCATCATCATTTAAGACATCATCCATCAGCAGTTCTTCTATATCATCATGATTAAAAATGTTCAAATCACCTCCAAAATAAGTTTTAATTTTAGAGCATTTTCAGTGGAACTGCAGACCCGACCCTGCCACAGTCGGGATAAGGGTATGATGATAATGGTATGATTGTTAAGTGTCATGTACAAGTGCAGAACCCCCTATTATGTATGCTAATTTCTGACAGACTAAAACGTCTTTGACTGGCTAATACAATGGTCGGTGGATTTTATCAGTGTCATGGGCCTTAGACTGACAAGCATCCAGTATGCATATTTGGTGAAATTTTTTTAACCAAATGCAAACCATGTAACTTGGAAATTGCATGAAAAGAACCCACATAAAAGGAGAGCCAACTGCATTGGAATGTTTGACACAATGGATTTTTGGGTTGATATTGAATAGGAAAGCTAGATTCACAACAGTTTGGTTGCATATGGTTGAAAGATTATAGTAGAACAATAGGTAAAGATCATCTATGGGTCATCATCCATCAAGAAATATGATAGCTTCAGAAATACCTGCATGTCGAAACATGTGTTTCACACAATTCCATTTCATTCAATATGGGTACCCTGGTTATTGAACAATGTGGAACTTTCTGGGTATTGACATAAGGGTTAAAAAGAGATGATCTCTAGCAACTAGACAAGAGAAAAATTAAATCATTATGTGTTCAATCATTACTAGACCTATAATATAAATGTAAAGTACATTTGTGGAGTGAAAAAATGAAAATTGAAACACCAAAATGCTGCAATATCCCTCATTTCTTCCAAACTATGAAAATTTTTTTGAGAGAAAACCTTACATGATAGAAAAAAATCAATTGCGTTTTTGGAATCAGCACACCTAATAATATAAAAATCAGTGATCAAAAGTAAAACAATTTTTAAAAAGTATTTTTTGCAGGCCTGTGTAATTACTGCTGCTACTTACAAATAATGAAAATTAATAAGAGAAAAAATAAACATTGAGAAGTGCTGACAGTATATGCATGATATCACACCCTGTGTGATTCAGACATGGCCAAAAAAAATTCGTTTCAGCAGCACTGCTTGTATTGCAAGACATTGCTCATTAATCAAGTTAAAATATTTTTAAAAAATATTTCTCATCAAGCAAAACTCTTGTAGATCAAGTTACTCACAAATCAAGGTTTCACTGTATTTGCAAATGTTTTTGAAAATGACTCATTAAAAATGTTTGCAGCTATAAGGCTATCATTAAGCCATATAGCGAAGTTTCCTGACCTGTGCTTAATGGCTGGAACCCTATAACCCCCTTTCTACACTTTTTGAGGTACCACCAGAAAGCTTTCTGATTGCTTTTGAGCCTTTCCTCTTTTCCTGGCTTCCTTATGAGGACCTCACTATCTGAATCCCACCCCCTCCTAAATATATTTCTGAATTCTCTGCCTATGCAAAGCTGCCTTTTAGTGAGCTGCATATGAAAATACTCTTATGAGAAAATTACTTTAACCATAAAACTACCATTATCATAATCATATTCTTCAAACCCTTAACCCAATAACTGTCATGATTAGGCCCTTCTCTCCTATTTTCATCACATGCCCATACTAAATGAGTTTGTATCCTGCCACTTGCATTCACTTTTAGTGGTTTTATCCCACTGCCCAACACTCTGAGCTGTATAGCATGGCTGCCATATGACAATTCTGTAAAACTTCTGCTTAAGGTTGATTGGTCCCCTTTGGCAGGACTGGTGTGATGTGGGTTATGTGTTCACTGGAATGCAATCCTGTACTTACTGAGGCCCTGCACCTTATGAAAATGTAAATTGTAAAGGTCCCACAAAAGCTATATATAGGGCTGTCAGGATGCAGGTTCAGTGTGTTGGATGGAACCTGGCCAAGTGTGCAGGCCTTATGAAAATGAAAATCGATTTTTCTATAAACGTCCCACAAAACTATTAGGAGAGGCATATTGCATTGGACACCAGTTCTCATCTGATCACTGAAGTTAAGAAATGCAACCCCAGCTGGTACTAACATGGATGGCCACTTTTGGCACACGGGCACATTGCATTATCATAGTGTCTGTGCATAACTGGTATGAACTGGTAAAAAAAAATTATGGGCTAAGGGCGAACCTTGATTTAACCTGACCCTCACTCTGAAGATTCCAGTATTTTCACATAGCATCTGCACCCTGGTAGAGAAATAATTAAATAACTCTTGAACTACCCTGGTATATACTTCCTGTATATGTAGTACTTCCCATCCTATCCCTCTTGGGACACTATCATATGCTTTCTTCAATGTTGGTGAGAGTGCCTGCATTACATTGAACATGTCAGTTCTTGTGTCATCACTGAAGTTAAGCAACTCAATCCCAGATGGTACTACCATGGGTGACCACTTGTGTGCACTAGACACTGCTGATAAAGAAATCATTGTAACAGCAAACTGCACAGACTGTATTACAACTACACAGTGTACAGGGCTCTAATTATCATAGGCTACTTATGTTAGAAATCCTAGTAAAGCCAGAGCAGGTCATTAGGTCGAAGGAGAGCAGGTCATCAGGTGGTGGAAACTACCCACAAAACAGAGGAATTTATACAATTGCACAGACAGGTAGACTGGGTAGACAGGAAGGGGCAGCAGATGTGGGACAGTGTCACCATAAAAATTAGAACTTGGGGAAAAGCCATTCTGGGGCAGGGTAGAGTAGGAGGCACAGTCCAGGGAAACAGGCAGACATGGTGGTGGAATGAGGAGTATCTTGAACAATAAGGTAGAAACAGCCATTAAGCAAAAGATGGCCACTTCCCTCAGGTAGTGGTAAATAGGGGACCAGGAGCCTAAGACAATATAGGCAGGCCAAGACCACCACTAGGAGGATCATAGCCCTGGGCAAGCACCAGAAGTACAAGGCCCTCTATCAGCAGTTAGGGAAAAGAAGGGGATGTTTTCAAACTTACCAAGGCTAGAAATAGGGCAGCTAAAGATATACTCAAGCAATAACAGTGAAGGTAGGGCCCTGCTCTCCCTGCCAGAGGTAAATATGAGGTGGGAAGAGTACTTCCAATTGATCTTGAATATGTTAAGGTTATACATCTTTATATTTCCCCAAATTCACTTTTTCTGCCAAATTAGTTTCATTTCCCTGCGAAGTTCATCACCAATGTCAGCTATATATAATGATTTAAGCATCAAATGTACACATAAAATTTTATTTCAAAGAAAAGAATTAAAGTTAACATTACTATTAGCTACATAAATTATATAATTACTATAAGTTAAATTGTTAGCATGTAATTTATCTAATGCATTGCTAAGTGTATATAAGAATTTATATAAAACTTCTTAATTTCAAATAGAAAAATTATTAAGAGGGTTTCGTAAAAGAGATTTTCATCCTTAATTGAATCTTCTTTGGAGTGTTCTTCCTGGGTTCAGATTCTGGTAGGATATCTTCTTGACTGTGGCTATCCTTCTTTTCTTGTAGATGTTGCAGCTCTGCTGCCTTGAATTGTACTCTCCATCTGTCAGTACTCTCCTGGATGACTTTGTACAGTTGTGTGTTTAGATGACCCTTTCATCTCCTTGTATACTTCTTCTCAAGGTAATAAATGAAAGTGAATCATCCTGACAGATGGTTTTGCAATTAAAAGGTGCTTCACAAATTTAAATATAGTTCTTTAAAATGGTAGTCATTTTCCTTATCTGTTATTTCCTTTTATGGTCTTCCAAAAATGAAGAGAGAAAGAGAGGGGAACAGTTTTCTATTTTAAGAGACCTGGCTATTTTTTATTTGACTTTTTGGTTCTTCTTCTGGAAGAGTTTGGGCAGTTGATAATCCTGACAGATGTTTTTCTAATTTAAAGGTGCTTCACCCAAGTAAAATAAAGTTTCAAAGTAACAGTAGTTTTCCATCTGCTACCAAGTTAAATATAGCTTAAAAGTATTTTTATTTTTCCATTAGCTACCAGGTTAAGCATAATTTTTAAAAGAGGTAGTCATTTTTCTATCTGCCATTTTCTTTTATGGTCACCTGAAAGAAAGAAAAGGGACAGTTTTTGCTCTTTAAAATGGCTTGAGTCCTTCTTCTTAGGGTCTTTTGAGCAGTTGACAAATGTAGCAGGGGAAGATGAAGATCCCACCACCTATCCTGCATTGGCAGGGGGTGGACTATGTAAAAGAGGAGGAAGTAGCCAGGTACTTAGGAAAATGAAAGGTTGGAAAGCTCTAGGGTCAGCTACATAGTGCTTCCCTAAGATTGTCAACTACACAGTGCTGCACCAAGATTGTCAGCTTCCTGGACTACAATTGTCAACTGCAATGCACTACACAAAAAAACAGCAACCAATGTTCAAAAGGGAGTACAATCACCAATGCAGAATAAAAGCAATCAATTCCAATTTTTAATTACATTCACCATTCAAACCTTATATCTTATTCTCTCTATATAAACTATAATAAAATTTGGATCTGCTTTTCCAAGAAAAGAAAAAGATCTTAAGACAGTAAAAAAGAAAAGAAAAAGACCCCCCATCTTGACCCAGAAAGAAACATATAAAAGAAGATGCAGAGATCTTAAAGATGTTTCCCCCCTGAGCACTTTTACCCACCAAGCTTTCACCCCCACACATTTTGCCCCTTGGACATTTCATTTTGAAAATTTCACCCCCTTTTGAAAACTGAATACATGAACTCTAGGTCCACTTCTCTAATTTCTATTATGTCTGGCCACAACACAATTATATGACATTTTGTTTAAATGCATTTCAAATATAATTTAAATTTGAAAGCAATTTAATTTGAAAACAAAGTGCTGCTTCAAGGGGTGGCAATTTGTTTTTTTGTCCAAGGTGGCATAATTGCTAGAGCATGTGCTGATCATGGTCAAGCATGCAATTATCTCATCAATAACAAGTTTTCTTGTAGCATTTTAACTGATGTATTCTATGGTAAGCAGATGACAGTTCAACTGTACAATGTGCAAACACTGCATGCCATTACATTAAATTTAATTTCAACGCACACATTAGGGAGATTCAGCACTAGGTAAAACATATGCATGCAGCAGTGTCAGAACACCATGTGATTAATATATGCTAAATGGTTAAAAACGAATTTTTGCACAACGATGCCACAACAACTTACAATTTAGCTATGAGCGCCACCTAATGATTTGTGAAAAGAAACGTGAAAAACATACCGGTATTTAAAAGAAAATCAACAGGTAAAATGGAGCATCCCAAAGATTACTTTCAAACTTTGGGTTAACATTAAGTACTTCTTTTATCAAGCATATATCCAAAAATGGAGTAAAAATGCAAACGTTTGACTTTTCCCCCTTCACTCATGTTTCAAATGCTATGCTAAATCGTATGGTCCTCCACAGGTCATGTAAATCATATATCCAATTGTACTTTCTCTGTATCTCAAGCTAGTGTTTGCACCTGCACGTTTCCATTTTTGTCTGCTAACTGTGACGTACATTTCAAAAAACGCATTGCTAAATCTCCCTACTGCCAATTGTATGCCAGATTTACACTAAATACCTTTTCATTTCTGCATGTGTTATATGCCATCAGTCAATATATGGCGCTCCTGTATCACCCATTACATTTTAAGTTTTGAGGATCATTACAAGAAAATTGTTTTTTTGTTACTAACAGTCCATTGGTCGCATGGTCTGCATATGTTTTTCCATGCATTTATTGATGCTACAAGAAAACTCCCTACTGGTAGGGAATTTTCGGTAGGGTTCATCGGTAGGGAACTGCAGGGAAGGGTGACTGCAATAAGTTCAAAGACGAAAAACTGGAGATATGGAAATGATATAGGTCTGTATCATTACCTAAATAATATTGAGTGGGACCGCCTTTGGAGACTTACATCCCCATCTGAGATGTTTGAAACTTTCCAGTCTATATTACAATTGGGGCTTGATGGTTACATTCCTTATATATCTGACAGGGTGGTGGATGAAAGGTACCTGTTTTGGTTCAGTAGGAAGCTGATTTACACAATAAATACCAAAAGGAAACAATATTACGCCATTATAAGAAGAACCCTACCATGTATCGTTATGCCAGATTTTCAAAACTTCAGGCTGAGGTGAAATGGCTGATTAGGCATGATTAAGGCAAATTTTTAGACTATCTTTCTTCATTGGTTCATTCTCTTTCTCAATTCTGGCATTTATATCAGCGCTATACTGGCAAGTTGGACCCTGATTTCACAATTCTCCATAACAAGACCTTATTAACTGAGCCAGGGGGGATTTGCTCATTGCTAGGTACTTTCTTTGCAACCATAGGTTCTGACTCTCCCATTACTTCATGTATCTCCCAGTACCCCTATATACTTCCAGAATCTTCTTGTATTTTGCATATTACAAACTTCAGCACAGAGGAAGTACGTGAAGCGATTGACCAGTTAAAACCATCTTTTAACCCTGGTCCAGATATTTTTCCACCTACACTCTGGAGGGCTTACAAGGATATACTAGCACCTGTTTTGTCAACACTGTACTCATGTTGCTTGTCTAATAATTTCATTCCTCAATTATGGAAATCATCTTTGATAATTCCAAATCTTAAATCTGGGTCTAAACACCTCTGTTCCAATTATAGACCTATTGCAAATATTTCACCTGTGACCAAGATATTGGAAAAAGTCTTACTAGGGCATCTTCAGCCTTGGGCACATGGTTTCCTTAATGAGGCACAGCATGGATTTATGCCCAGAAAGTCAACAGAATCAAATCTTCTTTGTTATGTATCTCAGATCCAGGATGCTTTTAGTGTGAGATCCCAGGTAGACACAATATACTTGGATCTCTCACAGGCTTTTGATAGGGTCCCAAGGAATCTACTATTGTGGAAGCTAGCTCAATATGGGTGCTCATCACTGGTTTGCACTTTTATTGGCAACTATTTATCAGGTCACCTCAACACTATTATGCTTGGTAACTTTGTTTCCCCTACAAATTATACAACAGTTTCTGGTGTACCACAAGGCAGCACTTTGAGCCCTTTGCTTTTTTCTATCTTTCTTAATGACTTATTTAACTCCATTTCACCTCTAAATATAATTTTAGGTTTTGCAGACGATCTTAAGTTGTCAAAGGAAATATCTAGTCTAAATGATCCTCCCATACTTCAACTTGGCCTCTCTCAACTGGAAAATTGGCTGGAGTGCAATGGGTTAGTTTTAAATAGGTCTAAGTCTGCTATGATATCATTTACATGAAGGCATCACCCTATTCTATGTACTTATTTTTTTTAAAAAATCAGTCTCCTGTGGGTAGGGTGGGTTGTATTAAGGATTTAGGGTCGATGATAAATCAAAAGTTAACATTTGCTTGCCATGCACAGCATGTATTACTCAGTTTAAGGTGCTGTTTTAAAACTATTAATAATTTGAGAGGTACACTATGGCACCCAACATTAAGGAAATATTTAGTAAAATTTTTGGCAGCACCAAAAATTTTTTATAATTTGAATTGTTGGGGTGTATGTGCTCCTTCACATTGGGGACCTATTGCTAAATTATTTAATAAAATGATAACAGGGAATACTCTGGCTATTGGTCAGGCCTGGATGTGTCATTCCAGCTGTTATGGGCCCTCATTCTTTACCCCAAGGAAGTTCCATTATATCTGGTAGTAACACTAAACAGTTAGGGTTTGAAAAAGTAGTCATTTATTTTAGACTGCTATTGGTTCACCAAATATTTACAGGTAGACTAAAATGTCCAGAGCTTTTATCTCGCTTGCATTTTAGAGTTCCCCACAAGAGTAGGGAGGAACTGTAATTTATTCTTTAATTTTGCACATCTGGCATCTCCTATTGAGATGGCACAAATGTCTTTCAATAGACTACAATTCACAATAAATGACTTGCTGCTATCATATAGATTATTCAAGGCAAAATTATACCAAGTCCTTTAAGATATATCTTTATTTAGGAGTCTTGACAGTCTTAGACTATATTCTATATCTTCCTGGTTTACTATTTGACATTTTAAGCAATTATTCCCTTTTTAATATTTGCCCCCCAAACCCCATACCCATCCCACTCAATCTTGTTTAGGCTAGTCCTGTTTGATTGAGTTAATCCTAATTAATGAAATGAAATGAAACGTTGATCCTACTTACTTTATCTCTTGCACCTTTTTCACCAGTTTACTCCTTGAAAGTATGTCCCTGTGCTTCCCAATTGAAAGCTAAACACTCTGTCTTCATGTTAATCTTTAGCCCACCTTTTTCTATGACTTGTCTGGCATCATTTAGGCCCTTCTCTATTTGTTCCCTGCAGTCCCTAACTTTTCTGATATCATCTGCAAATGCCAGGCACTGAGGGCCCAGTCACCTACCCCCATAAGCAGCCCATCCAAAACCAGGATGAAAAGGTATGGGCTAAGTGTTGAACCTTGGTGCACCCTAACTTTCTCTGGAAAGCACCCAGTATTCCCTCAATATGTCCTTGCCCTGGCTGTGGAGCTGTCATACATATCATGGATTATTCTAATGATCCCTTCCTCTACACCCCTTTTTCACAACATTTCCCAAACTACTGGTTGTTACAATGTCAAAGGCCTTCTCTTGGTCAATAAAGATGACATGGAGGTCTTTCTTTGCTGCCCTATACTTTTCTACCATCTACCTCAGAATGAAGATGTGCAGCCTAATTCAAATTCCAGGTTATCAGGTGCTCTGAACCTATTTTTGGAACAGTTGTACTATAATGGATTGGAACAGATTGTGACAATGCCTACACATGATAAAGGGGGAATTTTAGATTTAGTATTTACAAATGTGCCCAGCTCTATCAACACTGTAGAGTGCATTGAAGGAATTAGTGACCATGCAGGGGTAAGGGTGAACATAGCTAAAAGGTTACCTAGAAAGTTGGCTCCAGACAGGGTGGCATACCAATACAATAAGGCAAATTGGGAATATTTTAAATCATATCTAGAATATAAGTTAAATGATTTTTATACCATTGTTAATAACTGTGGTGTTGAGGAATCTTGGCAATGATTCCTAGCCCTCATAGAGAAGGGCAAGCAGCTAGCTGTCCCCACTAAGATTATAAGGAATAATACTTTTCCTCAATGGTATACAAAAGAGGTGAAGGTAGCTTTGCGGAATCAGCGAAAGGCTAGGAATGCACTTAGGAGAGGGAGGGATGCCAATACTGAGTTAGTTTATAAGAAGGCCCGGAAAATGGTTAAAGTGTATATGAAGAAGGCTTACAAGAATTTTCATGAAAACATATTGGGAGACAGGCTTAAGAAAAATCCAAAAGCTTTCTGGGGGTATCTGAAGAGGTGTAGGAAAGAGAGTTATAGGGATACAGTGGTTAAAGATAGTTCAGGAAATGTAGTTAAGGATAGTCTTATGAGTAGGATAGGATGATAAGGATAGTCTTAAGGATAGTCTTATGAGTCTCCAGTAGGAGGAACTTCCAGCTGGTACTTGATAGTGATTCTCCAGGGAGAATGGATGAGGTTACTATAACTAGGGTGGGAATTGAGTAACTACTACACAAATCAGTGGTTCATAAGGCTGCAGGTCCTGATGGCATTTCTCCATATATTATGCAGCGACTTTCAGGGATACTTAGCTATTACCTGGTGGAAATATTTAGAAAGTCATTAGACATGGGTATTGTTCCATCATCATGGAAACTGGCTAATGTGGTACCAATTTTTAAGTCAGGAGACACAGCAGACCCTAAGTGCTATAGACCTGTTTCATTAACGAGTTCTGTATCCAAGGTTTTTGAACACATCCTATTCTCCTCTATTATGGGATATCTGGAAAAGAATGGCATCCTTAGCAACAATCAGCATGGATTTAGGAAAGGGAGGTCATGTGACACCCAAATGGCTTGCTTGATAAGATTATATTCAAAGGGCTTTAGACAACAGAAAGCAGGTTGATGTTGTATTCTTAGACTTTGAACAGGCTTTTGTCATGGTGCCCCATGATAAGCTGATTTCAAAAATGTCAAGTCTAGGGATACATAGTAAGGTTACTCAGTGGGTAAGGTCATATCTGCTTGATAGGCAACAGAGGGTAATGTACAAGGGTAGTGCATCTGAATGGAAACCAGCCACATCAGGGGTACCTCAGGGAAGTGTTTTGGGTCCTTTGTTGTACATTCTCTATGTGAATGATATAGGATTTGACATTAGTTCCTTCCTTGAACTATTTGCAGATGACACATGTACTGCCCGGGTGTTAGATGAGGGGTTATCATCCTGTACACAATTACAACAGGATCTCAATAAGATTTACAATTGGTGTGTAAAATGGGAACTGCCATTGAATCTGAAAAAGTGTAGGATTATTACAATATCTAGATCTAGGGAGCTACTTGGCTTTGATTACTATATAGGTGGAGTTAGGGTTGAGAGAGTTGGCACCCATAAGCATCTTGGAATAATTTTAAATAACCAAGGTACCTGGAAGGATCATATAAATAAATTAGTTGGGAGGGCTGGTCAATTCCTCCGTCTGATTAGTAGGGTCCTTCGGGACAGCACAAGGGAGGTGAGGGAAACGGCATATATTTCAATGGTGTGACCAATTATGGAGTATGGTAGTCCAATTTGGTTTCCCTTCAGGCAGGAATTATCTTGGGAGATTGAAAGGATACAGAGGAGGGCAGCAAGAATTGTATTCCACAGGTTTTCTCACAGGGATAGTGTGTCTGACATGATCAGGGAACTAGGTTGGGAAACACTAAGCCAGTGGCGAATATCTCACAGCATAAGTCTGTTTATCAGACTGCTGCTGCTGGGGTGTGATGGACCTCTGGTGGGATATGTGTCCCCTGCTAATTACAAAGGGAGAAAGGATCATTTGTATAAATTGAAGGAGATTAGGGCACAGACAGACACATATTACTGGTCTTTCTTACCAAGGACCATTCAACAATGGAATGGCCTTGGAAAGGATAAGGTGGAGGGCCTAATAAAAAGCCACCCTACCATTACTAGTGTTGTAGCGGGATCACAGGAATTTAAGCCTGGGGTTTTGGGAGCTTTTTGGTAATATATGTAAGAATGACAGTTGGTCTGTCCACTGCCATATTGGCCAAATAAGGCTGCTTGCAGTGTTGTGAATTAGAATTAGAAGATTGGCTCCATTGTGGACCTACCTGGCATAAACCCAAACTGATTTCCAATGGACACCAGTTCCATCCCAAAGGCAACCTTCCATCACTCTCTCCCAGAGTTTCTAGGAATTGCTCATTATCTTTATACCTCTATAGTTACTGCAATCCTGGATATCCCCTTTGCCCTTGAAGAGAGGTACTATCCAACTCTCCCACCATGCGGATGGTATTTTATCTCCACTAGCTATCTTGCTGAAAAGTTCACTAACCCCCTGGTACATGTTGTCCCTAAGCTGTGCCCCACTTGGATGGGGATTCTGTCTGGGCCTACAGCTTTTCAGCCTTTCATCTTCCTCAGTGCCCCAGCTACTTACTCCTCAGTAACACTGTCCACAACCCCTGCCAATGCAAGATAGGTGAAGAGGTCCTCCTCTCCTCCCGCTGCACTCATGAGGTTCTGGAAGTACTCTTCCCACCTGCACCTTACCCCCTGTGGGGAGAGCAGGATCCTAACCTCTCTATCCTTCACTGTTATGGCTTGGGGTATATCTTTAGTGGCCCTATCCCTCACCTTGGCCAGCTTGAAAACCTCTCTCTCCCTTTGTCCCTAACTGCTCATAGAGGGCCTCATATTTCTGGTGCTTGGCCAAGGCAATGATCCTCCTAGCAGTGGTCTTGGCCTGCCTATATTGAGTCTTTGATTCCTAGTCCCCCATCTCCTGCCATCTGTGGAAAGCAGCCATCTTTTGCTTGATGGCTGCTTCTACCTTCTCATTCCACCACCAAGTGTGCCTGTCACCCTTGACTGTGCCATCTACTCTGCCCTGCCCCAAAATGGTTTTCCCACAAGTTCTAATTTTCCTGGCTACCCTGTCCCCACATGGCATCAGCTGTCCCTTCCCAATTCTAGTTTACCTGCCTGTGCACTTCTTGTATAAATTCCTCAGTTTTTTCAGGTAGTTTCCACCACCTGATGACCTGTTCTGCTTTCCAGGAATGTGCCTTGCCTGCCGCCTTCACTAGGATATCTATCATAAATAGCCTATGGCCACATTCTTTTTGGAGATTTTCACTGAGGAGTGCCCAGCAATCATGGACATCTGAGCTATGCCTCCCTCTAACCATAAAGAAATCTACCTGTGACATCCCTTGTGGTGACTGGTATGTTATTAGGTGCTTGTCCCTCTTCCTAAACTAGGTACAGTAAAACCCCAATTATCTGGCATCCTTGGGTTGTTGTTGTTTGTTGGAGTTTAAGGTCCCGTCAACTACGAGGTCATTAGAGACCAGTCCACTGTATAGTTCTAATGCATATACTGCCCAGCACTACACTAATGAGACGATTATTGGGAATTAGCAGTACCCAGCTTTCCTGAGCGACCACCCATGTCAGTACTAACTGGGCTTGCATTGCTTAACTTCAGTGATCAGACGAGAACTGGTGTGTCCAATGCAACTCGCCGCTCCCGGCATCCTTGGGACCAACCAACTGAATTTTGCCGGACAACTGAATTTTCCAGATAACTGAAGCACTCATATATTGAAGGGTGTATCAAATGAACAGTGTTTCAAAAAGGATGAATACCCCTTCCCTGGTCTACAAAATGAGAGAAAAATCCACATTCATCTCAACTTTTTTAAGAACACATCAACAAATGCACCTACTATACATGCCTTTTCCATTTACAACACAATAGTCTTAAAAAATTAGTGTTGAAAGGTGTGAATACAGGCAAAGTTATTTGTTTCAAAATCATATCACTTTTGCACAATTTCCCACCTTTTGTCCTCATCATACTGGTCTTTGAGCATAAAAAATCATTAGAAACATTTTGATACAAAGTTATTAATGATTAGGCTACTCACAGGCAAGGAGATAGAGCTACCTGTTAGGAGGTGCCAGGGTGAACTTTTGGGGGCCAGGTTCAAAAATATTTTACAGGGCCTTCTGTGGGGGAAAACATTTTACATTTGATACGTTTTCATAAAGCCTGTGTGTTGGACCAGGTTCCAGAAAATGCACTGCAGAGAGCTGTATAAGTGCATCAGTTGACATACTGTATACATATTTTTTGAGAGGTTGTGATAAATTTGAAGTTCTGGCTCAATTTCTAGAAAAATTGATAATGCATTGATAGTATTTCAAAGAAATATTTGCATTTTGTACATCTTGATATAAGAGAAATCCAGTATGTCTAGTACTCTATGTTATTTTTTTAAATATTAAGAGCAGTCATATATGTGAACACATTATACAGAATCGATATATTTGGAAACATCTTGAATACCAGTTTGCTTGAATAATTTATTTGTCTCACTTTGTAAAAGTATTGCATTGCATTATAATTGTAAAATGATTCCCACTTGACTGCACCAAGTCCTTCAATTCTGGTTGGAAACCCACCTTTGTGGGTTCATCCAGACCTGCCTTGGGGACATATGTGCTAATGAGGTGCAGTGCTACTCACCAAACCACTGTAACCACTAAACCCACCCCATTCCATCCCCCTTCACTTGCTGTGTATATGAGCTTGTACCAATCCCCAAGGGCTTTAGGGTATTTACTAATTCCCCTGTTTTTTCCTGTAAGGGTCCCCACATTCCAAGTTCCTAATCTAAGGGTTGCCCCTATGCTTACAGAACGTGCCCTGGCTGTGGCACCCCAACCAGGCATCTGGAACCTGCAGGATCATTGGCACTGCTTGCCATGAGGGATGCCAGCCTACCCCATTGAGGATGCCTGGCATGCTATCTGCTGCAGGGTCCAAGTTCCCAACCATGAATAACAATGCCCTAAATTTAAAAGTTAAATTTTCTAAGCTACAAGCACTGTTTGACATTTGAAATAAAAAGTTTATTCAGCTTGGAGTTTCTTCATCCGTTGGTTCCTTACGTTTTTCCTTACTCTGCAAAGACATTTATTAGAGGAAAAACTGTGAGATTTAATGTTAAACTTTAATGTTTGGTATTTATTTAAATTTAATCCATATGGTGGTGCTAGCATTGAAATTCAGAGGATAGGTCTAGGCTTCAGGAGACTCACCAACCAGAAAAAAGTTTGTTTACCTGACGATAATTGGAAATTTTTCAGAACACGTCTACTTCAGTTGAATTCAAATGACTAGCCAACAATGCAAATGATGAATTCAAATGTCAGCCAGTGTTGGATGACGTTCCAAGCAAAGGCCAGTCACACATGCACATGGTTTTACCAGTGAACAGAGCAGGGAAACAATAAGGAGTTTGTAATTGTAAATGCTTGTAATTCTAAACCTCATCATGGTCTCATGTTTCGTTTCCTGCTACTTCCATGTATGTACTGTCATGGCATGAGAATGGAGACATTTTTCATTGAGGTCTGGTAGTTTATTTGCTTGAATTTCCAAAAAAAGCCACCACTTTCCTGAAAATTTGCTCAGGCCCTCCAAGCTATGCCTCAGCATATAATGCTCTGGGAGACAGTAATAGAAGGTCACCTTTGGGATCAAAGTAATGTTTGAGGAAACCAGTTTGGGTTCATGCCTACTAGGCCCACAATGGAACCAATCTTCATCACAAGAGCAGACGAAACACACAGAAATAGAGGACATCAGTGCACAATTATGTTGGGAGGGAGTTCAGGAATGAGTGTAAAAGTGCAGCTGACAAGCAGTCAATGCTCATGCATGCATAGCATAATAATAAAAGTTTACTAAAATAAAATGGGTCAGGTCCCCCTTTTTTATTGATGCAACCAGAAGGTATAAAAGGAGATGAAACTTCAAATCAAAACAGAGAGAAAAAAATAAGAATGAAATGCTGCAGGACAAAGGATAGATTGTGATTCTGTGAAACAAAGACAGAAAGAACTTAGAAAAATAGTAAAAGTCAAAAGGACTTGGACTTGATAAAAATCAAACCTACCTGAAGGAATATCTCTGTTGGGAACTCCTACTTACCAAAAACCAATGAACTCCAACAAGTGAGAACTCCAGAGGCAGCCATCTTGGATTACCATGACGTTGCTGTAAACAACCTGTCAGTGATGCCAGTCAACCGTTCTGAACAGTGCCATCAATAGGTAGGACAAAAATTCCTTGTTTTCTTTATTAAATCCCTGAGGATGCAGTGGCGGGTAATCCTACAGTTTAGGAGACCAAATTAAGTGACCGCTAGTGGCGCACAATACCACCCCTAAACTGCAGGATTAGAGTTGGGCATATATCTCGGCCTGAAATAACAGAACTGTACAGTATGTTCGTAGCTATACGAGATCATTCACAGAAACAATTTGTTTTCGCATTGACCTTTACTACCATCTTTCGGTCCCCCGGCCTTCTCCCCGCGAACAAGATACATATCGTTTCTGTGAATGATCTCGTGTAGCCAAGAATATCCCATTTGTACGAATCTACTTTTTCGAAACAGAAAAATCGTCGCGAGACAAATGGTTTCAACTAAAGTGAAATCGTCTGCTAAATGCAAACAGTCTCAATACTCCATACGTGGTGGTAATTTGCGCCAACTAGCGGATATAATTTGGTTCCCTAAACTGTAGGATTACCCAGTGGCGTACCAAGGGTATTCTGTGCCCGTGGACAAAGACCAAAATCTGCGCCCTCTGGCACCTGCTAAGCACATTTTTGTTATATATTTTTGCACCCTCCGTCTTCTGCGCCTGAGGAGATCTGCCCCCCTTCCCCCCCCCTAGTTACGCCACTGTGAGGATGGGACCAGCTAAGTTTTTGATCCAAAAAATTGGAAAGAAGAGAAGAAAAGGAAAGAGGCAGTAAACTAATCCGAATCTTTCTTTTACAGTATCCAGCTATCTAGAAACCCTCTAGAAGTTCATTTTCACTTTCATTAAATTGTGAAACTGCATGAATTATAAAGAATTTTGTTTTTTGTTTTACTTTTATTGGTATTCCTCTTATAGTGGTGTTAAAAAGAGTTTCCCCACTATTTGGTTTGTTGTTTGTTAAATGCTCAGTTTACTAGTTAAAGCGCTTTTCTCTCATAATACCCTAACATTTATATGTATGTTTCTTAGTTAACAGTATTGTTATTATTATTATCTTAGTTGAGGCAGGAAGGGAGTTATCAGCGTCATTTCCTGGCTCACATGTTTGGCAATCAAATAAAATCGATTATAATATCAATCCTGTGTGGAAGTTACTTCGCTTTTATGCCTGGTTGCATCTGTGATATGAACACCTACAGTTAAAATGACCAAACCCTGGGTAAGGGGGAGACTACACACTGGAGGGAACACTATAACTGCTCTAACACATACAACCATGCATGAACCTGGTACAAAACAAACCAAACATAATACAATTGAGTAAAAGTGCAGTAAAACCCTGCTATAATGCTCTCAGATGTTATGAATGGTTTCCAAGGTCCTGGCAAAAGAATAGGAGTTTGCATTGTAAAAAGTTTGGATATAACGAATTTCCTGGTAATAACGATGAAAAGTTATAAAAGTTTGGGTAATTTGGTTTGATATAACGAATGATGGACCTTATAAATAATTTTCATTTATAGATTTAACACAAACTCCTACTCAATGGTCACCATAATGGTCGCCACCATACTCTCATTCTGCCTGTTTCAAGGTCGGGTATGCAGGTTCTAGCCCTACACACCTGCCTATCTCCCCCATGACCCCCCATTCACCCCACCATTACCATATCCTCTCCCTCTGCAGGAATTAGATAGGCTGGAGAAATACTCTCCCCACTCCTTAACCTCAGAAGGATGTAACAGGACTCTACCTTTTGTATCCTTCACTGTTATGGCTCAGGGTAAATCTTTATCACCCTATCCCTGGTCTTGGCCAGTCTACATTCTTTCTTCATCCCATCCTTCATCTCTATCATAGAGGACCCCATACTTCTGGTGTATGACCAGTAGCATATTTTAGAATCATGGTCCCCTATCTCCATCCACCTATGGAATGCAGCCTTTTATTGTTTGGTGGCTGCCTCTATTGCATTATTCCACCACTATGTCTGCCAGCCCTGTAGTGTACCTTCTAATCTAGCCTCACCTAAAATGGCTTCCCCACATTTTCTGAATTTTCTGGCGAAACTGTCCCACACTGCATCCAAGTTGCATTGGAGTGCAGTCAAGTTGTGTTGGACACACCAGTTCTCGTGAGATCACTGAAGTCCTGCAGTGCAAGCCCACGTTAGTACCAACTTGGGTGGTTGATAGAGAACGTTGGGTGTTGCAAATTTCCCTTCTCCTTCTGTCTCTCACCTTCCTCCTCATCTCCTGTGAGCAACCTTTTAAGGGTTCACCCTTTTATGGCTGCTTGGCTTAATCCACAACCCATGAAATCAATCCAGTTGTCTCTTCCAAATCCCAGTCTACTTGCCCATCTACTTCCTGCATGAATTCCTGTTTGCCAAACTACCAAAACTACAATTTCTTGATATTTGGGGTAATATCACAGACTACTGATTAGCTATCTAGGGTTAAAAACAGCTTTCCTGGTTGTAACGAATTCCTGGCTATAACAAATGTGATTGCAATCCCCTACAAATTCGTTATAGTGGGGTTTTACTGTATTAAAAAAGTCAAACAACTAAGTACATAATTAATCATTTAGTAGTACATTTCAATAAATTAAAGTTCTAATTCTTGATAGAATGGGTCATGGAAAACATTGCACACCTCAGGCAAGAAGTTTAATTAAAAAGTTAATTGCCAATAGAAAAACCAATAAAGAAGTTCAACAAACTATTGGTTGTTCAGCCAGCTCCATGGGAGAAAAAAGACAAATATAAGCATGCACTGTTAGCGCCATCACTATTACTTCTAAAGAAAAAGATCGTTTTAAATCATCAAATCAAACAAGAGCTTCATCTTTCAATTAGCACTTCAACAGTTAGATGACAACTTTCAGAAGCTGGTTTGAAAGGTATATGTCCAAGAGAGGTACCTCAATTAGCCCCAAAACACATTAAGAACAGGCTCCGGTTTGCAAAAGATCATGTTGAGTGGCCAACAACAAAATTGCATAACATTTTATGATCCAATGAATCAGAAGTTATGGTGATTGACTGTAATGCTTCCCAAAAGTGGTAACAAGACCTAGGAATAGTGTCTTCTGTCCTCAGTACACATCAAAGAATGTAAAATTTCATGGAGGCAATAGGGTGTATGTTTAATGGTATGGTGTTGGTGCAAGCTAATTCTTACAGTAGCATACTGCTAAATACTATGCTGCCATTTGCTGAAGAAAAAATGCCTTTAAGATGGGTATATGAGCAATATCATAATCCTAAACACACCTCCAAAGAAGGAATAGCATGGTTTGAGGAGCAATGTGTGGTAGAAATGGCTTGGCCTGCCAAATCCCATGACCTCAATTCAATTGAGCACTTGTGGATTGATGTGAAAATGGCAGTTCATGATGCTAATCCTCAAAATTTGTAGGATGTATGGGAGTTGACCCAAACAGCATGGAAAGCACTTCCAATTGAAAGATGTCAAAAATTAATTGATTCAATTCCATGCAGGTGTACTGCTGTCCTGAAAAATAAAGGTAGTTTCTTTAATATACTGCTATTTTAATGCACTACTTAAAATTACCATAAATTTCCTTTATTTCATTAATACATGTAAATTAATGTATGTATATCTAAAAATTGGTGTAAACATTAATATCATCATACACTTATCCCACCTATGGCAGGGCCAGGTCTGCAAGTTCTAATCCTCCACTCCCACTTATACCCTGCAAGGCTCCCATCCACCCCACACACATAACCATGTCTTCTCTGTTTTTCATCTCCTCCTTCTCCTGATGCCCCTTTTTTTGTTGTTTGTTGGAGTTTAAGGTCCCGTCAACTACGAGGTCATTAGAGACCCGTCCACTGTATAGTTCTAATGCATATACTGCACAGACACTACACTAATGCGACGATTATTGGGTATTAGCAGTACCCAGCTTTCCCGAGCGACCACCCATGTCAGCACTAACTGGGCTTGCGTTGCTTAACTTCAGTGATCAGACGAGAACTGGTGTGTCCAACGCAACCCGCCACTCCCTTCCTGATGCCCCCAACCACCTGCTGCCCCATAATGTACCTGATCAGTTCCACCTACTCATTCTTTTGCATCACATGCCCAACCACCTCAACCTATTTTCTCTCATATCCACAATGTTGCCCACCCCCAAGCCACTTCTAACATACTCTTTGTGGACTTAGCACATGACACCCAACTCGTGTAGTACAGCTTTTGCATCTTGGCCACTTGCATTCTCCTCTCATGTTTCTTCCTCACTGACCAACACTCAGAGTTATATAGGCCAAACTACTTTTGTAAACTTTACCTTTAGTTGGAATCCAGTGGTCACAGGGCACTCTACTTGCCTGTCTCCACTTTATCCATCCTGTATTTATTCTATGGGTAACATCTGAGTCAATTTCACCATTGCTTTGAAATACCAAAACTTATGCACCACTGGTGTCACCCAGTTGGTTGTGACCACTCCAACTGAAAGCTAAGTACTCTGTTTTCTTCATGTTCACCTTTAGCCCCCCTCCCTTGCCATACCTGTAGTAATCCCCTGTAAGCCCTGCTGTGTAATACCTTGGGACTTTTCAAGCCTTCCTACATCATCAGCAAATACCATGCACTAAGGGGCCCATTCACCTACTCCCATCAACAGGTCATCCATTACCAGACCAAATGGATAAGGGCTCAGGGCTGATCATTGATGCAGGCCCACCTTAACCTGGAAGCCACAAGTGTTCACCATGCAGTGGTGGAACTGTCATACATATACTGTACTATTCTAATATGGGTAATCGTGTATTTTAATGGTTGGAATTATTTTGTCATTCTTAGCAGACGAAATGTGGCACTTCGGTCGGTATAGCTTCGTACAAATACTCGTTCTAGGGCCTGCTATGAAAACAATGTTAATGGGCCAATGAATTTCTTTTTTACCAGATGAGTATTACGAAATGTAAAGCATTGCATAAATCAAAAGCTTCCAGTTAAAATAACGAGAAATAAATGAGTCCAACACGCGTAATATCTCAGCAATATGTGCAGCAGGCCCTGGAACAAGTATTTTTATGAAGTTATACCGACCAAAGCGCCACATTTCATCTGCTAACAATGATGAAATAATTCTGACTGTTAAAATACATGATTACCTTAATATGTCCTTCATCTACCCCACTCTTTCTTAAAACTTCGCATACTACCTGTCTTGGGACACAATCATAGGCCTTCTCTAAGTCTATAAAGATTACATGCAGGTCCTTCTTTACAGCTGTATGCTTCTCCACCATCAGTTGTAGAATAAAGATGGGTTCCATTGTAGACCTACTGGCCATAAACCAAACTGAGTTCCTAGGACCCCAGTTCTGTTAGGTGACATTCTATGACCCTTTCCCACAGCTTCATAGAATGGCTCATTAGCTTAATGCCTGTATAGTTTCCACAGTCATGGGTGTCACCTTTGCCCTTGAACAGTGGAACAATCCAACTTACCTCCATGCTGTGGTCCCCAAGCTATGCCAAACATCAATGGGAATCTTATCCAGACCTACTGCTTTGTGATCTTTCATCCTTTGGAGGGTCCTGACTATTTCTGCCCCACTCACCCTGTCCACAGCTACTTAGGTGGCAGGTGGGTTGTCCATGACCCTTTCAGTGGTGTCCTCATTTAAGAGATTGTGGTAATATTCCTCCCACCTCTTCATTACCTCTGCTGGCTAGAAAGGGAACCCACCAATACTATCCTTGATTGCTATGGCTCTGCTAATATCCTTATGCATTATATCTTGGGTCTTGGCCAGCCAAAAACTTCCCTCTCACCTTCCTTGGTCTCTAAGCTTTCATATAAAGCCTCATACTTTTGGTGCTTGGTCTGGGCAATGGTTCTCCTAGCATGTTTCTCTGACTTTGAGTCCTGATCCCCCATCTCCTGCCACCTATGGAAAGCTCCCTTCTTCTGGTAGATGGCAGCTTCCACCTCCGCCATTCTCAACCAAGTCTGACTACCCAGGGAAAGCCTCCTACTCTATCTGTGCCAAACATGGTCTTTCCACATTGTCTAATCTTCCTGGCCACCCTGTTCCACATGGCATCAGCTGACCCTTCCCAATCCCATTCAATGTGGCTGAAAAATCTCCTGTCTGAATTCCAGTGTGTTTGGTTTCAACTTCCACCTCTTCTATGTTAACTTCTAGTTGCTTCCCTCATAGGTGCTTTCATCTTGAGCAAGTATGCCCACTTTCTTTCTGGTGTGGCTGCGTTCACATGTTTGATGCAAAATTCAAGATATCTGACTCCAAATAATATTTATTTAAAATTACTAACGACCTTTTACTAGATAACTAATTAATATTCATAACGTAATTAACCGAAATTGATAAGTTTATGCAATAACCTTGATGGCGCTTAATGGCGAAACGTGTATTTTGCAGCTTCACAAACGATCAACTGTTTCCTCTAAATTTTAAACTTCAAAACGAACTGGAATTCGAATAACATTCAAACTCTGCAGCTCTTGACAGCACGTTCAAGAACTGAAGAACATCAATCTGTAACCACTACACCAGCGTTTCCCAACCTGCTGGTTGGTGGTATGCAAAAAATAATCAATAATGGCGGACATAAAAATGTCGTCTCCTGACTTAAATTAGTTGCTCCTGCCGAGGTGGTTGGGACAGGGACGATGATTTTGAGGTTCGAGCACCATTGTAGGTGTTATAGTAAGGGTAGGTCTGGAGTGTGCATAACAATATCCAAGGAAATCTCATTCCACAGAGGCCTTATTGCTGGAAGTTAAAAGAGTATAATTTTTATTCTCATAATATTCTAGTTAAATCGAACATAAACTTTTAGGAAGCACAAGGTGTTACTTTTGTCAACAATGGTGTGATTTCTGGTTCAATCATTAATACCTTCACTACAATCACTTAAATTGGCTCTTCCTTCTTCCTTCAAATTGGTCTGGCTCCCTCCAAAAGCACTCAGATACAGGGTTAGCGAGATTACAATAATAATATTTCAATAAAAGCGAATATGTCTTATTGGATCCTACCATGCAAACAAAAGAAAGGAAGAAAAAAAAATTAATAATAAAGGGATTAATATATGGTATAAAGATATGTGAGATGCAAGGTCAATAATGCTCATAAAAATTCCAATCCCTGAATTAACAATAAGCAAGGTGAACCATAACCTTCTTGGGGGGTGTACATTGAAATTAGGGATCTATTGTTCAGTGGTGTACATTTTTTCTGGGGTTGCAATGCAATTCAATAACAAGGGTTCTAGATTACTCAAACTATATCGGTATCCATCTGAAACGAATAAAACATGATGGTGTTTTGGCATAAAAATTATTCATGACTTGGAGTTTTTATTTCAATGAGAAAGAAATTATCAAGTCCGAATGGCATGGTAAACACGTTCTAAGTACTATTAGAATCTTCCTATTTTCTTCTTTTTCTTCTTTCCTCTCTCTAGGTATACGATCCTTGTGGAAATCGGATTAAGATTCTGCAGTACCATAGGTACTTTTAAGGGGGAAGTTAAGGAAAACATTGTTCCTACCTCTGGCTCCACCAGTTTACTTTACCATCTGGTCACACTGGTCCACGTTGTGAAGTGAAATAGAAATGGCCACTGTCGTTTGATCACACGTTGTACGGAGTAATCTTTGTAAGTTCCTTTGATTTCTTTCAGTTCCTTTTTGTTTTTCTTTTGAAGAACACTGTTTATTTTAGTTCCGAGATAGCAATCTTGAGGCGCTGAAAGGTGGATTTACACTTCACTTAGTCCTTTCTTGGGAATTACAGTCCACACGTTGTAAGTTGAAGTCGGTCAGTATTTATTTTCTTTTAATTTTCCATTTGTTGTTTTTAGTTCTCATTTTGATTTTTCTTCTCCCTGTCCTCCTTTTCCCCTAAGGAAAAATTGTCTTTTCTCGTTGTCTTCCTCTTATATATACCTTCTCCTTGAGGGCGTTACATTTTTAATATTGGGTTACCATCTCAATTTTTCTAGGAAGAAGGATTTATTGCTTTCCTTAGTCGGGGGATTAATTGTTTGATGGCTGGGGTAATTTAAGTGTTTACTATTTATTTTTCTCTTGTTTTTATTTCTAGGCTTTCGGAAGTTTTTCTTTTCTCATGGGTATCAGGTTTCGGACATGTCAGGGACATTGGAGGGCGTTTTCTTGATGGCAAGTTATTTTATTATATCTACTCTTTCTTTCTTATTTTCTTTTGCTGTTTACTTCTATTTCCCTCTTTGTAATGGTTCCTACACTTTTCTTCTTTTCTAGGTTACAGGGCAAGCATGAGGTTTGGACTTGTTGTAATTTGACTGGTGAAACCAATTGTACTGTCCAATAGAAATAAAAAGAGATCTTCTATTCTTTTTCCTCCCTTCTTTATTGAATTTTTCCCCTCTTACTGTTATGCAACATAATAAAAAATAAAAACAATAAATCATGAAAATATAATAGAAACGCTTTTTCCTAACATGCATAAAAATTATTTTAATTAATAATATTATACAGTAAAGTTGTTATAAGGGAGATTGAGCGGGTAATTTTGTTCTTTCGGGGTGAAAAGTATAGCAGACGATATGATAAGAAATACATGTAGAGCGGCTGTGAAGCAATCGCGAAGCGGTCATGTGAAGCGATCGCGATATTATGAATTATTACGAATTAATTGGGAACAAATTATAAATCTTAATGAAATTTTTATAAACATGTCCAAAAAAATTACCTTTTTAGGAACTTGAAAAACTGAATATGTACAATATTATGAATAAATCAGGAACAAATTAGGAACGAAAAAATGCAACTCCTAACCCTTTTCCTGCCTATGGCAGGGTCGGGTACCCATTTGTCCCTCTGAATGGACACAGGGTGATATATTGGACATAGTTTTTTCTGCAGCCGGTTGCCGGCCAAAGCTGCACCCCTACGCTTATTTATCATCGGGCTAGTGTTCGTTGGGGAATGCTACCAACGCCAGGGGGCGAGCTCCTACACCTGGAAATTTTTGCCTCATCTACCCATTGCGTAGTAGAGAGGGTTCTTTTACGTGCAAGCACCATCGTACACCCACATGGGACCTCGGTTTTACTTCTCATCCAAAAGAAGGCACACTCACGACTTCTCTCTCGCCCGAAAGAAGCTGACCCACCATGGTCCAGTATCGAACCTAGAACTACTGGCGTAGTTGCCAATAGTTCTAGGTTGGATACTGGACGAATTACGAACAAATTATTAATAAATTATGAACAATATTACGAAGGACCCAAATTATGATTATTAAGAACAATATACCGAATAATTATACGAATATTACGGAAAATTACTAACAATAACTAACACAACAATGCACGTTTTATGAACATGAAAAACAATTTTTAAGAACATGAAATCCGAACTTTTCCGAGTAATGTTTTTTTCGTGGGTCCTATAAATTCTGTGCAACTTTGACCTCTTTGTTCTTAATTTATTCATAATATTGTTCGTATTCAGTTCCTAAAGAAGTCCTAAAAAGGTAATTTTTTTGGACATGTTTATAAAATTAAGTTCATTAAGATGTATAATTTGTTCCCAATTTATTCATAATAATTCTAATATCACGATCGCTTCGTTCAAACCACAATCGCTTCACATGACCGCTTCGCCATCGCTTAACGTGAGTGCTTCACAGCCGCGCTACATGTATTTGTTATCATATCGTCTGCTATACTTTTCACCCTGAAAGAACAAAATTACGATTGAGCGTACAGTTACCGATAACCATTTGTCCCATAAGCAGACGCAATTTAAGGTGTGCATGCTTCACAAATAAAATTAATTGTTCGGAGCATGTGTAACTTAAGTGTCGTCTGCTTATGGGACAAATGGTTATCGGTAACTGTGCGCTCAATCTCCCTAATATGGATAGTGAATGATTGGCAATTTCCTTAACAATATTGATATTTGAGGGAAAGATTTGGACGAGCAACACGTTTTCTTATATAAATAGGGGAGGGGTGATTCTTTGTGGAGCGTCCCATTTTGAGTTCTGGAAAATATGGTCACCCTATAAAATTTATAATGTATTCCATAATGTATGGTCATAGTGGAGTACTTGGCCTGGAGAAGGCTTATGATAGTGTCCCCAGACAGGTACTATGGAGTGTTTTAAGAAAGAAAGGGGTTGATGAAGGCCATATTAGGATAGTGCAGGATATGTATGAGGGTTCAATTGCTAGGGTGAGGATAGCATGGGGAAACACTGCATGCTTCAACGTGCAGGTTGGTGTGCATCAAGGGTTAGCACTTCGCCCATATCTATTCACTCTAGTAATGGATGAGCTGCTTACAGGAATAGGGAAATGAGCCCCTCAGTGCCTGCTATTCGATGATGATGTGGGAGAGCTTGAAGAGTCCAAAGAGGATGCACAAAAGGGCCTGCAAGACATTAAGACAGCTATGAAAAAGAATGGGTCTTAAAGAAGACATGAAGAAGACTGAGTACCCAGCTTTCAATTTTAGTGGCCAGGGGCAAGGGGGTGAAATCTGCTGTGGCAGTGAGGGTTATACCAATGGTGCAAGAGTTTTGCTATTTAGGATCACTTTTACACAGCAATGGGGAGATAGATTCTGGCTGAAGTGGAGGCGGGCCAGTGGAGTCCTGTGTTACCACTGGGTCCCAATAAAGTTAAAAGGCAAAGTTTACATAACGATAATTTGGCCTGCATTGCTTTATGGCTAAGAGTGTTGGGCAGCTAGGAAGAACCATGAAATGAGAATTCAAGTGGATAAGATGCGAATGTCGTGCTACATGACAGGGGTGTCACGAGCTAACAGAGTCTGTATTGATTACATTAGAGGTAGCTTAGGGTGGGAGACATCGCAGAAAAGATGAGGGAGAAGCAGGTGAGGTGGTATGGGCATGCGATGAGGAGGGAGGAAGAGCTTATTAGGCCAATTATGGGTATGCAGGTGATTGGGGGCACCAGGGGTAGGAAAAGGCCAAAACGGACGTGGGAACATGTGGTGCTGAGGGACATGGAGACATGCAGGGTGAAGAGGGACTTGGTGGGGGATATGCAGGAGTGGAGGATAAGAACCTGCATACCCGACCCTGTCACAGGTGGGAGGAGGGTATGATGATGATGATGACTAATAGTGGAGAGCTGTACACTGTAAAAGAAACGGGAGCGTATGCAGTGAATATTAACTATATCTGCTGTTTTACTTAAATGCTGCAAAATATTGCATACTTTGGCAGGATTCTGTGCTGCCAGATAAGGTTTATTGAATTCCAATATTTCTATTAACCTTCATGAGTTGTAATTAAATTTTAATTGCGTTGCAAACAGTGTTTCATTAATAGTGTAACAATTGCTATATTTTAATTTTACAGGACCATCCAAAAACATTAATATTAAGACAAATTACACATACTGTATAAATGAGGCATCATTGTCTTTGATGGTGTTTGGAATTCTATTTTTTGAGATCGTTATTTTTGAAAGTTGATAGGATTTGCAATGTTCAACAGGATAACATTTCTTGCAGTTTTTTGTGTGAAGCGAATTTACGTAATTTGTGTATAGTTTCGTTGTGCAGTGGAACCTCGATGTGCGAGCACAATTCGTTCCAGAAACGTTCTTGTAATCCAAAGCACTCGTATATCAAAGCAAATTTCACCATAAGACATAATGGAAACTTAGGTGATTCGTTTTACAGCCCAGATCTGCTACAACCCAAAAATTTTCATATAAAAATGATTAATACCAAATACAGTATAAATTAAAAATACATAATACAAATTAGCTGCAGTTTGCCTTCAGAAAGAAGGCGGGGGAATAGACGGGAGCTGAGGATCAGAACCCACAGACCCGACCCTCCCTCAGGAGGGAGAAGGGTGAGATGATGATGATGATGTTGTCCAGGGCGGCAAAAAATGTGATGCTCCAGAGCTGAAAGAAATTCTTTTTGTGCCTCCTCAAGGGACAAGAAGAATGAAACTACCATAGTTTGATTGCCCCTAAATGGGGGTTGAGCTAATACAGGGGGGTTGAGGGGCACCCAAGAGATCGGTATGTATGCCAAATTTGAATGTATGCCAAATTGTCATATGCCAAATTGACGTAGACCCCCCCCCCCAAATACCTGGTGCTGGGAGTGGGACGCGACCCCACCCTAGCTATACCATTGCTATATATTTTAGCTTTTGATGTGCCATGGAATTCTAGGAAAAACATTAGTGTGCCATAGGCATGAAGACGTTGTGGAGCACTGACATAAATGACACTGTTTATGCTGTTTCTTCACTATTCGGGAAGAAGAAGCTTCAGAATTATCTAAATTGGTATCAATTGATTTGTTTATAAAATTAATATTTCCTTTTAAATCTTTGTTATGCAAATTTTGCTGTAGTCGTCGTTGCAAACTTGGTAAAATGAATGCCTCACTAAGTTCTTCCAAAAAAGTATTTTGTCGATCATTTTTCTTCACATTCCAATTTATGTATATTTTGGTGTACAAACGATATGCTGCTAATGCAGTTATATCCAACATATTCATAAAAAAAAGCAACAGGCCATCGGTTTTTTTCCTTTTACAGGTGTAAATAGATCAGTGCCACCTTTCGTTTTATTGTAATCTATGATTACTTCTGGTTTGCTTTTGTCTTCTTTTACAGTTGCATCACTATGGTACATAGAGGAGAGTAAAATAACTGCTTTTCCTTTTCTTGGTACATATGAAACCAAAGTGAGATGTTTGGTAAATCCAAAAATTGTTGAAAAATTTTCTCGTGAACGATTTGCTTGAAAATTTTTGGGAATAAATGTTTTGTTTTTCCTCAACGTTCCCATCGTTGTTAATCCAACACTTTTCAATTTGAGGGCCAATTGTTTAGATGTAAAAAAATTATCAAAGGTAATATTTCTATTTGCCTGATGATATGGGATGCGTAATTTTTCTACTATGCTTTCACCAAGATTGATAGCACGCAATCTCCCTTCCTTCCCTAAATATGAGATCCCTCCTAATCGATATCCTGTTTGGGAATCATTGATCCAAAATATTTTTATCCCATATTTTTCAGGTTTTAGTAGCATATATTGTTTGAATGGACATCTTCTATCAAAACAAAACAATTGCTCATCGATAGTAAGGTGACCTGAAGGCATATAATATTTTCCCAAATTATGAGTCAGTTGTTTCCATAATTCCCTGATGGGTGCCAGTTTATCACTAGCACGTCTTTCATGTCTTGATTCCTTATTGTCAGATCTAATGAATCTACATATTTCATGATACCTATATTTTGACATAATTGCTCGAATAATTGGTGGACCATATTTTTTGCCATACATTATGCGGAAATAGTAACTGGAAAGCATCGACTGGATCTTCAATGGAGTTGCCCGGTGGTAAAATAACTTTGTTGATTGTACCTCTAATAATATTATGTGCTGGAGTTCTTCCAGAAGTTTGAGGGGAACAGTACCACATGCTTAAATGTTTTGCTGGAGGATGAGTGCTGGTATTATCAGATGCTGTTAATAATTCTTCCCCCTCTTCGTCTTCTTCACTCTCTGTATCATCCTGGTAAGCATTAATGCTCACATGATCACAATCTTCTGTATCATCACTACTGTATTGATATTCTTCATGTGGCCAAGTTGCGTTGGACACACCAGTTCCCGTTAGATCACTGAAGCAGCGCACACCCACGTCAATACCAACTTGGGT
This sequence comes from Trigoniulus corallinus, assembly GCA_013389805.1. Lineage (NCBI taxonomy): Eukaryota > Metazoa > Arthropoda > Diplopoda > Spirobolida > Trigoniulidae > Trigoniulus > Trigoniulus corallinus. Next base: position 19,822,980 of record JAAFCE010001963.1, on the reverse strand, counting down.
GGTTGGTAAAGATCGTTGGGTGCTGCAAGTTAACCCTCTTCCTCCTCCTTTCACCTACCTCCTCATCTCCCGCGGGCAGCCTCCTAAGGGGTTGACCTGTTATGGCTGCCTGGCTTACACCCCAAACCACAAACTAAATGAAATGCAGGGAATATGGCATTCCAATCACTTGCAAAATGGCATAGCTGAATCTGGGGCTTCTGCTAATAGACGAATTTCTTCCTCATTCAATGGTTGATGCATCTTTGTATAAATATTTATAAAAAATAATAATATAAGACATAAAATTTGTAATATACACAGCTCACGCTAATATATAATATATACCTTTGTTCAATAAAAGGGCAGCAGAAAGTAACAAAAACAGAAAGAAGCACACCTCAGAAAAGTTCAATTAGCACTGATTTGTGTATGGCTGCTGCAGCCGGAAGAGGGAGTTTACCAAGGATTTTTGTAAAAACCCAAATAATAGATGACTACTGAAAGATTTGTCCATTATACACTTTTATGAAAATAACCATTTATATTTAAAAATGCCCATGGCTGCTCTGGCCAGTAGAATGAGGTTAACGGTTAAAAAAGCACTAAGCAGCATTGAAAAGCAATGCAAAATTTGAAGATGCATGCTGTATTTTCACAGCATTCCAGAATAATGGAAACCTGTACATTTTGCAGATGTAGGATTGATTTTTTCACAGCATTCCAGAGTTACAGAAACCTGTAAAAATTACAGCATATATGCTGGCAGCACTTTTGCCAGCATGTTATGCTGTAAAATTTATGGGGAATTTTTTACAGTGTAGTCCAATTTGGTTTCCCTTTAGGCAGGGGTTATAGTCGGAAATTTAAATGATACAAAAGAGGGCTGCAAGAATTGTGCTTCATTGCTTCTCTCATAGGTTGAGTCTCAGACATGATCACAGAATTAAGGTGGGACTCACTACAGCAGATAGAGTGGTGAATTATCTTGGACACACCAGTTCTTGTCTGACCACTGAAGTTAAGCAACACAACCCCAGCTAGTACTGACATGGGTGGCTGCTTGGAAAAACTGGGTACCACTAGTATCCAAAAATCGTTGCATTATTGTAGTGTCTGTGCAGTCTCTGCATCAGAACTGGTTGTGCAGTCAAGTTGCACTGGACACACCAGTTCCCATGAGATCACTGAAGTTAAGCATCACAAGCCCACGTCAATACTAACAAGGGTGGTTGGTAAAGAACGTTGGGTGCTGCAAATTAACCCTCTCCTTCATCCTTTCACCTACCTCCTCATCTCCTGCAGGCAGCCTCCTAAGGGTCCATCCTGTTATGGCTGCCTGGCTAACTCCCAACCCACAAATCTAATCCAGTATCTTTAATAGAACTACACTGTGGATGGAGCTTAAATGACCTTGTAGTTGAAGGGCCCTTAAACACCAACAAACAACAACAACAACTACATCAGAGGCAGGTATCTCACAGCATTAAGCTTCTTCACAGACTTCTGAAAATAGGATATGAGGGTACCTTGGGGGCAGCTTATCCCTGGTAGACTATAGGGGAGAAAGGATCATCCCTTCAAACTGAAGAAGGGTGAGGCACAAACAGATTTGTATTACTGGTCTTCTCTTCCAAGTGTCATTCGAAAATGGAATTCTCTCCTTGAGGACAATGTGAGGAAGTTTCTTCAAGAAGGTGCCATTGTAGCAGCTATGCAATATTTGGCTGAATAGATGTTATGCTTCAGGTTCCTTGGGGGTTCAACAGGTTATAAATTTGGAATGAGAGTCATTCTCTCTACTGCCAATTTGGCCTATCAGGGATGGTTGCAGTGTATTCAATTGGAATTGGAAAATAAAATGCACACAATAACAACAGTTTATGAAATGCAATCATTTTATGAAGTGGTACAATTTAGGGTGATGTACTATGAAGTGGTACGTGAGCCAGAAAAGGTTGGGAAACACTGCACTACACCACCACCCCTGCTAGAACTGTAGTTGGAACAAAACTAAAATGGGCATGAGTGTGCAATGTGTGTGACCAGGTGACAATCATAGGAAGGGGTTGTGCAGGTCTCGGGTTGTCATTCGGTTGTGATGGTGGCATGGGAGTTTTATACTGAGGATCATCAACAGTGAGTGAGTGATGTCAACAGTAAAGTACTTATCATGACATGCTAGGAAAGGAAAGGGTTCTTCATATGTTGACTGTAAGGGATGACTGTGTGCTCCACGAAAAATAAAGACATGTGTCACATCATTCATTCCTTGGAACTGAAAAATCAGTCGCATATGAGGTTTCCATGGTGGTTGGTGCTTCAATGAGTGCATGGACGAATGTAAACAGTCAATGTAATCCTCCATAACCAAGTGCTGGTTTCTGTCATGAAGAAATCGCTCAGGAAACATAGAGTGGTTCCATACAGCATCTTGGCTGGTGAAGCATTAATATCCTCCTTAACAGAGCAGCAAAGACCAAGGAGGATCATTGGTACACGATCACTCCAGTGTACTGTATCTTCTACTGCACATAGCGAAGCTTTCAGCTGCCGGTGAAATTGCTCCACCCGACCATTAGAGGAAGGATGGTAGGATGTAGTGCAGATATGACACATCCCAAACACTTGACAAAGGTGGGAGAACAACACTGAATCAAACTGTTTAACACAGTCAGTTGTGATGGCTGACAATACTCCAAAGTTCAATATCCAGTGTGCTACAAAAGCTTTTGCCACTGTCTGCACTGTAGCATCAGCAATCGGGATCACTTCTGGCCACCTAGAAAACCTATCGACACATGTAAGATAGCAGTTATCACGTGATGGTGGAAATGGGCCTACAAGATCTATATGCGCATGATCAAAGTGTATTGCCAGAGGCATGCATTTGCCCACAGGCAATGAAGTGTGCTGCTGGATCTTGTTACTCTGGCACTGGTGACAGGAACGAGTCCAGCCTGTGATATCTGCATTCCTCTGAAGCCAGACAAAATGCTCAGCAGTGAGGCTATGTGTAGCCTTCACTCTGGGATGTGAGATGCAATGAATGGAGTGGAATGCTGAGTGCCACAAGGACTGTGGGAGAAGTGGTTGAGGTTGAGATGATGAGATATCACAGAGGATGCTAACTGCTGAGCCAGGCACTGGAACACACTGCAGCACCAGTGCACCAGGGTTGTTCTGAAGGTAACAAATTTCTGGATCTTCATCTTGAGCCAGCCACAGCTGCTCAGGGGAAAAGAAATCTGAGGTGGCTCGCAAGGAATGATGACATGCCCGAGAGAGTGTATCTGTGATGACATTTTCCAAACCTTTCATATGTTGTATGTCAGTCGTAAATGCTGATATAAACTCAAGATGGCTTCACGCAGCAAATGTTGAACTAGGTGAGGATTGAAAGCAAATATAAGTGGCTGGTGTGTAGGGTTAGAGCTAGGGTGCCAAAACATTGCTATTTCCACTAGTGCTTCCTTTATATGAAGAAAGGCATCTTCTTGTTGACCAGTCCATTGGAGCAAGGCATTCTTGGGTCATTTCCTAATGAGCATATCATTCAATGACTGCAGAAGTGCTGCACAACCAGGAATGAAGCAGTGGAAAAAATTGACAAGCCCTAGGAAATGCCTAAGGGCTCAATGAGATACTGGTCTAGGGAAATCTGGAATGGCCTGTGCCTTTTCAGGCAGTGGAGAGATTCCCTGGGGCATAATGTGATGCCCAAGGGAATCTAAAGAGTCTTTCCCAAAAATGCATTTGGGAAGATTGATGGTCAACCCATACTGGCACAGGTGCTCAAAAACCTGCTGGAGGTGTTTCTGATGCTCTGGAACATCCACACTTGTGATGAGAAAAATCATTGATTTATGTTAAGAAGAATGGCAAATCTCCAAGGATGGAGTCAATAAATAATCGTTGAAATGTTTGTGCTGCAAATGTCTTTCCTCTACCGCAATTGGTATATGGTGGTAAGCTTTCACAAGGTCTAGTTTGGAATATATCTTCGTGCCATGGAGCTGAGCATTGAACTCCATGAGATGCAGTATTGGGTAATGGTCTGGAACAGTGTTGGCATTCAAGGCCTGGAAGTCACCCACAATCTGCCAAGATGCATCCTTAGGGACCATATGCAAGGGGCTTGCCCACAAACTTGAAGATGCACAGATGTACTCCATCTCATGTAGCTGCTGGAACTCCTCCTTTGTGATCTTCAGATTCTCAGGGTGTTTTACTGCTTAGCATGTGCCACTGTTGTCACAATATGATGAGATATATTGTGCACTATAGGTACTCTGGTGGGGTGAGGTACTGTAATATCCCAGAACTCATGTCGACCACCAAGCCATAATGAAAGAGAAAGTCAGCTCCCAGAATGGCATGGAAAACGTCTGCTACTATGAAGATCCATGTGAAGGAATGGTGTAATCCCAGGTCAACTAGTAAATAACACTGGTCAGCATGATTTTTGATGTCTTTATGATGTTATCTGATTTGAAACCAGGGTTTTATGCTGATTTCTAGAGATTCAAATCCAAATAATTGAATATTTGATATCTGGATATATTCGGCCTGTTTGAAAGTATTTGATTTTTTAATATGTTAGAAAATATTTGAATAATATTCAGAAAAATTTTAAGGTCATTTCTAACTAAATATTTTGCAAATGCCAACATTATAGGATAAATTCAGCAGTTAGTACAGTCGATGGTTTGATGCACAGCTTATTTACCTAGATTTTCCAGAAATATTATTGACTTATTCATGCATGTGTTAGGGTTAGGGGCTATCCACTATCTGCTTGTATAAATTAAGTTCTCAACAAATATGGGATATTTTAATTTTTACTTCCACCTACCTACTGGGTGATCCTTCGACGACCAACAAAACAAAATAAGTGTACAGTCAGGTCTCTTTTTATGCGGGGATATGTTCTTCAGAAAATCATGTAAAAAGAATTTGTGTTAAAAAACACTGTAAGTCTATGGAAAAATTGGGGATACGTTCCATAATTTTTAAAATTTGCGTAACTCCGAAATTATGAATTAAAACTAATGTAAAACCGCATAAAAAAATTTTGTTGACGTTAAAAAAAATGGGTCTCAATAAATTCCTTTGAGAAGCTGAAAAACTTATATAAATTCTTAAATAAAATTGCATTTAAATACAACTCTTTTTATTTTATAAGAAAGTAATACAAATTTACATGTTTTTAATCACCATCACTATCTGATAAGAGTATGCACCATTTGTGAACAGGTTCCAAATCACTTTCATCATCAGAAATAACTGTTTCTGCAATTGATCTCTTTGGTAAAGGTGATAAATTTCAGCAACCTTCATTCTCACTGTTGGCTGATTTTCCTTTTTTAACAATGTAATCCATAATTAAACTTTGCATTGATGATTCTACTAATTGTTTATGCAATTCACGATATCCAGAAACACAGTTCTGCAGCTCACGTTGGAATTTAAAGGCCCTTTCAGAATTGGGGTCATTAACAAGAAAATGATTTTCTAATTTGCTGCATAGATGAAGACCATCTTGAATTATTTTTGAAGCGAGAGGGGTTGGGGTTTTCCTCAATATCACTTTCACTTTCTGAATTTGCTGCATCGAAAGCTAGTGCAACAATCTCATTAACATTTAACACATCATCCACCAGCAGTTCTTCTATATCATCATGGTTGAAATTATTAAAACATTCTCTGCTAATAGCATGTGCCAAACTTATAATTTTCTTCCAAAGTGTTCATGTTTCAATGATTGTATTGCTTGTAATACACCCTGGTGAAACCTTTTTCCAACAGGCATTTAGAGTTGCTGATTTTATTTCAGCAGAAGCAGATGCAACTTGAATTATACAATCAAATATAGAATATTGTTTCCCCACGTCTTTTACTGTCCAGGACTCATTTTCTAATTTATTCAATATGAATTTGTAAGTCCACTTAATGTAATATTTTTTGAATGTTGAAATTATGCCTTGATCTAATGGCTGAAGAAGGCTTGTTGTGTTGGGTGGAAGAAATACTATTTGAACATTTGGATGTTCTAACTTTAAATGACCTGGTGCATTATCAATAATTAATAAGACTTTAAAATCAAGAGATTTTTCTTTCAAATAGACTACCACTTCTGGTAGAAAGCAATTATTGAACCATTCTGTAAAAACAGTTGTTATCACCCAGGCTTTTGGATTAGCCATCCAATGCACTGGTAATTGTTTTAAATCTTTGCCTTTTAGGGCACAGGGTCTAAGAAATTGATTTATTATGAGTGGTTTCAACATCCAATCTCCTGATCGCATATATACAATACTGTATACATATTTGAGAAAAAAATTTTTTAATGAAATGCAAACCGCGTAACTTGGAAATCACGTTAAAAGAACCCACATAAAAAGAGAGCCAAATGTACTTCATCAAGTGTACTCCATCACTGAAATATGAAGGAACATTAAAATTGGGTTATCCTAATTTTTCAGGTAAGTGATGCATAATAGATATCCTCATCATACCTGTATCCCGCCTGTAGCAGGGTCAGGTCTGCAGGTTCTAGTCCCACATGCTACCATATAGTTACAAGCAAGCTATTCCCACGTCTCCCCCTGCCCCGAGTTCTTCCAACCACCTGCACTCCTGTAATAGACCAAACGAGCTCCTCCTCCCCTCTTCTCATTACATGTCCATACCACATCAATCTACTCTCCTTCACTTTACCACATTGTCTCCCCAGCACCGAGCTACTAATAATATACTCGTTCCTAATTTTATCACCTCTTGACATCCCACTCATGGACCACAGCGTTTGCATCTCAGCTACTTGCATTCTATTTTTTACATGGCTCTTCCTAACTGCCCAACACTCTGCTCCATATAGCATAGAAGGCCTAACCCCTGCCTTATAAAACATGCTTTTCAACTTTATTATAGTTATAGTTTGAGACACTTAATACTTTTTTATTTTTCAAATTAAAATATTGTGAAATGAATTTAATAAATTTATTTTACAACAATTTTATTCATTTTATTATTATATATCTTATTGTACCTAGTTTAATAATCATGGAATAGCGCTTTTACATTGTTCTATTCAAACATATATTCGAATAGTTTGAATTTTATTATTTGATATTCGAATAGTTGATGAAGCCGAATATTTGGAAACTACTGATTTCAAATATGAAATTAGTTTTTCCATCACTATAGTTTTTCAACAAATCTGCTTTAATGATGGGCTGAGATATGCTAAATTTCAAGATTATTGATTGGTGTCTGAGTTTACAACAGGTAGAAGGCCACATTTCTGGGTAGAATTTGAAGAATAAAGGGCTGTGAAATAAAGTTAACTTGCATGAAGTTGGGAGATGTCATTGCATTTGGCACCATGGTGGTTTTTGGGCCCAAATAACTCATAAATTCATGGAGGCAGAACTTAATGATTTGGTGAGAGATTTGAACTTATCTAACCCATAGACCAGACCCTGCCTCAGGCAGGAGAAGGGTGAGATGATGATGATGATTTGAACTTCTCTAAAAGTGCAGCAGAAGTTCTTGGTTCTACGTTAAAATCAAAAAACTTTTTGGCACCAGGGACATTTTTCTTATGGTATCACCATTCAGAAGAAGAGCTACTGCCATTCTTTACTGAGGAACACTCAATAGTGCTTTGCTGTGGCATTCCTAGCCACATGAAATATTTTGAAATCCAATATGCTTCTTCTGAGTGGAGGCTCTGCATACTTCTTCATAATGGGAGTAAGTAGTTTATTCTGTCCAGCTAAGAGAGTCTTTTGAAAGTGTGAAAAAGGTGTTGATGAAAATTAAAAATGAAGAGCACAACTGACATTTATGCAGAGATTTCAAAATGATAGGTATGCTTCTTGGTCAGCAAGCAGGCTATACAAAAGAGAGGACTAGGTGGCGCTGGACACTTGTTGTTTATGCTTCCGTGTCACTGGCAAATTTCCATTCGATTTTTGGTGACTATTAACATTTTTTTGGATAAAAACCGCTGTTTTCAAAGGCGGAAACCTCACCGTTCCAGTAAAGGTAGGGCTGTAGGGGTAGTCGTTTTGTTTTATAGGTCGGGAAACTTGTTACACGGTTGGGCTATTTAAGCCTAACCACGTGATACTTTTCTGCCGATGTTGTTAAGCTGCTCCATCGTGCGTCGTCTGCTTTGCCAGTCAACCACGCTGTATTTTTGTAGCCTGGTGCCAACCCCCTACAGCATAAAAATTTTAATCCAATTTAATTCAAGTCAATTTCATTCTTACTGTTATTATCTTTTAAGTAGTTCCAGTACTATTACTATTATTATTGTTATTATTATTATTATCATTATTATTATCTGGGATTTGGTTTGTTGACTGCTAGGGACATGCAGCACTAGAGCTGCATCCATCAGGCATAGTCTAAGTGGACCTGTCAGGTGAGTGTTAGACCTCCACTCACTTGGCAATGACAACACCTTTGATGAGTGTCTCCTGTGGGGTTCGACGGCACCCCTTCACAGGTAGCCCTACCAGGATTGCTGTGGGTTCTGGATGTCTGACTGGGGTGCCCCCAGTCAGTACTGTCATACCCTGTAGGGGGGCTAGGCTACAACTAGGGACGTGGAATGTGAGGACCCTCTCAGGGAAGACTGGAGAACTGGTTGAAATTCTAAAGCATAGGAAAATCAGCATTGCATTCCTCCAGGAGACAAAGTGGAAGGGTAATAGGTCAAGGGCCCTGGGGGAGAGATACAAGCTGATTTATACAGGTAGTGAAGAGGGACAAAACGGGGTTGGTATTATATTAAGTAGTGATTTGCAGCAGGGGATCACTTCAGTTAGGAGAATTAGTAGTAAGTTAATGTTAGTTACTGTAGTTTGGCAAGGTATAGGGCTCCACCTCATAAGTGCTTATGCCCCCAAGCAGGCCTGGGTGACATAACAAAAGCAGATTTTTAGAAGGATTTTGATAAGGTGGTTCAGTCAGTGGACAGCACAATTAGACAGGGCAGGGAAAATGAGCAGCTAATTATTGGAGGCGAAAGGATATGCAGAGGTACATGGGAAATGTGGTTATGGGATTATCAGGAGCGGCGAGTTGCATTGGACACACCAGTTCTCGTCTGATCACTGAAGTTAAGCAACGCAAGCCCAGTTAGTACTGACATGGGTGGTCGCTTGGGAAAGCTAGGTACTGCTAATACCCAATAATCATCGCATTAGTGTAGTGTCTGTGCAGTATATGCATGAGAACTATGCAGTGGACGGGTCTCTAATGATCTTGTAGTTGGCGGGACCTTAAACACCAACAAACAAACAAACAAATATGGGATTATCAATCTTGAAGGGCAGAAGGTCCTTGATACAGCAAGAGCACATGGCCTTGCATTAGCCAATACATGGTTTAAGAAGAGGGAAAAACACCTAATCACTTTCCAGTCCCCACAGGGGATGTCTCAAATAGACTTTTTCATGGTTAGGAAGCAGCACAGGGCAGATATCCAAGATTGCTGGGCACTACCCAGTGAGGACTTTCAGAAGGAAAGTGGTCATAAGCTCCTTATGATAGAATTACTAGTGAAGGGGACAGTTAGGAGACATACCTGGAAAGGAGAGTCAGTTATTAGGTGGTGGACATTGCCCACCAAGGCAGACAAATTCCAGGAAGAGGTTCTCAGCAAGGTTGACTGGGATGGGCCAGCCAATGCCATGTGGGACAGGGTTGCTAGGAAGATTAGGAGATGTGGAGAGGCACTGTTAGGTAGGGGTAGAGTAGGAGGAACTTAACAGGGTAGGCAGACATGGTGGTGGAATGAGGAGGTGGAAGCTGCCATCAAACTAAAGAAGGTAGCTTTCCATAGGTGGTGGGAGTTAGGGGATCAGATTTCCAAAACAGACTATGTCCAGGCCTTATATGAAAAGTTGGGGACAAGGGAAGGAGAAAATGAAGTTTTTAGACTGGCAAAGGCCAGGGATAGAACCTGTAAGGATGTTACCAGGGCTATAACAGTGAAGGACACCAATGGTAAGGTCCTATTCCAACCAGCAGAGGTAATCAGAAGGTGGCAGGAATACTACTGTGGCCTCTTAAATACTGCCACCTGTGCTGCCATCACAAACAGTAACCAAATCACTACACAGGCAGTGGAAAGGGTTAGTGTGGAGGAAATAGTCACAGCCCTTCAAAATATGAAAGGTCACAAATCTGTAGGCCCTGATAAGATCCCTATCGATGTTTGGCACACCCTGGGGACTACAGGAATTACATGGCTAGGGAAGCTTTTTAACAAATTAGCGAATGGTGACAGGATGCCAGCTGAATGGCAAGATAGTTGGATAGTCCCACTGTTCGAGGGCAAAGGTGATGCCCAGGACTGTGGAAACTACAGAGGCATAAAGCTCATGAGCCATTCTATGAAGCTATGGGAGCGAGTGATAGAACGTTGCCTCAGAGTCCAAACTAGTGTACAGGGAAACAAATTTGGGTTTATACCAGGTAGGTCCACCATGGAACCAATCTTTATTCTGCAACAGATGATAGAGAAGCATAGAGCAGCAAAGAAGGACCTCCATGCAGTATTCATTGACCTAGAGAAGGCATATGATAGTGTCCCTAGACAGGTACTATGGAGTGTTCTAAGGAAGAAAGGGGTTGATGAAGGACATATTAGGATAGTGCAGGATATGTATGAGGGTTCCATTGCTAGGGTGAGGACAGCATGGGGAAACACTGCAGGCTTCAATGTGCAGGTTGGTGTGCATCAAGGGTCAACACTTAGCCCATATCTATTCACTCTTGTAATGGATGAGCTGCTGACAGGAGTAGGGGAATGGGCCCCTCAATGCCTGGTATTTGCTGACGATGTGGGAAAGGTTGAGGGGTCCAAAGAGGATGCACAAAAGGTGCTACAAAACATTAAGACAGCAATGGAAAGAGGGGGTCTTAAAGTAAACATGAAGAAGACAGAGTACGTAGCTTTCAATTTGAGTGGCCAGGCACAAGGCGATGAGATACGGTGTGGCAGTGAGGGTATACCAGCAGGCCAGGAGTTTCGTTATTTGGGATCAGTTTTTCAGAGCAATGGAGAGATAGTTTCCGATTTGACCCATAGGATTAATGCTGGATGGTTGAAGTGGAGGCAGGCAAGTGGAGTCCAGTGTGACCGCTGGGTCCCATTAAAGGTGAAGGGCAAAGTTTACAAAACTGTCGTTAGGCCCGCTTTGCTTTATGGCTCAGAGTGTTGGGCAGTTAGGAAGAACCATGAAAGGAGAATGCAAGTGGCTGAGATGCAAATGCTGCGCTACATGACTGGGGTGTCACTAGTAGGCAGGTTTCAGAATGATTATGTTAGAGGTAGCTTGGGGGTGGGAGACATCGCGGAGAAGAAGAGGGAAAAGCGGTTGAGGAGAGAGGAGGAGGAACTTATTAGGTCCATTATGGGTATGCATGTAATTGGGGGCACCAGGGGTAGGGGAAGGCCAAAAAGGACGTGGGAGCAGGTAGTCCAGAAGGACATGGAATCATGTGGGGTGGAGAGGGACTTGGTGGGGGACAGGCAGGGGTGGAGGAGAAGAACCCGCAGACCCGACCCTGCCTCAGGTGGGAGGAGGGTGTGATGATGATGATGAAGCAGGCTATACAAAAATGCCATGCTTTTTTGGGTGGGACAGTAGAGCAAAAGATAAGCACTGTTGTTTACCATAGCGTTCATTTTGTGAGTATACAGTGGAACCTTGATTAGTGAGTAACTTGAACTATGAGTGTTTTGCTAGAAGAGCAATATTTTTTAATAAATATTAACTTGATTAACGAGCGATGTCTTGCAATACGAGCAGTGCTGCTGAAACGAATTTTTTTTGCCATGTATTGCATTGTATTTATTTTACTATACATATTTATTTTTTTGCATTCCATTCAGTGTGGTTCCATTACATACTGAAAAAGTTAAGAATTCGCCACATTCATTCACTTGAGTAGTTAGTGTTAGAGCTTGCCAGCAGTACACGACTAGGATATGGTGAACATTCATCATCATCTCATCCTTCTCCCACCTGAGGCAGGGTCGGGTCTGCGGGTTTTAATCCTCCACACTCGCCTGTCCCCCACCAAGTCCCCCTCAAAGTTTACAGAACTATGGTTAGGCTAGCTATGCTATATGGCTCAGAATATTGGGCCATGAGGAAGAGCCACGTCAATAGAATGCAAGTAGGAAAGATGCAAATGCTACACTTCATGAGTTGGACACATTGCTGAAAAGATGAGGGAGAGTAGGTTGAAGTGGTATGAGCATGTGATGAGTAGGGGAGGAGGAACAAATAAGGTTCATTCTTGGACTGCTGGTGATGGGAGTACCAGGAGAAGACCAAACCAGACATGGGAACAGGTGGTACAAAAGGACATGGTTGTGTGTAGGGTGGATGGGGGCCTGGTTGTAGAAACGTGGGGATGGAGGATTGCAACCCACAGATCCAACCCAGCCCCTGGCTGGAGAAGGGTGTGATGATGATTATGGAGGAATGTGCCCTTTCTCTTAACTGAGCCACAGCAATGTGTGGCTGGGGACAGCTAGTAAGATAAAAAAGAAATAAATACAGGGGTGGGCACTCAGTCTTGGGAGTGGTGACTGCAGCAGCAGACGACCCGCTACACTGGCTGGCTGAGGCTAGGATCGATGGGGAAAATGTCATGAGGTTAGGCTTAGAAAGCCCAACCTCAAAAACACGTTCTCCTCACCGCAAAGCACCACCACACCCACAGTCCTACCATACGTGAGACCTCCAGGTCTTCATTTTGAGATCGGCCAGTTCTATCCCCACCAACGTCACCAATAATTACTCCACACATGCATAAACAATGCCCATGTACCACCTAGCGTCCTCCTCAAAGCCAAACCAATCAATTGGTGAAATTTTTATTTCCTGTAACTAATTGGAAGTAATAGTCCCTACTATCTGGCACGTTAGTACATCAAGAAATATAACTTTTAAAATTTTTGCCATGCCAGCTGAAATAGCCTTTAATTGAAGGTTTTGTGGTTTGAAACTTTGAAGGTTTTTTTTCCTGACCTGACCTTTTACAATGGGCATTAGTGGGCTTTTTTATAGTGGGCACTGTGAGTAGGCATTGTTAACATGTGTTAACACGTCACATCAGAGCAGTTTAAGAGATTCTGAAATATACTTTTGAATACTGAAAAGTGATTATTGCAAATAAAATGAGATTTAATGTAAATATAAAAATACATTTTTTTCTGGAAAATGAATTAGGTAATAATCTACAGACAATTGTCATTAAACGCTATCAATGTGGTAAGAATTCGTAATAAGAATATTTTGCTGTTAAAATTAACGGCTATAGGCCTTCCTGTTATTAAATTACAGTCGTTTGTTCCAACAAGATCCTCTGATCAGCTCTCGGACTGTCCCTCATACAGATGCATACACAAAAAGAAAACATGCTCCTGCAACACCACAACAAAAAACTGCATTTGTTGTATGGATAATTAGCTGTGAGGAACTATTCCTCCACTGACTCCAGATTTTTGTTTTTGTTGGTGCTTGAAGGCCCTTCAACTACAAGGTCATTAGAGCCCCTACCACTACATAGTTATAATGTAGACACTGCACAGACACTACGCTATTGCCACGATTTTTGGGTATTAGCAGTACCCAGTTTTACCAAGCGGTCGCCCATGTTAGTACTAGATGGGGTTACGTTGCTTAACTTCAGTGATCAGGCGAGAACTGGTGTCCAACACAATGCAGCCGCTCCCTTTATCTACTGAGACCAAGGTTTGAATCGCTGCCATGTGCAACCATAGTGTGGGTAAACAAATACAACAAAGCATCACAGGGCAACTGGCCGTGGACTCCAGAGGTGTAACTCTATTAGGGACCAAGGCGACACGTCCCCCTGGCACATCCTGCCTGTGGCAAGGCCGGGTCTGCGGGTTCTAGTCCTCCACTGAAGTCTCTGTCCTACCAGGTCCCCATCCACCACACACACTACCATATCCTTCCAAACAACCTGCTCTCGTCTCCCCTTCCCCGGGTGCTTCCAATCACCTGCATTCCTGAAATGCACCTAATGAGCTCCTCTTCTCCTTTTCTCATAAAAAGGCTGGCGTTTTCACTTGTCAATTTAATTTAGGGAATACTGGTAAAGAATGAATATTTTCATTCTGAAAAAAGGAATAAGCAGTTGAAATTATTTTATTTCATTTTGAGAGTCGAATTTTGAGGCTCTCTTGATTTATGAGGGCGTAGGCACGTGCCTCATTCTCCTGTGCAGAAATCCGCCTCTGCCCGTTTTAATTTTGGAATGATAGTGAGTTGGCCCTTATACGACGACGGCCCATCGAGAAAGGGTGGAAGTTCAGCATCAGAAACTGTTGAGAAGCATGTCTGATTAATCTGTATACATCTTCAAAGGGCATGTTTGAATTTCATGAAAAGCTCAAATTTTACGTGCACCAACTTGCTGACAGTTGAAGGATGCCCCACATCTCTTTCTTGCAGAAATTCAGTGTCTATAAGGTCACTAATGGCAAAACGATTGAAATATAAATACGAAAGATTCAAGGTACGATGTAATTCATTGGCTCACTCATCGTCAGCCTTAACAAAAGGTCAAAAATCCGTTTTGGCTGAAGTGCACCAAAGTTGGAACCTCTAGATTTCTGAAACATACAATTTGTTTTCCAGGTATTCAAGGCAATTGCAATTACTGACGTTGAACACATAATTTAATGCAGTAGTGCCCTAGAGCAAAGGTTCGGTACCATTCCAATTGACATGTGCTCCTTTCCACCTAAAATAGGAATTGTATGATTATATATATATGCATGAAACACCAAAAACACAAAGGTTCCGGAAACGCCAATTATTTCGAAAACTACACATTTAAATGAAAAGTATAGAATTAAAAATTAATATATATTATAGTGCTCGCCACGAAAGTTAACACATTGGTGAGAGGCAAAGGATGAGTCCTCTTCGAAAAATAGGGAAAACATTGAAGTTGTACTTGCCATTACTGAATAAAGCCTGCCATTTGACCTTTTTCAAACCCCCTAATCTTTGTAGTGCACTTTCTTACCTTCTACCTCCCATGTGTCATCTTTCGTGGCGAGCACTACAGTAATCTATTAAATGCTACATAAATTAACCCATCTGAAGACCCCATGCACAGGAGTGTGATCTATATTCCCGTATCCCGCCTGTCGCAGGGTCGGGTCTGTGGGTTCTAGCCCTCCATTCAGATTTATCTCTCACCAGGTCCTTATCCATCCCACATACCACAATATCCTTACAGACAACCTGCTCCCACGTCTGCTTCATCTCTCCTGTCCCGGGTGCTTCTAACCACCGGCATTCCTGAAATGGACCTAACGAGCTCCTCCTCCCCACTACTCATTACGTCCGTGGTTTCCAACCTGAGAGGCCCGGACGACTGCCGGGTGAGGCGCGGACTATTGCCATCAGAGTCGCCAGTGGAGAGTATGTATCATTGTACTGCAAAGCAATGCAAGTCCTTCTACCGTTTGTAACGTCTTATTTACCATATTATCTCGCGTATAATACGCACCCCAAGTTTCAAGATTTATGTTGATGTAAAATTCTCAATACCCATGTATAATACGCAGGCTAAATTTGAATGATAAATTTTTAGGATTTTAATATCGGTATTGTTGGACATAACTGGACATACTCATACTAAATTTACAGTAGTATTATATCCATAGTGGAAGAACCATGAAAGGAGAATGCAGGTGGCTGAGATGCGAATGCTGCGTTACATGACAGGGGTGTCCCGAGCTGACAGAGTCCGTAATGATTACGTTAGAGGTAGCTTGGGGGTGGGGGACATTGTGGAAAAGATGAGGGAGAGGCGGTTGAGGTGGTATGG
Source organism: Trigoniulus corallinus (assembly GCA_013389805.1). Lineage (NCBI taxonomy): Eukaryota > Metazoa > Arthropoda > Diplopoda > Spirobolida > Trigoniulidae > Trigoniulus > Trigoniulus corallinus. The sequence goes on along the minus strand of JAAFCE010001963.1, from coordinate 19,807,095 downwards.
GCATGCGATGAGAAGAGGGGAGGAGGAGCTCATTAGGTCCATTATGGGTATGCATGTGATTGGGGGCTCCAGGGGTAGGGGACGACCAAAACGAACGTGGGAGCAGGTGGTGCAGAGGGACATGGTGACATGCGGGGTGGCGGGGGACCTGGTGGGGGATAGGCGGGAGTGGAGGTTAAGAACCTGCAGACCCGACCCTGCCACTGGCGGGAGGAGGGTTCGATAATGATGATGATTATATCCATAGTTATGCTGGTAGTCAGTGGCGGATCAGGATTTCCGCCGGGGGGAAACCCCGCTCAACAAAGCTCACATATATTATGCGAATAAGTTTATATGTCCATAGGGGGTTGCAACCCCAAAAACCCCAACCTGGATCCGCGCGTGCTAGTAGTAATATACATATCTATTGTATAAAGGCAAACAAAGTGTTTATCCTTTTATTTCTAAAATGGCCAAAACGAATGTTACGTTAAATTTATAGTTAAATACAGTGAAATCCGTTTAACACGAAAACGTGTAACTTTTAGTAAACATCATCACACCCTCATCCCACCTGCAGCATGGTCGGATCTGTGGGCGCACTGAACATGCCCTGGACTGGGGGCACCCCAGCCAGGCATCTGGAACCCACAGGAATATTGGCCGGGTTGTCTGTGGGGGATGCTGGCCTAACCCACTTGTGCCACCATTGCATTATACAACCAAAATAGAAACTTTGACAGGTAAATTAATGCTTTGTTGGTTATATTACTAAAAATTACAAGTGTAACTTTTAGCAATACCGGTAAATCCAATTAATAAGATATGACGACATACAAAACAATGATGGGTTTTCTGCATGAATCGCTTAGCACGAAATTCTTTTAACGCGAAAAAATATTTTGGTCCCGTCAGTTTCGTGTTAAACGAGTTTCACTGGAGAGGCGTACCGAGGGGGGTGCGGACCGCACCGGGTGACACTATTTCAGGGGGTGACACTATTGCAAAGTTTCTGATCCAACCTTTTCCTACAGCACTACACCTATTTAAATTTTAGTTTCAATGATTGCGAATTTTGTATGGGACACAGTCCAGCTAGTGGATTCGCATAAACTCGTTTGGTTCGTTGGTATTTTAGAGCTTTTTGACTACAAGGTCATTAGAGCCCCGTCCACTGCATATTTCTAAGGCAGAGACCACACAGCCACTACACTAATGTGACTATTTTGGGGTATTAGCACACTGTAATAAGCTGTCTCCAGGTCAATGAAGAAGGGTAATTGCCAGGGTATGAATATCTTGGGGAAATACTGGGGGCGTCCCAGTAGAGTCCAACTGGTGAAAAGGTGCAAGAGCAGTATTAATAGGAGTATGTTACACTATCGGGTTGGTGTAGCCAAGTTGCATTGTACGCAACAGTTAAGCAACGCAAATCGGTAGTTGGTAACGCAAGTTGGCAAATCGGTAGTTGTAGTTAGCAACGCAAGTTGGTAGTGAACCTTGGGTGCTGCTAATTTCCCCTTTCCTACGCCCCCTACACCTAGCCCTTCCTCACCTGCAAGCAGCCTCCTTAGGATCAACGTTCCAAAGCAATGGGGAGATAACTCTGATGTGACCCAAAGACTCAATGGGAGATGATTGAAATGGAGACAGGCAAGCAGAGTCTTATGTGATAGGAGGGTCCCATTCACGTTAAAAGAGAAGTTTTGCAGGGCAGTGGTTGCAGGGCAGTCCCTCATTCCTATGAGGGATTTCCACATAGGAGTGAGGGAGAATAGGTTAAAGTGGTATGGACACGTAATCAGAAGAGGGGAGGAGCTCCTTAGGTCCATTTCAGGAATGCAGATAGTTGGAAACAGCTGAGGCAGGGGAGACTGAAGCAGACGTAGGAGCAAGTTGCCCACAAGGACATGGCAGTGTGTGGGGTGGACGAGGATCTGATGGAAGATAGGCAGGAGGGATACCTGTTTTCCACTCACACTAATCCTATCCCAGAGGCGACATTCCATCACTCTCTCCCAGAGATTCAAGGTGTGGCTCATCAGCTTTATACCTCTATAGTTACTAGTCTAATAGTTACCACACTCTTGGACATCCCTTTGCCCTTGAAGAGTGGTACTATCCAACTCTCATGGCATTCTATCTCTGCTACCTGTCCTCCTGAGAAGTTTCCCTAGCCACCTGATACCTGTCCTCCCTAGGCTATGCCACACTTGAATTGGGTGTTCCATCTGGGCCTACACCTTTTCGACCTTTAATTTCCTAAGCGCCCTGGTTCACAGTTCGCCATCCCCTGCCAATGCTGGATAGGTGGCAAGGTCCCCATTTTCCCCTGCAGCATTCACGAGGATATGGAAGTACTCTTCTCACCTCCTCTTTGCCTCCATCAGGGAGAGTAGGACCCTACCTCTGCTATCCTTCACTGTTATAGCTCGGGGTATATCTTTAGCTGCCCTATTTCTAGCCTTGGCCAGTTTGAAATCCTCCCCTTCCCTTGTCCATAACTGCTCATAGAGTGCCTCATACTTCTGGTGCTTGGCCAGGGCAATGATCCTACTAGTGCTGGTATCAGCCTGCCTATATTGAGTCTTAGATTCCTGGTCCCCTGTCTCCTGCCAACTGTGGAAAGCAGCGTTCTTTTGCTTGATGGCTGCTTCTACCCTCCCGTTGTTTCTCTGGACTGTGGCTCCTACTTGACCCTGCCTTAAAATGGCTTTCCCACAGGTTCTAATTTATCTGGAGACCCTGTCCCACATTGCATCCACTGTCCCTTCCCAATACCAGTCTACCTCCCTGTGCACTTTGTGGGTAAATCCCTCCATTTTGGTGGGTAGTTTCTGCCACCTGATGGCCTGCTCTCCTTGTGCCTTGCCTGCCACTTTCACTAGGATTTGGTCTATGGTGACATTCTTTTTGGAACTTTTCACTCAAGACTGCCCAGCAATCACGAACCTCTACTCTATGCCACCCTCTAACCATAAAGAAATCTATCTGTGATATCCGTTTTAGCAACTGGAATGTGATTAGGTAGTGCTTGTCCCTCTTACTAAACCACGTATTTGCCAATGCAAGGCCAAGTGCATTGGCTGTGTTGAGGGTGCACTGCCATTCTATGTTGTTCCTACCCCATCCCAACCCTTGTGACTGCGGACTGCTGATGACGGCGGCCTGGGGCCTGCTTTCACACCCCGGATGGCTGCCCGTGGCGCCTGAAACATTAATCTAAATACATTTGAAATGTTGGTGACTCAGGTGGAGCACATTGAATAATAGTGTTTATGTGGGGGGGGGGAGTCAGTGGTGGGGTGACACCAGGATTTGCCGCACCGGGTGACACCAAGCCTAGGTACGCCTCTGTTTCACTGTATGCTATTTATAAAAATAACACAAAGGAACACCTAATAGAAGTCGCTTTTGTTGCTTTCAATGGATGATCAAGTATTCTTTACATGTGCTTAGTGTTCCTCTCCTCTGAAAATGGCTGAAATTTTTACTCCTATGTATAATACCCACCCAGACTTTCACCCAATGTTTTGGGGAAATAACTGCACATTATACGCGAGATAATACGGCATGTGAAACAGGCTTTTTGGCACTGGCTGCAATGAAAACCAAATGTCGAACCGGGTTAATAGTTGAAAAAGAGTTACAATTGGCACTCTCCACATTGCCCCCAAGATTTGATAAACTTTGTGCCAATGAACAACAACCCTTGCATTAAATTTTCATGCATTCGATGTAGATTATGCATGTCATGTTGTGGAGTTGCCCTAGCAGCCCATAACGGGCCGAATCTTAAGGAGGCTGATCGCGGATGAGAGGGGTTAAGAGTAGTTGATATAGGAGAGGGGAAATTACCAGCACCCAATGTTAAACCGACCACCCATTTCAGTACTAGCTTGGGCTGCGTTGCTTAACTTCAGTTATCTGACGAGAACTGACGAGTCCAACGTAAATATAGAAATAAATATGAATTTTGGACGACACGCATGCCATCCATTAAAAGACAGGGAGGCACGGGGAAAAATTTCTTTCTAGGGAGGAGTTGTAGCACAAAGGTTGGAAACCACTGCATTCTGCGTCCCAGTTGCGTTGGACACACCAGTTCTCGTGAGATCACTGAAGTTAAGCAGCGCACGCCCACGTTAATACCAACATTGGAGGTTCGTAAAGAACGTTGGGTGCTGCAAATATTTCTCTCCTACGCAAATACCCCCTCCTAAGGGTTCGGCCTGTTATGGCTGCTTGGCTTAGTCCCCAACCCGTTCTGGAAGATGAAAATACCACCCCCATGCTACCTCTAATATACTCATTCCTAACTATCAGCTCTCGACACCCCACTCATATACCGCAACATTGGCATTTCGTCTACTTGCATTCTATTGACGTGGCTCTTGCTCACTGTCCAACACTCTGATCCATATAGCATAGCGAGGACTCCACTTGCATGTCTTCACCTCAACCATCCCCATTGATTTTATGGGTCACACCCGAGGCTATCTCCCCATTGCTTTGGAACGTTGATCCTTTTGCACCTTCGTCCCATTCGTCATTTTTGGGTATTAGGAACACCCAGTTTTCCCAAGTGGCCACTTATGTTAGTACTACGGTCTACCTAGGGTTGTGGTGCTTAACTTCAGTGATCAGACGAGAACTGGTGTGTCCAACACAATAAGCGACTCCGGGGACTCCATGCAATATGTGTATATTTAATATTATCGACCATTTACATCTTATTCCTGTGAATGGCTGTCTTAGGGGTTCCAGCACACTGGTTTGCCCAGGGGTTCATAACCTACGAACGATACTTTTCAAGAGTCTGGTTCCAATAAGCACAAAAGCACACTGTAAAAGAACATTTTCTTAAATCTGCCTATCGATTTAATTGGAAAAGGCAGATGTAAGAGAATACAGGAATTTACAGCAAAAAAGTTGAAATAATTGGTTGTAACGGAACTTTCCGATCGCAATTTATGATTCGTAACCTACTTTGTGCGAATGCAATGAACTAATGGAGAAATCAGATCATATTTGCTGTCGTCATGTGGCACTACATCTTCGTATTCTGAAACAAACATGGATACTGTGATCAACGAATCCCGAAAGCCAATCATTATAACGTTCTTATATAGGGGTTCAGTAAACTTTAGTGATGGAAGACAAAGCAAAGCAACTACTAACTCTTGTCGCACCTATTGCAGGGTCCGGTATCCATCTTTTCCCTCTAAATAGACATAAGGGTGTTATATCGGACAGTGTTTTTCCCCAGCCGGTTGCCAACCAACGCTGAAACCAATATGCTATCTCGCTGGAGAATTCCACTGACGCCAGGGACGCGAGCTCATACACCTGGAAATGTTGTCCCATCTACCACTTGCATAGAGGAACCCGCCTCAGTGGATCAGTGGATAGCTCACTCAATAACTGCGTGCGAGTGCGAAATAAAATAAATAAAATGTTATATTTAATAAATTTTTTTTTCACCCTTACACTGAATTCAATTACAGCGATTTTGATAGGCAGTAATGAAATTTTACCATATAAAATACACAAGTTTGCAGTAAGTATAAAAGGTTGATTACCCCTGGGTTAGCAGCCTGACTAATTGAGACATAAATCTACTACAGTACTTCCAGAGGCCCCAATTGTCTGCCTGAGTCAATTTCCTGATCCACCACTGTTACTTACGAATTGTAAGACGAATTTCATCCTCCTGTTGCATCAAACCATTATAGTAATACAAGTCAAACCTGCTGCCACCCTAAATTTGACAAAAAAAATTTGATAAAGATAAAGCAAATTTTAGTTTATATTTTTCTCGTCGAAATCATAATAATAAAAAATATAAAAAATCTTTTTTACACTCCACTGTTTATCCTCAGTCGACATTTTCTCCTTTGCAAACAATACACTGTAATGACTCTCACTGCACACCACCCATATTGGATAAAGTGGGCATTTGAAGAATGTTCCCACCTAATTTAAAGAAAAACATGAACCGCTAATATATGATTCATACTTCAACTTATCTAGCTTTTAATTATTATAAGAAATACAGGTTTTGGACGATGTCCAGGTATGGCATAAAATCAATGACATAATTGCTCAACATGCCATTGGCATTGATTGCTAGTGGGCTTGCTCCCCAACAATGCAAGTTTGCACCAGGTCTAAAGCCTGGTTCTGTGGTATGCAACACTGGCAAGAATAGCACTGGAGCAGACTAAATTTCACATAAACTGGTGATGTAGATGCTGTGCTATTTTGGTAGGGTAGCCCAAAATCAACCACAAAGTGGACCGAGAGGTGGTTAACTGCATTTGTCACCCACAAGTGTCGTGTGCATTTGATTGGCTATCACTTTTTTTTACAACGCCTGTTCTTAGAATTCTATTGGCTGTTAGATTTTTGTGCTGTGTGCGCCACCTAACAGGCATTTTTAAAAACATTGTAACCTAGTATGATTTACCTCCTTTCACAGAACCACAACAGGTGCAATTTCTCTTAGCACCTGTGGTTGACGTCATAATTTTGCTGTCTGCTCCAGCACTATTCTCACCATTGTCACATGCCACAGAACCAGGCTTAAGTCGGATGATTTTCTCTCTGGTAGGAGAAACGTTGTAAAGTTAATGTACTGGTGCTGAGGGCAATTTCAAGTGTCACTCAAATCCACAATATCCGAACACTGATATACTGTAAGGTATACCACAGGCTTAACCCTTAATTACCAAACAGTAGTCTATCAGACTACTCGAATGTCAAAAATCCATTTCTTTCTGGGTTTCCTGAAACACAGAATTTTGTGCCTCTGTGTACCTTCCTAATTATGATACCAAAGGCAAATTGCACTAAAACCATGTTAATTTTCCTTTAATATTATTAATTATTAGCAATCAGTAGTCTGGCAGACTACTGTTTAGTAACAGTGCAGGTCAAATTTACATATGGGTCGACATATGTAATTTTGTCTGTTTAGTAACAACGTTGCACTTAGAGAAGGTTAGTAATTAACCCTTAATTACTTTCGAACTGCAACGTTGCAACGTTGTTACTAAACAGTAGTCCCTGAGACTACCTATTTGTTTATTAATTTAATAATTCAAAATGTGATTCAAATGCACATTTTTTATTATTAAAGTATTAGGTAACAAACATAAAATATAAATCAGTTAAATAATTACATGGTTTCACACTCTACACATTTCCCCATGATGTTCCCCATAAATAGCCCAAGAACAGCACTTGCAGCAATATCTTGTCATTCCCTTCAATTTATTTGGACAAAATCCACATATTTTCCGTTTTTCAGGTTTTTATGTTGAGGGACATTCTTCAGGAGTAGGTTCTTCAAGGATTTCTCTGAACAACATATGTCGCCCCATATGTAAATTTGCACATACACTGCTACTAAACATTAGTCTGCCAGACTACTGATTGCTAATAATTAATAAAATGAAAGGAAAATTAACATGGTTTTAGTGCAATTTGCCTTTAGTACCATAATTAGGAAGGTACACAGAGGCACAAAATTCTGTGTTTCAGGAAACTAAGAAAAAAAAGGATTTTTGACATTCGAGTAGTGTGATAGACTACTGTTCAGTAATTTAGGGTTAAATGCACTTACCTGACAAGAGTTATAATGTTCAAAAAGGGCTAAGAAACCGATCTCTGTGGGTTGTGTCACTCCTTTTAGGATCGACTGTGATTCTAAGCCTCCATCCAAAGTGACAACATTATCAAATACATTAGAAGATGCACAACCAGTTAAAAATAAATTAATGACTTCTTGAGAGCAGTATCCTAAAGAACTGATGAGGCAAGTGTTTGAATCATCCATGTCTTTCTTCACTCTGATAAAGAAATTGAAATCAACGCCATTAGTAAATGTTACAAAGATTTTATTATCCACAGTATGGTTCTAAGGAGATCAAACGATTTCATAAGCTCCCGAAGATCTATCCCATCCAATATTTACTGATGATTTATTTTTTCATCAGCAAAGAAATTTTAATCCCAGCCTTGGTGCAGAGGTGGCATGCTGAATTAATGCATAAGTGTTTTCGGGTCAAACCAAGGTGGTTTGGTTTCTTTCTGGTGAGAATGAGAAGTGAGAGAGAAGGAAAGGACAGGAGAGAGAAGACTGAGAAATGTGGCATAATATAGAAGTGAGCTTTGTTTCGTTGGTGTTATATGGCTCAATAAATACAAGGTCATTAGAGCCCACTGCATAGTTCTAATGCAGCGACTGCACAGACGCTACACTAATGCAACGATATTTGGGTATTAGCGGTACCCAGTTTTCCCAAGTGGCCACCCAAGTTAGTACTGGAGGGGGTTGCGTTGCTTAACTTCACTGATAAGACGAGAACTGGTGTGTTCAACGGAATACAACTCCCGATAGAGGTAAGTGGGGAGGGAGATAGAGAGAAAGAAGAGAGGGGAGAAAGAATTTAGAGAGATAATATAAAGAAAGAGGAGAGAGATATGATAGACTTGTGTGAGAGAAAGCGAGGAAGACATAATAGAGCGAGGAGATATTCCATCAGGCGAAAAATAGCTCCAAGGGCGCCGCCTAATAGATGTAACTAATAAATCGGGAAAACTCCTTGGTGTAGGAATTCGCCCACCGGCGTTGGTATGGTGCCCAGACGTGCAGTAGGCGGAAAATATATAAGCATAGGAGTCGCTGCATTAGGTCGGCAGCCATTTGCTTAAACCTACCATTTTGGGGCAAAAATGGGCATCCAACTCTGCTAAAAGATGGAAATGGGTTACTGATTATGGTTATGAACCATATGGTAGGTGATTATGGTAGGTCAATGCCACCTTTTGGAATAGAAAGGGGGTGAGAAGAAAGGAGGTGGAGTCAGAATCCTTTGGGGGAAGAAAATTAAGGGAATAAGGTGGGGTGAAGATTGTAAGGAGCATGGGTGGATAAAGGTTCAGAGAGGAGGTAGGAAGTTGGCCATTGGGGCAGTATACATGGGTATAGAAGGTATGGGAGGGGGTTGGAATGAACGTATATACAGCTGCTTGCAGGAGGACATTGAGGCCCTGCACCTAGAGGGATATCAGGTTATAATAGTGGGGGACTTCAATGGGCATCTGCAGGAGATGGATGGTGCTAAAGGGCTTTACATGTCAAAATGGTATGGCAATAGTGAACCTACTGAAATGCTGTCAGGGAAGGATCACCAGGGTGGGGCCACAGTATAGCTCCTGCATTGACTTCTGCTTGGTGGAGAATGAACTAGTGCAGGAGGTGCATAGAATGACAGTGGATGAGGAAAACAGGGTGGGTTTAGACTCAGATCATAATCTAATTATGATTAGTATGAAGGTTAGGAACATCAAGGAAAAATGGGCACAGGTGGGAAGGAAAGCTAGTTGGCAGCTAAAGAAATGGTTTAAAGAGGAGGAGTTCCAGAAGGACATGGAAGCTGTACTGGAAAGAAAAGAAGTCACATATGTGGAACTTGTAAGTGCCCTAATAGATAAAGCAAATGAAGGACAGGGAAGATGTAAAGGGAATGGGATTAAATGGAAAAAACCATGGATGGATGCTGAGGCATGGGAGTCTATTGAAAGTAGGCGTCAAGCCAATAGGAGGCATAGGCAAGCGGTTAAGGGGGGAGACGACGAAAGTATCAGACAAGCTTGGGACACCAACCAGAAGAAGAAAAGAGAGGCGAAGGAAGTAGTGGGTAGGAAGATTGCAGAGGGGGATAGGAGGAAATGGAAGGAAATCATGGATGGGGGAAAACAGATGACAAAGAAATTTTGGAGATATGTCAGGGATAGACGTAGAGAGAGGAGTGAGGAGGTAGGGGATGGTAGAAAAGCCTTAGTAGATAAGGATGGTAGGAATATAACCAGTAGAGAAGGCATTAGGAGGGTATTGATGGAATATGGACATGGGTTCTCCACTACAGGTGGAAAGGTGGGGGAAGGGCCACACAGAATAACAACCAGCTGGGGATCATCAGCTGGAGAGGCTTGCTTTACTAGGGTAGAATTAGATAATGAGATAAATGCATTGAAGTTGGGAAAAGCTTGTGGGGAGGACAAGGTACCAAATGAGTTTCTCAAAGCACTAGGGAGTAAAGGCAGAGAACTGCTCTTAAAGATATTTAATGAGTATTTAGGGGATGGAAAAATACCAGATGACTGGGGCATCACACGGGTAGTGATGCTGTACAAGGGCAAGGGAAAGAGCAAGGAATGTTTGGATAGCTACCGGCCAGTAGCTATAAACAGTTGCATTTATAAGTTATTTGCTGGGCTAGTAAGGAGGCGATTAGGTACAATAATAGAAGGGTCAGGGAAATTAGTGGAGTTCCAAAATGGGTTCCGAAGGGGGCACAGAACAGGTGATAGCCTGTACATAATTACACAGATTATGGAGGTAGTTCAAAGAAAGAAATGGAAGGCATACCTCTGTTTTTTGGATGCTAAGGGTGCATATGACAAAGTGGATAGAGAGAAGCTATGGACAGTTCTTCCCAAGTATGGGGTTAGTAAGGTGCTAGTGGAACTGCTCCAGAAGCTATATGTGGGTACTAGGTATGATTTCCATTGGGAGGTAATAAATACAGGACAGATAGGTGTGGACAAGGGGTTGCGACAGGGCTGTCCATTATCACCAATTCTGTTCCTAGTGTACATCAATGAACTGGGGATTAGGTTCCAAGATAGAGGGCTGGGGTTTTCTCTGGGGGATGGTATCAAGTTGCCTGCCATCTTCCAATGTGATGATATAGTGCTGCTGACAGAGACAGAGGGAGAACTCCAGGAAGAACTGGATATCTGTGAACAGTACAGTAGGGATTTTCAGTTAGAGTTTGGTCAGGACAAAACAAAGCTGATGATCATAGGAGAGGATGTGCTGCCTAGCAATCAGATACCAATCAAGCTTGGGGAGAGGGAGATAGAGGTAGTGTCAGAGGTTACATACTTGGGGGTTAAACTTACAAATGATAGGGGATACCTGAAAGCAATGGAGGAAAACATCGTTTGTAAGCTGAAAACCAGAGAAGGACTAATAAGGAAACTGGCATTCGATTCATTCTCAAGGTATGAATTGGTTAGGGGCCTATGGAAAGCTGTAGCAGTACCAGGGTTAACATATGGAAACGAGGTCCTATGCATTAGTAAAAAGGTAATGGACTGCATGGAAATAGCCCAGAGAAGGTTAGGCAGGATGGCCTTTGGGGGAAATAGGTTTACAGCAGTGGAGGCAATACAGGGGGACATGGGGTGGTCTACATTTGAACAGAGGGAAATGATTAGTAAGTTGGTATACCTATGCAGGATATGGGGACTAGAGAAGGAAAATCCAGTATGGCAGGTAAATGCATGGGTAAACAACATGAGGGTATCTACCAACTGGGAGAGGAGGGTAAACAGGATGTCAAAGAAGATAGGCATAACACTGCACCCCAGGGAGGGCAAGGAGGGGGCAGTAACGCTGCCAAGACTCGTACAGGACAAAGTGAAGGAATGGGGGTTAGGGCAGTGGCGACAGAGTATGGAGGGAAGGGCTGCAAAGAAAACGCTGAGGGTGTATGGGAACAAGCTTAACATCGAGAGGGAGGTAATCTACGACAATACCTGGGAGAGCTCACTTCTGTTTCGGGCAAGAGCTGGGTCACTGGAGACGAAACAGAGGATGGCAAAGATCACAGGTGGAGAGGAGGGCTGTGGATTGTGCAGGGATCAGGTGGAGGACGTCAGGCATGTGATACTGGTCTGCCCAGCACTGGATCACTGCAGAAGGGGTTGGGGAACCCCCACATTGGAGGAGGTTCTGGGGGTGGTGGGTTCTGGGGTGTAGCGGCTGGAATGGGTGCAAAAGGCAAAGGTCTGGGCATATGGTCTGGGCAAAGATCTGGGCAAAGATCTGGGCATATGGGTCCAGCATGAAAAGATCTCGCCAGCAAGGTATCTGTCACAAAGGATTACATATTCATATTCATATGAAGATTTTCTAGCAGTTAAACCATTATGTGGATAATAAACCATAAACGGTACATTAAAATCTCTTTTAAGTACATACTCGTGAATTCCTCTTGACAATATGGCCGAATACAACACCGAAATACATGAATAACCGTTATTATCTGTGTACCAAGAGATATGTCTATTCAGAAAACTTTGTAAAGTTGTCAAGTCCTGGAACTCCGTTATACGCATCTAGCAAACAAATTCGAGAAGCAAACGGCAGATGAATATATTACTGATACAGTACAGTGTATCGAAATTATTATGCAGGTATGCAGCATTGTAAGAAGACACAAGGCTCAGTGGCTCAAGGATAGAACGTTGGCTTTGGTGTTCTGGGGTGCAAGTTCGATTTTGGCTGAAACGGGTGGGAAGTAAAGCCGTGGCCCCTTGTGGTGTGTACTACATGTAAAAGAACCCTTTCGTCTTAGGACCATTTCACTTTTTAACTGCAGTTCTCCCGTTTCTGACACTATGGGATAAAGTTAGTTTAGGATTAAGTATCGTTAGTTTCAGTAAATTTGGTTTGGTGAAGTTAAACTTTGGCTTGTCGAAAGGATTCTAGTATTGTTACATTTGAAATAGTGTTTTCCATGTGTTTGTCATGACTTGAGCTTCTCTTATATATTCAATCTTGACTTTAATGTGTAGGCTGCCTAAATTTCTGTCCCTCCTCTGAATTCACCATAGTTCCCCTTTCTACGTGGCGTGAAATACACTTGCAGATCGGCAACATTCCCATGTGTTGCAACATCCCCTCGCTTCCTGATACAGTGGAATCTCGCTTAACGAGCACAATTTGTTCCCGACTCTCACTCGTTAAGTGAAACAATTTTTTCCATACTAATCAATGTTAAATGGGATAATGCGCTTTATCATTATCATACCCTTATCCCGCCAGTGGCAGGGTCGGGTCTGCGGGTTCTAGCCCTCCACTCCGAGGATCATTCGGCAATGGAATGCTCTTAGGATAATGTGAGGGACTTTATAGCAGGTAGGGAATGGATGAGTGATTCCTTGGGGATTTCACAGTTATAACTTTGAAATGAGAGTTATTCTCTCCCCTGCCAAGTCTCCATCCACCCCCCCACTACAATATCCTTATGGACAACCTGCTCTCACGTCTGCTTTGGTCTCCCCTTGCCCCGGGTGCTGGATAATTCGCTCCACTGCAAAAAATACTTCTTGTTTTTATGAATAGTGCAAATGGTTGTTGTAGACCAGCGGTCTTCAAACTGTGTTCCGCGGAACCCCAGGGTTCCGCAAGTCCAAATGAAAATTCGTTAGCAGCGGCAAGATATACTTTTCTAAAGGTGAGATGGGGTTCCCCCAAAACATCTTATAGTTCTAAGGGTTCCGTGAGTCGACAAAGTTTGAAGACCACTGATGTAGACCAATGGTCTTCAAACTATGTCGACTGACGGAACCCTTCGAACTATAAGGCTTTTTCGGGGGAGCCCCATCCCACCCTTAGAAAAACATATCTTGCCAATGCGAACGAATCGGCACCCCACGCATGGAACTTCTGATTAATTTTCACATGTAACTAAATGTTTCTTTATATCTTTGAGTTAATAAACCTTAGTCAACTATTGTGAGTGTTTCAAAATTATTATTTTTTTTTTGGAATTTTTATTTTGACTTGCAGAACCTAGTTTGTATGTGCATGCTAGGTCAGCCACGCTCACAACTGGTTCTTCACTTCTCAATGATTAGGCATTATACTTCTATGGTGATTTTTCTTAATGTGCCTGAATGCAATTTTCACAAGCGACAGTAAGGTGCTAGCTAAACAAGCACTAACTACTAGCTGATAGCCTAGATGCAGGATCCCATATGTAACGTCAAAATATCTCTGGTCACACGTTCTGCAAAACATCGCTCATTAATGTTGTTACACTAACGGGTTGGAGAGTAAGCTAAGCAGCCATAACAGGCCAAACCCTTACAAGGCTGTTCGCAGGAGATGAGGAGGTAGGGAGAGAAATTTTCAGCACCCACCATTCCTTACCAACCACCCATGTTGGTTCTAACGTGGGCGCGCGTTGCTTAACTTCAGTGATCTCACGAGAACTGGTGTGTCCAACGCAACTTGGCTGGTTGGGAGTCATTTTTTAAATTTTTTCTTGCTCATCATGGGAATTGCTTATTAAGTGAGGTTTCACTGAATTGGTAAACGAAATTTGCACCCAAACAGAGAAGTAAATAAATCCACTCATGCTACACTACTATGAATAGGACCTAATGACAACCACATACCGTACCATATTAGTAAAGTTTGGGCGTCCGTTGGAATGTCCTCGTCGATTGTCATGTGCGACTGTCTGACGTCCATTCATGCTGATAATTATAAAATAAAAACATAGCACATTTTTATAAAGCATGCAGTCACTGTATATAATTCCAATTCACTTATTTGCTTCTTACAGTACAACAACAGCCTTTTTACGACTTCCACATTTCCAGAAGATATGTGCCAGTGCAATTGCTAAACACTTTTTGCATCGCTCATTGGAATACTCACTGTGAAAAAAAAAATCAGAATCAATTACTAGCCCCCCTCCTGCCCGTGGCAGGCTTGGGTGCCTATTTCTGCTCCAATGAGAAATGAGGGATCTGCTGAACAGAAGTTCTATTCAGTGACAGCAAACCTAACACTACAACCCTTATAGCCCATTCGTACTACAATTTCAAACTAGATTAAATTCAATCCAGCTTGAAAGTTAACCAGATCGAATCACTTAAGTGACAAATGCGTCCGCACTGGACCTTGGCTAAAGCATGTTGTCTAGGAGTAATAGACCAATGGGAAGAATTACTATTCAAAAATAAAAGGGACTATCCATAAAGCACATCCTTTATGGATGTCCCCAAACTGATGGACGACAAACATTTGGAGGTAATGTTTGTAAGAATACAAATGCATATTTCATACTCCCTTAAACTTTAACTTATTTTTCGCATAAATTATTAGTGTTCTCTGTCCAAAATTTAATTAAAAGTGAAATTTCATCGTCACTCCACAGGTCTCACTTTGTTGGCAAAAAAATCGCATTGCATTCTGGGAGTTTCAAACTACAGTACAACTCCAATTTTCTGAACTCCGGCTATCGGAATCGCTAATTATCTGAATCGCTTTCAGAATTTAAGAAAAAAATTAAGAGGGAACGTACTGCGAAATTTGCAAAATAATGCGCGACTTGGCTCCCCAAAAACGGATACTGACAGTCAAACAGCTTACTTTGACCTAGATGTTCAACAACCAATGACTTTCATTTGAGCCACTCACTTGCCAAATCGATTAACTCCATAAAACAGAAAGTAGAGAAATTTGATGACTTAAATAGATTGTTTTTAAAAATTCCCTTTAAGATAAAAATTGAAATAAACGTTGTATAATGCATAAATGAAGTTTCATCTAAAGACAAGTAGAATAAATGAGACAGGGAGTTAATCGAGTTAAGGGAGTTAATCGATTTGGCAAGTGAAAGAAAAGTAATCACATCAAAATCATCCTCATCCCATCCTTATTCTGTCAATGTCGGGGGTCAGGTCTGTGGGTTCTTAAACTCCACTCCCATCTATCCCCCACAAAGACCCCACAAGCCTCCATGTCCCTCTGCACCATCTGCTCCCACGTCCTTTTTGGTCTCCCCCTCTCCTGGTGCTCCAACACATGCAGTCCCATAATAGACCAAATCAGTTCCTCCTCCCCATCCTCACTACATGCCAATACAACCTCATCCACTGTTCTCTCATTTTCTCTGTGATGTTTCCCACCCCAGCCAGTGGCGGTTTAAGGCACATGAAAACTGTGCAAATGCACGGGGCCTCGCTTTTGCAAGTTGCAAAGGAAAGGAAAGTTTTTTGGAAAGGGCCTCACACTTTCAATTTGCACAGGGCCTCGCGTATGCTAGAACCGCCACTGACACCAGCCTACCTCTAATGTAATTATTACAGATTCTGTCGGCTTGTGACACCTCACTAATGTAGTGCCGCATTCGCACCTCAGCCACTTGCATTCTCCTTCATGGTTCTTCCTAGCTGCTCAACATTCTGGGCCATACAGCACAGAAGGCCTAACGACCATTCTGTAAACCTTTATTGGGACTAGGAGGTCATTCAGGACTCCACTTGCCTGCCTTCACTTCAGCCATCCTGCATTAATCCTATGTGTCACGTCAGAATCCATCTCTCCATTGCACTGGAAAACTGATCCTAAATAACGAAACTCTTGCACCACTGGTATCCCCTCAATGCCCGACAACGAATCTCACTCCCTTGCCCCTGGCCACTAAAATTGAAAACTAGGTACACTCTCTTTTTCATGTTCACCTTAAGGCCGCCTCTTTCCATTGTTGTTTTACTGTCTGTAGGCCCTTTTGTGCATCCTCTTTGGACTCCTCAAGCCTTCCCACATCATCAGCAAATACCAGGCACTGAGGGGCCCATTCACCTATTCCCATCAGCAGCTCATCCATTACTAGAATGAATGTGTATGGGCTAAGTGCACCCAGCCTGCGTGTTGAAGCATGCAGTATTTTCACATGCTGTCCTGACCCTAGCAATGGAACTAAATAACACCCAAATCAGACTCACATTATATATTTTTGTTGCAGACCCCAAGTGCTTGACACCCATGAGATCCTTCAGTTTCAGACCAAACAAACATCTGGCTTATATTTTTGTTAAAATCATGACAACCAAAAATATAAACATATAAATTTTGCTTATAATAAGCTATTGATGTAGTAAGATTAGGAAATGGCAAAGGTTTTTCTAAGTCAAACGAAAATACTAAAACTTTATCAAATTGTGACATTCAATCTGCTGCCATTTGACTGCGAGCCTGTTAATCCTATTTAGATGAGTGGCCTTTTCAATTTTTGCTATCTAAATTCCCTCAGTATCGAAGACAGAATTTTTGTTATTGCAATGATTTACATTACAGTATGAAGTTAGTCAGAATGGCTTCTGAAAGAAATTATTAATTATTCACTGGCCAAAAAATTTTTGATTTTTAATGGTGTCAATTTATATTACAGTGAAACCTCTCTAATTGGTACACCTGTGGGACCCAGCAAAAGTGTACCCATAAGAGGGGTGTACCCTTAAGAGGGGTTTGGCACACTTTACTACTGTAATGCTGTAGCTTGTTATATAGCTAGCATACAGTATATACAGTACATATATATTGATGTACTTTTTTATTTTTAACTGAAAAATGCATTGTACTGTATACATAAATGTTGCAGAAGTAATATTTCAGAGAATTACTGACGTACATTTTCATAAATTTGATTACTGCAAACAAATGAGTCAAGGGTATTTTGTCGAGAAGCAAGCTGCCTTCTTATTAATTCCTCTGCAACGTTTTTCTTGAACTGCTGCAGAGGAGCACTTCTTGTTCCATAAGCTTTATTTAAAAAAATTCATAGAGAAGTGATCAATTTGGTCCAAAAGAGCAAGAACCTGTTGCCCACTAATTCACGTTCAATTTCACGAAAACTTTTTCCATTTTCATGAGCACGGATGGCTTTTACTTTATTTTCTAATAAAATAGACTTTCGTGGCATGGCTGATCACACAATTGTTTTTAAATTTAGCCTCAACTGATGGCAAGAATGTTAACGTTTAGCGTTATAGTAGTCCTTAGAATGACAGTAGCTTAACTAAAAACGTAGTATAAAAGATTATGCTACGTATCGTGCTACGTAGCGAAGAATGCGAAAATTGCTGTTCAAAAAAGCTACGTAGCAACTTCGTAGCGTAGGGATCGAATTCTTTTAAAACTGTAGCCAAAACTTCGTAGTGCAGTTGTAGTGCTACAAACGCTACACCTTTTTGAGTAGGATTCTTTGTGTAGTGCAACATGGCGGCCCCCACAGAAGATATTGCAATTGAATATGGTGGACTGCAATAGGGTAGTTATTGACAGTACCCAAAAATGAAGCTGAACAAATACAAAATTGTATAGTTTTCAATTAAAGAAGTAATTTCATTTTAAGAATATTAAGAACATCATCATCATACCCTTATCCCACCATCTCATTGTTCATGTGATTTCTTGAAAGCGTTGGTGATGCATCAGTCACCACCTCCTGTACCCATTAGAGAGTTCAAGTTCTGAAAATGGTGACCTGTATTAGGTGTACCAAAAGAGGGGTGTACCCATTAAAGAGGTGTACCGTTTAGAGGGGTAGTAATAACATTAAGCCTATGGGCAAAAAATCGGTGCCTGAAGAATCCATACCGATATGAGGGGTGTACCCTTTAGAGGGATGTACCCTTTAGAGGGGTGTACCCATAGAGAGGTTTCACTGTATTTTGGAAATGTATTATACATAATAAAAGTTATGTCTGAACAAGTGCTTTGACACTAAAATTTCAATAATTTCAAAAAGTGCAGTTAATCGATTTGGCTTGTGAATGGCTCATTTACAGTATGATGGAACACATACATACTGTACTAATGCTTAATATTACACTGGTAAACAGTGAATTTATTGCCAATGATATTTGAGTGATTTTATACAAAGTCAATGATGCTGATTAAGAATAGGTCATTGGTTTTGCTGAATTGGCTTTAGTTTTCAGAATAATTAACTGATTAATGCTTACACCATGGTGAAGTGTGCAGAATAGCCAGAAATATATATCATATACTTAAAAATGGTAATTTAAACTGTTTAAAGTCATACAGAAAGTTATAGCACAAGTTTCTATAGTGTAATTTTTAAAGTAACCAATGCCTTTATTTCAAAAACTACCCCATGTAGAAAATAATCGTTAGGGAAAACTTAGAGTTGATGGAGGGGAAATTCATTTCCTAAAACAGTTTGGAAATTTTGGCAGTCAACTTTTCAGACTAATGTACAGTTACAATTTGTTCAACAGTTGTGGGTATTTTTAACTATTGTATCAGAAAGGTCTAAAAAATGAAAAATTTTGATACAGCATGTTCCTATACCTCAAATTAAAAATAAGCCTTCAAAACTGCATTAATGAGGATGTGTTAATTGCTTGTGGCTGCAGGATTTTGTTTCAGGTATGCAGTTCAGCAAATTGTCACTGTTATGTGCCCCAACTAGCTAACTTTGGGAGCATAGAATTGGAGTGCAGACTTTGCTATCTTGGGGCTCAAACCAAGTCTGCACTCCAAGTTATCTAGTTGGAGTGGCTAAGTGCAAAAATCTGTTGAGTTGCATACCTGAGACAAAATCCTGTAGCCACAGGCCATTAGCAAATTCACATAAATGCAGATTTGAAGGCTTATTTTTAATTTTAGGTTTAGGAACATGTTATATCAAAATTTCTCATTTTACAAGAGCTCTGTGATGGGATAGTTAAAAATACCCATATCTATTGAAAAAGAATGCAACTTTGCATTATCCTGAAAAAACTACTGCCAAAATTTCCGAACTGTTTTAGGAAATGAATGCCCCCTACATCAACTATAACTTTTTCCAAAACAGTCTATAGTATATCTTACAGTTTTTGAAATAAAGTCACTGGTTGCTTTAAAAATGCACCCTGTATGTATATAGACATACTGTATATATATGATATATACATGTAATAGAGTCATAAAAGAAAACGTTCATTTTGATTAAATATAAGAAATTTAGCATTAAGTATCATATTTTAAAGGTTGACTAACATCTCAAAAAGTAGAGCCAATTTTGCAAAAGTGGTGGCATTTTTGAAATCAGCACCCTCAAAATAATCTAAATTCATTCTGATATTCTTGACAACTGAGAAAAAAATTCTTTGTAGACCTGTGTTAGAGATGCACCGATATGGGTTTGGCCGACATATCAGCTAGACGATATATTGACAAATCACGGTCGATATATCAGCCAATATTTCCACCAATATACAGTCAATGCCTAGTGATTTCATGTTTTGGAAATGACTGAAGACAGTCTATGTGCTCAGCTTCGGTAATAAAAACCATTGGGTGTCTGCACACTTGAAACAAGGAGTCAAATAGACAAAACTGATTGACAACCACATATCACACAGACTGCCATCAGTGCTGTAAGTGAGAGTATTGTGAAATAAGGTTTCTAGTTCAGTTTTCCTAGATATATGCATTGGTCCTTTTGACAATCCATGTCAAATACAGTATACTTATGAAATTTTAAAATTATCGGCTAAAAGCTGGCCGATACAGATATCATAAAGACAGGCCGATATATCGGTGCATCACTACTTAATATGTAAAAGTGTTGTCTTTTCATTTAATTAATTAAAAGCTCTTTTTATTTAAAAATAGTTTTTTCTCCCATTTTCAACAAACAGTAATAAATTAGACCCTTGTTTCAGAAAAAATCCAATTATCCGAATTTTTGATTATTCTAATGGGGTCCAGTCCCAATTTGATCGGATAATTGGAGTTCCACTGTAGACAATACCTCGATCTAGTTTGAAAAAGTAGCTTGAGTCAATCTATTTTGAATGTGCTCAATTTAGAAAGAATTCAAGCTGCACTGTTTGCACTTCTATTTTCAATCTAGACCTAAGTTTCAAACGAGATTGAAAACACTAGTGCTAACATGGTATTATGCTTATATATAACTGGTCTATCATTCTTCGTTATGACACACCCTTCACGGGTGCCAAAAGGTACTTTTGCCAAATCAAATGTGCACTTTTCTACATGTAGTGAGGGTTCTTTTACATGGAGATCAAAACATACAACATATGGGGCCACGACTTTACTTCCTATCCAAAGGAGTTGCTGACCAATATATCACCCTGCCAATATATCGACCAATATATACCTGACCATGCCATAGGCAGGAAAAGGGTTAGAAGTTGCTTTGCAACTAAAAGATCATTAGAGCCCCGTCTATTGTGCAGTTTTAATGCAGAGACAGCACAGACGCTACACCAATGTGACGTTTTTTGGGCATTATTGTATTAGCAGTACCCAGTTTTCCCACTTTTTTTCTTTCGTTGGTGTCTTAGAGGCCCATCCACTGCATAGTTCTAATGCAGAGGCTGTACAGACGCTACAATAATGAGATGATTGCTGGGTACTACCATGTTTCCCCCAAAATAAAACGGTCTTATTTTTATTTTGGTACTGAAAACCTCACTATGACTTATTTTTGGGGAATGTCTTATTTTTTCACGTAAAAGAATTTATATTTATTCATTTAAATATATTCATTTCTGAAAACAAAATTGTTCAAAATTTCTAATTTTATCTTAACTATTGCAAAAATCAAAATACAGTCAAACCTCACTATAACACACCCTGGTTATAACAATTCGGGATACAAGACACACAAGGGGGAAATCCCAGCCAGTGCTAATGCATAAGTATATAGTAATTATTTGGCTATAATACACTCAGATATTACATATAACACACAACTGGTTTGGTACCTACAACACTTTCAACATGTAAGAGACATTGGATATAACAAACAGCTACAACATGCAACTAGACGGCATAACACACAGCTTAAGTAAGGCTATTATGGTGCAAGAGTTTTGCTATCTAGGATCAGTTTTCCAGTTGTTGTTGGTTTGTGTTTTAGGGCCCAGAAAGACAATCCCACCATGATGACAATAAATAAGGGCAAAAGCCCCCAAAAGCAATACAAAATAAAAAGGCAACAGCCAAATAAATAACAGAATAAATATAGGCAAAACCCAAAACTAGACAAAAGATAAAGACGGCAAAAGCCAAAACTAGACAAAAGATAAAGAGGTCAAAAGCCAAAACTAGACAAAA
>JAAFCE010001963.1:19568877-19785171 GCA_013389805.1 Trigoniulus corallinus | reverse complement strand
AGAGGGCAAAAGCCAAAACTAGACAAAAGATAAAGAGGGCAAAAGCCTCAACAGACAGATATAAAAAAGACATAAACATTTGATATAACAATGGCAAAAGCCAAAACCAACATTAACAAAAAACGGACAAAAACCCAAACAAGCACAGAAATAGAAGGCAAAAGCCAAAACGACACAAAAGGAATCAACAAAAAACACCAGAAAAAGGGTCAGTATTAGATTTTGTGAAAGAGGCCAGCCTCTTTCACAAATACAAGTGAGTTCTCAATTCCCTGGGGGCTATCACCAAGTGAGGTAGAGAGCTCTGGACAAACCCCCAGTTGGTATTTAAGTTCATGGTATCTCTCACAGTGACTAAAGATGTGTGCCATTGTGAAAGGCTCCCAACAGCAGTCACACCACAGTTCATCTTCACCCTATAGTATGTAGGGGTGGGTGAGGAACGTGTGACTGATTGACAGCCAAGCAAGCACAACCTCCACCCTCCATGACTGGTGGCACGAGGACACCCAGTACACTGGAGTGTCCTTCAGTGTGCGGTTTGCTGGTAGTCTCCACAACACCATCGGGAGTGTTGGAGGAGGGGACAGTAGTGTCAGGTACATCTGGCACGTGGGTCACCTGATGGGCATGGGCATCTGCCCTCTCATTGCCCATAATGCCAACATGCCCTGGGACCCACATAAACAACACTGACTTGCCCTGGGACCCACATAAACAACACTGACTTGCCCTGCTGACGAATCATGCCCAGAGAACTGTGCACACCCTGGACGATGGCATGTCTGCTATAAAGGGTGTTCAATAGCTGAAGGGAGGATAGGGAGTCAGTCATAACAACAAAGTGTCAGTGATTCAAACATTGGATGAGTTCCAGTGCCCTATGCAGAGCTGTGAGCTCTGCAGTTAAAACACTGGTGATGCCTGGAAGGTGGCCCCATATGAGATGACCAGTTGTAAAGACCGGCCAACCCACAGAGGTGCCATCCTTCAACCCATCCATGTAAACAAAAACATGGCCCTGATAGGTCAGAGAGAGGCGTCCAAATTCTTGCTGGTACACTGACCTATCAGTACTGGCTTTGGGGAAGGTGGTGAGTGTCCAATTAAAACTTGGCTGTGGTACTGTACAGGGTGGCACAGAGGCCGGCAGTACAGGCTGCATCCTAGGCAGAGTCACACCCAGGCCAGTGAGACCATCCCTTCACCACATGCCAAATGGAGGGGGGACCCCTGGTTGGTGGTCAAATGGCCATCATAGAGTGTGACTAAAACGGCTGGGTGTGTAGGGTGCTGTGGCTGACCTTTCAGCTGCAAAATATATGCAGCTGCCAAGCACTGCCACTGCACAGTCAGTGGCAGTTCACAGGACTCAGCATAAAGGCTGAGCACTGGGCTTGTGCAGAATGCCCCAATGGACAACCAGATGCCAGCATAATGTACACTGTCCAGCATCTGGAGAGTAGATGGAGTGGCCAGGCCATACACACCACAGCCATAGTAGAGATGGAATCGAACGAGTGATCGGTATAGTCGAAGCATCACCATTCGATCTGCCCCAAAACCAGTTCCTTGCAGGCACTGCAGAATATTCAGGGAGCGAAGGCACTTATCCTTCAGCTCCTTCAAGTGTGGGACCCACATCAGATGGCTGTCAAAACAGAGGCCAAGAAACCAGGTTGCCTCTACAATTGGGAGGAGGTGGCCATTCAGGGTAAGCTGATGCTCAGGGTGAAGCCCTTGCTTATGACAGAAGTGCATGACTATTGCTTTCTCAGGGGAGAACTTATAGCTGCGTAAGTTGGCAAACTCATTGGCACTATTGAGTGCCAGTTGCAGCTGATGCTGAATGCCATGCATTGTGGCAGCCCAGTATCGGATGGAAAAGTCGTCCACAAATAGGGACGACTGTACCAGGGGGTGAATGGAGGAGGGAAAACCGTTCACTGCAACAGCGAAGATCATCATACTGAGGATGCCCCCTGTGGGACACCATTCACTTGCAGAAAAACTGAGGAGGTACTCTGGAAGTATTGTTGGACAAAAAGTCTATGGAGGAAGAGAGGCAAATGACCCCTGAGCCCCCACTAGTGCAAGGTCTGAAATATACCATGGCGCCATGTGGTATCATATGCCTCTCCCCATCAAAGAAGACAGCTACCAAGTGATGTCTGTGGAGAAATGCCTCACAAACTGCAGTCTCCAGTGAGTTTAAATGATCCACTGGAGACCTGCCAGCACGGAAGCCACATTGAGCATTGGCAAGAAGGTGGTGCCATTATAGATACCACACCAGACGCCAGTTCACCATGCATTCCATGGTTTTACACAGACAGCTCGTCAATGATATGGGCCTGTAATTCGTCGGTAGGCTACTATCCTTTCCAGGTTTTGGGAAGGGGATGATGATAGCCTCCCAACAGCCTGCAGGGATTTCGTGCTGCTGCCAAATATAATTAAAAACATCAAGGAGGAAGGAAAGACCCTTCTCAGGTAGATGCTTTAGCAATTGGTAATGGATGTCATCAGGACCAGGGGCAGTATCCTGGGCCCTTGCTAGAGCTGCCTACAGCTCCCAAGGGGTAAACGGGTCGTTATACCCCTCAGCAACACCACCAGAGAAGTTAATTGAAAAGCGTTCTGCAGCTTCTTTTTGTTTTATGAAAGCTGCATTGTAGTGCTGGGAACTGGAGATGGCTGCAAATGTCCTTCCCAGCTTTTCAGCCACCTCGCATGGCAGACGTAAATGTCTCCCTTGCACAAGGTGACCAGAGTCACAGGATGGTAAGTACCTTCCCTGGATTTTTCTCAGGTTTTCCCAGACATTCTTGGATGGTGTGTGGTGGGTAAGCGAGGAGATGTACTCACTCCATGATGAGTTGTTGGCCTCCTTGATTACCCATCTTGCATATGCCTGGGTTTGGAGATATTTGACATAATTGGCAACAAATGGATGAGACCAGAAGATGTGAAGGGTGCCCCGTACTGGATCATACTGCACTCCGACAGCCCTTCGTCCACCATGGCACCAATGCTCATGGTGGGTTACATGAGCTCTGGGGGACGGATGCCAGTGCCGCCCTGACAACCACCTCTGTGAAGTGACCCAATAGATCATTGACCCCATCAAAATCACTCAGTGGGTGAAAGTGGATCCGATGGGCAAACTCCTCCCAGTCTGCCCGACGCAGACACCACCGTGGTGGTGGTTGTTGGGGCAGTGCCCCACTTCCACTGCTAATCCTGATGGGGAAGTGGTCGCTTCCACAAGGGTCAGACAGAATCTCCCATTGCAGCTCTGGTGCCAACCCAGGAGAGCAGATGGAGAGGTCTATACAGGAAAGACCACCAGTGGCAGTCATGACATGTGTGGGGGCACCTGTATTTAGAACAATAAGGCCATTGTGTGACACCAATTGCTCCACAAGTAGCCCTCGGGGATTGTGGCTGTCCGAGCCCCATTGAGGATTAAAATCGCCCATAATAAGAAAGGGTCTGGGAAGCTGGGCGGTGAGGGAGTTGAGGTCTGCCCAGGGGATATCAATCCTACGAGGTATTTAGAGGTAACATAGAGTGGTGGGCACATGCAGTTGCAGTGAGACTGCCAATGCTTGGAGAGGCGTCTGTAAAGCCACTGGGACAGTCAGTTTTCCAGAGCAATGGGGAAATAGCTTCTGACGTGGGCCGTAGGCTTAATGCAGGAAGGCTGAAGTGGAGACAGGCAATAGTGGGGGTCCTGTGTGACTGATGGGCCACGAAAAAGTTGAAGGGCAAATTTTACAGAACTTTCGTTAAGCCCACAATACTGTATGGATCAGAGTGTTAGGCAGTTAGGAAGAACCATGAAAGGCAAATGCAAGCTGCTGAGATGCCAATGCTACATTACATGTGTGGGGTGTTACCATCTCACAGGTAGCTTTGGGGTGGCAGCTATTGTGGAAAAGATGACAGAGAACCGTTTGAAGTGGTATGGGCATGTGATGAGAAACGGAGAGGAGGAGCTTATTAGGTCCTTTGTGGGACTGCTGGTAGTTGGGGCACCAGAGCTAGAGGACGACGGTTCAAAGGGATCAAAGGGGCCTGTTGGCATTTGGGGGTGGATCGGGACTTGGTGGGGGATCGGGATTGGAGGATTACCACCCACAGACCTGATCTTGCCTCAGGTGGGAGAATGGTGATATTATGAAGACGATGTTGATTAAGTAACGCTATAACATTCAGCTGTTTGGTTATAAGATTCAGGTGGTTGGCTGCTGTAACAATTGTAAAAGCAGAAGACACCGATCTAGTCAAAATTTTTGAGAAAGTCAACTCAAGCACAATAGCAAAACACTGAAAACCATCACACTTTATGGCTACTGGTTTGCTGTTTGTTCTCTTTTGCTGCAACGTTTGCAGTGCATAATAAACGACAGAAAATTTATGTTGACACAAAATTGAAAATTATCAATGAATTGACAGATTCTTTGTATTCCAAACTGTCACAAGAATATGGACTACTGAGGAATCCTGTTAGCTGCATTGTTTGATCGAAGGATAAAATTCCCAGCAGTGTGGAATCTGGCAAAGTTGCAGCTGACTGCAAGTGTGTGCGTCTTGAAGTATAATTATACAAATCTAGTTCGACTTTTTGACTAAATCTTGAAATTGGCATATCTTTGTTCGGTTAACATAGCTAACATAGCTTTGACATCATTTAGCACTGTTTCTGTTATAACACACAGACACAAGGAGTCCCGAAGGTGTGAGTTATATCCGAGTTTGACTGTATGAATCTAAAATACAATATAGGCAGTCCAATAACACTGCTAAGAGGATCATTGCCTTGGCCAAATATCACAATTATGAGGTCCTCTATGATAAGTTAGAGCATAGTCTCCAACTTGCAACCCACAAGTGGATTTTATCCAGCCCATGGAAGGATTCCACAAAACAGTTTAGCCACCGAGCAAGAACAAATGTAAGTCATGCCAGTCAAGTGTCACTGTTAGTCTCTGTGGAGAATCCTGAATTTGATTTATGACAACATTACAATATTTACCATTTGTGTAATTGTTTTAAAAGAATACACAAAGAATCGCATTGTGGCACACAGGTCTTCGAAAAATTCCTAATCTGGCAAGACCAGTCAAAAATATTGGAAACCTATTATTGGAGACCAAGGAAGGGGAGAGAGGATTTAAAACTCGCCAAGGCTAGAGCTAGGACAGCTAAAGATATACCCCAGGCCACAAAAGTGAAGGATAGCAAAGGTAGGGTGCTGTTTCCCCCATCTGAGGTAAAGAGGAGGTGGGAAGAGTATTTCCACACTCTAGAATGCTGCAAGGGGAGAGGGCAACATTGTCACCCATCCTACTTCTTCTGGGGTGGTAAACAGAATAACGGAGGAGGAAGTATTCAGGGTCCTTAGGAAGATAAAAGGTCGAAAAGTTTTAGGCTCCAACAGTCCCCAATTAAGTGTGGTGTAGCCTAGGGATGACAGGAATCCGGTGGTTTGAGAAACTTTTCAATAGGATCCTTAGTTGAGATAGAATCCCACCTGCATGACGTGATAGTTGGAATTTGGATAGTACCACTCTTCAAGGGCAAAGGTGGTGTCCAAGTCTGTGGTAACTATAGAGGTATTAAGCTGATGAGCCATTCCATGAAGGTCTGGGAGAGAGTAATAAAATATCGCCTCTGGGACAGAACTAGTGTCCATAGAGTTCATGCCAAGTAGGTCTGCATTGGACCCTATCGTCATTCTGAGGCAGATAATAGGAAAGTACAAGGCAGCAAAGAAACAATTACTAGCCCCCAGCTGCTCTATCAACTTGGAGAAGGCTTATGACAGTGTTCCATGACAGGTAGTTTGGGAGGTATTGCAAAAAATGAGATAGATGAAGGGTTTATTCAATTAATTAAGGATATTTATGATGGGGAAATACTGGGGGATTCCCAGTGAAGGTTGGGGTACAACTGGTTCAGCACTAAGTCCATACTGTGTTCATTCTAGTTATGGACGAGTTGCAGAGTTGGCCCTTCAGTGCATGTCATTTGACAAGGATATTGGAAAACTTAGTGACTTCAGAGAACAAGTAGTGAAGAACCAAAATGACAGAAAGGGGACGGTGTCACACATCAAAGTGTCCTGGTGTCAATGTGTCCGGGGGACACTTTGAGGTAATTTAACACTTACCTCAAAGTGTCCACTTTTACGCCAATGTGTCCCGGCCGTTTCCCACGTTAGGGATTTTTGGCCCACCAATAATGTCAAAGCAATTTCAGTGTTTTCTAAAGCACTCTCCCACAAAACTCACTAGCAATACATGCAATATTCTTCCGTCCACAAGGTGGGGTCTCGGCAGACCCCAGACCTAAAAAATTGTGGCTACACATGTACCACTTTCTCCATTCTTAACCAACCTTTGAGTACCTGTTCTCCCATGTTTTCTTTACCTATCTAGGGAAGTTGGCGGGTCTCCTAAGTAATTAGCATATTTTATTTCTGGTTAAGCAATGCTACCCAAGTTAGTACTGACAGGGATGGCTGGTCAGAAACACTGGGTACTAAAAGTAGACGTGGGAGCAGGATGTCCATAAGGTTATGGTAGTGTCTGGGGTGGACGGGGACCTGGTGGGAGATAGGCAGGAGTGAAGGACTAGAACCTGCAGACCTGACCCTATCATAGGCGTGATAAGGGTATGGTGATGATGATGTCTTGGGTTTCTTGGGTATTACAGAATTTTTCTTAGCATGTTTCAAGATTATTTTCATTGCTTAACCTTTATATGGATGGTATTTAATTCAATATCCATAATAATGCCCTTAATCTGAATATTTCGGCCTCAAAATCAAAAAGACTTTTTGGGATCGTAACAGACCCCACCTTGTAGTGTGTGCCAGAAATCGTCACCTTGTGGACGAAAGGATATGGATCCCAAAAATTATGATGAGACTGTGGCCTATCTTAGTGATGGCTCCTATCCCGTTGGTGCATCAGAATATGAGAAACGGACATTACGTCGGCAAGTAAAGTGGTTTATATTAAAAAATGGAAGAGTATTGTATCATCTGCGAGATGGTAAGTCTCACATTTGATATAAATTTCACCTTGATTCACGTTGCATATCTGCTATGCAGAAAAGCGGCAAATTCGGGCATATGCATTCGGACCTAGATGGTGGACACTTTGAGGTACAGTACTCAAAAATTGCATCAAAGTGTCTGGCTGGACACTTTGAGGTAGACCCCAGACACTTTAAGGTACGGACACTCTGACACATGACAACGGCTTAAGATAAGAATGAAGATGACAGAGAATTTAGCATTCAATTGGAGAGGACAGGAAAATAATGGTGATGTACTTTCTAAGTCAAACTGATGAAAAAGGTGCAAGAGGTGAGGTACTTAGGGCAACTAGTTTCCAACCTGGGAGGCGCGAACTATTGTCAGGGGAGACACCAGTGGGGAGTATGAATCATTGTACCACAAAGCAATGCAAGTCCTTTCAACATTTGTAACGTCTTAATTATGCGAAACGGGCATTTTGGTACCGGTTGCATCATCATCACACCATTATCCCGCCTGCAGCAGGGTCAGGTCAGTTGGTTCTTATCCTCCACTCCCTCCTGCCCCTCACAAAAGTCCCCTTCCACCCCACACCCCTCTATGTCCCTTTGCACAACCTGCTCCCACATATGCTTTGGTCCTCCCCGTCCAGCAATTAACCTAATAAGTTCCTCCTTCTTCCTCCTCATCACACGTTGATCCCACCTCAGCCAATTCTGATCCACATAGCATTGCTGGCCTAACCACTGCCCTGCAGAACTTCCCTTTCCACTTGATTGAGGGAGCGGCGAGTTGCGTTGGACACACCAGTTCTCGTCTGATCACTGAAGTTAAGCAACGCAAGCCCAGTTAGTACTGACATGGGTGGTCGCTCGGGAAAGCTGGGTACTGCTAATACCCAATAATCGTCGCATTGGTATAGTGTCTGTGCAGTATATGCATTAGAACTATACAGTGGACGGGTCTCTAATGACCTCGTAGTTGACGGGACCTTAAACTCCAACCAACAAAAAAAAAAAAAAAAAAAAAAAATCCACTTGATTGAGACTCTCCTATCACACAGGACTCTGCTTCCCTGCATCCACTTCAACCATCCCCCACCGATTCTAAACTCCAGCACAAGATGCCTGATGTTTTAATTTGATGCAGACAATGATCAGTTGCCAACCCAGAAGGATCATTCTACGTGGGTGCTCTGTACACATATTTTATTGATGAGTGAATGCTTCTAAGAAGTTGCCGACAAAGTGGGACAAACGGGCGTCCTGCTGGGGCAAGAGAGGGATGTGGGGCATCAAGTCTGATATTGGGACTGTCCCACCTAAATCAGAACACCTGGTCACCCTAATTGTACATCTGTAGTTTCAAAAATCTGAAATTTTTGCCATGGAGACTTCATTCTGGGATATGTAGTGAGATTGGTCACTAGTTAAATTAATATTTTAGTCAATGGAATTTATATAAAATGGCTTCAAAGAAAGGTGAAATAATGTATTGGGTTTTCAATTTTGTTTTTTAAATACAGAGAATTAATAATGTTCCTGGTTAGTCCCTGTCTTGATTCTTTTTTTATTATTTATAATACTGATCAAAAATTACAGTCCAGGTGATTTTGGCTGTCCTCCCCTCTTGCCCTTTTTCTAGATACAACAGGTTATCTAGGAACAATTTAACCCTTATCCGGTGAGACTCCATGACACAATTTCAGTAACTGTTTTGTTCTCCCTGGTAATTTTAATATTTTGTTTTCCATTGATTACCAAGAAAAACAAAATACCAGGGTATTACAAAAACTGTAGTAGGGTGTCTTGTGATGTTTATATAACAACCATAGTGATGTGGATGATTCAGATATTTTTGAGGACTTTGAAGTGGAAGGTGACCAAATACCTGTGTATATCAGAAAATTTTCTTGAATTTCATTTAATCAATATTATTAAAAGAAAATAACTTTTTATTTGCATAAACTGTTTTAGAGGTAGCATATACTCATTAAACTTATTCAATTTCTAAATATGAGCATTCAAACAATTTTGAAAAAAAAATAAGCTGCCCTTCTAAATATCACAGTTTTTCTTTTTGCCTTGAAATCCACTAGTATAAATCACTAGACCGAGAAATAATGTACAATTTTTTTTTATACATTTTTATATAGAAATCTGTCAGAATCCATGTCATCAGTTATGTTTTAGAGGAGGATGTCACACTGAAGGGTTTTAACACAAAAAATACAAAGGAGGGATGTTAAACCATCTATTGCAGCATTTTATTTCAGGTGCATCTTCAAACATTGTGTCTTTCAAGAATGTGTAAGAATCGATGTATGCAATTTTCTTACGTTTACTAAACGCCCTTAAACGAAATGTTCAACTTAGAATACTTATTGAATAATATTTGAATTGATGCCAGCTTTGAGGATCCCTTGCCACACTTTTTGTCAGCAGCCTGTGGCAGAAAAACACAATCTACCATGCTTGTGTCCATTCAAAAGGCCAAGATGGGTACTCAGGGCCCTGCCACAGGCAGGAATTGGGTTAGGAGCTGCTTTCTAAAGCCTACCAGATGCCCTCATGACGAATGTACAACATACAACATTCTAATTATAATTCACTGCAAGCAGCCTCTATGGCCAATTTGGCAGTGGAGAGAGTAAAGCTACTCATACATGGTGCAACTTTTTTGGCATTGAATTTTGAGTTTTGCAACTTAAAGTGGCATGTTGCGTTTACACAGAGCACAAAAGTGGCTTGCAACTTGCCATTTTTTGAGTTGCGCAACTCAAAAAGTGGCATGGTGAATAAAAAAGTTGCAAAGTGCGTTTACACGTAACATGCAATTTAAGTTGCAAAGTGCATTTACACGTAACATGCAATTTAAGTTGCATGTAACAGATTTAAAAGTATATGCCACTTTTTTGTGTCATCTTTCAATGCATGCATGAATTCTCGGCTATTTAAATTTGCAATTTTGTTTTGTTTTTGTTGAATGTGGAGTAATGGAGAATTTATTAAATGAACTATGAGAGGGAGATTAGGATTTTTTAAAAACATTTTATGACTCACTACTGATGATCTGTATATAATCATCATCATACTCTTATCCAGCCTATGGCAGGGATCGGGTCTGTGAGTTCTAATCCTCCACTCCTGCCTATGGCAGGGTTGGGTCTGCGAGTTCTAATCCTCCACTCCCACCTATCCCCACCAGGCCTCCATCCACCCCACAAACAACCATGTCTCTCTGTACAACCTGCTCCCACGTCCACTTTGGCCTCCCCCAGGGCCAGATCCAGGATTTTCATAAGGGTGGTTGAGCTATTGACAGCGATTGGAAACGGAATTTTCATTTGTCAATGTCGACCCCAAATTTAGGGAAGGGGGGTTGCAACCCCAACCCTTGTGAGTGGGAGTAGGTTTTCCATAATAATATGGTGGTGTGTGGGGTGGACGGGGACCTGGTGGGAGATAGACAGGAGTGGAGGTCTAGAACCCACAAAACCGACCCTGCCACAGGCGGGAATATTGGTATAATGATGATGAAGATTATCTGTATCATCCAATGTTTCTATTTACTTCCACAGAAATAAACTGCAGTCTGCAAAACAATTCACTACATATGATTTTTCTCAATGGGTGCGTCAAACACTGTGAAAAAGTGGCATGATAACAAAGTTGCGCAACTTTGTATTTTTCTCTGTTTACACGATGCAATCTCGAAAGTTGCATGCAACATAAAAAGTGGCACAAGACTGAGTTGCACGTTTCATTTTCATGAGTTGCACTTGAATTTACACAGTGCAACTGTGTGGTATGCAAGTTTTTGTGTTCCACGCCATAAAAATTGCACAGTGTAGGAGTAGCTTAACTCCTCCTCTGTAAACTACATACCTATCACAAAAAAATCTCTGTTGATTTAATTTCTCCCTTTAACCAGGATTCAGTGCCAATTATGATATCAGCATCTGATGTAGCAGCAAGGGGCATTGAACTCAGCCACCTTATTGACTATGCTTCTACAATTAACAACAACCAAAGTCAACAGCTCTGAGACTGCAAAAACTTTCCCTTTCCCTCCCCTATTAATGCATAGCAGTCCTTTCCCATGAATACTTTTCTTAATCTGGCATTAGATTACCTGGTGCCCTGCCTAAAAGTTATCAATAAATTCCTTAATTTCTATTCTAATCTTTGAGGCAGCCCTTGCATTGAAATGAAATACATCCATAGCAAACCAATGTTGGAGATCTGAGATATATGCTCTATAATCGAGTAGTTTCACCCCAATAGCTTGACCTTCAGAAAATATCCTATTATTAAACCATCTGGCTTTAGTTGCAGTTAATCTACCCTTATCCTTTTGCTCAATAACAGGACACACCATAACCCTTGGGTCAGAATCTTTTTACTTTTAACTTCAACAGTTGGTTTATAGAGGGTTATGTCATTGGGCCCTATCTGTAATACCATCATACAATCTTCCCTTTCCCCTTTCATTATATTTTTAATCCTATCCTTTTTGTCTCTTAACCCTTAAGTCTCCAATTATAAGGACATTCATCCCATAATATTTCAATTGATGCCAGTTTTGAGGCTCTCCAGCCCCAGGAGCTAGACCCTACACCTGAAAATATCGCTTCAACTACAGTAAAACCTGTCTAAAACGGAACCTGATCGTTCCCATATTTTTTTCCGTTTTCACAGGTTTCCGTTTTATGAAGGGCTGTGTTTTAATGAAACCAAGTTCAAAAAATATGATCACCTTTTATTAGGATGATGAAATTTAAAATAAAAGTCCATAAACTAAAAAATTACTCTGCCCCCACACAGGGGCTGATCCAGAAGTGGATCAGGGGGGAGCACTTCAATAAATTGCACCCCAAATATTTTTAAATATTCAGAATCCCTTAGTATAAATCTAGCTAGCAATTACAATAGGTCTTCCACTGCCCTATAGACAATGCCTTATTCAGTATTCGGCCCCTTTTTGGCCAGGATGTCTCTTGCCCGTTTGGGCCGTTGGGTGTAGTGTTGTGCATAAAATAATCCATCTTAGTCAGGTTATTTATGCAAACGGTTCCCAAAACTTATTCCATTTCCGCGTTAGGTAGTTCTCCGGTTTAGGGTAGTATTTAAATGGGAAATCGTTCCATTCCGAAATTTATTTTCCGTTTAGCCAGGTTTCCGGTTTATACAAGGTCCGGTTTAGGCAGGTTTTACTGTACCCGTTGTACATAGAGCAGTTGCAATGTGTTGGACACACTGGTTCTCTTCCAATGACAGAAGTTAGCAATGCAAACCCAGATTGTACTAGGATGGGTGACCGCTTGGGAACACTGGGTACTGCTGATGGACCCTAAGTTGTGAGCCTTAAAACAACAATGACAACTCCGTTGCATAGTTGAGAGGGTTCTTTTATGTGCAAATGATATTGTGCACCACATGGGATGATGTGATGTGAACTTACCCCTTGGAAGACATTCTTGGTTTTGCAAACATCAACTCCTTGATAAGATAGGCTTGAACACATGCCAACACTCCACATGGTCCTCCCTATACGGACAAAGCAAAAAATTAAATATTAATCAAGGTTCCTTATTTTCAATGAGTCTACAAGTTATCCTACTATTACAAACATGGAGGAGGGGCAAAAATACTGCAAATATGGTCTTTCAGAACCTGAGAAAGAATTTCCTGATCCTCCAGTATTTCACACCTATGAGAGAGACCTATGTGCATGATAGATGACAACAGGTAAAGTATTTAGCAACTACTAGCCATTTTCCCACCTATGGTATGTCCGGTACACAATTTTGTCCCTCTGGGACAAATAGGCAATCTGCTGGACGGCATTTAATGAAGCTGGCTGCCAACTTAAGCTGCAACATCTGCAGTTTAGTCACAAATAAGAATTTTCAGGAGAGACAAACAACTGTTATCGTTAACATACCTTTGAATACATTTACCATTCATATTATTCCAGTTTCTTATGGGATAAAATTACTTTTGATCAATATTAGTATGAACACATTGTAGGAAGAACCAACCTAACGAATTCCTACACTTAGAAATTTTGCCGATTTACTTCCCATCCATCCGACGGAAGCAAGGCAGGATTTAGATATTGAGAGGCCCTAGGCTATTTCACTTTTGAGGCCCGTTTCAATTATCCCTCCCCTTGTTTTCATTGCAATAAAATACACAAACACACTAAAATTAATGTATTAATCAACTTTACAATAACATAAGCCCGCTAAGTGTTGAGGCCCTATGCTTTAGCCTACTAAGCTCACTGGTAAATCCCGCTCTGGATGGAAGTATCGAACCTGGAACTACTGATGAAGTAGGTGAACACACAACCTCTGTGCCACCGAGATGGGCTGATAGATGACAACAGGATTAAAATAACCAGAAGGGGGCTTTGTTAGTGACTTGGATAGAACCCAGCATTTCAGATAACTGGTGTTATTTGTGACAAAAATGCTTATAATTTCGAAATTAAAGTGTATTACTTTTTAAATTATTTGGGGCAGCGAATGTGCCAGTCAGGTGGAGACTGCATTTCGTGCAGTGAAAGAATCCACCTTAGTCTTAAACAAAATGAATACGAAATTAGATTGAAGTTCATACCTTCTTTTGCACTATTCCATATCCAATTCTGGCATTAGATTGTAGAGTAAAGTCTTGAATTTCCCACTCCTTTGGAAACTTCCTGAGATGAGATCCTAATAGTAACGTTTTCAACTCCTACAATGAGATTTTATAGGAGTATCAGCTTTACAACTGACAGAGTACATCGTATCGTACTTTAAAAAAACTCGCTACCTACAACTTCTAACTGCAAGTCCAGAACTTTTTCTTCCGGTAGTGTAAGCCAAGCATGCGATGGATCTGACGAAATTAATAATCCGGATGTCCTTTCGTCTGCTTCATCCAGGTCGCCAACTTGCATTTCGAAACTACTGTAAATAAAAATTAAACAACTATAGATGAATGGCATGCCAAAAACGGATTTACTAAACCTACCGCTTATAAGAACTCATAAACTTTAATCTCCGGGTTAAAATTCACATTGCTTTGTCCCACAAAGATCCGACATCAGGAGGAGGGGCAACTACATCTGAGAATTTTGTTGATCTACTCGTTGCAGAGTAGAAAGGGACATTTTCCGTGCAACAGTGGTCAACCGCTTTACTTCCCATCTGACGGAAGGCACTCTAGGGAT
The DNA here is from genome assembly GCA_013389805.1 of Trigoniulus corallinus. Classification (NCBI taxonomy): domain Eukaryota; kingdom Metazoa; phylum Arthropoda; class Diplopoda; order Spirobolida; family Trigoniulidae; genus Trigoniulus; species Trigoniulus corallinus. The sequence goes on along the minus strand of JAAFCE010001963.1, from coordinate 19,770,899 downwards.
CTCTCCCCCAAAGGAAGCCAACTCACTTCAATCCAGTATCGAACCTAGAACCGGACACACAGGGCCGGTCCGTCCATAGGTTCAAAGTGTGCAAAGAACGCGGGCGGCTGCCCTGATGGGGAGGCCGGCAGCCTTCTCCAACTTACAAGTAACACAAAACTTAATGCTTTGATGCTTCAGGAAAGCATCCTGCCTAGGTGGCACAGTGGATAGCGGGCTCAGTAACAACGTCAGTGGTTCTAGGATCGATACTAGACCATGGTGGGTTGGCTTCTGTCGGGCGAAAGAGGTCCCTAAGTACGCCTTCCTTCGGATAAGAAGTAAAACCGAGGTCCGGTGTGGTGTACAATACCATTGGCACACATAAAAGAACCCTCTCTTCTATGCAAAGGGCGGATGAGGCAAAATTTCCAGGTGTAGGATGCCCCAATAAACAGTGGACCGACGATAAATAAGCACAGAGGTTGCAGGTTTGGGCGGCAATCGGCTGTGGAAAAACATTGTCCAATATTTCACCCTTGTGTCCATTCAGAGGGACAAGATGGGTACCGGACACTGCCATAGGCGGGAAAAGGGTGATGAGTTGCTGTTGCTTGACAAACAAGAAAATGAAAACAAAATAACGATTTCTTTACTCAAACAAATCAATGTTAACTTGTGACATTAAGGAAAGTAAGTGAAAAAATAATGAGGGGAGGGGGGCCGGCCTCGACATAACTGCACGCGGGCGGCCGAACCTATAGGACCTACCCTGCGGACACAGCATCGAGTACGCTACCTATGAGCCACCGATGTAAGTCTTGCGTGATCTACGAGGGCAAATCAAAAAAGTATCTGCACCCCGGTTATAATTAGGGTGACCATCCGTCCAGGTTTTTCCGGGACAGTCCCGGATTTCAGTTCTGCATCCCGCAAGGATATGAAGCTGTGGGAGCGAGTCATAGAATGTCGCCTCAGAGACCAAACTAGGGTGATTCCAATGGCGCAAGAGTGCCGTTATTTAGGATCAGTTTTTCAGAGCAATGGAGAAATAGATTCTGACGTGACCCATAGAATTAATGCAGGATGGTTGAAGTGGAGACAGGCAAGCGGGATCCTGTGCGACCACCGGGTCGGGTCCCCAATAAATTGAAAGGCAAAGTTTACAGAACTGCCGTTAGGCCAGCTATACTGCATGGCTCAGAGTGTTGGGCAGTCATAAAGAACAATGAAAGGAGAATGCAAGTGGCTGAGATGCGAATGCTGCGCTACATCAGTGGGGTGTCTCGAGCCGACAGCATCGGAAACTACATTAATGGCAGCTTGGGGGTGGGAAATATGTGATGAGGAGGAAGTTATTCTCATTATTATGGGACTGCAGGTGATTGGTGGTGCCAGGAGTAGGGAAGGCCAAAACAGACGTGGGAGCAGGTGCTACAACGCCAAATGGAGACGTTCGGGGTGGAGGGGAGCCTGATGGCGGATAGACGGGAGTGGAGGATAAGAACTCTCAGACCTCACGCTGCTACAGGCGGGATAAGGGTGAGATGATGATGACTATTTCCACATATGGATCGTATTATTTCGAAGCCTTTCATTAGCGACATTGGGCATATAATGATATGCAATTTGCAGCATATTTTTATGTGTGGGGAGTGACATATCAGCAAATTACAACTAATCATTTGTGCGAATTATTTATACTTTCAATATTTTTTAACTGCATTTGCATGTTTCGTTTTCATTTATTAAGTTTTTAAATAATTTTTTTAAAAGAGATTTTGAAAACGGAAAAAACATTTTTTTTTTCCTTTGTTGAGGGGGGGGTGTCAACGTCCTGGATTGTTCCTCGGAAGAAATGGCCGTCTAGTTATATTAAAACATCTGTTGGCTGTTATCTGCGATTTAATAAACAGAAGCATGATCGAAGGATCCCAATAATGCCGAAGGGGAAGTTGTCGCACTCGTCGCTGACGGCGAAGTGACACTCAAGAGTGTTGGGGGTGAAGAACAACCACGAAAGGAAAAAGCAAGAGTCTGAATGGCGAGCTGCGTTAAGTAAGTGGAGTAGCCAGGGCAAATAAAATTAGAAATGAGTGCGTTAGAGGTAGTTTGGGAGGAGGGACATCGTGGAGAAGATGAATGAATACCGCTTGAGGTGGTGTGGGCACGTGATGCGACGACGAGAAGTTGACTAGGTCAGTTACGGGAATGTAGGTTTTAGGAAGCACACGGGGTAGGGCGAGACCGAAACAGACGTGGGAGCAGGTTATCCATAGGAATACGGTCGACTAAGGGTTGGATGGGGAATTGGGGGGGTGATAGACGCGAGTGAAGGGCTAGAACCCGCAAACACGACCCTGCCACAGGCTGGTGAATGGTATGATGAACTCGTAGGAATGTGAAAAGTTCTGGATTCACCACTATGAGCCTAAGAGTGAATGGCAGTATTCTCAAGGACCAGTACTGGAACACTGTCAGGAAAATTTCAACAAGCAACTGCTCGTTACATAGGGCTGGAGCCTAAACTGCAGATTAAGCCCAGAGAACTGGTATGATCTTGCATGACAATGCACGTCACGCACACACTGATAGCAAAGCAAAAAACTTCGTTTCAAGGTGTTGAAGCATCCTCCATTATGCTGCTCCATTAGTAGTTCACTTAATTGGTACCATGAAAGCATTCCTTCATCCTCATCATCTCATCCTTCTCCCGCCTGAGGCAGGGTCGGGTCTGCGGGTTCTAATCCTCCACTCCCGCCAATCCCCCACCATGTCCATCTGCACCACCTGCTCCCATGTCCGCTTTGGTCTTACTCTACCCCTGGTGCCCCCAATCACAGGCAGTCCCACAATGGACCTAATAAGTTCCTCCTCTCCTCTTCTTCTCACATGCCCATACCACCTCACCCGATTCTCTCATCTTTTCCGCGATGTCCCCCACGCCTAGGCTACCTCTAACACAATCGTTCCGGATTCTGTCAGCTCGTGACACCCCACTCATGTAGCGCAGCATTCGCATCTCAGCCACTTGCATTTGCCTTTCATGGTTCTTCCTAACTGCCCAACACTCTGAGCCATACAGCATAGCGCGTCTAACGACTGTTCTGTAAACTCTCTGTTCTGAAAGCAATCCTTCAAGGACAATAATTCACCTTTGTTGAAGAAGTGAAGATGGCGATGCATTCGGTGCTTGGGGATATACTGTAGAATAAGTAGCCGACCTGCGCATGCTGTGTTACATGGGTGGGATGTCGAGAGCAGAAGGAATTTGAAAAAAGCCCCACCCTAAGATCCTCTAAAATCCTGATGCCCCATGGTGACATATAGATATTTCTTATTATTCCAAAAAGTGAACTCTTATTCTTGAATCGCTCCACGTTGGGAACTACTGGAATAGAATGAGATTGTATGGGCATGTTAAGAGAAGACTGGATTTATTCGTTTCGCTGGTGCTTTCAGGGTGCGTTACGGCCCTTCAACTACAACGGTATTTTGATCGCAGTCCACTGTGTAGTTCTAATTCAGAGTCTGCCCAACCACAACGCTGTTAAGGCAATTTTTGGTATTGGTAGAACCCAGTATTCCCAAGAGGTCACCTATGCTAGTACTAGCTTGGGCTGCTTTTGCTTACCTTCAGTGATCAGACCAGTTTTTGGTTGATTGCTTGGTGTTTTAAGGCCCGTAAACTACAAGGTCATTAGAGCCCCGTGCACTGCATAATTCTAATGCAGATACTGCGCAGACACTACACTAATGCGACGACTTTTGCATATTAGCTGTACCCAAATTTCCCAAGTGGCCAGTGGCGTCACTAATGGGTGCGGGGGGTGCAGGCCGCACCGGGTGACACCATTCCCACCATGAGAAATGGGGGTGACACTAAAGCAGAAGAAGCGGCTTTTTTTGGGAGAGGGGGATGACACTATGGTGTCACTGCACCGGGTGACGCCACTGCAAGTGACCACCCAAGTTTAAAAGTCGTTGGACACTGCCATTGTTCCCTCATCATGGAAACTGTCTAACGTGGTACCAATTTTTAGGTCGGAGGACACAGCGGACCCTAAGTTCTGTTGACCAGTTTCGTTAACGTATGCTGTATCCAAGATTTTTGAACATAACTTATTGTCATTTATAATGGGATATCCGGAAAAGAATGGCATCCTTAGTAATAATCAGCATGGGTTTAGGAAAGGGCGGTCATGTGACACCAAATTGGCTTGCCTTATGGATTACATTGAAAAGGCTTTAGATAACAGAAAGCAGGTTAACATGTATTCTTGGACTTTGAACAGGCCTTTGCTAATGTACCCAATGATAAGCTGGTTTAAAAAATGTTCAGCTTTAGGATACATCGTAAGGTTACTCAATGAGTGAGGTCCTATATGGTGGGGAGAGACCAGAAATCAGCCACGTCAGGGGTCCCTCAGAGAAGTGTATTGGTACTTTGTTGTACATTCTCTATGTGAATGACATAGGGCTTGATACTAATTCCTTCCTTTAACTATTTGCAGATGAGATGGCACATGTATTGCTTGGGTATTACAGTAGATGAGGGGTTATCATACTGTGCTCAATTAGGATCTAGATAAGATTTACAAGTGGTGTCAAAGATGAATATTGCCTTTATGCCTGCAAAGGTGTAGGATGCTAACGAAATCTAGAACTAGGAAGCTACTTGATTTCGATTACTTCAGTACATAGGTGGAGTGAGGGTCGAGAGGGTTGTGACCCATAAGCACCTTGGAATTGTTTTAAATAGTCAAGGTACCTGGAAGGATCATATTAGTAAATTGGTTGGGAGAGCTGGTCAATTTCTCTGTCTAATTAGTAGCGTGCTTGGGGACAGCACAAAGGAGGTAAAGAAACAGCTTACTTTTCAATAGTACTACCAATATTGGAGTATGGTAGCCCAATTTGGTTTCCCTTCAGGCAGGACTTATCTTGGAAAATTGAAAGAATCCAAAGGAGGGCAGCAGGAATTGTACTCCGCAGGTTTTCTTACAGGGAGAGTGTGTCTGACATGATTAGGGAATTAGGGTGGGACACCCTAAGCCAGTGGTGTATATCCCACAGCATTAATCTTTTTATCAGACTGCTGCTGCTGGGTTGCAATAGACCTCTGGTTAAAGTGTGTCCCCAGCTAAGCGGAGAAGAGATCATCCATATAAATTGAAGGAGATAAGGGCACAAACAGACTCACACTACCAGTCTTTTTACCAAGGACCATTTGGCAATGAAATAGCCTTGGAGAGGATAAAGTGGAGGGCTTCCTCAAAGGAAAGGCCACCATTGCTAGTAGTGTGTGGCGGGCACAAGAATTATAGCTTAGGGTTCTAGGAGTTTTATGGTATCATATGTAGGAAAGCGAGTTAGTCTCTCCCCTGCCATATTGGCCAAATAAGGCTGGTTGTAGTGTAGTGAATTACAATTAGAATTAGAATGTCACTAATAGCTAGGGTTACGTTACTTCACTCGATAATCAAACGAGAACTAGTGGGTCCAACGCAATGCAGCCGCTCATGAGAAGACTGGAAGAGGAGCGGGTTAGGTCCATGAGGGGTGGGAGTAGGTTGTACAAGAGCACGTGATAGTGTGTGGTATGGAATGATGAGATAATGGGAGTGGAGGGCGAGAACCCACAGACCCGACCCTGCCAGGGGCTGGATAAGGGGATAATGGTGATGATGTAACCAGTGCTGGATTTAGATATTGAGAGGCCCTAGACTATTTCAATTTTGAGGTCCTTTCAAGCCCCTTTTGAGGTCATTTTCTTAAGTTTTGAAGCCCACTAAATGTTGAGGCCCTAGTCTTCAGTCTAAATAGCCTAGTGGTAAATCTGGCCCTGGATGTAATACACCAAACCACAGTAATAGGCTTCTTTAAAATATCCGACTGATCATTATTCTGAACTGAGAGTAAAAACTGCTGTCGGCCTTTCTCCAATGGCACACTATTTGAACCCTTTCACTTACTTTGTACATTTTCTGTTTTCCTTTGTCGGTTGCACTGTCGTGAGTTCAGTAGACAACAAATTTCCCATTGGATCATATTTGGATGGTTGTTCAACTGGGCTCTTCGTAACAAACCCAATCAGGTCTTCATCGCCTTCAGATTTACTGATGGTAATGAATCCCTCTTCGCTGATTGTTGTTGTTGTAGAACTCTGCCGTTTACTCATCGCCGTCATCTTCAAGTTCCGATTGCCAATCGTGGGGTCCGTCATAGGAGGTGCCTTTTGAGATGACATGGCCAAGTTAGACGTTCCCAAGAGAGAATTTCTCTTCCCAACAGATGTTCGATTGTCTCTGTCAACCTAAACGAAAGAATTGCGACATAATGATGCAATAAACATAGTAATTATGTAGAATAAATATGAATTGTAATAATTAATGATATCGGAATGAAGACCAGGAATGGAAACAACTAAGGAAGACCACCACATGTAATAAATATTAATCCTAGATAAATATTTCAATTTCATATTATTCCGAATGTTTCATCTTGAAGTAGAAATTCCAAAGTTGGTTAGCACTTAGTGGGTGCGAGCCTTAGTTATGGTTGGAAATCTCAAAATTCACGTGTTCTTCTAAGAAATCTTGATATCAGGACGTCCTAAGGAAGACAGTAGGTGGGTATCTTGCACGTTTTCATATTTTCCCCCAAAAATAATAGGAACATATTTGATTTTAAACAAAGGGGCTTAAGATCATTCCGGGAGGAAACGGAGAGGCAAATACAAATAGAAAAAAGCTCGTCAGATCACTGAAGTTAAGCAACGTAACCCAAGTTAGTACCCACATGGGTGGTTAGTTGGGAGCACTGGGTGCTGCTTATTTCCCCACTCCTACCTCCCCTCCACATGGTCCGGCCCATTAATGAGTGCTGTATGAAAGATATTTGAGCATATATTATTCTCACGTAATATGGGATATTTGGAGGAAAATGGCATCCTTAGCAATAATTAATCAGAATGCATTTAGGAAAGGGAAATCATGTGACACTCAACTGGCTTGTCTGATGGAGTATATCAGGTAGCTGAGAGTCCTTTTTGATGGTAAGGTTTCAGAATGGACATTTGCAACATCAGGAGTCCTCCAGGGAAGTGTATTGGGACCTTTACTCTATATAATTTATGTTAATGATATAGGGCTTGACAAGAGATCACTAGGTGGCGCTTGTCCCCGCTGCTTCTGATTCCTTACACTCGGCAAATTTTTTTGAATTTTGCCCGGCAACATTTCGAATTTCATCTTTATCTGGGGTGAAACCCGCCTTTTTCAAGGCGTAAACCCTTGAGTTTTTTGCAACAAAAGGTAGGGCCGTAGGGGTCAGGGCCGTTTTGGTGGCGGAGAGCAAGTTGCGAGGTTTGGCAATAAGCCTAACCTCATGACGTTCCCTGCCGCTACCAGCGTGGTTTGGCTTGCATCGTCGGCGCTGTGAAGCCACGCTGTTGTGAGGCCAACTTCCTGTGGCAAAATTTTAATTTTTAATTTAATTTTTAAATTTAAAATTTAATTTTGATTTAAATTGAAGTGATTTATTTATCTGTCATTTTCTTTTTAAAAATTAAGTTGTAAAAGGGTCACTGCCAGGTGGGTATGAGACCTCTGCCAACTTGGGGATGCTACAACCATTGATGAGTGTCTCCTGTGGGGTAGGACGGCACCCCCCACAGGTAGCCCTGTCACTAATGCTGTGGGTTCCAGACGTCTGACTGGGGTGCCCCCAGTCAGAGCTGTCAATCAAACTAAAGGGGTTAAACTGAGGTTGGGGACCTGGAATGTGGGGACCCTCTCAGGGAGAACAGGGGAACTAGTGGATACCCTTAAGAACAGACGCATTAACATAGCTTTTGTACAGGAGACCAGATGGAAGGGAAATTGATCCAGGGCACTGGGAGAAGGGTATAAACTCCTTTATACTGGCTGTGAAGAGGGACAAAATGGGGTAGGGATTATACTGAACAATGATTTACAGCAGGGGGTTACAGCAGTGAAGCGCATCAACAGTAGGTTGATGCTAGTAACAGTAGTCTGGCAGGGCATTGGGCTCCACCTTATCAGCGCATATGCCCCCCAAGCAGGCCTGGGTGACACAATAAGAGATGAGTTTTGGAGGGTTTTTGATAGAGAGGTTCAGATAGTGAAGGGCAGGATCTGCCAGAGCATGGGAACTGAACGCCTAATCATTGGGGGACTTCAATGGCCACGTGGGTAAGGATGGGGTGGGATACAAAGAGGTCCATGGGGGATGTGGGCATGGCCTGGTCAGCCATGCAGGCCAGAAGGTCCTGGAGTCAGCCCAGGCACACAGTCTTGTGTTAGCCAATACATGGTTTGCAAAGAAGGAAAAGCACCTCATCACCTTTCATTCCACACAGGGCAGGTCCCAAATTGACTTTTTCATGGTAGAGCAGCAATATAGGACAGAGATACGTGACTGCTGGGCACTTCCCAGTGAAGATTTCCAGAAGGCCAGTGGGCATAAGTTGCTCATGCTGGAGATGCAAATTAAGGGGGCAGTCAGGAGGCATGCATGGAAGGGAGAACCAGTTATTAGGTGGTGGCGGTTGCCAGCTAACTCAGAGGATTTCAGGCAAGAGATTTCTCGCCAGGTTGACTGGGATTGGGAAGGGTCTGCTGATGCCATGTGGGACAGGGTTGCCAGGACAATAAGGAGATGTGGAAAGATGATGTTTGGTATGGCAACAGTAGGAGGCAACCCTCACGGTAGGCAGTCATGGTGGTGGAATGATGAGGTGGAAGCAGCCATCAAACTTAAAAAGGTGGCATTCCATAGGTGGCAGGACATGGGAGACCACGGATCTAAGACTGCCTATATTCAAGCAAGGAAAAATGCTAGGAGGACAATTGCCCTGGCCAAACACCACAAGTATGAGGAACTATATGATGAGTTAGGGACAAAAGACGGTGAGAAAAACATTTTTAGACTGGCCAGGACCAGAGATCAAGCAAGTGAGGACATTACCAGGGCCATAACAGTCAAGGATAGCAGTGGTAGAGTCCTTTTTCAACCAGCAGAAATAACCAGGAGGTGGGAGGAGTACTACCATGGCCTGTTAAATGCCGCCAACCAGGAAAGGACTGTTGAGAGCCACCCAGGCACCCCAGAGGCAGTCGACAGGGTGACAGAGGAAGAAATAGTTGGGGCCCTCCAAAAGATGAAAGGACGCAAAGCAGTAGGCCCAGATAAGATTTCCATGGTGGTTTGGCATACCCTGGGGGCCACAGGAGTAACGTGGCTAACAAAGCTCTTCAATAAGGTAGCAAGTGGAGACAGAATGCCATCAGCATGGAGGGAAAGCTGGATAGTTCCATTGTTCAAGGGCAAAGGTGACGCCCAGGATTGTGGAAACTATAGAGGCATCAAGCTAATGAGCCACTCCATGAAGCTGTGGGAAAGAGTCATTGAGGGCCACCTCAGAAAATGCACTATGGTCCGGGGAAATCAATTTGGGTTTATGCCTGGCAGGTCTAAAATGGAGCCAATATTTATGTTAAGGCAGATGATAGAAAAATATAGGGCAGCAAAGAAGGACCTCCATGCAATATTCATTGACGTAGAGAAGGCATATGATAGCGTTCCTAGACAGGTAGTATGGAATGTGCTAAGAAGAAAAGGGGTAGATGAAGGTCACATTAGAATAGTGCAGGATATGTATGAGGGCTCTATTGCTAGGGTGAGGATGGCTTGGGGAAACACAAAAAGCTTCAACGTGCAGGTGGGTGTACACCAAGGGTCAGCACTTAGCCCATACTTATTCACTCTAGTCATGGATGAGCTGCTGACGGGAGTGGGGGAATGGGCCCCGCAGTGCTTGATATTTGCCGATGATGTGGGAAAGCTTGCAGAGTCCAACGAGGAGGCCGAAAAGGGCCTGCAAGACATCCAGGTAGCAATGGGAAAGGGGGGCCTGAAGGTGAATATGAAAAAGACAGAATACCTGGCTTTTAACTGGAGTGGTCAGAGGCCAGAAGGTGAGGTACGCTCAGGAGATGAGGTGATACCAGCAGTGCAGGAGTTTAGATACTTAGGATCGGTGTTCCAGGGAAATGGGGAAATAGACTCGGATGTGTCTAATAGGATTAAGGCAGGTTGGCTGAAGTGGAGACAGGCAAGTGGAGTCCTGTGTGACCGCCGGGTACCTATAAAGCTAAAAGGCAAGGTCTACAGAACTGTGGTTAGGCCAGCTATGCTGTATGGCTCAGAGTGTTGGGCCGTGAGAAAGGAACATGAAAGGAGAATGCAGGTGGCGGAGATGCGAATGCTGCGCTTCATGAGTGGGGTGTCATGAGCTGACAGGATCCAAAACGACCATGTTAGAGGTAGTCTGGGGTGGGAGACATCGCGGAAAAGAAGAGGGGAAACAGATTGAGGTGGTATGGGCATGTGATGCGAAGGGGGGAGGAGGAGCTGGTTAGGTCCATCATGGGACTGCAGGTGGTTGGGAGCGTCAGGCGGAGGGGAAGACCAAAGAGGACGTGGGAGCAGGTGGTACAAAAGGACATGGGTGTGTGTGGGGTGGATGGGGGCCTGGTCAGAGATTGACGGGGGTGGAGGATTGGAACTCGCAGACCCGACCCGGCTTCGTGCTGGAGAAGGGTATGATGATGATGATATAGGGCTTGACATACAATCCTTTCTTGAGCTATTTGCAGACGACACGTGCATTGCATGGGTAGTGGATGAAGGGTTATCTTCCTGCACAGAATTGTAACAGGACCTAAACAAGATATATGATTGGAGCAGAAAGTGGGAGTTGCTATTAAACCTGCACAAATGTAGCTTTCTTAGAATAAGCAGGTCTAGAAAGCAAGTTGATTTTACTTATTGCATAGGTGGTGTTAGGGTTAATAGGGTTGAGACCCATAAGCACCTTGAAACTATCCTAAACATTGAAGGGACCTGGAAGGAGCACAATGACAAATTGATTGGGAAGGCTGGGCATGCCCTCCGTTTGGCTAGAAGAGTGTTTGGGGTCAGAACAAAGGAAGTAAAAGAAATAGCCTATTTTTCAAAGGTATGGCCAGTAGTGGAGTACTGTAGTTCAATTTGGTTTCCTGTAGCCGGGGTTTATCTTGGGAAATTGAAACGATCCAAAGGAGAGCTGCAAGAATTGTGCTACATCGCTTCTCTCATAAATTGAGCGTCTCAGACATAATCACAGAATTAGTGTGGGACTCACTACGTAAGAGGCGGGTATCTGACAGCATTAAGCTTTTTCACAGACTGTTGAAGTTAGGATACGAGGGTACTCCAGGGGGCAGCTTATCCTTGGCAGACTATAAGGGGTGAAAGGATCATTTTTTCAAACTGAAGGAGTTTGGGGCACAAACAGACTCATATTACTGTTTTTTCCTCCAAAGATCATTCAGAAATGGAATTCTCCCAGTGAGGATAATGTGAGGAAGTTTCTACAAGAATGTTCAATTATAGAAGTATGCAATATTTGGCAGAATAGATGTCATGCTTCAGGTTCCTTGGGGGTTCAATGCGTTATAAATTAGGAATGAGTCATTCTCTCCACTGCCAACTTGGCTTCTCAGGGCTACTTGCAGTGTATTCGATTAGAATTAGTTCCGACTCTTAAGTTCCCCAAGGACCATTTGACAATGGAATACCCTTGAAGAGGATAAAGTGGAGGGCTTTCCGACACCCTTGAAAGTATTCAGTAGCATAGCTAGGATATTTTGCGCCTGGGGACGAACTATAAAATTGACGCCCCAGCCCCTTCCCTTTAATCACATTTTTCTATTCCAATGGATTTTGTGATCGATTTATTGCCCTTGTTCACTTATAATGTAACGTAGTACGCTTCATTTTGGTGCCCCTGCACCTTGGCGCCCGCGGACATATGTACCCCCGCCCCCTTAGCTACGCCTACGCAAGTATTGTAAGGGAACATAATAAATATAGCATAGGGTTTTAGGGGTTTTATGGTAGTATATTTAGGAATGAGAGTCAGTCTCTCCATTGCCATTCGGCCTAATAAGCTGCTTGCAGTGTAGTCAATTAGAATTAGAAATACGTCCTATTTTCCATCACGCCCCCATCCAACTCACACATTACCACGTCCCTCCTAATAATCTGCTCCCATGCTTGCTTTGGCTTACCTCCACCTCGCCTACTCCCGAGCATTACACTACCTCAAATACAACTTTATATGCGCTCGATCCCCCCCCTCCCATTTTTACCGAAGGAAGCAATTAACATCTAATGGTACTATTGATGAATCGTTGAAAATGTGTTACATCAACAGTGCCGGCCTTGCGAAGTCGGAGGCCCAATCGTCCACCGTCCCAGGTATGGCATAGCATAGTATATCAAGAGTAGAAGTTCTGTCAGTATCTTATTACAAATTATATTTTAAAGAAGTTAAAACTGTCCCCATTCAGTGGGAGACCCCGGGCGGCTACCCGTAATGCCCGCCTCCAAGGCCGGTCCTGTGCATCAATATAGCAAAACGAAAGGCCTGCACCTTCGAGGACAATGGCGATTACTACTGAGAATAAATACTCTTTGGCCAATTTCTCATTAAAATACTTACTTTTAATCCACTTCTTGTAACCGGCCCGCCTAATACTCTTCTAGGAGTGGGCTTCATTAAAGTGGAAATCTCAGATTTGGCAGCACTTTCTGTAAAAGTTCGAAGACATTAAATTCTATTTTAAAGACACATTTCATTACAGTTTACGACAGAAAACAATGCATCTCTCCGCCCCCACAGAATTCTATTATTTAAAGAAATTACGTAAGTTGAGAGAAAAAAGACACGTTCTAACGTACGTTAATTATTTCACGATACAATAATGTAGACCTTTTCGATGGGCAATAATTACCTAGATCTAGGTCTTAGATCTTCTTTTAATATTTAATAGCTGATGAAATCCTCGATCTCATTCTTGAATTCCATAACAACATTATCAACTAGGTAGTCAGCTCAATAATTCATACAAGACAAGATTGGACACAGTGATTATTGCACCGCCCAAACAGAAAGAGTAAACGTGACGATGAAATAGCAAAATGTGAATTGTAACGAAGTATTGATTAACGCCTCATAAAGGGACTCCAACAGAATACCTTGGAGATGAGTGACATTTATGCAGCGAATGGAGAATAAACCAATCATTAAATTCGGGATCATATCAAGTTCTCAAGTCAGCCTGTCACACGCACCTGACGTTTCGGACAGCACATACAATAGAATTATTCATAGGTAAACAACAGCAACTACTAACCCTGTTCCCGTCTACAGCAGGGTCGGGTACCCATCTAGTCCTTCTAAATCGACACACGGATTATACACTGGACTGTATTTTTCCGCAGCCGGCTGCCTAACAAACCTGGGAATTTTGCCTCATCAACCCACAACATCAGTGTTTCCCAACCATTTTCTTTTTTGCTATGCCCCACCTAATCCTTTCTAAAAGTCTTAGGGCCCCCAACATAAACATAATTTTTAATATTCAAAAATTTGAAATGTTCGCTAAAGAAACATTAAGATAGGTTTAGAAAAAAAATCACTAGAAAATTATTGAGCAAACACAGAAAGTATAATAAAGAACTTAAATTGAAGAGCAAAATAATTTTTAATGAAAGATTTTATTATATTATTTTAATTAATAGTAATTATTTACTATTTAAATTTTGTAAGATCCTTGCACTTGATACTTGAAGCAAAGGGATTTCATGTCAGGTTCCAATTTAGTTAACTTCAGTCCAGGCCCGGCACGTGAGTTTCAGGCGCCCTAGGCAAGTGGGTACACCGCCGCTACCCATACAATTTAATGCGGTTCCCTCACGTCTTTGGCATTTGTCGCCTTGCCAATACGTTGATATGACTCTGCAACAAGGCGCCTCGAGAAAGCCAACATTTAGAAAAGGCCCCAACAATCAGAGAACTTTGGGAACTCCAGGACTATGACAATTTTAAATGGCCGATAGACTGCATGGCAACGAAATACCTCTGAAGTTAGCCACCCCCTTGAAATTTGCCGCCTAGGTTTGCCTGCCCCATGAGCCGCCCGTGCTTCAGTCTCAAGTCTCCCATCCTAAACTCTGGGGAAGTCCATTTTCGAATTGCCCCCTTAACAATCGAAATGCCCGCTTGCCAGGCCTGGGCCCCATGTTGGGAATCACTGCACTACATGTAGAGAGGGTTCTTTTACACGCAGATCCCATTGTACACCACACCGGAGCATGGTGTTCTTTTTTATCTGAAGGTAGGCACACTTGGAGCTTCTCTCTCGCCTGAAAGAAGCCAAGCCACCTCGATCCAGTAACGAACGTGGAACCACTGGCTACAGTAAATCGAGAACGCTACCTATTGTGCCACCGAGGTAGGAGTACGTTGAACCTCGTGGAGGGCGAGGAGGGGGCAACAACAATGCAAAGATTAGTACAGCACAAAGTTCAGGAATGGGGGTTAGGGCAGTGGCGACAGAGCATGGAGGGAAGGGTAGAAAAGAAAATGCTGAGGGTGTATTGGAACGAGCTTAAGATAGAGAGGGAGGTAATCGATGATGATACATGAGAGAGCTCCCTGCTGTTTTGGGCAAGAGCTGCGTCACTGGAGACGAAACAGAGAAAGGCAAAGATCATAGGTGGAGAGGAGGGCTGTGGATTATGTAGGAATCAAGTGGAGAATGTCGGGCATGTGATACTGGGATGTCAAACTGTGGACCACTGCAGGAGGGGTTGGGGAACCCCCACATTTGCATAGATCCTCGGGGTGGTAGGTGTTGGGGTGGAGTAGCTAGAATGGATGCAAAAGGCAAAGGTGTTGCTAGGGTGCTGGTGGATATCTAGGCATATAGGTCTAGCGTGAAAAATCTCACTAGCAAGGTATCCGTCACAAAGGATTACATATTCATATGTTGATTTTAGGATTTCAACAAAAACTGAAATCTTACTTGAATGTTCACCATCTGAAGTAAGAGGTCTGAAATGATTTCTTGCAATCATATCTGTAGAAATAATCTGATTAGTCAATTCAACGTCTTGATATGTAGTTTTAACATTTTCTTTAACATCTTCCAAACTCTGACCTTGTGACTCAGGAGCATAATCACCTAATCTTACAATATCATCTTTGCCTAATTCCACTTTAGTAATTTGATGAAATGCTCTTTCAAATGCAGAACTGAAAACAAATGTCTTATCTGATGAATCTGCTGTTACATCATCATCCACAATAACAACAGGCTCATTAGTTCTTATTGAATCAGCAGAAGCTATAACAGCTTGATGATTAGATTTATCTTCGTGTCCAAAACCGTCATCAGCGCCAAGTGAAGAAATTTGTTGTTCAGAATTGCCTTTCTTCATGCAGTTGCGTTGCTCATCATTTATCCGTTTAGTCTTTTCATGTCGTTTGCTTTTTAAAAAATATTGTACAACAATCTCAAGCATAGTTGAAAGGGGTTTATCATCTTGCTATAAAAATAATACAGTAAAATGATGCTAATGAATTCTACTGACTTAACCAATCATCTCTTCTCATTAGTAAAGTGCGAGTTCATTTTTCATCAGTGAATTTATACATACTTTAGCCCTGTTGGAACCAGAATTAAATATGTGCTCCACTGTATCCAGGTATATTACATATAATCCCTAGATCACAAACTATTAGTCTAGGGCAGGGGTCGGCAGCCTGCGGCTCAGTAGAATCATACTTGTGGCTCTTGAGCAGTTTAATAGTACACATTGAAAAATTAACTGCAATATTGCAATTGCCAAACAAATACAATAATCCTGCACACACATCAAAATGCGTGGCAGATCGCATGCATGTAAACCTAGCTTTAGCTAACCTTGCTCTTCACACTCACCACATAGCGTAAGCGTAACCAGGTCACAGGGAGAACAGTCGTGAGCTTTCGAACTCAGTGCCTTTCAGTAGTGATGTACTTATGTATGTACTTATATTTGGCTCTTTAAAAAAGTAATTTATCACATCGGGGAAAAAAGTGGCTCTTAACTCCAGAAAGGTTGCCGACCCCTGGTCTAGGAGGCTAACACGTTTCTTAGAATTCTAAACAGAATGCATTTCTCATTATTTGTTAACCCTCAATTTCTCGTAACCCTTATAAAACCTTCCCAACTACTTATCAAGCAGCTTGATATTGGAATTCTTTAAGCCCTTTCACTATTTTAAGGCCTCATTAGTCCAGTGGGCAAATGATTTGTAACTGCGTCAGTACTTTGGGACAATGTTCACTTTGAATATTTAGCAAATTTCAATATACACATGTTGACATTAGGGACACCATCATCCTCATACACTTATCCCGCTTGTGGCAGGGTCGGGTCTGCAGATTCTCGCCCTCCACTGAACATGCTGTGATTGGGGGCACCCCAGCCAGGCGTCGAGAACCCACAGGAATATTGGCTGGGTTGTCTGTGGGGGAAGCCGGCCTACCTCACGAATTGAGACGATGCAAAGACAAAAATAATAATAACCTGGCAAGCGACTTTCTGTTGATGTCTTTTCCTGATTTATAATCGCACAAATGAAATTAGGGAAAACAAGTAAATTTAATCACAGGAGGTTCAGCACAATACCATTGATATTACAAACTCGTCCCAACCAATTCTTTGTTTTTATAACGCCTATAAAATAATAACGATAGTAATAATAAATTATAGTTTCAGCTTTAAATTATGGTTTCAGCTTTCGTCGGCAACCGGCTGCGGAAACACTGTCCATAATATCACCCTTGTATCCAGGGGCGGAACCAGGATTTTCGTCAGGGGGTTTGCAGGGGGGGGGGTTGAGCCATAGGCAGCGATTGGAAACGCAATTTTCATTTGTCAGTGTTAAAGTCGACCCAAAATTTAGGGGGGGGGGGTTGCAACCCCAAAAACCCCCCTTTGTACTGCTCCCCTGCTGCTACCCTTTTCGTACTGCTCAACACTACAATCCATATATCATAACCGGCCTACCCACTGACCTGTAGAACTTACCATTAAACTTTATTGGGACCCCATCGATCGCCTGGAACTCCACTTGACTCTTATTGATCCTATGGGACACAACTGATTATTTCCCCATTGATTCCTATATATATATATATCACTTATGAAATTTGATTTTAAAATTAAATCCAAGATGTCCCAGTAAATTAAGAAAAATTACATAACATAGGAACACAAGGGGCGGATCCGCGCCTGGGAACACATATCCGAAGTTTTTAATAACACTGTAGAACAGCCAAAAGAATACAGAAACACCAATAGAGTTATTTTATATATTTTTGTATGCTGTTCACGAAAATGACTTTCGTTTTACTGTGCGACCCTCAAATTTTTTGTAATTCCCCTCTTTTAAAATTTTAGTGACAGTTGTCAATAAAGCAGTAAATGACATACTGTATGAAAGAAATCTGGCTGTACTTTAGCCTACTTATTGTCACTGGCCAGCTATTAGTCCTAGGTAGGCCTTCTAGGATACAGCTAGTGACCAGTTGGTAGTGGAGTTTTTTTTCCCTGACAGATTAGTGAGCCACTGGGAACATGATTGCGTTTTAATTTAATTGAATACACTGCAAGCAGCCCTTGTAGGTCAAATTGGCAGTGGAGAGAATGACTCTCATTCCTAATTTGTAACCCACGTGAAGCATAGCATCTATTGTCATGGATTGCCTACTCGCTGTAATGGCACTTTCTTGCAGAAAGTTCGCCACAGTATCCTCACCAAGGGCATTCCATTGTCAAATGACCCTTGGAAAAAGACCAGTAATACAAATCTGTTTGTGCCCTGATCCCCTTCAATTTGAATGGATGATCATTTCTTCCTCTATACTCTGCAAGGGATAAGCTGGCAAAGACGTTCTGTGATCATGTGTGAGACACTCAATCTTCGAGAGAAGTGATGTAACACAATTCTTGCTGCCTTCCTTTGAATCATTTCAATTTCCCAAGATAAACCCTGGCTAAAGAGGATACCAAATTGGACTACAACACCAGTTCTCGTCTGATCACTGAAGTTAAGCAACGCAAGCCGAGTTAGTACTGACATGGGTGTTCGCTCGGGAAAGCTTGGTACTGCTAATACCCAATAATCGTCGCATTAGTGTAGTGTCTGTGCAGTCTATGCATTAGAACTATGCAGTGGACGGGTCTCTAATGACCTTGTAGTTGACGGGACCTAAAACACCAACAAACAACAACAACTACAATACTCTACAATTGGCCATACCAGTGAAAAGCTTTCCTTTGCGCT
Source organism: Trigoniulus corallinus (assembly GCA_013389805.1). Lineage (NCBI taxonomy): Eukaryota > Metazoa > Arthropoda > Diplopoda > Spirobolida > Trigoniulidae > Trigoniulus > Trigoniulus corallinus. Next base: position 19,752,670 of record JAAFCE010001963.1, on the reverse strand, counting down.
GTCCCCTAGGACTCTACTAACCAAACGGAGGCATGCCCAGTATTCCCAATCAATTTGTCGGTGTGCTCCCTACAGGTGACCATAGTATTTAGAATAATTCCAAGGAACTTCAGGATCTCAACCCTCTTAACCCTCACGCCACCTATGCAATAAGCAAGATCAAATCGCCTTCAAGTCCTGCTTATCATAAGAAAGCTACATTTGTGCAGGTTTAATGGCAATGACTCCCACTTTATGCTCCAGGTATGCATCTTGTTTAGGTCCTGTTGCAATTCTGTGCAGCAAGATAACCCTTCATCCACCACCCTTGCAATGCAGGTGTCATCTGCAGATAGCCCTATGTCATTAACATTAAGCCCTATGTCATTGTCATTAATAAATGCCCTATATCATGTCAAGTCCTATATTATTAACATAAATTATGCAGAGTATATCTGATGTATGATGTCCATTCGCAATTAATGTTTTAATGGAACTGCAGTCCTATGAGTTACCAGAGAACCTGACGTCCTAGGGAAAAATGGAGAACAGATAAATAATCAGCATAACTAATCCAATAAACCTAGCACTAAGTGAGAAATGTATTTTTTCCAAAGTAAAAATTTGTTCTTCAGTGTAATTTGAGCCACATGTGTCACCGGTTAGCAAATGAGGAAATGTAAACATCATTTAAAAACTTGCTCTCACACCCAGCTAAGTTCTAAAGCTGTCAGTGTGCCCTATTTTCCAAACGTCTAAGCGCCAGTCCTATGATTTGTCTTTATTTGGACATTTTGCGAGAGCATGAGAAAAACCCGAATTTGTTGTTCCAAGATTTGAAAGCGACTAGGTTAGTCGATCCTCAACAGCAAACTTCAAATTGCGGCCAAGTTGCGTTGGACACACCAGTTCTCATGAGAGCACTGAAGTTAAGCATCGCATACCCACGTTAGTACCAACATGGGCGGTTGGTAATGAATGCTTGGTGCTGCAAATTTCCCCTTTCCTACATCCTCTACACCTACCACCTTCTCACTCGCGAACAGCCTCCTAAGGGTTCAGCCTGTTGTGACTGCTTGGCTTACTCTGCAACTCATTAGCATAACATAGTAAGGATTCTGTTAGTGATGAAGGGGAAACATTGTCCACGATGATTCTATACCAACAGTTTCTCCAGGTTCTCCAAGTTTTGACAAACATTAACAAGAAATGTTGCAAAAGTTTTATAAAGCATTAACGGTATTGAGTGCCTCCTGTGCGAAGGCAAGCAGAAGAATGTGCCAAAAGAGCAATAAGCGATATCTTCACAAAATACTCTTAACTTGTTTGGGATTTGTAATTCGCTATAGGATACAATGGAGTGGGTTCCCTAAGGTATTTGCTATAGCCGGAGTAGACTGTATGTCCATTAAATCCATTTATGCTTCTCTGAAAAACGGAATTTTAACAATTTTACAACGTTTCATAGCAATGGGAAGATAGGTCAGACGCCATGCAATATTATAACCAACAAGGCATTAATTTACCGGCAAAAAATTTTTCTTGGTTGTGTAATTCGGTTTTTGGAACAGTGGGGTAGGCCGGCATCCCCCCACAGACAATTCAGCCAATATTTCCTGCGGGCTCCAGACGCCCGGCGGGGGTGCCCCCAGTCGGAGCATGTTCATTGTACCCGCAGACACGACCATGATCATAGCAATGGGGAGACAGACTCGGGTGTGACCAACAGAATCAATGAAGGATGGTTGAAATGGATATAGGCAAGTGCAGTCCTGTGTGATAAGAGAGTCCAAACAAAATTGAAAGGGACGTTGCACATGACAGTGGTTAGGCCAGCTATGCTATATGAAACAGAACGTTTGGCAGTGATGAAGACCCACGTGAATAGAATGCCAGTGGCAGAGACGCGAATGCTGCGGTACATCAGTGTCGAGAGCTGATAGAATTTGGATGGGGGGGTGAGGGGCATTGCGGAAAAGAGGGAGGGAGTAGATTGAGATGGTATGGTGGTATGAGGGGAGGAGGAGATCGTCAGCAGCAGGGGCAGGTTGTACGTAAGGATACGGTAGTGTGTGCGGCGGACGGTGACCTGATAGGAGATGGGCGAGAGTGGAGAGTTACAACCCGCAGAAGCGACCCTACCAGAGGCGGGATAACAGTGTTAGCCTACCAGATTTATCGTCTGTATTCATTGGGGCAAGTTAAGCCACTGACTACAGACCCGACTACGGACGCCGCAGAAATCGCCACTCTGGGGGCACCTTGTCTGCTATGGTAAAAATCAGCCACCGTGGCACAATGTCAGTGTGATGATTCTATGGCATATAAAAAGTCCCTACATACGTATACCATGTCTGTTAAGGACAAGCAACAAAGGAGGGGGAAGGACGCTTTGAATTCCTCTTGCCCCGGGCACCACAACTGAAGTTACGCCACTGTTTGTAGTAATGGTCATCTTTTGGGATTTGTAATCTAGAGTAACATGATACTGAATTAAACGATAAACCATTCGTATGGAACGCAAAGTAAGTGTAGCAAGTCACAAGTATAATAAAATATTAAAAGTTGTACTATGGTCTATGGTAAAATTACTGGAACTAATTTTACGTTCAGTGAAGCAGGCCTCGTCTATTATGGACGCCCGGGACAATAGATGACAGCTGTCATAATTGTCAAACGACGTACTGTATAAGGAAACATGAATAACATGTGCAATGCGCTCGCCTGTTTTTCATGCATGCCATATGCGTAAACAATTACCTTGTTTCTTTTAAGTAATTTTTCAATATGAAGCATTTTTGCTAATAAAATTCTACTGCTTATGGAATTCGGAGTCCGAACAACCTCTTCATCCATAGATGATAAAGTTTTAACAAATCCCTATAATCACACAACGTTCAACAAAATACGATTACATGTATTAATAAGTAATTAAAAAAGCAACTTAGTCTAAATTCTTTTACTTTGCCGTGCAAATACTCTCGAACTAGTGATGTCGCCACATTTTCAACATCACAAACATCATCTATCGTTGGCGCTGCCATTTTAAAATGGCGACCTAGCAGAATACGGTTGTAACCGTTCTTATAGGGGTCATCCATAAATGACACTTTTAGAAGAAAAGTCGGACTTGTTACGCTGTTCGAATATGTCGAAACCCCCTTCTGGATTTTATAAATAGTTGCCCAAACACGTTCATTTTGGTGTGAAGGAATGAATTACCCACACACGATCAGTTTGGCGTGTCACGTACTTGTGTTCCTTTTCGTTAAACGTCATGTGACGTCATTTGATTGTCCACAACAACACAACAACATTACTCCAGTTAGAGTAACTCTGGAGTTACTCGGGTCACTGCTGACGTCACAGGAGTAACACTGGAGTAACTCCGGTGTCATGCATTTAGGGACGATACAAGAGCAAAATTTACAAAGATGGCAGACGATAATTTGATGATGACAGGCGATAATTTTCTCGTTATGCCCCCAGATCTTCATTTGTCCACCCAGAACACTTTAATTCATTCACACTGACATTATATATATACAACCCTAATAGCGGGATATATATATATATATAAATTTTATATATACAGCGGGACATATACAGGGCATAATTGTTATATCGGTCGCTCAACAGACGGCTTTTATGCTGGGCGTGGCTATGAAACGCACTCCTCTACTATTGGCTAATGCATATTACAGTGGTGTATGCAACCCCGTACCATTTGAATTGCTATGATGTGATGGATTTCAATAATAATAATATTTTTAATAATAATAGCGAGATTCATAGAAACGGGATATTCGTGGCTACACGAGATCATTCACAGAATCGATATGTATCTTGTTCGCGGGGAGGAGGCCTTCGAGCCGAAGGCGAGAAGGCCGGGGGACCTAAACACCGAAAGTAAAGATCATTGTAAAGGTACTTAGCAAAGATAATTCGGCAGCCGATAATTCATAGGAAGTTTAATTTTGGGAAACAATCCTTTACAATGATCTCTACTTTCGTTGTTTCGGGCCCCCGGCCTTCTCGCCTTCGGCTCGAAGGCGTCCTCCCCGCGAACAAGATACATATCGATTCTGTGAATGATCTCGTGTAGCCACGAATATCCCGTTTTAATGAATCTTTATTTTATGAATCCCACTTTTTTGAATACCGATTTTGTTTTTAAATTATAGTTTAATTCGAATTCCAACTTATTTAATTAACATAGTATGGGGGATTGCAAACGCCGCCGTAATACGCACTGGCCAATAGGAGCGATCTGCATATATATAGCCACGCCCAGCGTCGCCGATAGCAGAATAACGCATAAGAGCGACCGATATAACAATATATATATATATATATACTGTATATGTCTCGCTGTCCCGTAGGTCTGTGTCCATGTCAGACAGTCATTTGTCCAGGTCGATTTAAAATTTTTGTATGCAGGACAATTATTTTCTGATAATATCATTGCATTCAGGGCCACATTCAGTACTGCGCATATACATGCCAAAAGTTGGTACTGACGCGTCCACGAAAACCTCACATTTTGCCAGTGAAACTGACTGTTCGACCACCATTTATCTATTATGCTATTTTTTTTATCATAAAGTTGCAATAAAACTCTTATTTTGTTGAAAAAATACTTTTAAGGAATGTTTTTGGTCCGACAATTATGGCAACCCTACTCTATATGCCTAATTGTTCGTCTGCTTAGATTGCGTTCGTTAACTGTCGACTGCTTTCACTCCGTTTACTCCTCCTTTTTGAGTGGAGTCAAAAAGAGTCGCTCCGGAGTGACTCTAGTGTGACTCTAAAACGTGAAAAAACGCATTTAGGAACGCGGGGCTTTCGGAGTAAGCCATTTAGAAACGCTTTGGAGTCACTTCGGAGTAACTCGAGTTTGACTCGGGTAATTTAGAAACTCAGCCAGTAATGCCAGGCGCACAATACGACAAAACTGTCTCACGACAGTTGTATGGGCAATGAAAGTCAGTGGATAGCCCCACACTTAAAACAAAGACGTGTCACAGGGTAAATGTGGGTAAATGTCACAGACGTGTCATGGGGTAAATGTGTTGCCTTCCTATTCAAATGTATGCAAGTGCGCAAACTACAACAAATTAGTCTCGAGTCCTCCCCATTCTTCCATTGTCACGTGACTCTGTTTCCAAGCCTGTCGTCATTACCCCTCTCTTTCCAAGCAAAAAATACATTGCTGGTGTTGTTAACATTGTGCAAGATTTACATTGACTTTTTCAATACCTCAATGTCACTGCAAGCCTTTCAGTAGGTGGTTTGTTTGTTGCTGTTTTAAGGCCCTTCAACTACAAGGTCATTAAAGCCACATTCACAGCATAGTTCTTATGCAGAGACTGCACAGACACTACACTAATGTGACGATCTTTGGGTATTAGGAGTACCCATTTTTCCCAAGCGGCCACCCATGTCAGTACTAGCTGGGGCTGCACTGCTTAACTTCAGTGATCAGACGAGAACTGGTGTGTCCAACGCAATTTACCACTCCCAGTAGATGTATAACCTTGTAGCGAAGGCTTTAGTTGAGAGGTAATATTCAAGACGTAGATAATTAAATCACGTTAATTAGGATTTTTAAACCTGAATATGCACGTTCTATGAATAATGTCCTGACTTCCAAAAATGATGTGAAGTATTCCGATTTACAAAACAAAACGATATTTTAATATTTAACTAGTTAATAATCAATTGAATGAAACATTTTGGAATAATAAATATAATGATAGAAGTAAAGTTATGGGTATTTTACATTAAAACGACTGTTGTAGCGGAGGTGAAAAATTGTGCGTCTGACCTGTATGAAAGTTATCAGAGAACTCCGTTTTAAAGATTCAAAATTCAAAAATCAAAATTTGTTCCTAAATTTTAAATTGAATTTGTAAAATAGAATCGTGTAGTGATTTAATTTTCAAAATGTCATGTGCTTTTGAGAACAGCATGTGCTGTACATCTGCTGGGTAGCACATGGAGTTACAAAGAATATGAGAATGAGTGGAGAGGTGAAGTCTCCACACTACAAAATGAGAATGGGTGGAGAGGTGAAGTCTCCACAGCCTTATGCAGGAATCGTATCTTGGTAAGTAATAAAAGGCCCAAGTCGTTTTAACAAATTTTCAATGGTGGACAAATATATCCAAACATATTCAAAAAAATTTTTGTGGATTATCTTTTAATTTATTATAGAGTGTAAAATTTTCCCTTTTTCATTCACTCACGATATAAAGGGTTCACCCAATAATTTTGCCATTTTTCCTTATTTTTGTTTTGTAATCTCAGCACTAGGATACTCAGAGCTGCAGCTTCAGTGATATCCATTTTCATAGTAATCATAAAAGTTTATAAATTGTAAAAACTGTTTTGACGAAGTGTGCACTCTATATGAGGCAAACCTGGAAGATGAGACAAAAACAAATGTTTTAAGACAGTTTTGTCGTAGTGTGTACCTGGCCTAATTCTACCATTACCATGGTGCAATTTTTTAAAGATGACGTATATCCTATGTTTAGGATTCACAGAACAAAAAATTTTAAGAACTGATGTGAGCAACCCCACACACTCACTTCTAACTGATGTCAGTCCAAACTGACAGTCAGTTAAAATTTTTGGTGTGAGAAAAAACGTTTTTTGCACACCTATGTCAGCTTGGTGTGTGGGGGCATTTAATCATTAGACTCCAATTAGTCCTGTGACTTTAAGCCGTGATGGTCGTTCTGAGCTTACTGTCCTCAGAATATACAGTCTTGGCCAAACATATTAAGCACCCATGGTTTTCTGCTGATTTTCAAAAAAGATATTACATTGAAAGCTTTCTATTATTTTAAACTGTTTTATTGTCATCTTCCAGTTAAATGGAAGTCCAAAGTTCATTAATAGTATGAATCATATTACTGTTAGGGTGCAAGGGTACAATTATGTCATTTTTGAAAAGTAGGTCAGTTAGGTTCACTCAAATCACATGAAAAGCATTTTGTTTCAAAATTCCATAATGATATTTTAAAAATATATTTAAGCAATTGCAGATAATTTCCATTGCTCTTCTCCACTGCCCAACACTCTGATCCATATGCAGGTAGTCATCAACTTGGCCTGCTGATGATGCACAGCCAGTCTGCAGTGATGAAAACTAATACAGTAGTCATATTTTGGTACTGCATTTTTGAAACTAATCATCATCATCATCACACCCTTCTCCAGTCCACGGCTGGGTTGGGTCTGTGGTTTCCAATCTGCCACCCCCACCTAACTGCAACAAGGTCCCCATCCACCCCACACACAACCATGTCCTTTTGTACCACCTGTTCCCAGTTGTACTGGTATTGCAGTGTTTTAATGGCATAAATTTAAAATACACAATAATGATGAAAGAAAATTACAATAAAATATGACTTAAAGATTTATATAATATCTATTCACAGAACAATACAGCACTAGAAGCTTCAAGGTGAAGGTGGGTGTGCATCAAGGGTCAGCACTAAGCCCATACTTATTCACTCTAGTCATTGATGAGCTGCTTGCAGGAGTAGGATAATGGTCCCCTCAGTGCTTGATATTTGCTGATGTTGGAAAGCTTGCAGAATCCAAAGACGAGGCACAAGACCTACAAGACGACAATATAGCTATGCTATATTACTCAGTGTTGGGCCATGAGAAAGGACCATGGAAGGAGAATGCAAGTGGCTGAGATGGGATAGGATCTGAAATGACTATGTTAGAGGTAGTCTGGGGGTGGGTGACGTCATGGAAAAGAAGATAGGACCATGGTGGGTTGGCTTTTTTTGGTCAAGAGAGAAGCCCTGAGTGCACCTTCTTTTGGATGAGAAGTAAAACCAAGGTCCCGTGTGGTGTACGTTGGCATCTGCAGGTGAAAGAATCCTCTCTATTATGGAACGGGTAGAGGAAGTAAATTTCCTGGTGTTCCCTGGTTTCCCTGGGTTCAGTGGAATGTCCCAACGAACAGTAGAAAGATGATAAATAGCATTAGGTTGCAGCTTTTGTCGGCAACTGGCTGTGGGAAAACAGTGTCCAATGTATTGTCCTTGTGCCCACTCAGAGGGAGTTAGAAGTTACTTGTACTCTAGCCTTATGCACACATCAAGCAGGTGACTAGTAGACTATTTTGTTTGTTTGTTGGAGTTTAAGGTCCCGTCAACTACGAGGTCATTAGAGACCCGCACTAGTAGACTAAGTTAGCTTAGTTAGCCAGTAGTGAGAACTGTAATATTCATGCCCATTGGATAGGCCAGCCCCTCCTAGGAAGGCAGAACCGATTGAACTACTTGTCTGACGTCACTTGTGTATGGGTGTTCGAAGTGGGGGCACATTTTATGAATCTCGTGGCACACTATAGTGCCACAGCATAGTGGTTGAGAATCGCTGCTCTAAAGTAATATTAATTACCTATCCCACTAGGGTCACAGGCACTGGGAGAAGGGTATAAACTGATATATACAGGTAGTGAAGAGGGACAAAATAGGGTGGGGATTATATTAAGTAATGAGTTGCAGCAGGGGGTCCCTTCAGTTAGAAGAATTAGCAGTAGGATAATGCTAGTCGCAGTAGTTTGGCAGGGTATGGGTCTCCACCTCATAAGTGCATATGCTCCCCAAGCAGGCCTGGGTGACACAACAAAAGTAGGTTTCTGGAATGAATTTGATGAGGTAGTACAATCAGTGATGTGGGCAATGATGGTCTAGGACAGTGGTGGCGAACCTGTGACCCACCGTGCAATACTTAGTGACCCCTGAACATGAGTCATATCTAGTTTATCGTCTCATAGTGTGTGTGGAGTGGATGGGGACCTGGCGGGCTAGATCCTGCAGACCCGACCCTGCCACAGGTGGGGTAAGGGTATTATGATGATGTTCTCTATTTGCTAATTTAATAAACTATTTTATTCATTGTTATTAATAATTTTTTTATTCATAAAATTAAATAGTGCTTGCGCCTGACCCACAGACAACTTTTTGGCTGTTTTTTCATGTTATTGTGACCCGTCTTCAAAAAGGTTCGCCACCACTGGTCTAGGATATGAGGAGATGGTACAATGTATGGTACAATAAACCCTGAGGGGCAAAAGGTCCTGGAGACAGCACAAGCACATGATCTTGCATTGGCCAATACTTGGTTCCAGAAGAGGGAAAAGCACCTAATCATTTTCCAGTCGCTACAAGGGAGTTCCCAAATCGACTTTTTCATGGTTAGAGAGCAGCACAGGGCAGAGATCAAGGCTTGCTGTGCACTACCCAGTGAGGAGTTTCAGAAAGAAAGTAGCCATAAGCTGCTCATGATGGAATTACTAATGAAGGGAGTAGTTAGGAAGCATAATTGGAAGGGAGAGCCAATCATTAGGTGGTGGAAGTTGGCCACCAATGCTGATGAATTCCAGCAGGGGGGTCTCAACTAGGTCAACTGGGATGGGTCTGGAAAATGCCATGTGGGACAGGGTTGCCAGGAAGATTAGGAGATGTGGAGAGGCCCTGTTTGGCATAATCAGGGTAGGAGGAACGTCTCAGGGTAGGCAAACATGGTGGTGGAATGAGGAGGTGGCAGCTGCCATCCAACTAAAGAAGGTGGTATTCCATAAGTGGCGGGAAATGGGAGATCAGGTTTCAAAGACAGACTATATTCAAGCACGGAAAACTGCCAGGAAGACCATTGCCCTGGCCAAGTATCACAAATATGAGGCGTTGTATGAGAAGTTGGGGACTAGGGAAGGAGAGAATGCAGTTTTTTGATTGGCCAAAACCAGAAATAGGACTTTTAAGGATGTAACCAGGGCTATAACGGTCAAAAATACCAATGGTAGGGTCCTGTTCCAACCAGCAGAGGTAAGGAAAACGTGGGAGGGCCATTTATCGGTCACAGACAGCACCCTACCCACCCCACAGGCAGTGGACAGGGTGAGTGAGGATGAAATAGTCAGAGCGCTTAAAAAATGAAAGGTCACAAAGCAGTAGGCCCAGATATGATACCATCGAGGTTTGGCACACCTTGGGGACCACAGGAATCACATGGCTAGGGAGACTTTTTAATAAGTTAGCAAATGGGGACAGGATACCATCTGCATGGCGAGAGAGTTGGATAGTTCCACTGTTCAAGGGCAAAGGTGACGCCCAGGACTGTGAAAACTATAGAGGCATAAAACTAATGAGCCATTCTATGAAGATGTGGGAGTGAGTCAGAATGTCGCCTCCGAGGACAAACCAGTGTCTGGGGAAACCAATTTGGATTTATGCCTGGTAGGTCCACCATGGAACCAATCTTTATTCTATGACAGATGGTAGAGAAGCATAGAGCAGCAATTTCAGTGGTCAGGGGCAAGGGGGTGAGATTCGTTGTGGGAGAGACGGGATCCCAGTGGTGCAAGAGTTTTGGTATTTAGGATCAGTCTTCCAGAGCAATGGGGAGATATTCTGACGTGACCCATAGGATTAAGGCAGAATGGCTGAAGTGGAGACAGGCAAGTGGGATCCTGTGCGAACGTCGCATCGGGTCCCAATGAAGTTGAAGGGCAAAGTTTACAGAACAGTCGTTAGGCCCGCTATGCTGTATGGCTCAGAGTGTTGGGCAGTTTGGAAGAACAATGAAAGGCAAATGCAAGTAGCTGAGATGCGAATGCTGCACTACATGAGTGGGGTGTCACGAGCTGACAGAATCCGGAACGATTATGTTAGAGGTAGCTTGGGGGTGGGGGACATCGCGGAAAAGATGAGAGTCGGTTGAGGTGGTATGGGCATGTGAGAAGAAGAGGAGAGGAGGAACTTATTAGGCCCATTGTGGAACTGCCTGTGATTGACGGCACCAGGGGTAGAGGAAGACCAAAGCGGAAATGGAAGTATGCGGGGTGGAGAGGGACTTGGTGGGGGATAGGCGGGAGTGAAGAATCAGAGAACACGCAGACCCGACCTTGCCTCAGGCGGGAGAAGGGTGAGAATATGATGATGAAGTACCTTTACAATGATTTCTACTTTCGGTCCCCCGGGATAGACTTTCCCTTTTACCCGGTTGTTCTATTTTACAATTTCCATTATACCAGGTTACTAATTTTACCTGCCGATTGAGGTGAAAGATGCATACAATGAACTGTCTTTGGTAAAGTACCTTTACAATGATCTCTACTTTCGGTCCTCCGGCCTCCTCCCCGCGAACAAGATACATATCGATTCTGTGAATGATCTTGTGTAGCCAGGAATATCCTGTTTGTACGAATCTCGCTTTTCTAGGCACAGATCAAGTCTGCTTTTCTTCTGCCCGGCCCCAAAGCCACCACACTGGAGTTGTAATTCTGTCATTACAAATAATAATAATGTTTATTTAAAAAAAAAATACTTGTTTTCATCAATAATTTTGCCCTAAAGCACTAACGAACCGAAAAAAAACCTAACCGCGAAAAGGTAAAGCGTGGCCCGTAACAGGACCAAAATACATATTTGACGTAACCGTAACTGAAACTGGAACGAAAAATATAACTGTTTGAAGCCCTGGAATAAATTACCTTCACGAAGAAAATGGTCCAAGTTAAACGAAGAAGGGGATGCAGCATTAGAAGCCTGTCTCTCGCCCGAAAGAAATCAACCCCCTCGATTCCGTATCGAACCTTGAATCACTACGGGAGTTCCAACCTGGAAGGGAGCGGCTGTATTACATTGTACACACCAGTTCTCATCTAGTTCCTGAAGTTATGCAATGCAACCCCAGCTAGTACTGGCATAGGTGACCGCTTGGAAACACTGGGTACTGCTAATACCCCAAAATTCGACGTAATAGCATAGCGTCTGTGCAGACTGGATTATTAACCCGCCTCGGCGACGTAACTGCGCCAGTGGTTTTATATTCGATACTGTACTGAGGTGGGTTGGCTTCTTTCGGGCAAGAGAGAAGCCCCGAGTGCGCCTCCTTTTGGATGAGAAGCAAAACTGAGGTCACATGTGGTGCACGATGTCATTTGCACGTAAAAGAACCCTCTCTACTACGCAACGGGTAGATAAGGTAAAATTTCCAGGTGTAGGAGCCCGCCCCATGGCGTCGGTGGAAAACAGGAGATCGACGATAAATAAGCATAGGGGTTGCAGCTTCGGTTGGCAACCGGCTGTGGAAAAACAATGAACCATAAACCCCTAGAGGGGGAAAAAGAGGGAAAAGATGGGTACCTGACCCTGCCATAGGTGGGAAAACGGTTAGGAGTTGCTGTGCAGACTGGATTAGAATTACGAAGTGGACGGGGCTCTAATGACCATTGTAGTTGAAGGGCTCTAAAACACCAGATACAAACAAATCCAACCAGGAAAATTAACAATCAGTTTTTGTACATCTTTCTACTGTTTATTCTGGTTGTTAGTAACTAACAATCCTGCACATTTCTGCTCCTGATACACATGCCAGAGTCTAAAAGTTGAAAAGATTTCTACTACAACAACTAGACTGAAAGACAAAACAGGAGTTGAAAAGTCAGTCAACAATTGCCTCAAGTACTTCACAAAATCTACTAACTCCAATAACAATAGTTTTAAAAATGAGATTTACAAATACTTTTTTCACAGGTGATGACTCCTGAAAGTTAATTTCTAAATAACATGAGATTACAATTTCAACTAAAACTAGTGATATGAGAAGTTACATACTGTATATACTTGATAAAATGGCTGATTCAGTCCTTGTGTTCTATTTGAAGCAACAGTAAAACTACATTTAAAATTTCAGCAGTGACCCTAATGAAGAGACTGCAGTTTGACAGCACTGCAGGAACCAAGACATGTTAGCAATTCAAAATTCCAGTCAATTATTTCAAATAAAACGAAAAATTTCACAATAACACTATTGTTTTCCGCTATGATCATTCCTTTTTGACTTCAGTTCGTCATATTCCGGAGTTTCTGGCACAGCGTCTTCTTTACTTCTTTCACGAGCACTTGAACTTCCAGCGTTAATACCATCTCTTAACTTAATCGGCACTTCATCCAATCCCAGTTCAGTTCTAGATATGTCCAAGATGGCCTGCAAAAAATCAAACACCATGTAAGCATGGGTCTCACACAGGAACCCTTTAGGTAAGTTGCATCTCAACCTGTTCAACTGAAGAAAATTCGCAACTTCCACCAGTTGCACCTAATGGATCATCTTCATTATGCTGATCATCTTCGGTTCGATCTATTCCGCCATTCATGAGTCCATGATCAATTCCCCAAGCTTGAAAATGCTCGCCTTCTTGAACATCGTCCAAGGCACTCTCTGCTTCCATGTAACCCTGACTCTGATCAGCTTCGGCAAGATCCTGCGTATCGCCTAAGCCTTCCCCTTCCATTTCAACTTCTTGATCAAAATAGTGACCCTATGAGAAACGACTATTACTTTCGATACGAAGGAGCCCAAGTCGATTAGATGTATATCTGACGAACGTTTGCATTAATATGGCCTCATATCTTAAATTTAAAGCCTAATTTGAAACGAATATGCAACTCATTTGCAACACGTGACCTCAGGCAACATCAACTCCTAATTTTTTCCCGCTTATGGTAGTATCGAATACACATCTTGCCACTCTGAATGGACACAAAGGTGATATATTGCACAGTGTTTTTCCGCAGCTGGTTGCCAACCAAAATTGCAACCCCTATTCTTATTTATTGTCCGTTTACCATTTGTTGAGGAATTCCACCAGGATTTGAAGGGACACTAATTCTAACACTAGGGAGCCTCTCTCTCTCGCCCGAAAGAAGCCAACCCACCTCGGTCCAGTATCAGACCTAGAACTACAGACGTACTTACTGAACCAAACCTAACCTCAAAAAACTTAACCCAGTAATTACCAATATCCCAATGTGCGATCAAGTTGCGTTGAACGCACCATTCTCGTGAGATCACTGAAGTTAAGCAACGCAAACCCACGTTAGTACTAACACGGATGGTTGGTTGGAACGTTGAGGGCTGCAAATTTCCCTCTCCTGATCCCCTACACACACCTCCTCACCCGGGAGCAGCCTCGTAAGGGTTCAGCCTGTTAGGCTTACACCCCAACCCGTTAGAGTAACATAGATATTTCACCTGCCTCGGTACGCCAAGATAACATGTTCAACTACTGCTTCAGTGGTTCCAGGCCCGATACTGGAACGTGGTGGATTGGCTCCTTCGGGCGAGAAAGAGGCACTTTCCGATGAATGGAAGGTAAATCGGTGGTTCCGCGGAGCAAGTACGTTACCAGAACGTAAACGAACTCTTTCAACAAAGAACGTGTAGACTGGCAAAATTCGTAGGTGCAGGAGCTCATATCGGTGGCGGAAAAGTGCCTCAATGAAGAAAAATAAGCCGACGATAAAATAAGCGTCTTCGAAAAAATACCTTCAATAGATTGTCCAGGTGTCACAATGGGAAAAAACAAGTACCCGACCCTACCATAGCCGAAAAACCGGTTGGTAATTGTTGCAAGTCAGATATGTAACTGAATATGCGCTCTATATTACGCCAAATTTTCGCGAGTTATACATCAAATTGACGTGATACTGATACCTAGACTGGGGAGTTGGAAAATAAATAATCGAAAAAGAGACAGTACCTCTCCTTGGCCTTCAGCAGCAGCTGCAAGAGCTCCGAGATCGGGCAGAGGTGGTGGACTCAATGAATGAGGATCAAGGCCTAGCGAATTATGATGTACAGCTCTAAAAAAAAAAGTAAAAAAAAAAATAAGCCATCATTATTATGCATTTTATTGTGGAAGCAGTGGAACACACGTTCTCCACGATGACACAGAGTGCAATGGCACCTGGAGCCTTTTCAGTCCAAGTCCAGCTCTAGACAGTACTGAACATCAGCGTTGGACACACCGGTTCTCGTCAGATCACTGAAGTTAAGCAACGCAAACCCAAGTTAGTACCAACACGGGTGGTGAGTAGGGAACGTTGGGTGCTGTAAATTTCCCCTTTCCTATATCTCCTAATCCTACCTCCTCCTCACCCGTTAGCAGTCTCCTTAGGGTTCGGCCTGTTATGGCTGCTTAGCTTACTTTCCAAATCATTAGCATAACATACTATACAAGTAATGCTGATTACAAGAATGTGACACAGTACACAAAGTCGACGAGCCTGTGGATCGTGGTGGAATACGTGCCTGTGGCTTAGACACTCCTGAAGGAAAACTATTTTTGGTTCTTCCTTACTCATGCAAAAGTAAAAAGACATTTAAAAACGAGTTGTATGAACACGTACCTAAATCCAATAACTTCATCGCCACCAATTGAATTACCAGCTCCAGTCATCCCTCCACGGCCTGCACACACATCAGGGATGTCACAACTGAAATCTTCATGGCCCTATAGTTCCAAACAAAATATAATTTCAAGTACAGTATGAAACTTTGGGATGTCACAAATTTACTAAACCAAAGTAAAACCTTGTCGTTATTTTCGTCATCTCCACGTCTAGCCATGACCACCAGATCAGCATCAGTGGCTTCAGAATGACCACTAGCGCAAAGTGCATTTGGCACCGAATTTGCTGGCACTTTAATTTCAGCAGCTGTATCTTCTCGAATCGTATTGCATCTTTCAGACTTAGTAGCCATTTCCCGGGGTTGGCATGCAAGTTTCTGGTTTAAAAATACAGGTGCCTTGATGGTAGTAATAATAAATTTCAAAGACAGGCTCAGTTTCTTAAAATCTCACTAGTCATTATCAGAACCAGTGCAAGGGTCTTCAAAACAGCCTGAAAATCTTAAACACCGTATTTATTTTAATTAACAGCGCCCTCTAATAAACTGCGCACCCTTATCATCATACCCTTACCCCACCCGTGACAGGGTCGGGTCTGTGGGTTCACTGAAGATGTTCTGACTGGGGGCACCCCAGCCAGGCGTCTGCAACCCGTAGGAATACCGGCGGGGTTGCCTGTGGGGGTGCCTTATTAAAGGTACTGAAATATAAACACAGCACCCTCCAATAAACGGCACAACAAAAAAAGTCTTTGAAAAAAATAAACGGCGCACCGTTTATTAGAATAAATACGGTAAGCGTCCTCCCGTATTGCAGGGTCTGAAGACCCATTTCCACCGGCCCGGGTCATTATCTCCTTACTTGAGCTAAGCTGTGGAATTTCTGTAATCTCATTTGAGCGCTGTGTCCATCCATGTTCTGAAGAAGTTGAAAAAATGCCAATTCGTTAAATAGGACATCCGAAAGATCTGACAAAAGCGATTCTTCAACGTCTCCAATTCTGTTAATGAAAATAAAATACCGCTGTAGTGAAACTACCTTAAATTTGATTCAAGTGGAAAATGGGACACACCTTTTACCGCTATATTTCTGAATGACGCTTTCAACAATGCCCATTAGCTGATTAGGAGTATCCTGATTGCAATTATGCATAAAAGGGAGGACAAGGGCACAAATATGGGACGACAGAGTAGATATTAAGTTTGTATTACAAGTGTGATGAGAAAAGGACGACACGAATAATGCAATAGACGACATTATGCTTGTCATTTGACTCTCCAACTGTTGCATGTTGAATCTAGAACACTGGAAAAAGGTAATGCAGTACATTTGAGAAAACGCACAACATCGAAAAAATGTAATTTACATTAAACTTACTGGCGCATCGGATGTGGTCGAATCATTTTTTCTTGACTGTGCTACAACGGGACTTGCAGAGGCCGACTTTTCTTGTTTCTGCGGGAGTGGGTAAAGACCGGGCAACTGCCAATCCCCAGGTTTCTCACCTTTTCTGTTACATGCCATAACTTTAGGGGGCTACAAAATTGCTAAAGTGAGACCACCAAAATGCCTCTATATTGCTTCATAGAACATACATACTTGGTTGTCTGACTGGTTTCCTAAATCTCTTACATGTAACCGTCCAAAAAAATTTCTATCAGAAGGTAATCTCGGTTTGTTGGAATTTGGCAGAGCTAAGTTGGCAGAGGCATCATACTGAGCACGAGAACTTGCAAACTGACGGATGTCTCGCTTTTTCTTTAATACATCAGCCTGAAAAAAATACGGGGAAGTTCAAACACCTGGCAAAAAATTACACTTGTCTGGAAATTATGCAACAATGAAAAATTTGGTGATTCCAAAGAGGAAGAGAGAAGGGCCTAAATTACATTAGAACAGCAATACATAGGGGAAGGGCGCACCAGAACTTAAGCATGATGGAAACACAGTACCGTAAAATCTCACAAAGTCCGCACTTCAAATACAGTCCGCACCCGTCTATAGTCCGCATTAGCAATGGGTATGTTTCAAATATAGTCCGCACTCATGTATAGTGCGCACTTTAAAATTTCTACTGTAGCCAGTGGCGCAACTTGTAGGGGCAATAGGATCAAATGAATTTGAACATGAAATGTCAGATTACCCTGACGATGAAATTGAAATGTGAAAGATTTTATATTGCATTATCAAATAAATAAGAACGTACTGTGAAAAATCGTGTTGTTAAGTGTAATAAAACGTTCAGAAAATGAAGAATAGTTTTCATTGAGAACCCTGGGTTTCATTTAGAGTCGGCACCCATATATAGTCCGCACTAAATGACTATGTTTCGCGTATAATCCGCGGGCACTACGTGAGATTTTACGGTACGTAGTTTTCAACTGGAACTTACATGCAAATAAAGGTCAACGTACTCTGGAGGAGACGTGGTGAAGAAGTAAATGATGGAGTTTAAGAACCAGAGGATCCGCGTTCCAAAGTAATAGGGAAATAGATTCCGATGTGACCCATAGGATAAACGTAGGGTGAAGGACGTAGAGATAGGATAAGAGGGATCCTGTGAGATCTGAGGATCCCTTAAAGCTGAAGGGGAAATTCTCCAGGCCGGTGGCTAGGTAGGCTATGATACTTTATATGGATCGGAGTGTTAGGCAGTACGAACGAGCCATGAGGGCAGAATGCAAGTAGCTGAAATGCGAATGCTGGGGTACATGAGCTTCAGAGTAGGTGGAATGACAGAAAGTAGATTGAGGTGGTATAGGTATATGAGATGAGGGAAACAATAGTTGGCTAGATCTATTAGAGGGATGGAGGCTATTGGAAGCATCGGGAGTAGAGGGAGGTCAAATCAGACTAGGAGGTAGTAAGGAAGGATGTGGACATGGTGGGCCAGACCTCGTGGACCTTCACACAACAGAGGTGGCAATGGCATGCTGAAATAATATTCGAAAATCGATATGCGCTATAAGAAATTTCCAAAATTCTAGACAACAATGACGTCAGTGTTGCATAAAAGCTAAAAAGTGAACACCATGACTATTGTGAGGAACGGGCAAAATAAAATGAGACGCCAAGTGGGTCCCCACTATCCTGAACACAGCAGTCATAACTCACAAACTCGGGGATTCTGAGAGCGAAAATTTCAATCCTGACATCAACTCGGGGATCTTTTGATGTTAACAGCTCAAAGTTAATAGGAAAGGGTTTGATAAAATGTATTACCTGACCACCTCCCTCGTCTGATGATGAGGAACTTTCTCTTTTTAAAAGTTTCGGTTTTGCACCATTTGTCCACATTCCCGTTTGGGAACTTAATGCCTTGACAGCAGCAGTACCTGTTTCAACATCACAAAGTCCACCACTAGCAGATGATGCGCTGTGTAGAGCCTGTATGGCGTCGTGTGCTGCTTTTTCTGAATTCAATTTTCTCAGCTCTCTCAAAATCTGAATGAGATAATGAGGACTTTCATTAAACTGAGTGACTAATTTTGAAACTTCGTCATAAACGGATTCCTCCACAGGATCAGCACGAGAAACAGAAGACGACCGCATAGGTCTGCTGACAGAACTTTGGGTTACTCTGAAACATAAATTGTAACGCTCAGTATAACAAATGGTTAGTTTGCATGCAGGTTCAAAAAACTGATCAATGACATCACCTTTCTCTGGCGCCCATATTTGTTTTATTACAGTCTTGTTTGGCAGTTATCTTACATAAAGCACCAGTTTGCAATGAATCGATGCTGACAACTTGAGAAGACAGCGCACTATTTGAAGCTGATTTTCCGCAATTTTTTAACAAATTTGTACTCATGGCTACCAATAGTAACAAGAATTTCAATTAGCACGTTTATGATGTCAGCAAACGAATCATATTATGCATTTCATACTCAAACTGCTGATGTCTTTATTGATTTTGTCTTTGGCGGAACTCTGTAAAGCGCCTACACTAACTTTGAAAGGCCCTGATGCATTTTGCATACATCTAAAGTAAAAGTGATAATTCGGACAGGATCAAAAATAAGTAAGCCATCATAAATTAAATACTTACCTTGCTTGACTGTCAGAAATTCGAGATTGAGAAGTGCCATCAAAAGATGCAGCAGCATCTGCCATTTGTAAATCTTCATTGGAGTGAGATGAGTTGCAATGACCTCGATGACAGCTCATTTTGATATGTGAAGTTGGAGCAGATGATGCCCCACGTGGAAGTGAATGGCAATGACCGCCTGGGCAATCATTGCTTTTATTAGGTTGAGAAGTAGAAGACGACAGCAGATTTTGTCGAGAATAACTACGAAAATTGTCCCAATAGTTATTGGCTCTGTTTCCTGGTGGAACCTGATTGTTTAGGGTCTCCGTAGTTGACCCTTGTGGCGCTGACTCTTGATGACCAGATGGATGAGATGACAAAGTCGGTTGTTGGTGATGAAGTTGATGGAACGGAGGCTGTGACGGCGAAGACGACATGGAGAGTCTTGCTAACGACGGATTATCAAGATGCCATTGCGATCCAGTGCTTTGATTTTGGCAATCCACATTTTCGCAGAGATTGGCACGAGTTCTTGTAACAGGGCGTGTGCACTGAGAATCAGTGTAAGTGACACCACTTGGCACAGGATTTTGCAAAATCTACAAAATACAAACGAGAGTATCGAGATTGGTTTAACGTTAATTAAAACGACATATTGATTCTAAACTCCTGTTGTCATTTTTAAAATGACGTATAGAGCCTTGGCACCTGGCGCTTAATAGAAACCTGATGCTATTAGATACACCAGCTATTATTAACAAAACCTTCAAAACGCAATATATTCGCACATGTCGGCAAGTTACGGACAGCACACATTGAATTAATAAATCCTCACTGCCGTCAGTAGAATTGGTGATGCCAAAATTTTTGAGAAATCCCCGAATCATTTCATCCCACAAAGATGATACATGTCATCATCCAATGTCGTGAAGGTACGCGCAAATTACAACCTCGTGTGAGTTCTTTGCCATTGCTACCTGTCATCCAATTTTCATAGAATGCTCTGATCTTGTCCTTGAAAGATTTATTTCCCGAAACGTCTGCTGGCTGCACATATTTTGGGCAACCCCCTAGAATGACTGCTGTGTCCATGTTGTAACTTTTGAGTTCCCGTTTAACATCACAAAAGATACAATTTCGTCAATCAGTTTATCTGGACCTTTTTGAGCCACATTTGGTTTTCGTCTGAGAGATAACGAAATGCGCTCCATAAATTTTCACAACTAGCCAGAACTCACAACACAAGTCTCCTTCCTCTTGGATTCTTCATCGATCTTGGTATTGGAAAATCAGTTTGGCTTGTTCACGGAACCATCTTTCTGGAAACGCGGACCGATTTTCGCCACTGTTTGGAGAATCCAGGACAATACACGATCTTCAAGTTCTTCAACAACTTTCTTGGTTCCTCCTCCTAATTGCTTTCTGCTTGCACCTTTGTCCCCTTTCATAGACGGAGGACTCTCATATTGTTTCTTCCACTCTCTGATTCTTTTTGGATCACCACCATAATGACGAGTGGCTGCTTCACCAGAAGTTTCTTATGATATTCCACTGCATGAATCTTAACGACAATGTCAAATAACCGTTTCGGCGGCATTTTGGAATACAATGTACCACAGATGGACACAACCAGCGGCAGATTTCGAACTTGAGAGATCCCAGGCGCAATTCAAATTTGAGGCCCCCCATCTAAATATATTCATTAGTCCTACACCCTACAATGTGCATTCTACATGCACGTATTTTAATCTTGTTGGCATTATTCAGTTACCAATTTAATATAGGGAATACTGCTAAATAATTCATTATCTTCATTATGAAAAAAGTAATAAGTAGATAATGTTTTTCCGTTTTGAGAGTTGAATTTTGAGCCCCCCTACATTTATGAGGCCCCAGGTGGGCGCCTCATGCGCCTGTGTGGAAATACACCTCTGGACACAACCGTCTAGAAGAAAAACTGGTAAACTGCTGCAATGTACGCTAGTAGGCGCTTCTTAGACACCGGCGACAAGAAATTTGGCGTTTATTGGGAGTATATGTGGTATATGAAAAAGCCCCTTCAAACAACAACAACCCTTTCCCGCCTACAGACACCCTTAATGTAATTTACTGTCGACCAGCTTTCCTCCACAGACGCCAGGAACGAGCTTGTAAACATGAAAATTTTGCCAAACTACAAGATTTACTCCACCGCGCTACCGAGGCAGATTCTTCAAATATTTAACAAAAAAGCTTTGAAAATAAAGGCGCGTTCACACTATTCAACTATCGTTGACCAACTGCCAGTTGGAGGACAATTGAGGACACATTGAATCATGTGAACTTTGATTCAACGTTGTTGAACAACTGGCTAGTTGAAGCAACCAAAATTGAAATGTGTGAACGACTTATCAACTGGCTTTCAACATCCGGTAGTTGTTCAACAGCTATTGTTCAACGGCAGTTGAATAGTGTGAACGCGCCTTAAGATAGTGAAATCCCTATATGATAAGGCACTACAAGTGGTACCTGTCGCAAGCGTTGAATTTCCAAGTTTTGCAAATAAAGGAGGTGGTAACAGTGTGATAGCCCTAGCAATAACTGCTGTTGAACCAAGTGAACATGTTGATGATGCGCTATATCAGCTACTGATATACCAGACGAAAGTTGAACTGGAAAAAAGAATGTCAAATTAAAAAATGACAGCTAACATGCTCACCACCGAAAGGTTCATTTCAACGATAAAGATTCATAAAAATTATTACAACCTGCTGCTGCATTAGCAGAAGACGGTTGCTGTATCATTCCAGATAACACACTCTGATCTCGCAAAATTGTTTGGCACAAGAGAGTTGCCATTTCTATCTGCTGCTGCAATGGCGGAATATTTGGAGATGCATTAAGTGGGCCAGGCACTGACGGAGTGCTATCATATCCAAATGGGTCATCATGCATTTGAAACTCTGAACCATCCTATTACACATACCAAAGGTTGTGATAAGCATTACAAAACGAAACAAGGAAAATTTTTGCTTAGCAATAATAAATATATAAATAACCTGAATTAATGTACGTTCTGGTTGCTGCTTAGTGTTTTTTGAATGCAACAAGCTATTACCAGCTAACGTGGAAAGGCCATGAACGTATTCTATTTATCAAAGAAAATCATAATTTTGACACTAAATTTAACAATTTTAAGGGTTAATAAATTGCAACTTTGATTCATAGTCACCTCCATTAGAAGTGCCCCCTAGTGATGTCCTGTGATGGATATCAGACATACCCCATCCCCCATCTCCTTCAATATTATATCCAGAAGAAAGTGAGTTAATAGGTTTGTTGATACAAGATTCATTCGGCGGGCCGGAAGCAATCACATTCTCAGCTTCTAAAGGCTCTTCACTTGAATATTCTAATACACAATAATATTCCAAAATAAACTTCTGCAATAATAGACTTCTTCGGGCAACAACGCACAGGCGGCTTGTCGCGGCAGTCGGCGGGTCGCAGTCACATGGTTTGCTCTCGCGGGTCCCGTCGCGGTTTATGGGATCTTCTTCCTTGTAGTCATTCTTACCCATAAAATCAATGGGAATGGTTAAAGTGGAGATAGGCAAGTTGAGTCTTTCGCGATAGGAGAATCCCAATCAAGTTGAAAGGGAAGTGCTACAGAGCAGTAGTTAGGCCAGCTATGCTATATGGTTCAGTGTTGGGCTGTGACGAAGAGCCACGTCAACAGAATGCAAGTAGCAGAGATGCGAATGCTGCATGCGGTATACGAGTGGGAATAAGTATATTAGAGGTGGGGTGGGGGACATCGCGGAAAAGATGAGGGAAAGTAGGTTGAGATGGTATGGACACGATGAGAAGAGGAGGAGCTTTTTAGATTCATTTCAGGAATGCAGGTGGTTGGAGGCAACGGGGGCAAGGGGAGACCGAAGCAGACATGGGAGCAGGTTGTCTGTAAGGAAATTGTGAGTGGGGTGGACCGAGACCTGGTGGGAGATAAGTGGGAGTGGAGGGCTAGAACCAACAGACCCGACCCTGCCACAGGCGGATAACGGTATGATGACGATGTTCCTCGTAGACATTTTGAAAATGATTTTCGACTTGAAAAATAAGCTTTTCTAAGTCGAAATCCGTTGCCAGACTTCTCTTTGTTGAAGAAAACCACGTGAGAACACGGCGTCGTGCGTTGCCTCCCATGCAAGCCTGTAGAAGCTGACAACCGCATGACTGCACAGTCGTCGAGTTCGCTGCGTGCACTTGAGGCGGCCGTGCAATCGGGCGGTTAAGTGGCTGGCAGTGTGTTGTCATTCATTTACCCCAATACAAATTGACAGCTGCTCACCCGCCGACCGCCACGGCAAGCCGCCCAAGCGTTGTTCACAATCATAATATCTTAACAATGGTCACTCGCCTTCATTGTCAACTCTTTCATTTTGATCCTCTTGGCTATCATTACCATCCACCGTATCACGAGCGCAATTGTCAACGGAAGAACCTCCCCATGTTGCAGCTGAGGTTACATCAGTAGCCCCAACACTGGCAGCTGCCAAGACTGGTTCTGATTTAGCAGAAACAGAAAAATTCTCGCTCTGGGTGTCCTGGTTTAAGAGATAATTTTTTCCACCGTCCTTACGCATAAGACACTCCAGTTCTCTTTTTCGTTGACGCAGCTCTTCTTGTAAAGCCATTTGGTGCCTCATCTCCAGCCATAAATCATGATTGGAGTCTGATAATTTAGTGACAGGTGTAGAGTCATCTCTTGAGGAGTTACATTTATGGCTATTGCGTTCTCCTTTGGTTGCAGTCACTTGATCGTCCATTACTACATCAGATTGCCAATGTTTACCAATACGATTGATTGCAGGCTTCGAAACTGATTTCAAACTGCTATGAACACCAGGATCTCCATGAGATCTGGTTACTCTAGAAATAAAAACATGTTCGTAAGAAAGGTGATGGCGCCTGGTCTGGTCAAATAAAACCAAAATCCGACAAAAAAATATATAAACACTTATTTACCCTTGGTCAGTATTTAATGTTAAACTTCGATTGGTAGCTCGATTCAAAGAAAACCTTTCTTCCTCTTCTTCCTCTACGTCTTCATTCTCAATTAAATTTAAGAGATGCTCGGCATGTTCAACTGACATTGGCTGTCCACCGTGTTGACTATGCTGAACAGCACTCAATAAATTTTGAAGTTTTTGAAGCTTAGCCTTGGTAGCATGCAATTGCCTATAAGAAAAGGCACATATAACTACTTCGTCATTATATTTAGAAAAATAATAAAACTGGCGTTATAATACCTAGCTTTTTCGTCCAAATTATGATCCTGAATTTCTAGAGATACATCAATAGATGACTCTTTCCGATGGTGGCCATGATCAGTATTAGAGTGCACCCCATGGTGAACGGTAGGTCTAGCAACGTTTTCATGGCTTTGTTCGCGAGAAAGATTATCGGTCTTTGATTTTTTCTCTCGTTTCAGTTTTGCTGGAACGTTACTAGAAAACAATGTCATAATTCAATGAAAACGAGCATCTCTGGCGAGACGATTGCAAAATCAGCTCTATACCGGCTTTGTTCCAAGCTAGAAGACTCCGGACAGCTGCTATACGATTGCCAATGTGGATCAGCAGGGCTTTCACGATTGCTTTCGGATCGTAAATTCGAAACCATTTCTTGCATATTGTATAGCCAACTTTTCATTTCATCTAGTTTTCTGAATAAATTTTTCCTCAATTAATTACCAACAGCAATGTGTAAATTAACACTATACTTTCGTTAAACCATTACTCGTGTAACGGACGTTACCTCATTTTTTCATTGGTATCTATGAGCTGCAAACTTTGCTGCATGGATTCAACAGAGTCCTTCGTTACGGCTAAAGGTTTCGTTTCACTTTGGCTAGTGACTGGACCTAATCAATACATCACCATAAAATTCACAAAAGTCATATGCAGTTTCCACCATCTTAGTTGCTACAAATTACTAGATTGCATGATGTCTTCAGCTTGGCTTTCACGTAAGTGGTATAACTCCTTAAGAAGATCATCCATATGTTTCTTCTTAGTCTCTAAATCCTGCAATTTACCCTGCAACTCTCTATATTCCTTTTCATAATAAGCTTTAGAATGTTTATCTGAAGCATGTGGTTCCCCATCAACAGAGCGATCCAAAGATTCACTCTAAACATGAGCAATACTTATTAAAAAATTTTCTATTTCATATTACTGATTTCAGAAAGACAAAAAGAATACATAGACTAACTTGTTCTCTGGTAATTTGCATATCTTTAAGTAATGCCAATCGTTGGTGAATGTTTCGGAGATCACTATCAAGCATACGAGAGGCATCGATTTCATCTGTCATAAGCAACGAAGAAGAATCATTGCCATTTGTCTTAATTGCAAGTTGATCATGAATGGATCGTGCCTGTGCTAAACGATGTTCTGTCTTTTGTTGCAATGCTACCAGAAGTGTTTGTTGTTCCTGCAATTCTTTTAGCTATAAACATACATTTAAGTACGTATAAAACAACAAATATTCATAACTAAACAATATGTGATGTAACGTTGTACTGATTTACTTTTTCTTGAGATTCTGTAACCTTTTGCAAAAGTTCATTCTGTCTACTATATGAACCCTCTTCGGACGATACATCAGATGTGCCATCAACGTTGGTTAAAAGAAGTGCACCATGGTTAGAAGGTATAGAACCAACCTCAGAATTGGAGCTGTCTTCATTACACTGATCAGACTGAATAATCTGTAAATGAGATGGGTACACAACAACACATTAACAGACTGCTCAAAAAAGTTGCTCAGCCAATATTTTTCTAAATACCGAAGCTCTTTGAAGAAGGTCAACCAACCGATGCTCATTTTTAAGCAAATCAGACCGTACGTTTCTTAACTTTTCCAGTTTCTCAAAAACCCCCTACAAAAAATGTGAACAAGAGAATTCTAGTAATGCCTTCTTTGCCAACCAAAGATATAAAAAAAAGGAAGAACTACCAACGAAGTTAAGAATACCGGATTTCTAGTGTTTTCCAACGCCTCCATTGTAAATGTAACTTGCTTGATGTAATCTCTGACTTGAACTAATGTCCCAACAACCTGATTTGTATCCAACTATAACGATAATATTACATGACCATAATGTGCAGAAACCCGATCACAAATACATTTAACGTACCCTTTTGGCAGAATTATGAACGTGTTTGGAGCGAGCGACATCACTTTCTGAAATGAAGCTTCCACTTTGACTATCTATTCTTTTGGTATGACGATTCGCGTTTGTACCTTGAGCACCATCAAAGACATTATCTCCATCACTGGTAGACTAAAGAATGATTAAATTCAAAACATGAACCTTTGATCATTAACTCGCAGGAAGAAAATATTCACCACAATGAAGTAGATGTCAATTAATTTATAATTTTTTTTTCATTACTACTTAATTTGAAATATGATGTGGTCGTAACGACTTTTACCTCAGCTTCACTGGCAACAACCCGGCTTTTAGACTGCCCATGTTGATGAATCACATGGCCAGGCTTCTTCATGGAAGAACTAAAACTCACACCGTTAGGACCATTCTCAACAGATGATAACACTTTGGTGTGCTTTTCTTTCGGTATATCGATATTCCCCTTTTTACGGTTCTTATTTGGCTTCAAAGAAGTTTCGAGTTGCCAATCCTGTAAGGTCTTTCATAGCACAAAAATATGCATAAAGCTCTAACAAATTTGTAGATCATATCAAAAATTATAATTTAAATAAACTAAGAAGCAAAACAATGTCACTGAAGACACACCAATATATAAGGGGACACTACTGAACGAGTAATTCTACTATCTAGTAAGTAGTATAGTAATTGGTAAGAAACTAAGTGACTGTTACATATAAATAGTTACACTTATGGTTCGTCCACTAACGGAGTTTAATAAATCTTTGCGGAAGTATTCCCTAAACTTTTTAAATGCTTAATTTTAGTTAAGTAGTACCCTTGTTATAAATGTATGTAATATTAGTAATATTTATGAGTGAGTCAAAAATAGATTCTGTATATTTTTTTACTGCTACGACACATGCTGACAAAAATACTTCAAAACACATGCAACAAATAGTGATCTTTATGTGCAAAGTCTGCAAATTTATTTTAGGTTTAAATACTAAAACTCCAAACTTTAAAATGCATATGAAATCAAAAAAAGAAAGAAACATTACATTGCACTATTCATAAACAAAACAAGTATAATCATTATTAAAATATCTCTCAACACGTAGGATTAGACATCTACCAAACAATCTCTGGACCATTTAATGCTCATGTATGGCAATGCTGCACTCAAGTTTTTCTTTAACATACCCAGTCTCATTTATAATAAGTAGAGATGCCCCGATATTGGTGTGGCCGATACATCAGCTTCCCGATATATTGACAAATCATGACCGATATATAGTCAATGCCTAGTGATTTCATGTTTTGGAAATGACTGAAGACAGTCTATGTGCTCAGCTTCGGTAATAAAAGCCATTGGGTGTCTGAACACTTGAAACAAGGAGTCGAATTGACAAAACTGATTGACAACCACATATCGTACAGACTGCCATCAGTGCTTAAGTGAGAATATGGCGAAAGAAGTTTTCTAGTACAGTTTTACTTGATATATGCATTGGTCCTTTTGACAATCCATGTCAAATACAGTATACTGATGAAATTTTAAAATTATCGGCTAAAAGCTTGCCGATACTGGCCGATACCGATATCATAAAGACAGGCCGATATATCGGTGCATCACCAATAATAAGGTACCCAATGGTTGGAGTTTTTCACGTAAAAATGGCACATTAAGAGGAATTACAGATTTACATGACCTTCTAGCAACCTGGTCACAGGAATTTTATAAGCCTCTTGTAACATGCAGGCAGAACTAAAGTGGTCTTAAATTCTACTTCAAAAGCAGGGTCGTATTAGGGAACTTATGCATTTCCACTTTATTTGTAGGAATATCTTTACAGTAATTTGTCTTACCGGCACTAAGTTATTTGGCAGCTCCTGACCAACAGTAGGAGGTCGCTGAGGTACGTCACCTCTGTCAACACTCTCTGCGCGGCTACTGTGACCAGCCACCGTTAGCTTGTGGCCCTGACTTTTGTCGATCATCCCACGTTGACTCTTCCAACCTGATGCCATAATTCATATAACTGTAGAAAAATAATGTTCATAAATTTCTCTTAGCTACTTGGCTAGGCCTGCGATCTTCTTTCCTAAACAGACTAAACATCTATGCCAGCGATAAATAAACAAAGTCTATAACCTTCTATTATTATTAGTTTCACAGTCGGCATTTCTAATAACCCATATACTTATCCAAATATTGCTTAAGGTTTCTTTTTTACATTATCCTCGATTAAATATTCGCCTATACTACCAGTCAATTAAAGGAAATAAAAAAATCAAGGAATAACTCATATTCTACTAATAAGTTTTACATATATTTTATAAGATTTCTCTTTCACGATATAAATGGCGTTTCTATTTACTAAAATTAGCTTTCAAGTCAAGAAGCATCACGTTATCGGCATAGTACACTGGAACTGAGATGTTCTCATTTTGAAAATTTCAAACAGTAAATATTAAGTTAAATATTTAAATATAAGCGTAGGTAAACACCACTTAAAATCGTAAAACAACTTTTCCGATTACATGAAATTTTTTATAAAAAAATATTCCATACATACCATCGAAAAGATCACATATCCCAACAACAAGCACACAGGCAACGAAAAGAATGCAGCACATCGGAAGTAGTAAGGGTCGACACACCCGCCACCACTGTGCAATTCAGACAACTAAAGCCTGGTTCAGTGGCACGCGCCACAGCGGCAGGTAGCGAGTGAGCAGACGAAACAACACAGAAATGGATGACGTCGGCGCGCAGTTATGTTGGGAGGGAGTTGAGGAATGGGTGGAAAAGTGCAGTTGCTTTCAGAGCGCAGCATTCACGCGCACATATGATTAGCTGATCGTACTGCAGACGACGCCCATTATGCCATTGTTCGCTTATTAACCCTTAAGTAGGCGCACTAAGAAAATCACACAATTGGGTGCATGGGGTCACCAGTGACCCCAAATTCAATTGCAGATATTTTGTTAATGGAGCGACTTTGAAAAATAACAAGTACAAATAATAATACATAATGCTTATTGCTTTAATTGTGATATGAATTTTTGTTTACAAAATAATCAAATAATTAAAAAAACCCAAATTTCCAAGCCCATGTTTTGGATACACTGGCAGTCAGTGATTCCAGAAGAGTCAAAAAAAAAAAAAAATAAGGAATCACTACTCTGATGAATCACTGCTGCCACAATCTAAACATAAGATTGTACAGTGCTTCTTGCATACAAATTTTTGGCAATTGGAGCACTGGAGAGTTTGTTTTTTATCATCTTGACGGGGGCAAAAATGACAACGTCCTCGTGAGGAACTGGGCCTGGTTTTCACTCCTGCTGCACCATGAGACATCTTTATCTTCCTTTTTACTTGTTTTGGAGTAGCCCTTATATCAACACGGACTTTTTGCTCAGGTTCCACAAGTTGAACAGCTAACTGCTTCAGAAATTTTCTCCAGATATGAGTATCACAAATTTCAGTGTTGGCCTTGTGAATAATGTATGCATTTATTGCTGCAATGTTCATTAGATAAAAGAAAACTGCCACTGGCCATCTTCTTGTCCTTTGTCCAACATCATAGATGGCACACAAGTGGTACAACCCATCTACACCACCTTTTGTCACATTATAAAATGTGATTATTTCAGGTTTCTGTCGGTCACCACTACTTGCATCTATGGCATTATCATTATGCAATGTAGATAGAAGGACAACAGCTCTATATTTTTTGGAGACGTATGACACCATTGTCACCTTGTTAGCAAATCCAAATAGAGAACTAAATTTTGGTCGCTTTCTGTTAGGAAGGAATTCCTTTGGAATTTCTCATTTATTTTGTTTGAGAGTTCCCACAAGAGACATTTTGAATTCAGGCTTCATCAAATCCATAGCCAATGAGTAACTAGTGTACCAATTGTCTGTGGTGATGTTCCTTCCTGAGCCCTTGATGTTCTTCACCAACTGCTTAACAATTTCATCAGGAGTGCTTGAAACACTGTAAGGGCCATCCACTTGTTTCCCACCATAAATTTCAAAAGAGTGAATATAAAATGTGCGTGCATCTACCATTGCTTGCACCTTTATACCATATTTATTAGGTTTGTTAGGCATATAAACCTTGCCTTTGAATCGACCTCTGAATCTAATAAGGCACTCATCCACTGTCACATTCTCCCCCAAAGAGTAGGCCTTCTCACAATGACTATTCATCAATATGACAATTTCACAGATTGGTGCAAGATTATCAATTTTTGCTCTCTCTTCTCTACTTCGAATGTCATCAAAATGTAAGCAGCGCAACAAAAATAAAAAGCGTTTGTATGGCATTGTAAGTTGAAAAATCTCAGGACCAGTCCCATCAGCAGCCCACAAATCTAAATAATTTAGACGAGAAGCTCGCATTACACCACCCATTATCAACAATCCTACAAAAGCTTGTATTTCAGACACAGATGTGTCTTTTGCATCTCTTTCTCGTTGAAAATTTGCTCGAACACTTTCAATATATATATTAGTATAATGCACAAGTAGGTCCCATATCTCACCACTAAAAAACAACAGAAAACATTCCAAAGGTAGTTTTGCACTTCTTGCTGCCTGTTTCACACCTGTAAGGTGTGAAACAATGTTGTGTGACCGAGTCCTGACAGATGGCAATGGAGGAACTTTTCGCCACTTCAAAAGAGGTGGCTTTGTATGTCGACTTATGAAGAAATCATCACTTTCTTCGTCTTCATATGATGAGTATTCATCATCATCCACATCAGCTGATTCATAATAAATATCACTGCTGCTATCATGTTGACTGTTTTCACACTCATCATGATCTCCTTCATCTTCTGATGGAGAGCCCCCTACATCACTTTCTCCTTCTAGCCATTGTTCATCCATGTTTTGAATTTTTGAGTGACTAAACTTCAAAACTTTGTTTGCAAATGTTCAGCCTCCTCTATACACTAATAGTATGACACCAATTGTGATCACTAGCACAGGCACTGGCAACTAGCTATTTAGCACTTAGAAGGACTGTTTCTTATTTGAAATAATGACAACCAGAAAGATTGAATGATGATAAATCTTTGATCTTTATTTCACAAACTTTATGCGTTTATGTATGGTTGCGCTAAAATGTGCTAGTTTTCAATTGTGATGGTCAGATGACCTATGACAAAGTGGCAAATGGCATGATGGGATCTTAGTCACATAAGGAGACATCCTTCTTCTTACTAGGGGGTGGGAAGGGGTAACTAGACAGGACCTGACCTGTGACATTAAGGGGAGAAATCAATGGATCAGATTAGGCAAGATGTGACCTTAGTGTCATATATATACTGAATATACAGTCTGGGGGTGTGTGTGTACAGGAATGAAAGTTTTGTCAACTATTGTTACAAGAATATCTATCCCTAAAAGACAACCAAAACTTTGCCACAAAAGCTGACTTTGGTCTTATGGTTCAGCTGCAATTGGTCTTAGATGCTTATAACAATCACATATATTTACATTGCTACTAAGGAACATCCTTTGTGAAGGTCGCCTTAGTTCACTATGTGACTAGAAATGTAATATTGGGCCTCTAGAATAAAAAGCAGGCTGTCATTGTGTTTAGCCTATTACTTCAGAAATATCCAGTTTGAGAAAATGAAAATCTAATTGGTATTCATTTGATATTTAAAATCAGCTGCCAAAAACACAGTAAAAATGTTAAAAATGTTTATGATATTAAAAGAAAAATAGGAGAAGAAAAAGTTACATAAGTGGGCGCATGGGGGTCACCCTCACTAGACGAACTGCCCTTCTGAATGTTGCAGCAGGAAAAACCCCACAAAATTAGAAATGGTAATCAAAAATATGAAGCTACAGGGTAGGTCAGGTTTGCAAAACAATGCTTTCTATATATTTTTTTTTTGGATTTGAATTCGCTGTGACCCCACGTGCCTACTTAAGGGTTAACGGACATTGTAAAAAGCAACAAGTGCACGTCCTATCTGCCACCTACCACTGAACGAGTACAGGCGCTGTTTGTCTTGGTGATAATAGAGAGTTAAGCCTAGTTCCCTGGCACGCGGCACCGACGAGAATAGCGCTTGAGCCAACGGTATAATTATGATGTAAACCACAGGCGCTAATAGAAATTGCGCCTGGTTTGATTCCCTGGCATGAGCGAATTCACATAAGCAATTAATAGTTTTCAATATGAACGTTTGGTGGCGGCAAAATAAATAAACCAATGAAAAGTAAACAGAAGACTATTTAAAAATTCAAACAGCCAATCAAATTCGAGCGACACATTCCATTGACAAATGCAGTTAACTAATGCCTGGTTCCGTATACCCACGCGGTAACGCTATTACCGTTGTAACAGACGACACAGCACAAAAAATGGTGACGTCACACCGCTACTTGGGGCGCCGCAGAGCAGCTATGCGTGACGGTAGTTGAGTTGACCAGTGGTCAACTCACATAGCGTACCGCACGTCACGCTGCGTTCTGATTGGCTGGCGGTTGAGCTGTCTGCTTGAAAAATGGCGGAGGATAATGTAAGACATGACTGCGGCATGTGGTGACTCCAAATAAAGTGCTGCACCTAAGGAATTGCGCTAG
Organism: Trigoniulus corallinus; assembly: GCA_013389805.1. NCBI lineage: Eukaryota > Metazoa > Arthropoda > Diplopoda > Spirobolida > Trigoniulidae > Trigoniulus > Trigoniulus corallinus. Next base: position 19,719,651 of record JAAFCE010001963.1, on the reverse strand, counting down.
CGGTCCTTCATAACGCACTAGCACAAAACGTCATCAAGATGTCATCAGTGGCGACGTGATTAGCGTTGAAGTGTGGTGATACGGAAGTAGGCATAACTCTCAACTCCACTTCACCATTGATTTCGTACTAAAGCCTGGTTCCCTGGCACGCGACACCTACGAGAATAGCGCGCTAGCAGACAGCAATCCACATAAACTGATGACGTAGTTACACTACCATTCTGTAAAGTAAGCACGAAATCAATGGTGAAGTGGAGTTGAGAGTTAGTTAACTGCATTTGTCAGTGGAATGTGTCGCACGAATTTGATTGGCTGTTTGAATTTTTAAATAGTCTTCTGTTGACTTTTCATTGGTTTATTTATTTTTTCGGTTTTGGCGCCACCAAACGTTCATATTGAAAACTATTAATTGTTTATGTGAATTCGCTCATGCTAGGGAATCAAACCAGGTGCAATTTCTGTTAGCGCCTGTGGTTTACATCATAATTATACCGTCTGCTGAAGCGCTATTCTCGTTGGTGTCGCGTGCCAGGGAACTAGGCTTTACTTTACAGAATGGTAGTGTAACTACGTCATCAGTTTATGTGGATTGTCGTCTGCTAGTGTGCTATTCTCGTCGGTGTCGCATGCCAGGGAACCAGGCTTTAGTGGTGAACGTCGACGATGACGGTATGAACGATACGAGGTCAAATAAGGCAAATGCGCAAGCTCAATTGCTGGTCTGCTTTTCGTGAGCATGCACAGTTGCCTCATTTGACCTCGTGTCGTTCATATTGCCATCGCATCGTCGACGTTCACCACTAACTCTCCATTAGATAGCTTGAGTGATATCTTATTGAACAACGCATGTTATGCAAAGCAGACGAATATCATACTGCGCCTGTGCAACATTCCAAAGAAAAATTAGAAACGTGTGTTTGAGGATATGTTGAAGAAATCATACGTTCTACATAGGTTTAAACGAACGTTATGATAAAATGGCGGACTCTTTGATAATAAATAAAATCCTTCTAAAGGAACCCAGTTTCATGTTCCAACCAATAGAGGGCAGGACGTTAAGGATAACGGGTGGCTACGAAGCAGCTCAAATTGTGTTTTTCACAGAACCATATGTAATACTGCGTTTTTAAGTTGTGTAACACATGTTGTTCTAGAACGGATCACTCAAGCCCTCTAGTAATGCCTAGTTCCGTATCACCATACTTCAATGCTAATCACGTCGCCACTGATGACATTTTGTGCTAGTGCGTTATGAAGAAGCGCCAGCACAATTCCTTAAGGCCTGGTGCATACGTGCAATTTTTTTCTTGCATGGGTGCCGCAGGGACACCGCAGCAATTCAGTGCACACATGCGGGGAAATGTCGCCAGTACACACTTGGCAACTGTCCAGAAGGCGTGCCCTTTCTGCCCACCAAATGTCAAAACTAAGGAACCATGCAAAGAAACCACTCAGATGTGTGCATTGCTCAATAGACCACGAGGTACTACGTGACCAAATGTGCGAGTGCGGTGCTGCTGTGGTTTCATAGGGAACTGTGGGTACTTCCAAACGCAACTCCGTTTGCCGGAGCCCTGGCGACGCCACAGGTATGTGTACACTTCCCCATTGCAACTAATGTATGGTAATTTTATCCTATAAGGGTCCGATCGCGTAGCAGACGATTCTTCGTACCCCCGATGAAGGAAAGTATTAAAAATACATGTTGTGGGGCCTTGCGATATGAGCAGTAGTGGTAAATAAGATGTCACAAAATATAATTAATCACAGGATAATATATGAAATATCACAATATAATTAAATAAAATCTCACAGAGTGGAGGGAAAGTACCTTTACAATGATCTCTACTTTTGGTCTTTCGGCTCGAAGGCCTCCGCCCCACGAACAAGATACATATCGATTCTGGGAATGATCTCGTGTAGCCAGGAATATACCGTTTGTACAAATCTCGCTTTTCTAGGCACAGAAAAATCTCTGAAGAATTGCTTTCTGCCTGAACCCAATGGAAATTGCAAAATAGAACAACTGGGTATAGGGGAAAGCGTAGCCCAAAGGGTATTTTTCTGAAATCACCCTCAAAATTGCTGATAGCAATGACCAACAACAGGCCCCACAACATGTATTTTTAATACTTTCCTTCATCGGAAGTACGAAGATTCGTCTGCTACGCGATCAGACCCTTATAGGACAATATTACCCTAATGTATCTCATGCAGCCATGTGGGTGCCACGTGAGCAAAAATCGCATGTGTGCACTGGGCCTTAGTGTAGTGCTTTATTTGGAGTCATGGCATGCCACTGTCATGTCTTAAGCCTGGTAAACATTAGTCAAGAACAAAGAGCAAGTAGGTCATCAAGTGGCAAGTTGCCACATGTGAACCTAGCTGAGATAGTCAAGTAACCAAGTAAAAAGGCAAGTAAAAAAAATAGAATCTCTTCCAATTTTTCAGGCAAGTAACGCCTTCCCACAATCCCTCACTGTTAAAATACTGCTTGCGATCGGTTGCTGCTGGAACGAATATTTCTCAGAGAAAGTTAGCGGCACTTTCAGAGCTTTTGGTCGGCAGCCATGCTATTTGATGCCTATAGGATTGTAATGAGCTCATCTTGACAGCTTCTCCACAATGAACTTGCTGGTAAACAGTGTTTTTCTACTTGCCTCTTCATGGCAAGTGACACGTCACATATCATACGTCACTTGCTCTTTCTACTTGACTAATGTGTACCAGGCTTAATAGCATTAGCGTGAGGGCATATGAAACCAGGCATAATTTACATCACCATTCTGTTGGTTGCACGTGAGCTGTTTTCGCTTATAGCATTTGCCACTGCACTAGGCTTAAAGCCTGGTTCTGTGGCATGTGACACCAACACAAATCTCACTCGAGCAGATGAAATGCCCCATAAACGGATGACATAGGGAACTCCATTTTGTTGATGGTTGCACAAAATCAGCCAATAAGTAGAGTCGAGAGGTATGCCTAGTTCTGTGGCACACGACATCAATGCAAATCGTGCTCAAGCAGGCAGAATTCTACAGAAACTGATGACGTTGGACCTCAACTTTTTTGCCACGCTAGCATGAAATCAACCAAAAAGTGGAGATGAGAGGTAGTCAACTGCTTTTCTTGCTTACAACTGTTGCATGCATTTCATTGGCTGTTACTTTTCAAACCACGTTTGGTATTTAAATGTTTTTTGCTGTTGGATTTTTGTGCTGTGGGCGCCACCTCACAGGCATTTTTTGAAACATTTACCCTTAGCATGATCTCTCTAATTCTAATTCACAACACTGCAAGCAGCCTTATTTGGCCAATATGGCAGTGGAGAGACCAACTCTCATTCTTACATATATTACCAAAAAGCTCCCAAAACCCCAGGCTTAAATTCCTGTGATCCTGCTACAACACTAGTAATGGTAGGGTGGCTTTTTATTAGGCCCTCCACCTTATCCTTTCCAAGGCCATTCCATTGTCGAATGGTCCTTGGTAAGAAAGACCAGTAATATGTGTCTGTCTGTGCCCTAATCTCCTTCAATTTATACAAATGATCCTTTCTCCCTTTGTAATTAACAGGGGACACACATCCCACCAGAGGTCCATCACACCCCAGCAGCAGCAGTCTGATAAACAGACTTATGCTGTGAGATGTTCGCTGCTGGCTTAGTGTTTCCCAACCTAGTTCCCTGATCATGTCAGACACACTATCCCTGTGAGAAAACCTGTGGAATACAATTCTTGCTGCCCTCCTCTGTATCCTTTCAATCTCCCAAGATAATTCCTGCCTGAAGGGAAACCAAATTGGACTACCATACTCCATAATTGGTTGCACCATTGAAATATATGCTGTTTCCCTCACCTCCCTTGTGCTGTCCCGAAGGACCCTACTAATCAGACGGAGGAATTTACCAGCCCTCCCAACTAATTTATTTATATGATCCTTCCAGGTACCTTGGTTATTTAAAATTATTCCAAGATGCTTATGGGTGCCAACTCTCTCAACCCTAACTCCACCTATATAGTAATCAAAGCCAAGTAGCTCCCTAGATCTAGATATTGTAAGAATTCTACACTTTTTCAGATTCAATGGCAGTTCCCATTTTACACACCAATTGTAAATCTTATTGAGATCCTGTTGTAATTGTGTACAGGATGATAACCCCTCATCTAACACCCGGGCAGTACATGTGTCATCTGCAAATAGTTCAAGGAAGGAACTAATGTCAAATCCTATATCATTCACATAGAGAATGTACAACAAAGGACCCAAAACACTTCCCTGAGGTACCCCTGATGTGGCTGGTTTCCATTCAGATGCACTACCCTTGTACATTACCCTCTGTTGCCTATCAAGCAGATATGACCTTACCCACTGAGTAACCTTACTATGTATCCCTAGACTTGACATTTTTGAAATCAGCTTATCATGGGGCACCATGACAAAAGCCTGTTCAAAGTCTAAGAATACAACATAAACCTGCTTTCTGTTGTCTAAAGCCCTTTAAATATAATCCATCAAGCAAGCCATTTGGGTGTCACATGACCTCCCTTTCCTAAATCCATGCTGATTGTTGCTAAGGATGCCATTCTTTTCCAGATATCCCATAATAGAGGAGAATAGGATGTGTTCAAAAACCTTGGATACAGCACTCGTTAATGAAACAGGTCTATAGCACTTAGGGTCTGCTGTGTCTCCTGACTTGAAAATTGGTACCACATTAGCCAGTTTCCATGATGATGGAACAATACCCATGTCTAATGACTTTCTAAATATTTCCACCAGGTAATAGCTAAGTATCCCTGAAAGTCGCTGCATAATATATGGAGAAATGCCATCAGGACCTGCAGCCTTATGAACCACTGATTTGTGTAGTAGTTGCTCAATTCCCACCCTAGTTATAGTAACCTCATACATTCTCCCTGGAGAATCACTATCAAGTATCAGCTGGAAGTTCCTCCTACTGGTTGCAAAGCTTTTTGCAAATGCATCATTGAAAACATTTGCAATCATAAGACTATCCTTAACTACATTTCCTGAACTATCTTTAACCACTGTATCCCTATAACCCTCTTTCCTACACCTCTTCAGATACCCCCAGAAAGCTTTTGGATTTTTCTTAAGCCTGTCTCCCAATATGTTTTCATGAAAATTCTTGTAAGCCTTCTTCATATACACTTTAACCATTTTCCGGGCCTTCTTATAAACTAACTCAGTATTGGCATCCCTCCCTCTCCTAAGTGCATTCCTAGCCTTTCGCTGATTCCTCAAAGCTACCTTCACCTCTTTTGTATACCATTCAGGAAAAGTATTATCCCTTATAAGCTTAGTGGGGACAGCTAGCTGCTTGCCCTTCTCTATGAGGGCTAGGAATCGTTGCCAAGATTCCTCAACACCACAGGTATTAACAATGGTATAAAAATCATTTAACTCATATTCTAGATATGATTTAAAATATTCCCAATTTGCCTTATTAGTATTGGTATGCCACCCTGTCTGGTGCTACCTTTCTAGGTAACCTTTTAGCTATCTCCACCCTTACCCCTGCATGGTCACTAATTCCTTCAATGCACTCTACAGTGTTGATAGAGCTGGGCACATTTGTAAATACTAAATCTAAAATTCCTCCTTTATCATGTGTAGGCATTGTCACAATCTGTTCCAATCCATTATAGTACAACTGTTCCAAAAATAGGTTCAGAGCACCTGATAACCTGGAATTTGAATTAGGCTGCACACAGCCCCAATCCAACCCTGGTAAATTGAAGTCCCCTCCAAGAATTACTAGTGTTACCTTCTTCTTTTGATATATATGCTCCAATGATTGTGACAGTCTTGTAAGTGGGAGTGGATCACCACCTGGTGGACGATAGAAGCCGACTACATAAATTCCCCCACCATGAGAGCTTGCAACATGACAACATACCATTTCACAATCTACCTCATATTGCAGTTCCCTAGAACTCTCCAGGGATTTATCTATTGCTATAAAGACTCCACCCCCTTTGCCTGTTTCCCTATCCTTTCTATAAACTACAAACTTATCTGAGAAGATCTCTGCTGATTTGATGTCTCCCCTCAACCAGGATTCAGTGCCAATTATGATATTGGCATCTGATGTGGCAGCAAGAGTATTGAACTCAACCACTTTATTGACTATGCGTCAATGGATCATTTACTGCTAAAGACTTAGCTATCCCTCCCCTATTAATACCCTTCCTATTGATATTTTGACTCAACCTGGCATAAGATGACTTGGTACCTTTCCTAAAAAATCGACAATAAGCTCCTTCATTTTTGTACCAATCCTTGAGACAGCCCTTGCATTAAAATGAAACCCATCAACAGCAAACCAATGTTGGAGATCTGAGAGACATGCTCTGTAATCAAGTAGTTTTGCCCCAATAGCCTGACCTTCAGAAAACATCCTATTATTGATCCATCTGGCCTTTGCTGCAGTTAACCTGCCTTTATCCTGTCGTTCCACAACAGGACACAGCATAACTCTTGCCTTGGGCCTAAATCTTTTTACCTCTTTAGCTATATCCATAATTCCCTTCAGAACTTCAACTGCAGGTTTATCAAGAGTTATATCATTTGATCCTATATGCAAAATCGTCATGCAGTCCTCCTTTTCCCCTTTCATAATACCTTCAATCCTACCCTTTATGTCTTCCAACCTTGCATCACCTGCCACTGAACCACAACAGGTGCAATTTTGCCTAGCGCCTGTGGTTGACGTCATAATCTTGCCATCTCCTCAGGCACTATGGTGATATGGAACTAGGCATAAGCATAAAGTGCTAATCGTGTAGATGCTTATGACATTTTGATCCCCATCCACCCCACACAATGCCATGTTCTTACAGACCACCTGTTCCCATGGCTGCTTCAGTCTTCTCCTGCCCTGGGTGCTATTGACCACCTGCATTCCTGGCAAGGACCTCAGCCTATTACAGCCCTTCAGCCTGTCCATACCACCTCAGCCTATTTTCCCTCATCTTTTCTGCAATGTCCACCTCTCCCAGGCTACCCCTGATATAGGCATGTCTAATTCTATTGGATCTCGCCATGCCACTCATGTATACCACAGCATTTGCATCACTTTCATTCTATTGATGTGGCTCTTCCTTACTGCCCAACATGCTGATCCATACAGATAGCTAGCCTAACCATTGCCCTGTAGAGCTTCCCTTTCAGCTTGATTGGGACCCTTCTATCAAACAGGACTCCAATTACCTGTCTGCACTTCAGCCACCCCCATTGATTCTACAGGTCACATCCAAGTCTGTCTCCCCATTGCATTGGAATGTTGATCCTAAATACTTTACCTCTTGTACCTTTTTCACCAGTTTGCCCCTCGAACATATGTTACTATTATTTTCCTGTCCTTCCCAATTGAAAGCTAAATGCTCTGTCTTCGTCATGTTCATCTTTTGCCTTCCCTTTTCTATCACTCCTCTTATAACATTTAGGCCATTCTCTACCTGGTCTCTACTCTCACCAACTTTGATGCAGTTTGTCCACAACCAGGATGAAAAGATATGGACTTAGTGCCAAACCTTGGTGCACTCCAACTTTCACTGTTGTTGTTCTTTGTTTGTTGGTGTTTTAAGGCCTTTCAACTACAAGATCATTAGAGCCCCAATTACAGTGTAGTTCTGATGCAGAGACTGCACAGACACTACACTAATACAACGATTTTTGGATACCAGCAGTTCCCAGTTTTCCTAAGCAGCCACCCATGTCAGTACTATTTAGGGTTGCATTGCTTAACTTCAGTGATCAAGATAAGAACTGGTGTGTCCAATGCAATTTGCTGCTCCCTAACTTTTACTGGAAAGCCCCCAGTATTCCCCCAAGGTGTCCTTACCCTGGCTGTGGAACCATCATACATATCCTGGACTATTTGAATAAACACTTCTACTCCCCTTTTTCATAATACCTCCCAAACTACCCATCTTTGTACACTGCCGTAGGCCTTCTCTAGGTTCATAAAGAATGCATGGAGATCTTTCTTTGCTGCCTTATACTTTTCTATCATCTCCCTCAGAATGATGATTGGCTTAATTGTGGACCTACCTGGCATAAAGCTGATCTGATTTCCTAAAGCCTTGTTCCGTGGCACGTGGGGAGCGTCGAGTTGCGTTGGACACACCAGTACTGACATGGGTGGTCGCTCGGGAAAGCTGGGTACTGCTAATACCCAATGCAGTGTATGCATTAGAGCTATACAGTGGATGGGTCTCTAATGACCTTGTAGTTGACGGGACCTTAAACCCCAACAGACAACAACATGGCACGTGACACTGAATGAAATCACATTCAAGCAGACGAAGTGGCGCAGAAACTGATGACATAGGAACTCAACTTTTTTAGCATAGTAGCACAGAATAAACCAAAAAGTGGAGTTGAGAGGTAGTCAACTGCATTTCTTGCTTCCAACTGTTGCATGCGTTTCATTGGCTATTGCTTTTCGAACAATGTTAGCTATTTAAATTTTATTGGCTGGTGGATTTTTGTTCTGTGGGCGCCACCTCACAGGCATTTTTGGAAACATTCACACTTTGTATAATTTTTTGCCTGCCACGGAACTACAACAGGCACAATTCTGCCTAGCACCTGTGGTTGACATCATAATTTTGTCATCTGTTCAGGTGCTATTCTCTTTCATGTCATGTGCCACGGAACTAGGCATAAGACACAAGTTCTATTGTGGAGAAGGCATTCCATTACTCTCTCCCAGAGCTTCATGGAGTGGCTCATTAGCTTTACACCCCTGTAGTTGCCAAAACCTAACTGCTCATAGAGGACCCCACAATTCTGGTACTTGGCCAGTGCAATGATCCTCCTATTTGTGGTCTTGACTGGCCTATATTATATCTTAGACTCCTGGTCCCCTAACTCCTGCCACCTGTAGAAAGCAGCCTTCTTTTCCTTGATGGCTGCTTCTACCTCCTCATTTCACTGGCCCTAACAAGCTTTTGTGTCTCTCTTTCCTTTAACAGCCCCTTTACTGGTGTTTCTCTGCATCTCTTCTTCACATCATGGCATTGTTTGCCATTTATTCTTGTCATTGCCATAGCGACACAAGAGAATGAGGAGATGCAGCGGTCACTCTCTTTCAGTACAAATGTTCTTGCATTTAAATTTTAGAAAAGTTATGTGACTGTGAATTCTTTTATTTAAAATGTTGTGCATGCACTAGACATTAGAGAGCTTGAGTGATCCGTTATAGAACAACGTGTGTTACACAACATAAAAACACAGTAGAACGTATGGTTCTGTGAAAAACACAGTTTGAGTGCTCTGGAACCACACGTTATCTTTAACGTCCTGCCCTCTATTGGTTGGAACATGAAACTTGGTTCCTTCAAAGTAATTTTAGATATTTTGAATGGATCCGCCATTTTATTGTAACGTTCATTTAAACCTATGTAGAACGTATGATTACTTCAGCATACGCTCAAACACACGTTTCTAATTTTACTTTGGAATTGTGCACATGTGCAGTAAGATATTCGTCTGCTTTGCGTAACATACGTTGTTCAAAAACGGGTCACTCAAGCTCTCTAATATATGTCTTAAGCAGCTGTTTTTTTAAAAGTTTGAAAACAGAGAGAATTCTAGGTAGTGGACAAAAACAGGCATGTTTTTCTTGTTAGCAGTTTTATAATACATTAGTGTACCCGCACAAAATATATAAATGTTATTAACCCATTTTTGGCCAGGACTAGAAATCGGCTGCCAATTTAAATAATTTTTAGAAAACACATAATTTACATCCCAAATAACACTTTTTTATTGTAGAAAAAAATCTAGTTGCATTTCGCAAGAGAAACAAAAGGGTGCGTTTATGCACCCTTGGCTGTTCAAGTTGTCAGTAGAGAATAACACAATCCCCTTGGCTGTTTAGCCATCAAAAACTACTCAAGCACCTAATCCTAGACCTATCCTCTGAATTTCACTGCTTGCACCACCATATGGATTAAATTTAAATAAATACCTTGTACATGAAGCCAAACACCAAACTTTAATATTAAATCTCACTATTTTTCCTCTAACAAACATCTTTGCAGAAGGATGAAAAACGTAAGAAACCAATGGATGAAAAAACTCCAAGCTGAATAAACTTTTTATTTAAAATGTTAAACAGTGGTTGTAGCTTAAAAAATTTATCTTTTAAATTTAAGGCACTGTTATAAATTTCATGAACAAATCCTTTTCTAACAAGTGGCAGTCACCCATCTTTATTTTACTTTTGTTAGATGTACTAGCTGATGCATCAGTTGTATTTTTATCACCTTTTAAATGAAGTTCTAAACTTCTAACAATATCATTTGGTGATGCCACCCCCGAATCATTTATAGAAATTTGGTTTTCATCAATATCTTTTTCATCAGTCATTGGGACTGGAGATGGTGGAATAATAACATCAGCTATCATTTTCTTCTGTTGCATTAAAACTTATTCTTTAAGCATTTCTTCTTGAGTCACATATTTCTCCACACTCATCTTAAAGAATTTGTTGATGTATACAACTATTGATTAACTTACAGTTTGAAAGAAAACCATAACCACAAAATATTCCTCACCATGAAAACAAAAACAGCATGAAAATGAGTGAGAATAACATAACAAGAAATTAAATGATAGAGACATTCTGCAAGACCCTACAGACAACTGTCACAGCCAAGGGTGCATAAACGCACCCCTTTCTTTTCATTTGAGTTAGAGACTTTATTAGAGGATAAAATTACACTTTCCAAAAATAGATATGTTATTTAATGTTTGAATATCATAATTCAACTGGCAGAAAATAAGATTTTTAATATATAACATTTTTAATTAATTTTTCAACATAACCAATTACAAAATTCCATTTTAGGGCTGGTAAGGGGTTTTATTATCACATTCCACTTTGCTTATAACTTACTTAAAAAATTATTTTATAGTAAATCTAATCTTATGCTATTATAATAAAATTATTGGCAAAGCAATATTAAGTCACATTTTAAGGAAAAAAATTATATAGAAAAGGTGCATTTATGCTTGTTTGTTTGTTTGTTTTTTAGGGCCCATCGACTGCTATGGTCATTAGGGCCCAGAAAGACAATCATCATGGTGGGGGTGTAAATCGCCTTCCCACCATGATGGCAATAAATAACGGCAAAAGCCCACTAAAACTAATAAAAAATAAAAAAGGCAAGAGCCAAATAACTATGAATATAAATACAGGCAAAAGCCAAAACAGACATTAAAAATAACAACGGCAAAAGCCAAAAAAAGACATAACAATAAAAGCGGCAAAAGCCAAACCATACATAACAATAAATGCAGCAAAAGCCAAAACATACAGAGTAAAAGTGGCAAAAGCCAAAACATACACAACAATAAAAGTGGCAAAAGCCAAAACGGACAGACAATATTTGTGGCAAAAGCCAAAAACAGACATTATAATAAATACGGCAAAAGCCAAAACAGACACATAAATAAAAGGCAAAAGCCAAAATAATACAAGACTAAATACAAAAGCTGTGTAAAAAACCGAGTCTAAATCAAATTTTGTGAAAGAGGCCAGCCTCTTTCACAAATACAAGCGAGTTCTCCACCCCTTGAGGGTTATCCCCAAGTGAGGTGGAGAGCTCACGACTGACTCCCAGATGGTATCTCATTTCACGGTATCTCTCACAGTGACTAAAGATATGTGCCACTGTGAGAGGCTCCCAACAGAAGTCACACCATGGTTGTTCCCCATCCCGTAAAATGTAGGAGTGGGTGAGGAACGTGTGACCGATTCAAAGCCGAGCAAGCACAACCTCCTCCGTCCGCGACTGGCGGCACAAGGACCCCCAGTGCTCTGGGGTGTCCTTCAGTGTGCGGAGTTTGTTGGTGGTCTCTGCAAACCACTGGGCCCACCATTGTTCATGGATGGCCTGCCGCACCATCAGGAGAGCATCAGAGGAGGGGACAGCAGTGTTTGGTATATCTGGCATGTGGGCCACCTGACGGGCATGGGCATCCGCCCTCTCATTGCCCATGATGCCAACATGCCCTGGGATCCCCATTAACACGACTGTCTTGCCCTGCTTACGAATCATCAGCAGCAATCTGTGCACACCCTGGACGATGGCATGTCTGCCATATAGGGTGTGCAACAGCTGAAGGGAGCATAAGGAGTCAGTTGCAACATCCAAGTGTCTGTCATTCAACACTTGGATGAGCTCCAGTGCCCTGTGCAGAGCTGTGAGTTCTGCAGTTAAGACACTGGCAACGCCTGGAAGGCGGCCCCCCATGAGATGACCAGTTGTAAACACTGACCAACCCACCGAGGAGCCATCCTTTGACCCATCCATGTAAATAAAAACATGGCCTCGATAGGTCCAAGAGAGGCGTCCAAACTCTTGTTGGTACACTGACCTATCGGTACTGGTTTTGGGTAAGGCTGCAAGCAACAAATGTCCAGGGTGGCACAACAGCCAGCAGTACAGGCTGCACCCTAGGCAGAGTCACACCCAGGCCGGTAAGACCGTCCATCCACCACACACCGAATGGAGGGGGAACCCCTGGGCGGCGGTCGAATGGCCGTCTCATAGTGTTACCAAAGACGGCCGGGTGTGTAGGGTGCTGTGGCTGACCTTTCAGCCGCAAAATATATGCAGCTGCGAGGTACTGCCGCTGCACAGTCAGTGGTGGTTCGCCAGCCTCAGCATAAAGGCTGAGTACTGGACTTGTGCAGAACGCCCCAATGGACACCCAGATGCCAGCGTGATGAACACTGTCCAGCATGCAGAGAGCAGATGGAGCGGCCAGGCCATATACGCTGCAGCCATAATCGAGACAGGATCGAACGAGTGACCGGTAAAGTCGTAGCATCACCGTTCGATCTGCTCCAAAACCAGTTCCCTGCAGGCACCACAGAATATTGAGGGACCGAAGGCACTTAGCCTTCAGCTCCTTCAAGTGCGGGACCCATGTCAGACGGTTGTCAAAACGGAGACCAAGAAACCGAGCCGCCTCTACAACTGGGAGGAGGTGGCCATTCAAGGTAAGCTGAGGCTCAGGGTGGAGCCCTCGCTTACAACAGAAGTGCATGACCATTGTCTTGTCAGGGGAGAACTTATAGCCACGTGAAGTGGCAAACTCGTTGGCACTATTGAGTGCCAGTTGCAGCTGACGCTCAATGCTGTGCATCGTGGCAGCCCGGTACCTGATAGAAAAGTCGTCCACAAAGAGGGACGACTTGCCCGGGGGGTGAATGGAGGATGGTAGGCCATTCACTGCCACAGCAAAGAGCGTCACACTCAAGACACTCCCCTATGGGACACCATTCTCCTGCAGGAAGGCCGAGGAGTAGGTGTTACCCACACACACTCTGAAGGTCCGTTCGGACAAAAAGCTATGGAGGAAGAGGGGCAGATTAAACCTGAGCCCCCACTGGTGCAAGGTCTCCAGTATACCATGGCGCCATGTGGTATCATATGCCTTCTCCACATCAAAGAAGACAGCCACTAAGTGCTGTCTGTGGAGAAAGGCCTCACGTACTGCAGTCTCCAGTGAGATCAGATGATCCACCGAAGACCTGCCAGCACGGAAGCCACATTGGGCATCGGCAAGAAGGTGGTGCCGTTCCAGATACCACACCAGGATCTCCAACAGCATCAATGAAGAATTGAAGAAACCAGATAATGCAGCTGTTTTAGTGGAACTGATGGACAAACTCATCATCAAGGAAGAAAATCTGAGACAGGCCAACAGTGAAATTGAGGAACAGACTCCACATGATGGTGTTGAAGAAGAATTAGAATCAGTGCTGCATTATGATGATGTGATTTCAGAATCAAAATCGCGAGTGAAGTGGTATGTGAATGTTGGTAATGCCAGCAATGACAACCACAGTGCTACAGTTATAAATGGACCCAGAGGAACTTCTGAAGGTAATACAAGTTTTGTATCTTCTAATTTGAGACCAGTCAGGTTACCCAAATTAGAAATCAGAAAATTTGAAGGGGACATTTGCCACTGGCAAGAATTCTGGGACCAATTTGAAAGCTCCATTCATTCTAATGAGGCCTTGGGAGACGTTGACAAGTTCAACTACTTGAAGATGTACCTGTCAGGAAGAGCCTTGGTGGTGGTTATTGGGATTCCTCTTACTGCACGAAATTATGTACAAGCATTGCAACTGCTAAAGGACAGATATGGGCAAGTACAACTTCAGATAAATGCCCATATGAGCAAATTACTTGCCCTGAAAGCAGTTAGAAACATAAATGATATTTATGCACTGCAAAAGCTTGTGGATTATGTTGCAGTAAAGACTCAAAATCTACAGCAGCTAGGTGTGGACAATGCAGCCTACAGTGTGTTATTGTGCCCAATAATTTTGAAGGCATTGCCTGCAGAGTTAGTGTTGTCATGCACCAGAGAAGCCAATACAAACCCACAACTTATGCAGGATCTAGGTCAACTTTTGGAGTTCCTAAGGAAAGAAGTGGAGTCAAGAGAGCAGTCCCAGAAAATGACCCACTTCAGTGAGATCCCAAAGAAGTCCAAGCCAAGGCCAACATATCCCATCACAGCAGCAGCCCTAACCTGTGGCTCAGAGAAATCAAAGAAGTACTGTGCACTTTGTAACACCACAGAGCATGCAACAGAAGATTGCAAGGCAGATCTAGCCTTAGATGAAAAGAAAAGAAGACTGAAGAAGGCTGGGAGATGTTTCAAGTGTTTGTTCCACAATCACTTGGCAAAGAACTGCAGGACCCCTGGGATCAGGTGCCAACGCTGTGGGAACCAACATCCAACAGTGCTGTGTCCAGGAGGTTTGCAGAAGTTACCAGAAGACTCAGGTGTTCAAGCAACTATCTGCAACACCATGGGACAATCAGGAAAGTTACCAGTGCTACTACACACAGCCCAGGTGATAGCCAAAGGGAAAGGCCATATGGAATTCACAAGGATCCTGTTAGATGGAGGAAGCCAAAGGAGCTTCATACGAGAAGACCTGGCCAAGGCTCTGCAACTTCAAGCCATCGCTGAAGAAACAGTCAGGGTAGCAGTGTTTGGAGAACCCAAGGTTGTGGCCAAGAAAGTCAAAGTAGTAGAATTTGTGCTGCAAAGCAGATTTGATAATCAGGCTTTAAGCATCCAAGCCGGGGTTACTCCAAACATCTGCCTTGATGACCTGAAAATCCCTGCTGAAGAAAACCTCATGGCAGTGCAAACACAAGGATATTTGCTTGCAGATGAGGACAACCACCAAGGGACTAAGGACATACGAGTTCTAATAGGAGCTGATGCCTACTGGGAGGTAGTCACTGGCAGGACCATGAAGTTTTCCAACAATTTGAGAGGAGTGGAGACTATCTTTGGCTGGACTCTACATGGACCATTAAGACCAGGACACAGTTTAGCATCATCCTATTTGGTGAATGTTATGCAGGTCACTACATTATGGTCATCATCAAAAAAGCCACCACAGGAGTTGTCAGCTTTCTGGGAGTTGGAACACTTAGGAATCCAAGATTCAGAAGAAATGACGGCCAGTGAGATTTACAGGAATTTTGAGTCCACCATCCACAGGAGAGAAGACGGCCATTACCAGGTTCCTCTGCCATGGAAGAGTGCTGACGTTCAGGTGGATAACAACAAGAATGTTGCAGTAAGACGGTTACAGGCCTTACTCCGAAGGCTGTCCAAGAATGTGATCCATTTGACAGATTATGCAGCAGTCATCGATGAATACCTTATCAGAGGCCATGCTGAGATATTAGATGACACCACCCAAGGATATCCAGGGCGACAGTACTACATGCCACACCAAGCAGTCATTAGAGAGGACAAGGCCACCACCAAAATAAGAGTAGTGTTTGATGCCTCCTCTCATGGTCCAGAGGCCCAGTCCCTGAATGACAACCTCCTCATTGGTCCAAACCTGAACCCCCAGTTACTAACAGTCTTGTTGAATTTCAGAGTATTCAAGATCCCGTTAGTGGCAGGCATCGAAAAGGCTTTCTTACAGATATTTGTAAATCCAGAGGATCAAGATGCACTGAGATTCCTTTGGGTGCGAGATATTTTCAACTTGGATAACCCTGAGATAATTGAATTACGGATGAGAACTGTTACCTTTGGACTAGGTCCAAGCCCATTTCTCCTTGCAGCAACCATCCGTTATCACCTCCAGAGAGTATTGTGGCTGCCAGAGGCAAACAGACTCAAATTAATCAATTCCTTTTATGTAGATGACCGTATTACAGGAGCCGACAATTTGGCAGAAGGAAGGGAATTGTATCAGCAAGCCAAACAGGCAATGAATGAAGCAGGTATGACCCTAAGGAAGTGGCAAACCATAGATAAGGCCTTACAAGAGATCATCAATCATCAGGACAGTGATAGGCCACAAGGAAATACAGAACCTGAGGTATTTAAAGTGTTAGACCTGTGCTGGGATAAGGTAGAAGACCAGTTTCAATTTGCATTGCAGTCAGTATTGGAACTGGCAGCATTAAGGACAAACACCAAGAGATTTGTTCTGCAGGTGGTCGCCAGTATATTTGATCCTATTGGTTTCTTGTCACCATTTGTTGTCTGCATTAAAATAATGTTTCAGATAATTTGGAGAAAGGGAATTGGATGGGATGACCCTCTACCTGAGGACATCTGGGCTGCATGGGAGGATTGGACCACAGAACTTCCTCATTTGTCCCACATTGTTGTGAAAAGGAGATACCTCTCACTGCAGTTGGAGCAGCCAAGGTATAATTTGCATGTGTTCTGTGATGCCAGTCCACTAGCCTACTGTGCAGTGGCATACTTGCAGGCCATTGGACAAGATGGAAGAGTTTCCACAGCTTTAATCATGGCAAAGGCACGAGTTGCACCCCTGAAGACCCTAACAGTTCCTCGATTGGAATTGATGAGTGCAGTGATAGGGGCCCGATTGAGCCGATTTCTCACATCTTCCCTCGAACTGAACTTTGACAGGGTCTATCTATGGAGCGACTCCAATATTGCACTACACTGGATAGCTAGCCCCATGGATAGATAGAAACCATTTGTGGCCAATCGTGTAAAAGAAATACAGGGCCACACTGTGGGTGCCAGATGTGGGCATTGTCCTGGGACTGAGAATCCAGCTGATTTGGCAACTCGAGGTCTATCTGCCCAAGAATTACAGAAGTCCAAATTATGGTGGAAGGGTCCTAAATGGCTCAAACAGCAGGTTTCCTTTGAGTCAAGAGAGGAATCAATCCTAGCTGGAGATGGAGAATGGAACCATGAGGCCAAGGCAGTTAAGGTGTTTGGAACGCTAGCAGAAGTGTTAGAACCACTTTTCAACATCCACAGCTTCAGTTCTTGGTATTGAGCAGTTCGGGTTACAGCATGGGTCCTTAGATTTATAAGGATGAAGAAATCAACAGTGAAGGGGCCACTGCAGGGCTCTGAAATCCTTGCTGCTGAACATTATTGGCTGAGTAGAGCCCAGCAGGAGGCCTTTGGGGAAGACTGGGCCGATGTAACATCAAGGAACCCATTCAAGAAGAGTTCCAAACTGGCAGAATTAAAAGCATTCCTTGGTGAGGATGGGCTTATCCGAGTAGGAGGGAGGCTTCAGTATAGCAGCTTGGCTCCTAACCAGCAACATCCTATAATTTTGCCTAGTGGTCACCATGTGACAACATTATTGATTAGTCAAGCCCACCAAAGACTTTTGCATGAAGGAGTTAAGGCAACCCTAACAGAATTGAGAGACAGGTATTTCATCATGAAGGGACATCAGCAGGTGAAACGCATGATCAACAACTGCCTAGTGTGCAAAAGGTGGAAAGCAAGACCAGCCTCAGAGCCCGTTGGACCACTACCTAAAGATCGGGTCACACCTTCATCCCCCTTTGAGGTAGTTGGGTTAGACTTTGCAGGCCCACTGTTTGTGAAAGGGCATGATGGCCCTGGGAAGTCTTACATTGCCCTATTCACCTGTGCTGTCACACGTGCCATTCACCTTGAACTGGTCTCTGACATGTCCACTGCATCATTCCTGCTGGCCTTTCGAAGGTTTACAGCCAGACGTGGACTTTGTAGGATCATATATTCTGATAATGCCCAGACGTTCAAACGGGCAGAAAGGGATTTAGCAAACCTGTGGGCGTTGATCAGGGATGAGAAGGTACTGGACACCTTTGCAAGATCTAAAATATGCTGGCGATTCATTGTGGAACAAGCCCCATGGTGGGGAGGGTTCTATGAACGACTGGTTAGGTCTGTTAAAGTATGCTTGAGGAAGGTCCTGGGGAAGAGCTGTTTGAGATTTGAGGAGCTTATGATGATGTTAACTGAGGTTGAAGCCATTCTCAATTCCCGGCCTTTAACCTACATAGAGGGAAATGTTATGGAGGAATCACCACTTACACCATCCCATTTCCTGGTTGGCGAACGCCTCACAGAATTGCCACCAATTAGAAGCCCAAGCCAAGCATCCCCAGAGCTACCCAATTTCAAAACACGGTGGCAACTTCGGGAGAGGTTATTAGGACACTTTTGGAAATGGTGGTCTATTGGAACTACGATCAGCCCATAGATGCAAGCTGATGGGCAGTAGTGGCCTACAGCCAGGAGAGTTAGTGCTTCTGCAAGAGAAAAATACTCCCAGAGCAATGTGGAGACTAGGGCAGATCAAGGAGGTGTTCCCAGGAAGGGATGGACATGTGAGAGCCTGTGAAGTGGCCCTGACAGGGGGACAAACACTGAGACACCCAGTTCAGCTTTTATGTCCACTAGAAATTGGGAAGGAATGAGCAGACGCTCATTGGTGGGGAGTGTTATATAAAATAAATTAAAAGAACTCAGAAAGGGGTGGGGGGTTGAAATTTAAGGTCAATCACCATTGACACTCTCTTCTAAGAATACCATTTGTCAAGGTGACCTACAAGATGAAGAACCCTTATCTATACCACAAGGGGCCAGATGCAGCCTCAACTGAAACAAAGCACAGGAAGAGGTCCTTTTAGGTTTTTATTGTTTCTACTATGTTATATATATATGTGTAAATTTTGTAAAATAAAGTTTAGTCTTGTCTTCTTGCCTAACTGAGTAAAGGACGAATCTTTAATTCTTCATTATTATCTTCACGATCTGGTATTCTGATCGTTCAAATCTGAAACCAGAGAAAGAATTTGGACAACACCCATTGTTCCACAAGGTGCCCTTGGGTGTTGTGACTGTCCAAGCCCCATTGGGGATTATGGGCATTAAAATCACCCATAATCAAGAAGGGTCTTGGAAGCTGGGCGCTGAGGGAGTCGAGGTCTGCCCATGGGATATTAATCCCAGGTGGCATGTAGAGGGAACATAGAGTGGTGGGCACAGCCAGTTGCAATGAGACCGCCACTGCTTGCAGAGGAGTCTGCAGAGCCACTGGCACATGCATGCACCCATTCCGGATAAGGATAGCCACCCCTCCCACAGGGTGGCTTCCTTGCTGCCAGGTGTCTGCATATACAGTGTACCCCCATAACGACATGGGGGTATCACTTCGACACAGGATCTCCTGGAGGGAGATGCAGACGGGGTTGTGCCTCGAGATCATCAGTTTGATCTCGTCCCTCTTCTGGGAAAACCCTCGACAGTTCCATTGTAGGAAATTTACCATCAAGTGGACTTAGGCGGCTTGTTTCTATTCCTCCCTTTTCTCCGTCCCACTGCAGAAAAGGGAGGGACGCCTTCAATTGGTTCGTCCTCCTCCATCTCGAAGGAGGAATCCCTATTGTGCCCCACTTTGGGCATGAAACCACCCCGTGCTCTCTGCCATTGGCCAGAGAGCTTGGGTGGACAAACCAAGGACACATGGCCCACGGCAGTAGTGGGGGGTGTCCCTACTATCTTTCCTCCTGTCACACCCACCGCCCCCTGGGTGGAGGAGGTTGGCTGGGCTGGGACAGGGAGGGAGGCCTTTAAGGGAGATGCCTCTCTTTGATGAGTGGCATCAGGGGCCTCCAAAGAAGCTGGCACCGCCATTATTTGGGGGCCCATGCATGGGCCAGAGGCGGTGGTGGAGCCAGAAGAAGCCATGGAATTGGGGTCGGGGTCCGTCTGGCAGCCAATGCTTGCACAGACCGGCACCCCATGGACCCCGCGGGCCCGAGAGGGCGTTAAATGGATGAGAGGGGGGAGCTGAGGTAGGGTGTCCGTCTGGGTACAGACAGAGGACACAGCAGCTGCCTTCACAGCACCTGCATAGGACACTCCACGACTGGAGGTCCCTGGCAAGGCTAGCAGCCGCCGTGCATCCGGAAAACTGATACCCTTCTGGACACGAAGCTCCTGAATCGCACGTTCCTGCAGCCAAGTAAGGCAATCCCGAGAAGAGGCGGTGTAGTTGCCCTTACAGTTTAAGACGACAGGTGCAGTCTTACAAGGCTCGGGGGAGTGGTCACCCTGTCCACAAGTGCCACACATGGCCTTGGCAGAACACGAATTCTGTCCATGGCCATATCGCTGGCACTTGAAGCATCGAAGCGGACTCGGGATGAAGGCACGTACAGGCAAGTGGAGGTAGCCAGCCATGATGTACTCCGGCACCTTGGGCCTACCAAAGGTCAGCACCAAGATGTCAGATGGGTGGGATTCTCCATCCCATCGGACCGAGGTGAGGCGAACAGCCACCACACCCTGGTCCCTGAGCTCCTCCACTATCTGCTCCTCTGATTCCCCGTGTAGGTCAGGGCACCGCACCACACCTCTACTAGTGTTTAAGGTGCGATGGGGTTCGACCACAATGGGGATATCACCGAGCTTCCGCAGTCTCAGTAGTGCCTCTATCTGGTGAGGGGCGGATGCCTCCACCAACAAGGTGCCATTGCACAGTTTCTTGACCGAAGTCACGTCGCCAGCAATGCCCTTGATGGCTTTGGCGATAAGGAAGGGCGACGCCTTCCCCAAGGCTGCTTCATCCTCCCCAGAGATGGAAATAAACCGGGTAGGATAGGAAGAAGGTATGGATGGTTGTTGGACTGCACCTAAAATCTTAGATGCAGGAACATGCTTTGCATCGGCAGTGGAACCCTGCACCTTAAGGTTAAGAGGTCGTTGCCTCTTGTTAAGGGCAGGTGCCGATGCCATAGACGTCACAGGTTCGTTCCCTGATACAGTTGGCTTACTGGGGGAACGCGGCCTCTTTGTTGGAGCATTACATGTCTCCATCAGCTCAGTGGCAGCTGGCCCACTCAATTGGGTGGGACCGAGCCCGCCATCTTCCGGCTCAACACAAGTCAATGAAACTAAAGAAGGGGGAGGGGTGGGGTTATTTGTAGAGGCCCCCAGCCTCTGGGTTATATTCGCCATAATTTTTATTAATTATGATTTCGCTGTCCGCAGGTCTTACCAACCACACGGAGCCCTACACGGGGACGCCCATTCGGGTCGTCAAGACTACTCGGACAGGATATCGTTAGGGTGGCATAATCCCCGAGTACCGGACCATTGTCATCGTGGTTGACTGCCGGTCCACTTACAGTCACCCTAGGAGGCATAACCACTTATGTGCCCCCAGTCGATTGACCAAGACCGAGCTACTGCCTTGGCCTCCCGTTTTCCCTGGAAGCTGTGGCCAAAGTGATGTTTTGGAGGCTGTGGGTCGCAACCCTAGTCCCCGATGTCTGTCAGCCACCTCACCAGTGTGGAGTGGCCAAGAGACATCGCAGGGCATGCGCCTCCTCAACCACCAGGATCCGCTTTTCCCTGGGTATGGGTCTCCACGCATGGCAAACACGCGGGTAGGCGTTTGTTAACGGTCACCTCATTGAGGAGCCTACATCGCCCGAGAACAAGTCAGACCGAACACTGGAACAACCACGATGTTGGTATCGTCCTGTCCATAACCCGTCATAGACAAGGACGACAGTGGTGTTGTCCAGACTGGGGCAAGAAAAGGTCACCCCTTTTAGTCGCCTCTTACGACATGCAGGTATGCAGTGTGCCTATTCTACCCCGGGCACACACGGGTATGCATTTATGCACCCTTAGCTGAAAATGGGCTAAGTTATTAAATGGATTATGTTTAACCTGTGTTAGTTTTAGGTTTATTGCCTTATTCATTCCTATTCTCTTTCCTTCTTGGGGGTTTATTTCAATAAAGTTCCTTACCAACTTCCCTTCTTAGGGTCATTGGCAATGTGGGCAGAATAGAAAACTTCACAAAACTTCTTAGGCCTTTTTCCTTCTTAAAAATAATCTGTTATTTTTCATGAGAAAATCATACCCAATGGAAGAGCATTTACAATTTTATTTCTAATACTCTAGATCAATTATCACCTCAGGTTATAATTGCTGGAGACTAATGATTTTATAAATTTGCTAAATACAATATTCAAGAAATGTTTTTCCAAAAATGCTAACTATCAAACTAAAATATACCAAACTAGCATACATGTTCTAACACAATTACTATAGAGAGTACATTCTATGAATGAAGACTTTAGAAATCTGACTAATCTAAAATGAAAAGATCACAAATTGTTCTTCCAAAAAAAAATTTAATGCTAGCATACATGCTCTAAACACATTTGCTATAAAGTGTACATCCATTGACTAAAGACTAAAGAAACCTGACTACCCAAAAATGTAATAGTCAAAAATTGTTCTTCCACAAAATGCTAACAATCAAACTAGAAATAATCCTATCTAGATCCTGTTGTAATTGCACACAGTGCGATACCCCATCATCTAATACCCGAGCAGCACATGTCATATGCAAATAGTTCAAGGAAGGAATCAATATCTAGCCATATGTCGTTCACATAGAGAATGTACAACAAAGGACCCAATACACTTCCCTGAGGGACCCCTGACGTGACTGGTTTCCACTGAGATGCACAACCCTTGAAAATTACTCTCTGTTTTCTATCAAGCAGATAGGACCTTACCCGTTGAACAACATTTCTATGTATCCCTAAGTAGGACATTTTAGAGACCAGCTTATCATGGGGCACCATGACAAAAGCCTGTTCAAAGCCCAAGAATACAATATCAACCTGCTTTCTGCTATCTAATGCCTTTTGAACATGATTCATCAAGGAAGCCATTTGGGTGTCACATGACCTGCCTTTCCTAAACCCATGTTGGTTATTTCTAAGGATGCCCTTCCTTTCCAGATATCCCATTATAGATGAGAATAAGATGTGCCAAATATCTTGGATACAGCACTTGTTAATGAAACTGGTCTATAGCACTTAGGGTCTGTCATGTCTCCAGACTTGAAAATGGGCACCACATTTGCCAGTTTCCATGATGCTGGAACAATGCTTGTATCTAATGACTTTTTAAAAATTTCTACCAAGTAACAGCTAATAATCCCAGAAAGGCGTTACAGAATGAATGGTGAAACACCATCAGGGCCCATGGCCTTATATACTGGTAATTTACTCAGCAGCTGCTCAATTCCTGCCCTAGTGATAATAACCTCATCCATTCCACCTGGCAAAACCCTAACAAATTCTGGCTGGGAGTTGTTTCTACTGGTTGCAAAGCATTTTGCAAATGTATTATTAAAAACGTTGGCAATCATGAGACTATCCTTGACTACATTTCCTGAACCATCCTTAACCACTGTATCCCTATCTCCCTCCTTCCTACACCTCTTTATATATCCCCAGAATGCCTTTGGAATTTTCCTAAGCCTATCTCCCAAAATGTTCTCATGAAAGTTCTTGTAATCTTCTTTCATGAACCCTTTAACCATTTTGCGGGCCCTTTTATAGACCGCCTCACTATTGACGTCTCTCTCTCCTAAGTGCATTCTTAGCCTTTCGCTGGTTTCACAAAGCTACCTTCACCTCTTTAGTATACCATCCTGGAACAGAGTTTTTCCTTATAATCTTGGTGGGGACAGCTAGTTGTGTACCCTCTTCTAATAAGGATAGGAATCTATTCCAAGATTCCTCAATGCCACAAGTATTAGCAATGGTGTAAAAATCATTTAATTCACATTCCAGATAAGACTTGAAATACTCCCAATTAGCCTTATTATATTGGTATGCCACCCTCCTTCCTGCCACCGGTCTAGGTAACCTTTTCACTATCTCCACCCTAACCACTGCATGATCACTAATTCCTTCAATACACTCTACATTATTTATAGAGTTGGGCACATCCCCCTTTCCCCCTTTCTCGTGTGTAGGCATGGTCACAATCTGTTCCAATCCGTTACAGTACATTTGATCTAAAAAGAGATTTAGAGCCCCTGATAAACTTGAATTTGAGTTGGGTTGCATACTACCCCAATCCCACCCTGGTAAATTGAAGTCCCCACCAAGAATTATCATTGGGACCTTTTTTCTTTGATGCAGAAGCTCCAGCGATTGTGATAGTCTGATCAGTGGTTGTGGATCATCACCAGGAAGACGATAGAACCCGACAACATAAATCCCCTCACCACAAGAGTCAGCAACACGACAACATAGCATTTCACAATCTTCTTCATAACTCAATTCCCTAGAGCTTTCCAGGGATTTATCTATGGCCAAAATGACTCCACCCCCCTCTACCTGTTTCCCTATCTTTTCTGTAAACTATATACTTGTCTGCAAAAATCTCTGCTGATTTAACATCTCCCCTCAACCAGGATTCAGTACCAATTATGATATCAGCATCTGATGTTGCAGCCAGGGCATTGAACTCAACCACTTTATTTACTATGCTTCTGCAGTTAACCACAAGCAAAGTCAATGGGTTAGTTACTGCTGGAAGCCTACCTACCCCTTCCTTATTACTACCTAGTAGCCCTTTCCTATGAGAATTGTGTTTTAGCCTGGAATGAGATGACCTGGTACCTTTCCTAAAAAATCAGCAATAAACTCATTAAATTTCTTACCTATCCTCAAAGCAGCCTTTGCATTGAAATGAAATCCATCCATAGCAAACCTCTGCTGGAGATCTGAGAGACAAGCCCTATAATCAAGTAGTTTTGCCCCAATAGCTCTACCTTCTGAGAATAACCTATCATTTATCCATTTGGCCTTAGCTGTAGTTAGTCTTCCTTTATCAATTCTCTCAATAATAGGACACACCATTACTCTAGCCTTAGGTCTCAATCTCCTAACCTCCTTAGCTATATCAATAATTCCCTGAAGAACCTTAATAGCAGGTTTATCCTGGGTTATGTCATTTGACCCTAGTTGTAAAACTGTCATACAATCTTCCTTTTCCCCTTTCAATATACTGCCAATCCTATCCTTTATGTCCATTAGTCTGGCATCAGGGAGAGATGCAACACTAACACGTGCTCTATCTTGCCCTTCTTGTAGTGCCCAAGTATCAACACCCCCTTAAATCTGTGTCCCCAATAATAACGACAGATTTACCAGGTAAAGGGTGTTTCACCACCACAGCACACCCATCACTGACCTGAGCTAACCCCTCCAAAGTAAAATCCTGTGGCATAGAGACAGGCATATTGCAATTCCCTGCTTCCTTTTCTTTTGCCAGCTTTCCATGCAATTCAGGAGTAACGTTTATACCATCCTGCTGCATTATTTCCCTCTTGCCCTTGAGAGCCTTAGGTGTTACCCTCAGGGATGTCCTATCTTTTCCTCATTCTCTCTCTCTCTCTCTCTCTCTCTCTCTCTCTCTCTGCATTCGTTTTTATACTCCCTGTATTTGGGGCAATAATTCTCACTTTAGAAGGGTTATTATGGGCTTGAAGTTCTAGTTGATTGAAATTGATAATACCACATGTAATTAAAAACTTCAAGGAGGTAACTAATGCTCTTCTCTGGTAGATGTTGTAGCATTTGATAGTGGATGCTATCTGGACCAGGGGCCATGTCCCTGGCCCTTGCTAGAGCTGCCCACAGCTCCCAAGGGGTAAATGGGTTGTTATACCCCTCAGCGACACCACCAGCAAAGTTAAGTGGGTGGAGTTCTGCAGCCTGTTTTGTCTGCATAAATACTGCCATGTAGTGCTGGGAACTGGAGATGGCTGCAAACGTCCTTGCCAGTTCCTCAGCCACCTCATATGGCAGGAGTTGGTGTCTCCCATGCACGAGGAGACCAGAGCCACAAGATGGTAAATATCTCCCTTGGATCTTCCTCAGCTTTTGCCATTCTTTTTTGGAGGCCATGTGATAGGCAAGTGAGGGGACATACTGACTCCATGAGGAGCGTTTGGCCTCCTTGATCACCTACCATGCATATGCCTGGGCTTGGAGATAGTCAACATGAATGGCGTCGGTAGGACGAGACTGGAAGCTGCAAAGGGCTCACCAGGGAGCCCGAACCCATGGAACCTATGCTTGTGGTGGGTTGCATTAACTCTGGGGGACAGATGCCAATG
The DNA here is from genome assembly GCA_013389805.1 of Trigoniulus corallinus. Classification (NCBI taxonomy): domain Eukaryota; kingdom Metazoa; phylum Arthropoda; class Diplopoda; order Spirobolida; family Trigoniulidae; genus Trigoniulus; species Trigoniulus corallinus. The sequence continues at coordinate 19,693,321 of JAAFCE010001963.1, read as the reverse complement.
CCGCCCTGACCACCACCCTGACACCCTGACCACCCTGACCATCACTAGGTCGTTGACCCCATCAAAATCACACAGTGGGCAAAAGTAGATATGGCAGGCAAACTCCTCCCAGTCTGCCTGATACAGACACCACCATGGTGGGTGTTGGGCCAATGCCCCATCCCCACTGCTAATCTTGAATGGAGGAGTGATCACTGCCACAAGGGTCCGACAGAACCTCCCACTGCAAACCTGGGCCAAACCCAGGAGAGCAGATGGAAAGGTCTATACATGAAAGACCACCAGTGGCAGTCATCACATGCATGGGGGCACCTGTGTTTAGAACAATGAGGCCATTGTGTGACATCCGTTGTTCCACAAGTCGCCCTCGGGGTTGCAACTGTCTGAGCCCCATTGAGGATTATGGGCATTAAAATCACCCATACTCAGGAATGGTCTTGATAGCTGGGCACTGGGGGAGTCGAGGTCTGCCAATGGGATATCACTCCCAGGAGGCATATTGAGGGAACATAGAGTGGTGGGCACACCCAGTTGCAATGAAACCGCCACTGCCTGCAGAGGCGTCTGCAAAGCCACTGGCACATGCATGCACCCATTCCAGATAAGGATAGCCACCCCTCCCACAGGGTGGCTCACTATGACACAGGATCTCCTGGAGGAAGATGCAGACAGGGTTGTGCCTGGAGATCAGCAGTGTGATCTCATCCCTCTTGTGGGAAAACCCTCGACAGTTCCATTGTAGGAAATTTACCATCACTTGGACTTAGGTGGCTTATTTCTATTCCTCCCGTTTCTCCATCCCACTGCAGAAAAGGGAGAGACGCCTTCAATTGGGTCGTCCTCCTCCATCTCAAAGGAGGAATCCCCATCCTACCCCAGTTGGGGCATGAAACCACCGTGTGCTCTCTGCCATTGGCCAGAGAGCCTGGGTGGACAGACGATGGACATGTGCCCCACTGTGGAAGTGGTAGGTGTCCCTAGTTTCTTTCCTCCTGTCTCACCCACCACTCCCTCCATGTAGGGGGCTGGCTGGGCCAAGACAGGGAGGGAGGCCTTCAAGGGAGACGCCTCTCTATGATGAGAGCCATCTGGGGCCTCCGAAGAGGCTGGCACTGCCATTATTGGGGGCCCGTGCATGGGCCAGAGGCGGTGATGGAGCTGAGAGAAGCCATGGAAATGGGGTAGGGGTCCGTCTGGCAGCCATTGCTAGCACAGACCAGCACTCCATGTACCCCATGGGCACAAGAGGGCAACAAATCGATGAAAGGGGGGAGCTGAGGTAGTGTGTCCATCTGGGTGCAGACAGATGACACAGCAGCTGCCTTGGCAGCACCTGCATAGGACACCCCATGACTGGGGGTCCCTGGCAAGGCTAGCAGCTGCCATGCATCCTGAAAGCTGGTACCCTTCTGGACACACAACTCCTGGATTGTGCATTCCACAACCAAGTAGGGCAGTCCTGAGAAGACATGGGGTGGTTGCCCTTGCAGTTGATGCAAAAGGGTGCAGTCATACAACACTCAGGGGAGTGGTCTCCCTGCCCACAAGTGCCACACATGGCCTTGGCAGAACAGGAATTATGGCCATGGCCATATTGCTGGCACTTGAAGCACCGAAGCGGGCTTGGAATGAAGGCATGTACAGGAGAGCGGAGGTAGCTAGCCATGATGTAATCTGGCACCTTGGGCCTATGAAAGGTCAGCACTAAGGTGTCAGAAGGGTGGGTTTCCCCATCCCGTCGAACTCAGGTGCAGTGGACAGCCACCACACCCTGGTCTCTGAGCTCCTCTGCTATTTGCTCCTCCGACTCCCCACATAGGTAGGGGCATTGCACCACACCTCTATTGGGGTTTGAACACTATGGGGAAGTCACCAAGCTTCTGCATTTTAGTAATGTCACGGTCTGGTGGGGGGCAGATGCCTCCACCAACAAGGTGCCATTGCACAGTTTCTTGACCAAAGTCACATCACCAGAAATGCCCTTGATGGCTTTAGCAATAAGGAAGGGCGACGCCTTCCCCAATGCTGCACCATCCTCCCCAGATATGGAAAGAAACCAGGGAGGATAGGAAGAAGGTATAGAAGTGCTTTTGACTGCACCTAAGGCCTCCTTAGATGCAGGAACATGCTTTTCATCAGTGGTGGAGCCCTGCACCTTAAGGCTAAGAGGTCGTTGCCTCTTGTTAAAGGCAGGTGCCAATGCATTAGATGCCACAGGTGCATTCCCTGATCCAGTTGGGTGACTGGGAGAGCACAGCCTCTTAGTTGGAGCAGTGTTTGTCTCCATCAGATCAATGGCAGCTGGCTGACTGAGTTGGGTGGGACCAAGCTCGCCATCTTCTGGCTCAACACAAGTCATTAAAGAAGAAGGGGGAGGGGTGGGGTTATCTGGTGAGGCCCCCAGCCTTTATTTTTGAGTTGCCATAATTTGAATAAATATGAAATTCGCTGCCCGCAGGTCTTACCCACCACAGAGCCCAACACAGGGACGCCCATTCAGGTCACCGAGATTTCTTGGGCAGGGTACTGTTAGGGTGGTACAATCCCATGTCACTAACTGAGAGGTGACAGGGGTCAAAATTCATAATCTGGATGCCTACCAAAGGTTATCCAGTATCAGCCCAGGTATGTCTCTTCAATACACGGACCTATTACAGGAAGTTGTGGATATCACAATTCCTCGGCTGGCTTTGGCTGATGTGTCACATTCTGTAGTCCATCAAATAATCACTACAAATGGACCACCTGTTCCACCCAAAACTACATGGTTGGACCCTTCAAAACTCAGATTAGCCAAGGAGTAATTCCATCACCTTCATGAGCTAGGCTACCTGAGGCCTTCTGCAAGTCCATGGTTCAGCCCTCTACACTTGGTCAACAAAAATCATAAATGGCAAGTAGTGGGGGATTTCAGGGCACTTAATACCTCCCAACTCCATGGGATGCAAGTCTTTTCCAAAATTGAACTGCTCAAGGCATGCCATCAAATTGCAGTTGCAAGTGAAGATATCTCTAAGATGGCTGTCATGACACCATTCGGACTCTTCGAGTATGCTAGAATGCCTTTCGGCCTTTGCAATGCAGCACAGACCTTCCAGCGTTTTATGGACATGGTCCTCAAGGATTTACCATTTACATTCACCTACATTGACGATGCATTCATGGGCAGTGCCAATGACGTCCAACACGAGCAACATATTCATTTGGTATTTGAGTGGTTTTGTCAGTATGGACTGGTTATCAACATCTCCAAATGTTGAAGTACCTCTTTTGCCCAAAAGAGAAGCCAACACACCTTGGTCCAGTATTGAACCAAGAACCACTGATAGATATGAGCAGGCTACACACTGTGCCATCCAATATGGGATGTTGTATACTGTATCACAGGTACAAATTATAGAGAAAAATATAAGCCCATACTAAGACCATACTTTTAAAAGGGGTCTATCTAAGAAAAAGATTGAGAACCTGTGCTCTATACCAACCTCCTTATCTCCCATGAGCAGCCTCCTATGGGTTTGGCCTGTTATGGCTGCTTGGCTTACTCCCCAACCCATTAGTTAAACATAGAAACACAGAAAGGACAATGACACTCTTGGCGTTTTTCCTTGCCTGAACATGGTGTGTCTTTGAAACCTGATCCCTATTTCCCTCCACCTATGGAAATCTACCTTGTTAGTTTGACAGCAGCTTCCACCTCCTCACTCCACCAGTGTTTGTCTCCTAGCAATGCTGTCCAACATGGTATTGGCTGACCCATCCCAGTCCCAATCGACCTTGCTGAGAACCTCCTGCTGGAATTCATCTGCCTTGGTGGGCAACTTCCACCACCTGTTTCCTAACTGTCCCCTTCCTTAGTAATTCTATCATGAGCAGCTTATGGCCACATTCCTTCTGAAAATCCTCACTGGGTAGTGCCCAGCAATCTTGGGTCTCAGCCCTGTGATGCTTCCCAACCATGAAAAAGTCTTTTTGGGACCTCCGCTGTGGTGATTGGAAAGTGATTAGGTGCTTTTCCTTCTTCCTGAACCATGTCTTGGCTAATGCAAGGCAATGTGCTCTTGCTGTCTCAAGGACCTCCACCCCTCAAGGTTGATCATGCCATACCTGTATCCCTTCATGTACCTCCTCATATCCCAGACCATCCTTACCCATGTGTGCACTAAAGTTACCCCAATAATTAGCCACTCATTTCCCTTACTTACGTTGTCTAATTGTGCTGTCTACTGACTACATCACACCATCAAAGTTTTCCAAAAGTCTGCTTTTATTGTGTCATCCAGGACTGCTTTGGGGCCTATGCACTTATGAGGTGGAGCTCTAGACCCTGCCAAGCTACAGTAACTAACATTATCCTACTGTTGATTCTCAATAACTGAAGTTATATCCTGCTGCAATTCACTACTTAATACAATACCCACCCCACTTCATCCCTCTTCACAACGTGTGTAGTTCAGTTTGTATCCTTCCCCAGGGCCCTTTATATATTCCCCTTCCACCTTTTCTCCTGGAGGAATGCAATAATGATCTTCCTTTGCCTTAGGGTTGAAACTAGTTCCCCAGGTTTCCCTGAGAGGGTCCCTATATTCAACATCCATAGTCTCAGTCTAGCCCCCCTATTTGGTGTGACAGCTCTGACTGGGGGCAGTTCAGTCAGATGTCTGGAACCAACAGCAATAATGGCAGGGCTACCTGTGGGGGAGGATGCTATCCAATCCCACAGGAGACACTCATTAATTGTCTTATCACTGATAAGTGAGCAGAAGTCCAACACAATTTATTGCCAACTACACATTCAATTGCATCCATTCCCTGTTGGTATGCAATGTTAAGGTAGTTCTTTCAAACACCAGGGTCCATATTCATAATAGAGACTGAAGTCTATAGACCCAAAACTGGCTATATACTGGTATATAGACTTTAGACTGGTCTTCATTTAGACTAGTCCTAAGTCACCATTCATGAGACAAGATTTTTCATGGTCTAAATGAAGACTGGTCAAAACAACAGATTTGCAACATACAAACTTATAGCAGTGCATGTAAAACAGGTCCCATATGGTGTACAACCCCCTCTACTATGCATTGAATAGATGAGGCAAAATTTCCAGGTGTTGAAGCTCACCCCCATTAGTAGAATTCCTAAATTAACATTAGATCAATAATATATAAGTGTAGGAGTCACAGGTTTGGTTGGCAACCAGCTGTGGTTGAAATATATCATTCAGAGAGACAAATGGTTACTGGAAGTAAAAATACAATAGTGGTCGAGGACAAGACCAGTCTACAAACTAAGATAATAACTACATTTTGTTGTTTGTTGGAGTTTAAGGTCCCGTCAACTACGAGGTCATTAGAGACCCGTCCACTGTATAGTTCTAATGCATATACTGCACAGACACTACACTAATGCGACGATTATTGGGTATTAGCAGTACCCAGCTTTTCCGAGCGACCACCCATGTCAGTACTAACTGGGCTTGCGTTGCTTAACTTCAGTGATCAGACGAGAACTGGTGTGTCCAACGCAACTCGCCGCTCCCATAATAACTACAGATAGAGACAAGAAAAACGAAATTAAAACTTAGCTTTTGATGTCTTCTAGGCTGCAGTCCACTCCTCTGTGGCTTCTTGGCAAATGGCTTCTGAAAAATGTTCAAATGACAATCAATTAGATTCTATGAGCATAAAAATAATTCAATTTTTCAAATTACTAATCTAATAAATCCAAAAATATCAAAAAATACAATACTTATCTTTTTTGTTGGAGATGTTCCGACGTTTCGCAAGTAGGTTCTTGCTTCTTGAAGAATCTAATTGATTGTCATTTGAACATTTTTCAGAAGCCTTTTGTGCTGGTGTTGTGTGTATTAGAGCCGGTGTTGTGTGTATTAGAGAAGTTTCTGGCCACGTTTTGGATAGACGTTCCCTTTTACCCAGTTGTTCTATTTTCACACTTTCCATTTTACCTGGTGACTAATTTTATCTAGCGATTGAGGTGAAAGGTGCATGCAATGAATTATCTTTCGTAAAGTAGCTTTACAATGATCTCTACTTTCAGTTCTCTACCTTTGGCTCGAAAGCCTCCTCCATGTGAACAAGATACCATAATTATTCTAATAAACGGCGCCCTTCAATAACCGGCGCACCTTTCAGCTGAAAATATTAATAAACGGTGCCCTCTAATAAATGCTGGGCCGTTTCTTTCAAAACTGTCTGGAAGTGATTGTGCAAGTTAACTTGAATTTTTTTAATGATTAACCCTTTAATGCTACACAGGGGTACTGATATCATCACACCCTTATCACGCCCTCATCCTGACCCTATAACTGGGAACACCCCAGCCAGGCGTCTGGAACCTGCAGGAATATTGGCTGGTTGTCTGTGGGGGGGATGCCGGACTACCCCACTGTTCCAACACCCCATTTTACAACCAAAATATAAATTTTGGCAGGTAAATTAATGCTTTGTCAGTTTTAATATTGCATGGTGTCTCACCTATTGCACAATAACTATAATGCAATAAGGAATCAGGCTCATGCCTGAAACAGAGGTACTGGTGTACCCCAGGGTTTCTCTTCCTCCTCTCTGTTCTGAGGGTGACCCTGGTGCAATGTGATTCACAGTATTTTCACATGATAGGTTCAACTTCCTAATAAGTCACAGATGGGTGGTTAATTGCTTTTCATTATTCAAATAAGGATACGAAGTGCAGGAAATGCCATATGCAGTGCATAAAGAGCAAAACATTCATTTGCTTTAACTACCACATTAAAATTGTTTATAATGATATGTTTCTGTTTCTGAGCATTGCCAGCAAGCAATCACGCTATCCACTACAGCAGAATCCTTTTATATCGAACCTCAGGGGACCATGAAAAATAGTTCAATATATCCGAGATTCAATATATCCAAATCCGGAATTATGTGTAAAGCAAAAATTTATATCAAGCGGGACCAGCGCTCAAGCTTCGATATAAGCAGGAGCAGGATTTCGATATAAGTGAGTTCAATATACCAAAGTTCTACTGTATATGGTGTAAACATCAGTGCAATAATTTTGCTACTCATGTAAATGTTTGCACAAGTTACCATCAGTTATTTGCTTGTGTAAACTCAGCTTTAGTGCAGATATTGTTGCAAGAAATGTTTCAAAGAGAAAGTATTCTTTAGCATTTATATTGTTGGGAATTTCTGCAGCTGAGAATGATGGTAATTGTCCTGTGGCTAAACCTCTAGTTATCTGCATCTAGGGTAAGGATTTAAATTTTAAATGAACCATTCATTATTTTTCTCAATTTCATTTTGCCAATAAATTCAGAAACGAGTTTGGCGTCAGCAAAAAGCAAAATTAATGAAATCAACTTGTCGAGCTAAAAAGTTTCCATTTATATATTGAAAAAAATAATAAACGGCCTCATATCGATTTTGTGAATGACCTCATGTAGCCACAAATATCCCGTTTGTACAAATATCACTTTTCTAGGAAAAATCTCGATTGTGCTTCTTTTCCGCCTCGGGAAATAATGTTTCGTCATAAAAATACTTGTTTTCATTCATTTTGCCCTAAAACACCAATGAACCCAATGGAAAGTGCAAAATAGAACAACCAGGTAAAAGGGAAAGCATAACCTGCATGTAGACGAATTGCGAACTGTGCAGATGCACAGTGTCTGAGTTTGCACAGTTGACAATTCGTCTGCATTGCATAGCATATGTCAGATAGAAATGCAGCCAGAAAACTCTCTATTACCTTTAATAAGGCCCCCTATAGACAATGCAGCCAATATTTCTGTGGATTCTAGACCCCTGGCTGGGCTTCCCCCAGCCAGAACATGTTCAGTGGAGCCACAGATCTGCCACAGGCAGGATAAGGGTATGATGATGATAAATTCAGTGCCTTTAATAAACAGTGTGCCAATTATTAGAGGGCACCGTCTATTATTTTTTTCATCTTGAAGGTGTTCAGGTATTGGAGGGCACCGTTTATTAAAGGGTGCTGTTAATTAGAATAAATATTCTTAAAACTAGAATTAAACTTTAGTAAAGGTCATATGGTCACCTTAGTGAATTCCAATTCATGTTATGTCATTCTGTGATTACATCTGTGGAATTTATTTCAGCTACTATCATTGGTGGATGATAGAGCCAAGTATAAAATGAACCATTTTCTTTGTGGGAGTGAGAGTTGCTTTCTGTATTGGACATGACACAGTGAAGTTGAGTGAATTGCTTCATGTATCAGCACTGTGGTGGACATTACGGATGTATAGTAGTGTGGTGATTAATGCATACCAGTTTTTGGACTTGGTGATTTGACTTTTTAATTTTTGCTTTATTTCTATTGGAAGTGTATTCAATATGAACATAAACTTTCTTGTGTATCTCATTTGTTGTGTTGCCTCGTACCCCAACAAAAGTCAACAAATATGGTATGTAAAAGCGCTGTCTTTTCATTTAATTAATTAAAAGCTCTTTTTATTTAAAAATAGTTTTCTTTTCCCACTTTCAACATACAAACAGTAATAAATTAAATTAGACCCTTTTTTTAGGAAAAAAAATCTAATTATCTGAATTTTTGATTATTCGAATAGGGCCTGGGCCCAATTAATTCAGATAATTGGAGTTCTACTGTAGGTGACATACTGCACATCAATGACTCTCCCTCGCATGCCACTTTGTGGCACTTTTAGGCTTTTGTGGCAGTAAAACAGAAAAAAAGGCATTTATCATGGAAAATAATGGTCAAAATAGGCATTTTTAGGCATTTATGGCATTTTGCCCGAACTTCTGGGCTCCACCTCATTCACTTCACCATTTGCCATTCACCATTTGGTAGAAAAAGGGAATTTAGGAAAATACAAAAACGTATAACCTTAAAGGTACCTACCTATACACTTGTTTAGCTGTTTAGTCACGTGGTGAGTACCCACTTACTCCTAAAACACTTTAGTTCCTAAAATGTGTCCAGATTAGTTCAGTTGGCCATTTGAATTCAAGCAGGATGCACAGGCAATGTAATTGTGCAGCACTGAATCATGCTATAGGAAATGAGCTCTACTAATGAACTCTACTAAACAATAGGGTCCAGACATGCTTAACTAATAAGTAGTGGGTGGTTAGGAGACAGCTACTCGACCAGAAAAATATAACTCCACTAATTTACTCGACTAAACTGTTTTAGTAACCTACTAGACTAAATTTCACTGTTCACACACACTCTGTTACTAAATTAATTGCTACTCGACTAAATTACTAAACAACTGTGTAGGAGCCCTAACAGATACTCAGTCTGACCAATCAGCTAATGGTGGTACTTCTTGCCTCTTAGAGTTAAGCTCAGAGATGTCATGGTCAGCCCTTGATGCCTATGGGTCCTGGTACTCGAGGGTCATGGTGCTCTGATGGTTACCTGCCAAGTGACCTGAATGGGCGTCCCCTTGTTGGGCTCTGTGGACATGGAATTCAAATTTTCACATACAGTGGAACCTCTATAAATTGACCACTCAATGGCAGTAAGAAATTGGTCAAAACACCCTTATTCCACCCATGGCAGGGTCGGGTCTGTAAGTTATATCCCCCACCCACTTCCATCTATCTCCCACCAGGTGTGGGTCCACCCCACACACCTTCCATGCCACCTCAACCTACTCTTACTTATTTTTTCCACATTGTCCCCTACCCCCAAGCTACCTCTAATACAGTTGGGTCTCCTTTTATGTGGTCTCTTTTAATGCAATTTCAAAGTTCTGCAGTTTGCATTGGATGAAAAAAAATTTGTCCAAATATGCATACTGTATGCTTGTTGAGGAAGTATAGTCAGTCTAAGGCCCATGCCACTGATAACATCCACCGACCATTGTATTAACCAGTGAAAGAAGTTTTAGTCTGTCAGAAATCTGCATACATAATAGTATCACGTACATCTTGTACATGACACTTAACAATCATACCATTATCATCATACCCTTATGTGGCAGGGTCGGGTCTGCAGTTCCACTGAACATGCTCTAAAATTAAAACTTATTTTGGAGGTGATTTGAACATTTTTAACCATGATGATATAGAAGACCTGCTGGTGGATGATGTCTTAAATGATGATGATATTATTAAGCTAGCTTTAGGTGCAGGCTGGTGTCACACCTCGAAGTGTCCCTGGACACATTGAGGTAATTAAACACATACCACAAAGTGTCTGCTTTCACGTCAAAGTGTCTCGGTCGTTTTCCATTACCTGGCTTAAGTTATTTTGATAGAAATTTCGCGTTGATTCACTTTGCACATGTGCTCTGCAGAAAAGAGACAAATTCAGGCATCTGCATTCGGAGCTAGCTGGTGGGCAGTTTGAGGTACTCAAAAATTGTCTCAAAGTGCCCCGCTGGGCACTTTCAAGTGGACCCCAAACACTTTGATGTGTGACACTGGCATCCCCCCACAGACAACCCTGCATGTTGCAGATGCCTGACTGAAGTGTCCCCAATCAGAACATGTTCAGGGAACCTGCAGACCAGACCCTGCCACAAGTGGGATAAGGGTATGACAATGATGATGGTCAAAACGAAAGTCTGCAGAGAGTGAGAAAAAAATGTTTGTGAAAAAGTCTTGTCTATATCAAAGCGATCTATTGCAAAGACAGTTATTTCTGATGATGAAAGTGATTTACAAACAGTTAACAGGTGGTGTATATCCTTACCAGATAAACAATTGAATTGATCATCATCATCATCATACCCTTATCCCGCCTATGACAGGGTCAGGTCTGTGGGTTCTGGCCCTCCCCTCCCCTCTCTTCTATCGCCCACCAGGTCCTTGTCCACCCCACACACCGCCATATCTTTGCAGACCACCTGTTCCCATGTCAACTTCAGTCTCCCCCTTCCCCAGGGGCTGCCAACCACCTGCATCCCTGGTGTAGCCCTAACGAGGTCCTTGTCCCCTCTTCTCATGACGTGTCCATACCACCTCAGCCTATTCTCCTCTAGCACCATTTTCACCAGTTTGCCTGTTAAACAGACATCACCATTTGTTAAATAAAATAAATTAAAAGAACTCAGAAAGGGGTGGGGGTTGAAATTTAAGGTCAATCACCATTGACACTCTCCTAAGAATACTATTTGTCAAGGTGACCTAAAAGACGAAGGACCCTTATCTACACCACAAAGGGCCAGATGTAGCCTCAACTGAAACAAAGCAGAGGAAAAGGTCCTTTTAAGTTTATATATATATATATATATTTATATGTATATATATATGTGTAAATTTTGTAAAATAAAGTTTTAGTCTTGTCTTCTTGTTTAACTGAGTAAAGGACGAATTGTAGTAGTATCTTTAATTCTGCACGATCTGGTATTCTGATCGTTCAAATCTGAAACCAGAGGAAGAATTTGGACATTTCGGTGCCAAAACCCAGGAATCAGCCTGAGGAAACCAGATAATGCAGCTGTTTTAGTGGAACTGATGGACAAACTCATCATCAAAAAAGAAAATCTGAGATAGGCCAACAGTGAAATTGAGGAACAGACTCCAGATGATGGTGTTGAAGAAGAATTGGAATGAGTGCTGCATTATGATGATGTGATTTCAGAATCAAAACCATGAGCAAAGTGGTATGTGAATGGTGGTAATGCCAGCAATGACAACAACAGTGCTACAGTTATAAATGGACCAGGAGGAACTTCTGAAGGTAATACAAGTTTTGTATCTTCTAATTTGAGACCAGTCAGGTTATGCAAATTAGAAATCAGAAAATTTGAAGGGGACATTTGCCACTGGCAAGAATTCTGGGACCAATTTGAAAGCTCCATTCATTCTAATGAGGCCTTGGGAGACGTTGACAAGTTCAACTACTTGAAGATGTACCAAAAATTTGAGAGGATTGGAGAATATCTTTGGCTGGACTCTGCATGGACCATTAAGACCAGGACATTGAAATGACAGAAATGACGTCCAGTAAGATTTACAGGAATTTTGAGTCCACCATCCACAGGAGAGAAGACGGCCATTACCAGGTTCCTCTGCCATGGAAGAGTGCTGACGTTCAGGTGGATAACAACAAGAATGTTGCAGTAAGATGGTTACAGGCCTTACACCAAAGGCTGTCCAAGAGTGTGATCCATTTCACAGATTATGCAGCAGCCCTCAACGAATACCTGATCAGAGGCCATACTGAGATGTTAGATGACACCACCCAAGGGCGTCCAGGGCGACAGTACTACATGCCTCACCGAGCAGTCATTAGAGAGGACAAGGCCACCACCAAAATAAGAGTAGTGTTTGATGTCTCCTCTCATGGTCCAGAGGCCCAGTCCCTTAATGACAACCGCCTCATTGGTCCGAAACTGAACCCAGTTACTAACAGTCTTGTTGAATTTTGGAGTATTCAAGATCCCATTAATGGCAGACATCAAAAAGGCTTTCTTACAGATATTTGTAAATCCAGAGGATCAAGATGCACTGAGATTCCTTTGGGTGCAAGATATTTTCAACTTAGATAACCCTGAGATAGTTGAATTAAGGATGAAAACTGGCCCATCGACAACAAACATCATTAGGGCCCAGAAGGACAATCACCATGGTGGGGGTGTGCCAGTTGCAGCTGATGTTGAATGCTGTGCATTGTCTCAACACAGGTGCCCCCACACATATGATGACTGCCACTGGTGGCCTGTCATGCATAGACCTTTCCATCTGCTCTCCTGGGTTGGCACCAGGTTTGCAGTGGGAGGTCTTGTCAGACCCCTGTGGAAGTGATCACCTCCCTATCAAGATTAGCAGAGGAGATGGGGCATTGCCCCAGCACCCACCACGGTGGTGTCTGCTTCGGGCGGACTGGGAGGAGTTCGCCCGCCATATCTACTTTCGCCCACTGTGTGATTTTGATGGGGTAAACGACCTAGTGAGCCACTTCACAGAAGTGGTGGTCGGGGCAGCATTGGCATCCATCCCCCAGAGCTTGTGTAACCCACCACGAGCACGGGCGCCATGGTGGACTGAGGATTGTCGGAGAGCGATTCGGGCTCGCCGATGAGCCCTTCGCTGCTTCCAATCTCGTCCTACCGAGGCCAAGCATATCGACTTTCTCTGAGCCCGGGCATATGCACGATGGGTGATCAGGGAGGCCAAGTGCTCTGCATGGAGTCAGTACGTCTCCTCACTCACCCATCACACGCCCTCCAAGAAAGTCTGGGAAACGATGAGGAAGATCCAAGGCAGATATTTACCATCATGTGGCTCAGGTCTCCTTGTACAAGGAAGACATTGCCTTCTGCCGTGTGAGGTGGCTGAGGAGCTGGGAAACACGTTTGCAGCCATCTCCAGTTCCCAGCACTACATGGCAGCATTTATGCAGTCCAAACTAGCTGCAGAACGCCACCCACTTAATTTTGCTGGGGGTGTCGCTGAGGGGTATAACAACCCATTTACCACTTGGGAGCTCCAGGCCGCTCTAGCAAGAGCCAGCGATACTGCCCCTGGACCAGATAGCAATCACTATCAAATGCTACGACACCTACCAGAGAAAGGCGTTAGATACCTCATTGAGGTATTAAATTATATCTGGCAGCAGCATGAAATCCCTGCAGGTTGGCGAGAGGCTACTATAATCCCACTGCAAAATCCTGGGAAGGATAGTAGCCTTCCAACAAATTATAGACCCATCTCATTGACGAGCTGTCTTTGCAAAACCATGGAACGAATGGTGAATTGGCGCCTGGTGTGGTATCTGGAACGGCACAACCCTCTGGCCAATGCCCAATGTGGCTTCCGCGCTGGCAGGTCTTCGGTGGATCATCTGATCTCACTAGAGACTGCGGTACATGAGGCCTTTCTCCACAGACAGCACTTAGTGGCTGTCTTCTTTGATGTGGAGAAGGCATATGATACCACATGGCGCCATGGTATACTGGAGACCTTGCACCAGTGGGGGCTCAGGGGTAATTTTCCCCTCTTCCTCCATAGCTTTTTGTCCGAACGGACCTTCAGAGTGCGTGTGGGTAACACCTACTCCTCGGCCTCCCTTCAGGAGAATGGTGTCCCACAGGGGAGCGTCTTGAGTGTGACGCTCTTTGCTGTTGCAGTGAATGGCCTACCATCCTCCATTCACCCCCCAGTAAAGTCGTCCCTCTTTGTGGACGACTTTTCTATCAGGTACCGGGCTGCCGTGATGCACAGCATTGAGCATCAGCTGCAACTGGCACTCAACAGTGCCAACGAGTTTACCACTTCACGTGGCTATCAGTTCTCCCCTGACAAAACAATGGTCATGCACTTCTGTCATAAGCGAGGGCTCCACCCTGAGCCTCAGCTTACCTTGAATGGCCGCCTTCTCCCAGTTGTAGAGGCGGCCTGGTTTCTTGGTCTCCATTTGACAGCCATCTGACATGGGTCCCGCACTTGAAGGAGCTGAAGGCTAAGTGCCTTCGGTCCCTGAATATTCTGCGGTGCCTGCAGGGAACAGGTTTTGGGGCAGATTGAACGGTGATGCTACGACTCTACCGGTCACTCGTTCGATCCCGTCTCGATTATGGCTGCAGCGTATATGGCCTGGCCGCTCCATCTACTCTCCGGATGCTGCACAGTGTTCATCATGCTGGCATCCGGGTGTCCATTGGGGAGTTCCGCACAAGTCCAGTACTCAGCCTTTATGCTGAGACTGGTGAACCACCACTGACTGTGCGGCGGCAGTACCTTGCAGCTGCATATATTTTGTGGCTGAAAGGTCAGCCACAGCACCCTACACACCCGGCCGTCTTTAGTAATGCTATGAGACGGCCATTCGACCGCCGCCCAGGTGTTCCCCCTCCATTTGGTGTGCAGTGGATGGATGGTCTTACCGGCCTGGGTGTGACTCTGCCTAGGGTGCAGCCTGTACTGCCGGCCTCTGTGCCACCCTGGACAGTGCCAGAGCCACGTATTGATTTAATACTTGCAGCCTTACCCAAAACCAGTATCGATAGGTCAGTATACCAACAAGAGTTTGGACGCCTCTCTTGGACCTATCGAGGCCATGTTTTTGTTTATACGGATGGGTCGAAGGATGGCTCCTCGGTGGGTTGGTCAGTCTTTACAACTGGTCATCTCATAGGGGGCCGCCTTCCAGGAGTCGCCAGTGTCTTAACTGCAGAACTCACAGCTTTGCACAGGGCGCTGGAGCTCATCCAAGTATTGAATGAGAGACACTTTGTTATTGCGACTGACTCCTTATGCTCCCTTCAGCTGTTGCACACCCTATATGGCAGACATGCCATCGTCCAGGGTGTGCACAGATTGCTGCTTGTGATTCGTAAGCAGGGCAAGACAGTGTTATTCATGTGGGTCCTGGGGCATGTTGGCATCATGGGCAATGAGAGGGCGGATGCCCATGCCCGTCAGGTGGCCCACTTGCCAGATATACCTAACACTGTTGTCCCCTCCTCTGATGCTCTCCCGATGGTGCGGCGGGCCATCCATGAACAATGGCGGGCCCAGTGGTTTGCAGAGACCACCAACAAACTCCGCACACTGAAGGACACCCCAGAGCACTGGGGGTCCTCGTGCCACCAGTTGTGGAGGGAGGAGGTTGTGCTTGCTCAGCTTCGGATCGGTCACACGTTCCTCACCCACTCCTACATTTTACGGGATGAGGACGAACCATGGTGTGACTTCTGTTGGGAGCCTCTCACAGTGGCACACATCTTTAGTCACTGTGAGAGATACCGTGAAATGCGATACCGTCTGGGAGTCAGTCGTGAGCTCTCCACCTCACTTGGGGCTAATCCTCAGGGGGTGGAGAGCTCGCTTGTATTTGTGAAAGAGGCTGGCCTCTTTCACCACATCTGAATTATACACTTTTCCTTTAAAGCAGCATGCATTTCTTCTTGGATTGTTTTGGCTTTTGCCTTTTTATATTTATGTCTGTCTTGGCTTTTGCCTTTTATATTTGTGTCTGTTTTGGCTTTTGCCATTTTTATTGTTATGTCTGTTTAGGCTTTTGCCACCCTTATTGTTATTCCTGTTTTGGCTTTTGCCACTTTTATTCTGTATGTTTTGGCTTTTGCTGCATTTATTGTTATGTATGGTTTGGCTTTTGCCGCTTTTATTGTTATGTCTTTTTTGGCTTTTGCCGTTGTTATTTTTAATGTCTGTTTTGGCTTTTGCCGTTGTTATTTTTAATGTCTGTTTTGGCTTTTGCCTGTATTTATATTCCATAGTTATTTGGCTCTTGCCTTTTTATTTTTTTATTAGTTTTAGTGGGCTTTTGCCGTTATTTATTGCCATCATGTTGGGAAAGCGATTTACACCCCCACCATGATGATTGTCTCTCTGGGCCCTAATGACCATAGTAGTCGATGGGCCCTAAAATACAAACAAACAAACAAAAGCAAAGGTAGCATTACCTCTCTAGGGTTAACTTCAGTGATCAGACGAGAGCTCGTGTGTCCAATGCAACTTGGCAACATGACACAACTTGGCCACACTTGGAGAAGTGATAGAAAAGGAAGAGCTAAAGATAAACATGAAGAAGACAGAGTACAGTACTTAGCTTTCAGTGGGGAAGAACATGAAAATAACGAAGACGTATGTTCTTTGGGCGAAAAGGTGCAAGAGGTAAAGTACTTAGGATCAACGTTCCAAAGCAATGAGGAGATACTCTGATGTAACCCATAGAATCAGTAGGGGATGGTTGAAGTGGAGTCCTGTGTGATTGGAGGGTGCCAATCAAGTTGAAAGGCAGGTTTTACTGGGCAGTGGTTAGCCCAGCTATACTATAGGGATCAGAGCGTTGGGCAGTGAGAAAGAGCCACGTGAATAGAACGCATGTAGCTGAAGTAAATGAGTGGGGTATCAAGAGCTGATAGTTAAGAATGAATATATTGGAGATAGCCTGGGGCTGGTGGGCATTGCAAAAAAAATGAGGGAAAGTAGGTTGAAGTGGTATGGACATGTAAGGAGAAGAGAGGCGGAGTAGCTCCTTAGGTTGAATTCAGGAATGCACGTGGGATGAAGCACCCAGGGTAGTGGGAGCAGGTTGCATTGAAGGATATGGTAGTGGGTGGGGTGAACGGGGACCTGGTGGGAGATAGGCGGGAGTGAATGGCTAGAACTCACAGGCCTGACGGTGCCACAGGCAGGATAAGGGTATGATGTAACTTCAATATGGTGGGTCAGAATCAAAATGGTGTATTTATTCTAATAAACGGCGCGCCGTTTATAGTTTTCTAAGGCTGTTTTGTTGCACCGTTTATTGGAGGGTACTGTTTGTTCAACAAGGCACCCCCCATAGACAACCCAGCCAATATTCCTGTGAGTTCCAGACAATTGGGGAGCGGCTAATTGCAGTTTGAAGCACCAGTTCTCGTCTGATTACTGAAATTAAGCAACGCAACCCCAGCTAGTACTGACATGGGTGGTCACTTTGGAAAATTGGGTACTGCCAATACCCAAAAGTCGTCACATTAGTGTAGTGTCTGTGCAGTCTATGCATTAGAACTATGCAGTGGACATTGGAAGGTGCACCAGTTATTGGAGGGCGCCGTTTATTAGAAGAAATATGGTAATTATCAGAGTGATTACTGAGAATTAAAACCAATACGTCATAAATGAAATTTTATCAGTCAATTTAAGCGCTATAATTTAAATTTGTAAATTTATTAATAAATATTTTTTTTTTTGCTTAACATAAAAAATATGGTTTTTAAACAAAAATTTTAAATCATTATAAGAATTCTCATCAGATACATTATCTGAATTTTCATCAGACTCAGCAGATTAAGATGGTATAACGGTTCCTGGTACAGTAGAACTTCAGTACAGTGGTACCCTGCTTAACGAACGCCTAGTATAACGAACTATAACGAACACCGTCAAAAAAGCGCGGGAGTATCGCATAACGAACTTGTTTCACATAACGAACGCTTGTTCAATATACAAAGTGAACTAGGAACTGTACAGGACAGTGGTGGCGAACCTGCAACCCACCGTGCAATTTTAAGTGCCCCTAGTGTTAATGAGATGATGTTAAAGGTGTAATAAAAGTTGGATGATGTTCTCTATTCCCTCCTTTAATAAACTTTATACACTATTAATAATAACTTATTTTTATTCATAAAATTGAATAGTGCTTGAATCTGACCCATGGACAAATTCTTGGTTTTCTTTTGTGTTATTGTGACCCGTCTTCAAAAACGGTTCACCACCACTGGTTTAGGATGTCCAAGATTGTAGTAACTGTAGAGGTATTAATCCGATGAGTTATACCAATGTAATGTAGTAGAATGTCGCCTCCAGGATAGAACTAGTGTCCGTGGAAATCAGTTTGAGTTCATGCTAGGCAGGTCCACAATGGAACGAATCTTCATTCTGAGGCAGATGATAGAAAAGTATAGAGCCACTAAGAAGGATCTCCATACCATCATTGTCGACTTTGAGAAGGCTTACCAGTGTTCCACAACAGGCATTATGCAAAAGGGGGTAGAAAAGGGGTTTATTCGAATAGTTTAGCATATGTACTCGTATGATGGTTCCATTCCACAGCCAGGGTAAGGACACCTTGGGGAAAATACTGGGGGCTTCCCAGTGAAGTTTGGGGTGCACCAAGGTTCAGCACTCAAATCCATACCTTTTTATTCTGGTTATGGACGAGCTACTGATGGGAGTAGGAGAATGGACCCCTCAATGCATGGCATTTGCTAACGAGCACCATTCAAATGCACACTGCAAGTAATTGACTGCCTTCTCATTGCAGGACAATTCCTAGTTTTTGTGAAGTATGAACCCCCAAAAATGGGTCCTAGAGTGTTTTCGCTCATAAACAATCAGCACTGCACTTTGATTTTAACTTCTTAACAATTTTCACAATTTTTCGTGGCAACCTGGAACGAATTACACAATATAACATAGATATCTATGGGAAATTGTGTTCTGCACAACGAACACCCTTCATAACGAACATATCGCTGGAACGAATTACGAAATCCTGCTTATATAGAAGCCTGAGCGCCGGTCCCACCCGATGTAAATTTTAGCTTTACATATTATTCCGGATTTGGATATAGCGAACCTTGGATATATTGAACTATTTTTCACGGTCCCCTGAGGTTTGATATAATGAGATTCTACTGTATAAGTAATAGTTTCATTGCATCCTCTGAGAAAGCTTTCTCCTTCTTTGGTGTCCCCCTGCCCTGGGTGCTTCCAACCACCTGCATTCCTGAAATGGACCTAATGATCTCCTTCTCCTCTCTTCTCATTATGTGTCCATACCCCCTCATTTTGTTGGTGATGTCGAATACCCCCAGGCTACCTCTAATATACAGTGCTCATTCCTAATTCCATCATCTCTTGACACCCCAATCATGTACAGTATGTCAGGATTTGCATCTTGGCTACTTGCATTCTAATAATGTGGTTCTTCCTCACTGCCCAAAACTCTGATCCATATAGCAAAGTTGGCCTAACCACTGCCCTGTAAAACTTGCATGATCGTGGAATTATATGCATTTATAAGTTATTTCCTATTCAGATTTATAAAACTTGTCTGCTTTATTTGTAACATAAATAATATGACCGTTTTGCAGTGTATACTACAGTATATTTAACAAGCACAGTAAAAGGAGCAGGTTGGAGCAGACAACTTTTTCACATAATTAATGCTAATACTGTAATGTAAAGGCCCCAATATATACCATGTGATCAAATTTGAGCCGGACTGGTCCATTTAAACCACCCTAGTAAAATGAATAGGAAAATTTTTTTCCTCTAGGTTAGTACAACCTTTTTTGACATTCATAGAAGTTCAAGCAGGATTCATCAATTAGTGTGTGTTTGGCAGCCATTTGTTTATGGTTCAATAAGTTTGTCTGACGATTTTTTAAAAATGGAACAAAATTGAAAAAAGAGTTTGACTTTTCATTCAATTTCCTAATTCAATTATCTAGTATTCCATTGGAAACACAAAATTTCAAGCTATCATCCTAAAATCACAGCTCAACCACGATATTTGCCAGTGGAGTTTCCAAATATTCGGCTTCATCAACTATCCGAATATTGAATAATAAATTTCAAACTAAAATAAATTTTGAATAGTTTGAATTGTGAGAGAACAGTGTAAAAGCTCTATTCCAGGATAATTAAAATGAGTATGATAAGATATATAGTAATAAAATTATTGTAAAATCAATTTCATCAGTTTACATCAATCAATTTCATAAATTGATTTTACAATATTTTAATTTGAAAAATAAAAAACATTAAATGCCTCAAAATAAAACTATAATAAAGTTGAAAAGGATGTTTATTAGGCAGTACAGTGGTACCTCGACATACGAGTACCCTAATATACAAGTGTTTTGAGATACGAGCCGCCGAGTGAGCAATATTTTGCTTTGAGATACGAGCAAGATTTGAAATACGAGGAATTGCACACTACACCACTGCACACGACCCCAACATGCAGGGTGCATGTTGGGGTCGTGTGCAGCATCTAACAGTTTCTCCCACCTCAGACTAGACCTTGGTCTGTGTGCTTGTTTCCCTCGTTTTCGAAGCATTT
This sequence comes from Trigoniulus corallinus, assembly GCA_013389805.1. Lineage (NCBI taxonomy): Eukaryota > Metazoa > Arthropoda > Diplopoda > Spirobolida > Trigoniulidae > Trigoniulus > Trigoniulus corallinus. The sequence continues at coordinate 19,672,795 of JAAFCE010001963.1, read as the reverse complement.
TTGATAAGTTGGGTTCGTGTTTTTTTGCTTTTTGTACATTTACAAAACATTATCACATTTATTTTTATAACCATGGGTCCAAAGAAGAAGATGATGTCTATTGAATTAAAGCAGGAAATCATAGAAAAACATGAGCAAGGTGTACAAGTAATTGACTTGGTGAGGATGTACGGACGTAGCACATCAATGATATGTACTGTACTTAAACAGAAGGAGATGATAAAGGGTATAACGCCTGCCAAGGGCGTTACAATAATTTCTAAGTTCCGGACCTCTCTCCATGAAAAGATGGAGAAACTACTGATGGTGTGGGTTACAGAGAAGCAGCTTCAAGGAGGAACCCTAACACAAAGCATCATATGTGAGAAGGCATGGGCGATTTATGGTGATTTGCTGAAGCAGATCCCACACACTTCCACAAATGAGGAATCGGAAGACTCGTTTAAAGCCAGTCGGGGCTGGTTTGACAACTTTAGGAAAAGGACCGGCATTCACTCTGTCATCAGGCATGGTGAGGCAGCAAGTTCGGATGTGAAGGCAGCGAGGTTTGCATCAAAAAGTTTTCCGAACTGATAGAAGCCAAAGGATACATCCCCCAGCAAGTCTTCAACTGTGATGACACAGGGCATTTCTGGAAAAGGATGCCGAATAGGACTTACATAACAGCAGAGGAGAAGATGATGCCATGTCACGAACCCATGAAGGATAGATTAACTCTAGCACTTTGTGCCAATGCGAGTGGTGACTGCAAAATCAAGCCTCTGCTAGTACACCATTCAGAAAATCCTAGAGCCTTTAAGTCACATAAGATTTTAAAAGAAAAACCGCAAGTTATGTGGAGGGCAAATCTGAAGGCGTGGGTCACCAGGAAATTCTTTGTGGAGTGGGTAAACCTGGTGTTTGGCCCTTCTGTTAAAAAATATCTACAGGAAAGCAACCTACCCATGCAAGCCCTTCTCGTCCTTGACAATGCCCCTGCTCACCCACCAAATCTCGAAGATGATTTATATGAAGAGTTCATGTTTATAAAGGTTCTCTACCTACCAGCCAACACCACTCCTATCCTGCAGCCCATGGATCAGCAGGTGATTTCTAATTTTAAGAAGTTGTACACCAAGCACATTTTTCGGCACTGCTTTGAGGTGACTGAGAACACAAACCTTACCCTTCGAGAGTTCTGGAAGGACCACGTTAACATCGTGATATGCCTAAGAATTATTGATCAGGCCTGGCTGGGTGTTACAATGAGGACGTTAACCTCTGCATGGAAGAAGCTGTGGCCTGAGGCTGTAGCTGAAAGGGCCTTCGAAGGATTGAAACCCAAAATGTCAGTGGTAGAGGAGATTGTTTCTCTGGGAAAATCCATGGGTCTGGAGGTGGATGAGAGAGATGTGAACGAACTTGTCGAGGAACAGCCTCAGGAGCTGACAACTGAGGAGTAACATGATCTACATTTACAGCAGCATAGGGTGGTTCAACAAAAAATTAGTTTTGAAGAGGAGCCAGAGATGGAGGAGGTTGTTTCTACAAGAGATATAAAGGAGATCTTGGGAATGTGGGAGAAAGTTGTAGAGTTTGTGGATAGAAATCACCCCGAAAAGATTGCAACTGGTCGTGCATCGGAGGTGTTCAACGAAACTTGCCTAACACATTTCCGCAATATCCTGAAAGGGAGGAACAACCAAACCTCATTGGACAGTTTTTTTAGACGATCTGCAGGTGAAAATGAGCAAAGCGTGAAGAAAAAAGTGAAGACCAGTGACGAAAATTAAGCGCTTCTGTTAGAACTTCACTTTTCCTTTTATTATGTGTTTATAGAATATGTATTTGTTATTTATAAATACTGTAAATGTTTCTTCTTGTAAATTAAATACATTTCTCTTTTCAAAAACACTTAACAAAAACAACTGAGGTGGTTTTTTGGGAGCTGAAACGGATTAATGGCATTTCAATTAATTTCAATGGGGAAAATTGCTTTGAGATGCGAGCAATTTGACATACGAGCAAGGTTATGGAACGAATTAAACTCGTATGTCGAGGCATCACTGTAGTTAGGCCTGCTATGCTATATGGCTATGCTATATGGAGCAGAGTGTTGGGCAGTGGGGAAGAGCCATGTAAATAGAATGCAAGTAGGTAAGATGTAAACACTGTGGTCCATGAGTGGGGTGTCAAGAGCAGATGAAATTAGAAACGAGTATATTAGGAGTAGCTTGGGAGTGGGGGACAATGCAGAAAAAATGAAGGAAAGTAGATTGGACATGTAATGAGAATGCAGGAAGCAGTACAAGAATGCAGGTGGTTGGAAGAACCCAGGCAGGGGGAGACGTGGGAACAGCTTGCTCATAACAATATGGTAGTGTGTGAGGCTAGAACCTGCAGACCCGACCCTGCTACAGGCGGGATACAGGTATAATGATGATATTTATTATGCGTCACTTACCTGAAAAATTAGGATAACTCAATTTTAATGTACCATGAAATTTCAGCAATGATGTTTCAAGAAAGATATTAGCAATAAAACTGAAAAATAAAACTAAAATATCCCATATTTGTTGAGAATTTAATTTATACAAGCAGTTAGCGGATAGCCTCTAACCCTATCACATGCATGAATAAGTCAATAATATTTCTGGAAAATCTAGGTAAATGAGGTATACATCAAACCATCAACTGTACTCACTGCTGAATTCATCATATAATGTTCGCATTTGCAAAATATTTAGTTACAAATGGCCCTAAATTCTTTCCGAATATTATTCGAATAATTTCCAAAACATTCAAATAACAAATACTTCCATATCTGGATATCGAATATTCGGATTGGAAACTCTATTTGCCAGATTTAGCTCCCTGTGACTTTTTCCTCTTTCCAAAACTCAAATATCCGCTCTGGGGAACACTCCATGAGTCGATTGAGGCCATGAAAAAAAATCGCCAAACTTTTTGCACCATAAACAAATGGCTGCCAAACACACACTAATTGATGAATCCTGCTCAAACTTCATACAAATGTCAAAGAAGGTTGGACTAACCTAAAGAAAAAAAAATTACCCATTCAGTTTACTAGGGGTGGTTTAAATGGACCAGTCCTGGTCAAATTTGATCACCTGGTATTTTAGCTCAATATTGCATTATATATAACTTTTCACTTAGCTTAATGACATTAACACATGCTTTTTAGCGTTTATTTTGTACAGGAGATATTACAAAAATAAAGTGCAAAACTCAAGAATTAGAACTACATAAATACACAAAAATACTCTATTTACTTCCAGAAATCACCTCCTTTTGAAATAATGTTAATTGAAGAACTCAAAAAATCGATCTGGACATCCCATTTTTCAAAAATCCCCAAATTGAAATTTCATTTTTGGGATTTTGGCCACGTTTTTGCCATTTGTGACCACTGTGCAATGGCGTGGCTGAATTGATTTTCACACTTCATAATGATCATTACATCATACTGTACTAATTTTAGGACTCCTAGAAGTCACTGTGTCCCACATTATCATTAGAAAGTCCAATGTTCTTTGCCCTTCAATTTCTGGTTTGCTGCAATCCCCTTTACAACCATATTTCATCTGTATTTTGGCTTGGATACAGTGAAGTTATAAACTCACTCATTATGGATGCTGAAGTAGAAGATATGTTCTATATTATAACAGTTTTGTGGTTAATATAGTTCAATTTTTTGCCATCTCCTTTGGCAACTAAAAATCCTAAATTTTATAGCTGACATTTTCAAAGAGAGGTGTTGAAGTTGGTGTGTCAGATGCTGTCAAGCAAAAATTTTTATTGCATTACAAACCGTAATTCTTTCATTATCAGGTGCCTCAAAAAATTCACTTTAAAATAATGCTTTCAACATTGACAAATTTTCAAATGCTTGATTTTTTGTTGATACTGCCATCAGGAAAGAAGCTTATTGAATTTACCAAGTGTCCTGAGAATGAACATGGTACTTTAAGGCATGCCCTGAAATATTTCAAATCAGAATTCAAAACTAAGTGGGCAGCTGCCAACAAAATGGAAGAACGCTTTTTTAATAAAGAATGAAGATTGGATAAATGACCTTATTAAAGTACCTAACTGGGCTATAAAGAAGCAGGTCCATCCAAGAAAGGGCTTTGGAGAATCTTGTGAATGCAGAAAGCAGAGCAGGACACAAGGTAATCATGGTTAGACATATGCAAAGGATGTGATTTATGCTGCAAGAAAAATTCAATATGATCCTGGAAATTTGGATGTATTCAAAATTATTAAGGCTATCACTGTCACTCCAACAACTGCTCTGCATAAGGCACTGCAATGTACCCATAGTTACAATCACAGACATTATGTTATTTCAACTGACTCCCTCTCATCCCTCCAGCTTCTGCACACCCTGTATGGGAAACATGTAATCATTCAGCATGTGCACAACTGACTTCATGTGATCTGTAATCAGGGTAATACAGTTATTTTTATGTAGGTCCCTCAATATGTCCACATCACTGGCAGCAAATATAATTGTAAGATTCAAAAGTTATTCTTGAGGCTTTAATCCAGTTGTCACAATATTGATGTGTTGTTTGTTTGTAGGCGTTTTTAGGGCAACTACAAGGTCATTACAGCCCCATCCACAGCAAAGTTCTTATGCAGAGACTGCACAGAGACTACACTAATGTGACGATTTTTGGGTATTAGCAGTACTCAATCGGCCACCCACGTCAGCTGGGATTGCACTGCTTAACTTCAGTGATCACACGAGACTAGTGTGTCCAATGCAATTCACCCCTCCCAATATTGATGTGAAGAAGTTTTATGCATATGCAATGAAAACTGCAAAACTTTATGTCAAACACAGTAATTCAGCATGCATTGATACCTATTGGTCAATTATCTGAGGAAGCTGCTGAAACAAGAAACAAGCATTTCCATTGATATATGTAGGTAGAACCTCACCAGAAAGTTTTCAAATAGACTATTTCTTAGCTCAGAATCACATTAAAGTAGTTAAAGGCCAAGGCTAGCATGCCATTTTCTCAACAGGCTATGGAACCTCTACTGGAGGCACCATTGCAAATTGCAACAGCATAAAGCAGCAGAGGGGATATAGATTAACAAGGAGGAACAGATGTGGCAATTCGATAACTTAATGGAAATTTCAATAACATACCGTATTTATTTCAATAAACGCTGTGCCATTTATTTATTTCGTGGCGTTTACTAGAGGGTGGTGTTTATTAGAAGGCGGCGCTTATTAATTTGGTGAGCCCTCACAGATGATAATAATGGATGTTAAAATAACAGTGACATATTTTCTAGGGGCGAACTAGTGATAAGGTGAAAGAGGCCAAGAACTTAGGATCAACGTCCCATAGCAATAGGGAAATAGACTCTGATGTGACCCTTAGAATCAATGGTAGATGGCTGAAGTGGAGATGGGTAACTGGTGTCCTGTGTGATATGAGGGTCCCAATCTAGTTGAAAGGGAAGTTTTACAGTGTAGTGGTTAGGCCAGCTATGTTGTATGGATCAGTGTTAGGTAGTGAGGAAGAGCCACATCAATGGAATGCAAGTATCTGAGGTGTGAATGGCAGTACATGAGTGGGGTGTCAAGAGCTGAAAGAATTATGAATGAGTATATCTGAGGTAGCCTGGGGTGGTGGACTGTGGACATCGCCAAAAATGGCCAAATAATATAAATATGAACATGCAATGAGAAAAGGGGAGGAAGAGCTCACTGGGTCCATATCAGGAATGCAGGTGGTCAGAAGCACCCAGGGCATGGGAGACTGAAGCAGACGTGGGAACAGGTTGTCCATAAGGATATGGCAGTGTGTGGGGTGGACAGGGACCTGGTGGGAGTGGCAGGCTAGAACCTGCATACCTGACCCCACTGCAGGTGGGATAAGAGTATGATGATGGTGATTAACAAACGAACGATGAAAAACTAATACAGTAACTGATAATATACTGTAATTGGGATGATAATCCTTCAATAAGCGCCGTAAGTGCCGCAAGGGGCAAGCGCCATAAGCACTGCGAGGGCGGCGGGTATTCCAGGGTGGCCCTTATTGCAATAAATACCGTATTTCGTTCCTAATCACATTATTAAACAGTGATTTTTGCACCACTTTTGCTTTAATTAACTAATTTTATAACCATATTTTTATATCTGTCATCAAACACAAAGTATTAAATAGTTCTTCAAATCAGTTATTGCCCCTTTTCTAATTCTAATTTAATACACTGCAAGCAGCCTTTTTTGGCCAATATGGCAGTGGAGAGACTAACTCTCAATCCTACTTATGATAACATAATACTCCTAAAACCCTAAGCTATAATTCAGGAGCCTCCCCTAATACAATACTAGCTATGGTTGGTTTTCCTTGGATGAAGCCCTCCACCTTATCCTCACCAAGGCTATTCCATTGTCGAATGACTCTTGGCAAAAATGACCAGTAGTATGAGTCTGTCTGTGCCCTAACCTCTTTCAATTTATATGGATGATCCTTTCTGCCTTTATACTCAGCTGGGGACACACTCTACATCCTAGCAGCAGCAGTCGTATAAAAAGGCTAATGCTGTGAGATATACGCCTCTGGCTTAAGGTATCCCACCCTAGTTCCTTAATCATGGCAGATACACTCTCTGTGTGGGAAAACCTATTAAGTACCATTCTTGCTGCCCTCCTTTGGATCCTTTCAACCTTCCAAGATAAGTCCTGCCTGAAGAGGAACCAAATTGGACTGCCATACTCCAAAATTGGGCGTACCATAGAAATATATACTGTTCCCTTTACCTCCTTTGTGCTATCTCGAAGGACCCTATTAATCAGATGGAGGAATTGACCAGCCCTCCCAATCACTGAACCAATGTGATCCTTCCAATTACCCTCACTATTTAAGACAATTCCCAAATGTTTATGGGTTACAACCCTATCAACCCTAACTCCACCTATGTGATAATCAAAATCAAGCAGCTTTCTAGATCTGGATATTGTAAGGATCCTACACTTCCTCAGGTGAAGTTGCCAAATACCTGAGTGGTGGAGTTTCCTAATACCTGAGTAGCACATGTGTCATCTGCAAATAGTTCAAGGAAGGAATTAATATCAAGCCCCATGTCGTTCACATAGAGAATGTACAATAAAGGACCCAATACACTTCCCTGAGGGACCCCTGACATGACTGGTTTCCACTGAGATGCACAACCCTTGAAAATGACCCTCTCTTTTCTATCAAGCAGATAGGACCTTACCCATTGAACAACATTTCTATGTATCCCTAAGTATGTGTGGCCAAGTTGTGTTGGACACACCGGTTCCCGTTAGATAACTGAAGTTAAGCAGCACACACCCACGTCAATACCAACTTGGGTGGTTGGTAAAGAACGTTGGGTGCTGCAAATTAACCCTCTTCCTCCTCCTTTCCTCTACCTCCTCATCTCCCACGGGCAGCCTCCTAAGGGGTTAACCTGTTATGGCTGCCTGGCTTACACCCCAACCCACAAACTAATCAAAGAATCAAAGTAGGACATTTTTGAGACCAGCTTATCATGGGTAACAATGACAAAAGCCTGTTCAAAGTCCAAGAATGCAACATCAACCTGCTTTCTGCTATCTAAAGCCTTTTGAATATGATCCATCAAGCAAGCCATTTGGATGTTGCATGACCTGCCTTTCCTAAACCCATGTTGGTTATTTCTAAGGATGCCCTTCCTTTCCAGATATCCCATTATAGATGAGAATAAGATGTGCTCAAATATCTTGGATACAGCACTTGTTAATGAAACTGGTCTATAGCACTTAGGGTCTATCATGTCCCCAGACTTGAAAATGGGTGCCACATTTTCATTTTCCATGATGCTGGAACAATGCTTGTGGCTAATGACTTTTTAAAAATTTCCACCAAGTAACAGCTAATAATCTCAGAAAGCCATTGCAGAATAAATGGCAAAACACCATCAGGGCCCATGGCTTTATATACTGGTAATTTACTCAGTAGCTGCTCAATTCCCACCCTAGCGATAATAACCTCATCCATTCCTCGTGGCAAATCCCTAACAAATTCTGGCTCGGAGCTGTTTCTACTGGTTGCAAAGCATTTTGCAAATGTATTATTAAAAACGTTGGCTATCATAAGACTATCCTTGACTAAATTTCCTGACCCATCCTTAACCACTGTATCCCTATCTCCCTTCTTCCTACGCCTCTATATATATATCCCCAGAATGCCTACCCGTGTGTGCCCGGGGTAGAATAGGCACACTGCATACCTGCATGTCATAAGAGGCGACAAAACGGGGTGACTTTTTCTTGCCCCTGACTGGACAACACCACTATCGTCTTTGTCTACGACGTGTTCTGGACAGGACGATACCAACATCGTGGTTGTTCCAGTGTTCGGTCTGACTTGTTCTCGGTCGACGTAGGCTCCTCACTGAGGTGACCGTAAACAAACGCCTGATGCCAAATGCCCCTAACCCCGATGCCAATGGTCCGGTACTCGGGGATTATGCCACCCTAACAGTATCCTGTCCGAGTAGTCTCGACGACCCGAATGGGCGTCCCCTCGTTGGGCTCGGTGGTGGGTGAGACCTGCGGGCAGCGAAATCATAATTTATAACAATTATGGCAACTATAACCCAGAGGCTGGGGGCCTCTTCAAAAAACCCCACCCCCTCCCCCTTCTTTAGTTTCAATGACTTGTGTTGAGCCGGAAGATGGCGGGCTCGGTCCCACTCAACTGAGTGGGCCAGCTGCCAGTGAGTTAATGGAGACGAGCACTGCTCCAACTAAGAGGCCGCGTTCCCCCAGTCACCCAACTGGATCAGGGAATGCCCCTGTGGTGTCAAATACATCAGCACCTGCCCTTAACAAGAGGCAACGGCCTCTTAGCCTTAAGGTGCAGGACTCCACCGCTGATGCAAAGCATGTTCCTGCATCTAAGGAAGCCTCAGGTGCAGTCAAAAGCACTTCTATTCCTTCTTCCTACCCCCCCCCCGGTTTCTTTCCATATCCGGGGAGGATGGTGCATCCTTGGGGAAGGCGTCGCCCTTCCTTATCGCCAAAGCCATCAAGGGCATTGCCGGTGATGTGACCTCCAATCACCAATCACCAATCTCCTACCAATCACCAGACCGAAGCATTATTAAAAATGCAGAAACTCGGTGACATCCCCATTGTGGTCGAACCGCATCGCACTTTAAACACCAGCAGAGGTGTGGTGCGGTGCCCCGATCTGCGTGGGGAGTCAGAAGAGCAAATAGTGGAGGAGCTTAGGGACCAGGGTGTGGTGGCTGTCCGCCGCACCTCTGTCAAACGGCATGGAGAATCCCGGCCATCTGACACCTTGGTGCTGACCTTTGGTAGGCCCAAGGTGCCAGAGTACATCATGGCTGGCTACCTCCGCTTGCCTGTGTGTCCTTTCATAACGAGCCCGCTTCGGTGTTTCAAGTGCCAATGTTATGGCCATGGCCAGAATTCCTGTTCTGCCAAGGCCATGTGTGGCACTTGTGGGCAGGGAGACCACTCCCCAGAGTCTTGTAAGACTGCACCTTTTTGTCTGAACTGTAAGGGCAACCACCCCGCGTCTTCTCGGGACTGCCCTACTTGGTTGCAGGAGCGCACAATCCAGGAGTTGCGTGTCCAGAAGGGTATCAGCTTTCCGGATGCGCGGCGGCTGCTAGCCTTGCCAGGGACCCCCAGTCGTGTGGTGTAGTATGCAGGTGCTGCCAAGGCAGCTGCTGTGTCGTCTGTCTGCACCCAGACAGACACACTACCTGAACTCCCCCCTCTGGTGTCCCACAGGGGAGCATCTTGAGTGTGACGCTTTTTGCTGTTACGGTGAACGGCCTACCATCCTCTGTTCACCCCCCCCCACGGTCAAGTCGTCCCTATTTGTGGACGACTTCTCAATCAGGTACCGGGCTGCCACGATGCACAGCATTGAGCGCCAGTTGCAACTCGCACTAAACACTGCCAGCGAGTTTGCCGCCTCGCGTGGCTATAAGTTCTCCCCTGACAAAACAACTGTCATGCATTTCTGTCGTAAGTGAGGGCTTCACCCTGAGCCTCAGCTTACCCTGGATGGCCGCCTCCTGCCAGTTGTAGAGGCGGCCTGCTTTCTTGGTCTCCGTTTTGACAGCCGTCTGACATGGGTCCCGCACTTGAAGGAGGTGAAGGCTAAGTGCCTTCGCTCCCTTAATATTCTGCGGTGCCTGCAGGGAATTGGTTTTGGGGCAGATCGAACGGTGATGCTTCGACTATACAGATCATCGGTTCGATCCCGTCTCGATTATGGCTGCGGCGTATATGGCCTGGCCGCTCCATCTACTCTCCCGATGCTGGACAGTGTTCATCACGCTGGCATCCGGTTGTCCATTGGGGCGTTCCGCACAAGTCCAGTACTCAGCCTTTATGCTGAGGCTGGTGAGCCACCATTGACTGTGCGGCGGCAGTGCCTGGCAGCTGCATACATTTTGCGGCTGAAAGGTCAGCCACAGCACCCTACACACCCAGCCGTCTTTAGTGACATTGTGAGACGGCCATTCAACCACCGCCAGGGGGTTCCCCCTCCATTCGGTGTGCGTTGGATGGTCTGTCTTGCCGGCCTGGGTGTGACTCTACCTAGGGTGCAGCCTGTACTGCCGGCCTCTGTGCCATCCTGGACAGTGCCAGAGCCAAGTTTAAATTTAATGCTTGCAGCCTTACCCAAAACCAGTACCGATAGGTCATTGTATCAACAAGAATTCGGACGCCTCTCTTGGACCTATCGAGGCCATGTTTTTATTTACACGGATGGGTCGAAGGATGGTTCCTATGTGGGTTGGTCAGTCTTTACAACTGGTCATCTCATAGGGGGCCGCCTTCCAGGCGTTGCCAGTGTGTTAACTGCAGAACTCACAGCTCTGCACAGGGCACTGGAACTCATCCAAGTATGGCATAACAGACACTTTGTTGTTGCGACTGACTCCCTATGCTCCCTTCAGCTGTTGCACACCCTGTATGGCAGACATGCCATCGTCCAGGGTGTGCACAGATTGCTGCTTGTGATTCGTAAGCAGGGCAAGACAGTGTTGTTTATGTGGGTCCCGGGGCATGTTGGCATCGTGGGCAATGAGATGGCAGATGCCCATGCCCGTCAGGTGGCCCACATGCCAGAAATACCTGACACTGGCCAGAAAGAGGCTGGCCTCTTTCACAAAATTTGAATTATGTGACATTTCTTTTAGACACCTTTTGTAATTATTTTTGAATTATATGGCTTTTGCCTTTTTCTTTCTGTATTCGTTTTGGCTTTTGCCACATTTATTGTAATGTCTGTTTTGGCTTTTGCCACAATTATTATTCTGTCTGTTTTGGCTTTTGCCTTTTTATTTCTGTGTTTGTCTTGGCTTTTGCCACATTTATTATTCTCTCTGTTTTGGCTTTTGCCAATTTTATTGTTGTGTATGTTTTGGCTTTTGCTTTTTTATATGTCTGTTTTGGCTTTTGCCTTTATTTATATGTCCGTTTTGGCTTTTGACTGTATATCTTTTCTGAGTAATTATTAGGCTATTGCGTTTTTATTGTTATTACTTTTATTGGCCTTTTGCCCTTTTTATTGCCATCATGGTGGGATGGCCATTTACACCCCCACCATGGTGATGTGTCTTTCTGGGCCCTAATGACCTTTGTAGTTGATGGGCCCTAAAGCAACAACAAAACAAAACAAAAAACCCAGAATGCCTTTGGATTTTTCCTAAGCCTATCTCCCAAAATGTTCTCATGAAAGTTCTTGTAAGCTTCCTTCATGAACCCTTTAACCATTTTGTGGGCCGCCTTATAGACCACCTCGCTATTGACGTCCCTCCCTCTCCTAAGTGCATTCTTAGCCATTTCCTGGTTTTGCAAAGCTACCTTCACCTCTTTAGTATACCATTCTGGAACAGGGTTTTTCCCTATAATCTTGGTGGGGACAGCTAGTTGTGTACCCTCTTCTAATAGGGCTAGGAATCTATTCCAAGATTCCTCAACACCACAGGTATTAGCAATGGTGTAAAAATCATTTAATTCATATTCCAGATAAGACTTGAAATACTCCCAATTAGCCTTATTATATTGGTATGCCACCCTCCTTCCTGCCACCAGTCTAGGTAACCTTTTCACTATCTCCACCCTAACCACTGCATGATCACTAATTCCTTCAATACACTCTACATTATTTATAGAGTTGGGCACATTTGTGAATACTAAATCTAAAATTCCCCCTTTCTCGTGTGTAGGCATAGTCACAATCTGTTCCAATCCATTACAGTACATTTGATCAAAAAAGAGATTTAGAGCCCCTGATAATCTTGAATTTATATTGGGCTGCATACTACCCCAATCCAACCCTGGTAAATTGAAGTCCCCACCAAGAATTATCATTGGGACCTTTTTTTCTTTGATGCAGAAGTTCCAGTGATTGTGATAGTCTGATCAGTGGTTGTGGATCATCACCAGGAGGATGATAGAACATAAATTCCCCCACCACAAGAGTCAGCAACACAACAACATAGCATTTCACAATCTTCTTCGTAACTCAATTCCCTAGAGCTTTCCAGGGATTTATCTATGGCGAAGAAGACTCCACCCCCTCTACGTGTTTCCCTATCTTTTCTGTAAACTATATACTTATCTGCAAAAATCTCTGCTGATTTAACATCTCCCCTCAACCAGGATTCAGTACCAATTATGATATCGGCATCTGAAGTAGCAGCCAGGGCATTGAACTCAACCACTTTATTTACTATGCTTCTGCAGTTAACCACAAGATGACCTGATACCTTTCCTAAAAAAATCAGCAATAAACTCATTAAATTTTGTACCTATCCTCAAAGCAGCCTTTGCATTGAAATTAAATCAATCCATAGCAAACCTCTGCTGGAGATCTGAGAGACAAGCCCTATAAAAAAGTAGTTTTGCCCCAATAGCTCTACCTTCTGAGAATAACCTATCATTTATCCATTTGGCCTTAGCTGTAGTTAGTCTTCCTTTATCCATTCTCTCAATAATAGGACACACCATTACTCTAGCCTTAGGTCTGAATCTCCTAACCTCCTTAGCTATATCAATAATTCCCTGAAGAACTTCAATAGCAGGTTTATCCTGTGTTATGTCATTCGACCCTATTTGTAACACTGTCATACAGTCTTCCTTTTCCCCTTTCAATATGCTGCCAATCCTATTCCTAATGTCCATTAATCTGGCATCAGGGTGAGATGCAACACTAACACATGCTCTCTCTTGCTCTTCTGGTAGTGCCCAGTTATCAACAACCCTTAAATCTGTGTCCCCAATAATAACGACAGATTTACCAGGTAAAGGGTGTTGCACCACCATAGCACCCCCATCACTGACCTGAGCTAACCCCTCCAAAGTAAAATCCTGTGGCATAGAGACAGGCATATTGCAATTCCCTGCTTCCTTTTCTTTAGCCAGCTTTCCATGCAATTCAGGAGTAACTTTTAAGACTAATCAAATGAGAAAATATTTCTAGTCATTTTGACAGCAAATACTCCCCTGTGCAGCAGCTCATAGCTCCTGAATGATTCTGGAAGGTGGTTGGCAATTTAGAATTGTCCTTCCAAATGCAACCTCTAGATATGCAATCTCAAACTCTAGTTAGCCAATCAATCTGCTTAATATCCTCATTTTGAAGATATCTATCCACCATATGGGCTATACTGTATGTGGACGAGCATTGTCATCAATGAAAAGGAACTGAGGAATAACTGCATTACTGAAAGTCGCACATAAGGCTCTGAGATCTCTAGACCTATATAAAGTTGAACATGTTTGGGATGCACTTAGGAGGGCAACTGCAATTTACCAACCACCTCCCAGAACCATCCAGCAGCTAAGAACTGCTTTGGTGCAGCTGCCTCAAAAACTGATCACCTATCTTATAAACAGTGACCCTAATTAGCCTCTGTTTTGGCACAATCTTGCAGTGTCAATTTTGAAAATTCCTGCTCTCATGGGAATTAATGGTGATTTTCCAGTGGTAATTTCCCCATAATAGGACATAAATTATTGGTATATATTACTGTCTCCATACAAAATTTTACTAAATTCTGTCCAGGGGGTTCTAAGAAAGTTCAAGCATTTCAAACAAGTACACCTGCGTGGAGAATCCGTTGAAATTAACCCACCTTTCTGCCTATAGTAACTAGGAATGTCAGAGCAACGTTGGACTTCATGCCTTGATAGTTGAAACTTCTGGCTTACTGTCATTTTGGAGGACGGGGAGAAAATGGAAATAGAAATTCAGTCAACTTTCACATTAAAATCGTCAGCCAGCAAAAGCCTTTTGTGAACATACTGTATATTATGGATTACTTTTTATCAACATGGCAATCACTGCCACAAAACTCATAATAGTTTGACGTGGAATTCTTATTTTTTAGGTTCCTTCAACTACAAGGTCATTAGAGCCCCGTCCATTACATCTAATTCAGCGACCGCACAGACACTACACTACGAATTTTGGGTATTAGCGGTATCCAGTTTTTACGAGAGGCCACCCATGTAAGTAATAGCTAGGGTTGCGTTGCTTAACTTCAGTGATCAGACGAGAACTGGTGTGTGCAACGCAATATAGCCGCTCTCTTCAACTTGGAAACGAGTTTGAAAACAATTAAAAATCACAGGCCAAATGTTGGGGGAAGGCGGAGATGCTATGAATTCCGTGACAAATAAAAGTCCATCTTATAAAACCTGTATGAACATGATTGAGCCATGGTCAGAAATCTTTCAAAGCTACATGGATCGGTGCAAAGACCACAGAAACGAGAACGGCAATGAAAAACAAACGAGTTTATCAGCACCAACTTAGTAGTGGGAGAAATAATAGAGATGAGTTAAAGATGAGCTTAGATGGCTCGCTCCCTTACCAAGTGGTTTAAGACCATATTAAGTGGAGAAAGATAAAGCAGTGGAAGTGATCTTGAGGAGTGATGACTGCTGGAAAGAAGTGTCACACACATAGAAGACATACTACCTGAATAAAAGGCAAGTCTGAAATAACATGTTAAACTGCTCCAGTCTAGTGTCCATGGGACGTTGGTAGGTTTCTTTGTCAGTAGTCCGACATGAGGTGTGTAAACGCATGTCATGTGCCCAAAAAAATGCAAGGATCCAGAAGGATAGGGTAATGATAAGAGGCATGATAAGGAACGACGATTATGCCTCTGATGTGTTTACTTATTAAATATAAGTTTAGATTATAGATTCTTTAGTGTACTGTGTTCTCACATTTCGTTCAGACTCCAGAATGGTCACAACCATGAAAGTAAACCTTTGTTTGTGTAAAACCCAGCATAATCATCCTCATCTCCCGCGAACATCCTACCAGGGTTCGGCTTGTTATGGCTGCTTGGCTTACCCCCAACCCGTTATTGTAACATAACATAACAGTTGCCACACGTATGTCGGGACATTTTTGCGAATCCGCATTCCTGTTAAGTCTATAAATGAAAGGCAACAAGAACTAACTAAACATAATAATTTAATTACAATTTGTGCTTTTAAGACGACATGAATTTTGTTGTGTTGACAGAGATTCAGTATGCAGACGAGTTGACAAATAGCACTTATAATTTTTTTAGGTTGAGTATGTCGGATAGAACTAGTTATATAAACTTGTGTAATTTTCTCTTCATTAAAACAGATAAGTTATTTAAATAACTGAAAAGGGGGAGGAAAGGAAGTAAGAAGAGGAGGAAACGTATGGAAATGAAATATAAATAGATGGATAGTCACCAAAAGGTTAATTGTCTTCACAAAACAATCCTAATTCCTAAATCACAAAATCCAGAATCAAAGATGATAAAATCAATCACTGACGGATATCAATTCTTCTTTTACTTGTTTTTGCCAAGTTTCCTTGCTAAAATCAAAATTCAATTACAGAACATTTACCTTTTAAAATGTAGACGCTGAGTATTTATTGACAATTTGCTTTCGGTGTTTTTACCTCCTTCCATTGTTGACTGAGCTGCATTAGTAATTGAACTGACGGCAGAACCATAAAAGTCATCAAACTTGAACTGGTTACTGAATATTGGATAAATTAATCTGTGATAAATTATGTGCGAGCCATTTCTTTCCACTGGCATTACAAGCCACATCATGAATAATACCTAGAGATTTAAAAACACCATCTCAAATGCAAGAATTCAAAAATAACATGACGAAATACAGTCCCGTAACGAGGGTATGAAACGCCTGTGGCAAGTGCCTAACTTGCGCCTCCCCATAAACCAATAATGGCAAATAAAAAATTACAAATTTCAATGTAACAAGTTAAATTTACTAAATGCAATGTGACATTGGGTGTTGATTCATGTAGATTAGAATGGTCAAGTAAAATAAAAAAATCACATGCAACTCTCAACCAGGTCGGTATTCTTTGTTTTGCTACCCAAAGCCAGTTGGGCCCAAAGCGGGCGCCTTTTCGCCACGCCCTCATTACGGCACTGCAAATACATAATTACTCTATAAAGATACCTGAAAATATATGAAACGGTCACTTATTTGCAATATTTCAGAACTTTAACGCAGCGATTCTCATAACTTAGCCAAACAATACTAATTGCCGAGACTTACCTATTTTTAAATTTCAGGCAATTAATTGGGATTACTATACTTTCGAGTCTATGCAGTCTTGAGACTACTACCCCTACCCTTTCTTGCTTAGTACAAAATTTTATTGATAACGTTTCTCAGAAAAACAAAACAACGACGACCCTCTTGACCGTCTTGACCCTCTACATTCAACTAGTTTGCCAGATTATTATTATTTTTGTTTTTGCATCGCCTCAATTCATGAGGTAGGCCGGCATCCCCCAACAGACAACTCAGCCAATATTTACTGCGGGTTCCAGACGCTTGGCTGAGATGCTCCCAGTCAAGAGTATGCTCAGTGGAGGGCTAGAACCCGCAGACCCTTCCCTACCACAGGCGGGATAAGGGTATGATGAAGATGATGATGTACATTTTTCGGAAAGGAAATAGGCAATAACCAACTAACCTTAGTAAACAGGAGCCACAAAGTCGAGAATCCCTGCCTAAAGTACCAAATATTTGATAGCAGTGTATATAACGCAACATACCCATAACTATAGATTTTAAATCAAATCATTCTGAATTTACTTAAGATATTAATAATACCTTGACAAGAAAATATGGTGGAAAGAGATTAGCAATGGCATTATCAAAAAATTCCATTAAACTAAGAAAGCCATATATAACCCAGTACACCAGCCATTTGATATCTCCCTCTTTGGACCGACTGTCTGCTGATTTTAATCTGAAAATTAAATTGATATCGTTAAATTCACATCTTGAAATACAAATCCATATTTAAATCATTCTCTTACGTCAGAAAAGCTGGCCAAGCAAATGCAATTAGGTTACAAACAAATTCAGCACAGCATCCAATACATAAATAGAGAGCCAGTAAAGCTATAAATCCTGTAAGATAAAAATAAAGAAAAAAAACAAATTTCTTATAATACCATAATCACAAAACAAATGTTCCTTTAATTAGAACGTTATTTTGAAAATGTAAAACTTGACATATTATTATGGCGAATTCTAACATGCTGCAGTGGGGTCCATATAAAGTGTTATGGTTCAGATTCAAGAGGATGACAGAAAACACTTGTAAACTTCAAAAGAAAAATTTCAGACTGATTTTGTAAGCTGATGCTTACTCCTTTTAAAACATTAAAACAGAATCTAAACATCGACCGTTATGAAAATGTAGGATAGAATATTTTCTCACCGATTGCCAAGTAATTTCGCTTGATAGCAGTCATATTTTCAAGTTTAACCAGTGGTGGAACAAACCAGTTTCTGTGATTGTGTAATTCGCGATCAAAACTTGCCACTGCCTGTTCCCATTTGGAACGAGCTGCCATTTTTTTCGATATTAAATCACTTTTATAATCTTGCACACAATAATGTCCGAAATGATTTGAAATAAACGAAAGAAGACTCATCAAGACACCAATATGATTTCACGTGCGATTCTTAGATTTTCAAATAACAGAACACGGTCATGTGACTGGGAACGTCACGATGGTACTAACTCTATGATTGGTTAATTTTCAGTAGCAGATGATAGTGCCATCGATCGGTGTGACGTAGAACTAATTCATCCTTGAAATCAGCTGCCCCGGCGAGAGTGAATTCGGCGTTAGGTGAAATATTCATTATCCCGACTATCGGAAAAACATATCGAGTGGACAGAACAAGTATTATCGGTAATATTTTACATAAATGTAGCGGAAACGTTTATTTAATGCGAATTATTTTCTAATATATGAAATAGCTGTGTCATCCATACGCAAGACATCGGCGGCGGCGCAATACGCTGTCGCAGCGCTTGGATTCACTCCTACCTGTTATGTATTGGGTACCTACTTTGGATCCCCTTATTTATTAATGAATAATGGCGTTGAATTACTATTTTGTTATCGTTGGACATTATGATAATCCAATTTATGAAACTGATTTCGCATCTCTGTCTAAAAGCGAAGTGAAGGTGAGTAGGATTAATCTGTTCTTAGTACTGTATGAAGTCGTCCTGCAGTGTTCCGTAAGAAACCGTGGTCATTCATAGCCTTGTTTTTTTTTTCGACAGTTCAAAACTAAATGGTAGCAGTGCCGTCTTAACGCATGGGCCCGCTGGGCACTTGCCTCGGGGAGCCCAGGCTAATCTGTGTATGTCAAGTGACCATTTACATATTATTATTGTGAGTGATTGTCGTAGGGGCTGCGGCACACTGCTTTGGGCAGGGGCCCATAATTATGTTAAGACAGCACTGCATGGTACTCTTAATTAAATCCAAGATTAAAAACTGACAACCCAAACGGTTGTTATCATTCAGTCGAAGAGTATAAATGTGGGGCATATTATAATTTGCATGCGTTTACGATACCATTCACATGCCGTACCCTTACAATTTTAACGTAAGGAATTCAAATTTTGCTTGTTGTGACTGACAAAATTCATGGTTACAGGTTCAATCCTGTCAGTCCAGTCAAACCGACATGTTCATATGTAATCCATTGTAATGGATACCTTACTAGTGGGATTTCTCGTGCTACACCCATATGTCTAGATCTCCACTATTCTCTCGATTCACCCCAATACACACCAATCCCAGGACCTCTTCCAGTGTGGGGTTCCCCACCCTTCCTGCAGTGATACAGCATTGCATATGCCTGCACCATATTCTCCGCTAGATCCCCACACAATCCATAGCCCATCCCCCACCACCCGGCTGCCATCTTTGCTAACCTCTGTTTCGTCTCCAGTGACCCAACTCTTGCCAGAAACAGCAGTGAGCTCCCCCACGTATTATTAGCAATTACGTCCCTCACTATCTTGAGTTTGTTCCCATACACCATCAGCGTTTTCTTAGCCGCCTTCCCTTTCATGTTCAGTCGCCATCCCCCTAACCCCCATTTATTTTTAAATAGAGGGTTCTTTAACGTGTTACTTGTCATCCGACGGGAAGTGCACTCGGTCCCTCTCCCTCCCCCGAAAGAAGCCAACCAACCTCGACCGAATATCGAACCTACAACCACTGACGCAGTAATTAAGCACGCTACCATAGAATCAATGGGGGATGGTTCAAGTGGAGACAGGCAAGCGGAGTCTGTGTGATAAGAGGGTCCCATTGAAGCTAAAGGGGGCGACAATTAGGCAGTTAAGCAGCGCAACCCCAGCTAATACTGAAATGGGTGGCCGCTTGGGAAAACTGGAGACTGCCAATACCCAAAAATCATCGCAATACTGTAGTGTCTGTGCAGTCTCTGCATAGGAACTACGCTGTGGAAGGGGGTCTAATGACCTTGTAGTTGATGGGCCCCACGTTTCCCTGCTCCCCACATTTTGGGTATTAGCATTACCCAGTGTTCCCAAGTGGTCCCCCATGCCGGTACTATCTGGGGTTCCATTGCTTAACTGAAGTGGTCAGAAGAGAACTGGTGTGTCCAATGCAATACAGTCGCTGCTGTGTCCAGGGGAAAATAAACTTGAGAATTCACTTAGTATCTGGCTGGTATGCAGACGGACTGAGTTCAATTCCCAGGTGTGGAGTGTGTAACCACGGCGGTTGTTTTCCGCATTGCTGTTTGGAGGACAAATGTCGGATTCTAAGAGTAGAAGCGGTGGTGAATCTAACATTTTTAATGAGTTATTTGTTTTCATTTCAGAAAGATGATCACAGACATCTTGCCCAATTCGTGGCGCATGCTGCGTTAGATTTGATTGATGAGCATATGTGGTCAACCAACACAATGTATTTGAAAAATGTGGACAAGTTTAATGATTGGAATGTATCAGCTTTTGTCACTGCGGGGCATATCCTTTAAATTTTGAGGTTCTACTATGAAATACAGTGGAACCCGTTTTACAATGTGGTGAGGATTGGGAGAGGGCTAATTATAATATATGTATATAAAAAACGAAGAAAATCAAGAAGCGGCACAGTAAATTTGAGAAGATTTTGGTTGTAACTCAGGTATGTCAAACTCGTGGAACCGCAAGGGCCACATCGTGACATGTGCGTTGCCATGAGGGCCATGCAGTGTTGACCTTTTTTTTTTGCGGTTAAAAGTACCAAGACAATTGTCGAAATGGAATTTAACAATGGTGTTAATTTAATCAAATTGTGGCACATGTCACAATTTTGTGGCCCACTCCAACTTTTCCGGGGGGGGGGGGGGCGACTGTTCTCCTCTCGTTACCCGTCTTAGTAGCAGACGCCCTCACTTGGTCAATTTGTTTATTTAAGGTGTGAGCCACAATTCGTGTTTACGAGTGAGCTTCACACACTACCAGTAATTGGAAATCTCTAAGAAAATTATCTACCCCTACAAGCCCTTCTCAACCTGGATAATGCATCTGTTCACCCATCAAACCTTGAAGATACCTCCTATCCTGCATCCTATGAACCAGCAGGTGAATTCTAATTTCAAGAAATTCTTCAAAAGTACTAGTTCTGCCACTGCTTTGATGTGACAGACCCTCATAATTATAGATATGGCCTGGCAGGGTGCTACAAGAAGGACTTTCACCTCTGCATGTTACAATGTGTTCTGAGGCTGTGCCTGAATGGGATATCAAAGGATTGGAGTAAATGTGGCAGTGGTGGGGGAGAGTGTGTCCCTCGGAAAGTGCATACGCTTGGAGATTGCTAAAGAAATTGTGACCTAGCTCATCACGTAGCACTCTGCATGAATTATAGCATGGGAAAACATAGGGTGTTTTTGGGGTTGGAATAGACTAAAGGAATTTCAATTATTTTTTATGAATAAAAATAATTTGACATACGAGCAATTTGAGTTAAGAGCTCAACCACAGAACGAAATAAACTCGTAAGTCGAGGTATCACCATACTTCATGATATCGGTTGTGAGGGCCGCAACTCTAAGCTTCTAGGGCCGCATGTTTGACACCCCTGGTGTAACTGAAGCTCTCCGACCATACGACTTACAATGATTATGACAAATGGTAGGGCAACAATTGGCAGGGTAGGTCAGTTGGTAGAACGTTAAGCTGATGGATTTTTTGGTGTGTGTTATGTGTTGGGGATAAAAATGGTACATCTAAAAATTAACACTTATCATCATCATCTCAACCTTATTCCGCCTGTGGCAGGGTCGGGTATGTGGGCTTTCATCCTCCACTCCCGCCTATACGCTACCAGGTCCCCATTCACCCCACACATCTCCATGTCTTCTTGTAGAACCTGCCCCAACGTCTGCTTTGGCCTTCCCCTACTCCTGGTGCATCCCATAATGGGCTTAACAAATTCCTCTTTTCCTCTTGTCATCACAAACCCACACCCCCTCAATCTACTCTCTGCCATCTTTTCTGAAATGTCTCCCAACCCAAGCTACCCCTGATTTAAGGGCCGAGTACCCCGCATTCCCAGAAATGTTGGACAACCCTGGGTCATCATCATACCCTTATCCTCCTGGTGTTAAACGTTAAAGTGTCTGGGGTCCAACACGCACTGTGAGGTACCCCAAAGTCTCCACCACCTAGGCCAGAATGCAGATGCTTAATTATTTGTCTCTTTTCTTCATCACAGACAATTACTAGCAGTGCATTATCAGACTTCTGACCGATCGACTGAGCTTCCTTTTTATTCTTGCCCACTGCAGAGCACATATGCAATGTTAATTTAATCAAAGCATAATTTTACCTGGTTATTAATTTTACCTAGCGATTGAGGTGAAAGATGCAGGTGATGAATTACACAGGTCTGTGATGAAAAAATTGTCTTCAAAACAATTATTGTTTATTACAGTTTTATGGATGCTGATTACTAGAAAAATAATTAAAATATTCTATCACGTACAGTTTAATCAAAAATTCAATTTTCAGAAATTTAGTATATCTATCACCTAGCAAATATTATTTGTGTGAACCTATTAATGTTGCATTAAGATTTGGTCTATATAAATACAATAAAAGAAATAGTATGTTATTATTTATGGTGGATTATTGTCTAAATGTCCCTTGGACAGAATTGTTTGGCCCTTGAAATAGGTGGCTGAAGGATGGTAGGGTTGTTGGCCATTCATTAAGGAATGGCGCAGTGGCAGATCCAGCAGCAGATTAAGGGGGAGCACTTCAAAAAAGGGCACCTTAAATACAGTATTTTCAAATATGCCAAATCCCTTACTATAAATCTAGCTAGCAATTACAATAGGTCATCTCTGCCCCTTACACAGTATCCTATCATCAGTGGATTAGCCAACTACAGATTTGATTGCAACTGTTGGACTTGCAGTATAGAAATGTGGATAGCAATGTAAAAATGCCTCATCAGTTGTGCCCCATTGAGGCGCTGAGGGGTAGCAATCCCTGCATTGCTCCCCCTCTGGATCTGCCCCTGGAAAGCTGGTTTTGGGCAGATCAGACAAAACACTATTGCACATGGTAGTGTGTGGGGTGGATGGGGACCTGGTGGGAGATAGTTGGGAGTGGAGGGATGCAACTCTCAGACATTGCCCAGCCGCAGGCAGGGAAAGGGTATGATGATGAATGTATGTGTGTGGTATGGTCATGGAATGTGAAGAGGAAAGAGGAAGCATGGGGAAGAACCAAAACAAACTTGGGATTAGTTTGGAGGTAGGCAGCAGTGGTAAGCTAGACCTAATGATGGATTTAGGGGTGGATCAGGGGCAAGCACTTCAAATAAGTGCACTCCAAATACTTTTAAATATTCGGAAACCCGCCGCGGTGGCATAGTGGTTAGCACACTCGGCAACTACGCCATTAGTTCTAGGTTCGATACTGGACCGTGGTAGGTCGGCCTCTTTCGGGCGAGAGAGAAGCCGCGAGTGTGCCTTCTTTCGGATGAGAAGTAAAACCGAGGTCCCGTGTTTGTGTACGATGGCACTTGCACGTAAAAGAACCTCCCCAACGAACACTAGACTGACGATAAATAAGTGTAGGGGTGCAGCTTTGGCCGGCAACCAGCTGCAGAAAAAACTATGACCAATATATCATCCGGTGTCCATTCAGAGGGACAAATGGGTACCCGACCCTGCCTTAGGCGGGAAAAGGGTTAGGAGTAAATTCAGAATCCCCTGTTATAAACCTAGCTGGCAATTACAATAGGTGCTCTACTGCCCCTCAGGCAGTGTCCTCTCTTCAGTGGTTTAGCCAACTGTGGATTGCCCTGCAACTTTTGACCTGGCTGTATAGAAATGGGGATAACAGTGTGAAAATGCTTCATCAGATGCAAAGATGAATCATGCATCAGTTGAAATATGCACCCCACTGGGGCACAAAGGGTGGAGAAATCGCTGCATTGCTCCCTCTCCTGGATCTGCCTCTGTCTGGAACCCAGTGACCCACTCCTGCCACAGGCAGGATAAAGATATAATGATGAAGCATAAGAGATTACTGTTGTTTGGGACAGTAAATGCAGGAAACAGGTGTCTTGGATAGTTCAACACAATGGATTTTTGGGTTGATATCAAATAGAAAGGCTAGATGCACAAAAGTTTGGCCGCCTATGGTTGACAGATTATAGTAGAACAATAGGTAAAGATCATCTATGGGCCGTCATGCATCAAGAAATATGATAGCTTCAGAAATACCTGCATGTCAAAACATGTGTTTGGCGCAATTCCATTTCATTCAAAATGGTTACCCTGGTTATTGAACCATGTGGAACGTTCTGGGTATTGACATAGGGATTAAAAAGAGATGATCACAAGGAACTCCACAAGAGGAAAATTAATTCATTATGTAATCAATCATTACCAGACCTATAATATAAATGCAAAGTATGTATTTGTGGGGTGATAAAATGAAAATCGAAACATGAAATTTTTTTGAGAGAAAACCTTACGTGATAGAAAAAAATCAATTGCATTTTTGGAATCAGCACATCTAATAATATAAAAATCAGTTATCAAAAGTAAAACAATTTTTAAAAAGTACTTTTTTGCAGACCTGTGTTATCTTTGGTATGTACCTTTACAATGATCTCTACTTTCGGCCTTTCCGTTTCCTGCCATTCTCGCGTTTTGTGCTTAAAGGGCTCCTCCCCGTGAACCAGGACACTTTGAGGTATGCCACCAGCAGCAAGGTCGGGTCTGCGGGTTCTAGCCCTCCACTTCCGCCTATTTCTCACCAGGTCCCAGTCCATGCCACACACTACCATATTCTTCAGAACAGCCTCCTTCCACGTCTTCTTCTGTCTTCCCCTGCACCAGGTGCTTCTGACCACCTGCATTCCTGAAATGGACCTAACGAGCTCCTCCTCCCCTCTTCTTATAACGTGTGCATATCACCTCAAACTATTCTCCCTCATTTTTGGCGATGTCCACTACCCCTAGGCCACTTCTAATATACTCATTCCGAATTTATCAGCTCCCGACACGCCACTCTTGTACCACAGCATTCGCATTTTGGTTACTTGCATTCTATCGATGTGGATCTTCCTCACTTCCCAACACTGTAATCCATATACCATAGCTGCAAAACTTCCCTTTCAACTTGATTAGGACCCTCCTTTCGCACAGGACTCCACTTGCCTGTCTCCACTTCAACCATCCCATACTGATTCTATGGGTCATATTAGAGTCTATCTCACCTTTGCTTTGGAACGTGTATTCTAAGTACCTGTTCTTCCCAATTGAAAGGGAGCGGCGAGTTGCGTTGGACACACCAGTTCTCGTCTGATCACATAAGTTAAGCAACGCAAGCCCAGTTAGTACTGACATGGGTGGTCGTTCAGGAAAGCTGGGTACTGCTAATACCCAATAATCGTCGCATTAGTGTAGTGTCTGTGCAGACTATGCACTAGAACTATGCAGTGGACGGGTCTCTAATGACCTTGTAGTTGACGGGACCTTAAACACCAACAAACCAAATCCCAATTGAAAGCAAAATACTCTGTCTCCTAGCTGTGGTCTTGGCCTGCCTATATTGTATTTTCGATTCCTGGTTTCCTATCTCCGTCCACCTGTGGAAAGCACCTTTTTCATTAATTATCATATATCCTTAATTCTGAAACGAATGAGATTTGTAATGCTTCACGACAGCAAAAATGATGATGGAATTCGTAATTTTTTTCAAGAAATGTATGAAACTTACGTTAAGGTAATTCTTTGAGCCTTCTTCAGTTGCAATTAAGTTTTTCTTAAATAATGTCCGTCCATATGATGTTTGATTTTTTATTTACAGCACGCCTTAAATCCATTCTATGAAATCAACTCTCCAATTAAATCTCAGGCATTTGAACGTAAAGTACAAGTTTTTGCTAGAAAATATCTCATTGGTTGAAATGACTAAAGTTAAAAATGTTCAAAAGCATTTGTTAAACTCATATCAACATGAATGTAAAGTTAATATTTGCACTACTATGAATATAAAGTTAATATTTGCACTACTATGAATATAAAGTTAATATTTCAGATCAGTGACAACTGTTATTTCTACTAGTAACCCCTTTTTTCCGCTTATGACAGGGTCGGGTACCCATCTTTGTCCCTCTGGAACACACGTTTTTTTTTTTGGGCATGGCTTATTGAGTTGGACCAAGACCTCCTAAACAGAAGGCCTTTTCACTCATACGTGACGTCATCCTTAGTAGTGCTAAAACCTACTGCAAATGAATGCTGACGCTTGCCCTTTCACAGCAAAGTAATGAGTTATTTATTAATAAAATATAAAACATTTTAAATGTACATTTAAATATTGGTAAATATTGGTATTAAAATAGCTAACTAATTTCCAAATTTTTGTAAGAAACATATGCACATTAAAAATACACACTACCTATGCTACATACCTAAATACATACTACAGATGTTTTTTTTTTTCAATAGCCATAGAAGTGTCTAAACCCTGGTCTGAACTGTAGTGCTCAATTAGCATATTTATTAAAAATGTTTAAAACTAATTTCACATTTTGATGTTTTACACTAGTAGTAGATAAAGCTTTTAGTGATAATTTATATGAGTAATTTATGAATCTGTAAATTTTCAGGGCATGAAGTTTCTTAAATGTACTAAATTTTTTCTGTTGTGGCATTAAAAAAATTTCCAGCTATAGGAGCTCATCCCAGGGACAGATCCAGAGACAGATCAGGGGGTGCACTTCAAACAAAGAGCACCCCAAATACTTTTAATATTCAGAATCTCTTAGTATAAATATAGCCCCTTAGACATGTCCTATCTTCAGTGGTTTAGCCAACTGCAGATTGGACTGGCAGTATAAAAATGGGAATAGCAAATGCAGCAATGCCTCATCAGTTGCAAAGCTAAATCATGCATCAGTTAAAATATGTGCCTCCTTGAGACACTGTAGGGGCAGCAATTGGTTCTTGATCTCCCCCTGGCTCACCCACTGGCTTACTTAGTGTGCCCCAATGAACAGTATACCAATGATAAACAAGCTTTGTGGAAAACCATGTCCAATATAGCACCATTGTGTGCATTCATGAGGACAAGATTGGTACCTGATCCTACCATAAGGAGGAAAGGGTTAGAAGTTAAACAGTGCAACCCCAGCTAGTACTGACATGGGTGGCCACTTTGGAAAACTGGATACTGCTAATACCTAAAAATCGTCACATTAGTGTAGTGTCTGTGGAGTTTCTGCATAAGAACTATGCTGTGAATGGGGTTCTACTGACCTTGTAGTTCAAGGGCCCTAAAACACCAACAAACAAACCTGTCCACCCCACACATTGCTATGTCTTTATGGACCACCTGTTCCCATGTCAGCTTCAGTTTCTTCCTGCCCCAGGTGCTACCAACCACCTGCCTTCCTGTAATGGACCTAAGGAGCTCCTCTTCCCCTCTTCTCATGATGGGTCCATACCACCTCAGCCTATTTTCCCTCACTTTTTGGCGATATGTTAGAAGTATGATACATAAAATTTAAATATATAAGCATATGCCTTAGTTTATATAAGCCTGATACCACTCATTAAATATTAAATCTGCTTACCTTGCTATGTTTGGTCAGTGCAAAATCCTTTCTCTTAATAGCTACAGTATAATCCATTTTGGGATGTTTTGGAAAACTAAACACGTGAACTTTAGGTCCACTTTTGCAGCTTTCCTTTCATCCAGGCACAACAGAATTATATGGAATTTTGCTTAAGCAAATCCATAATAATTTGATTTAGGTAGAAAAATGATTTAAGTTAAAAACGCGACTGAAATATCACTTAAAAACCTGCTTGAAATACAGACAATATGGTCGTTTTCATAGCAGGCTAGCACTACTTTGTGTGACGTCCCTAGCTTGTGACGTCATACTGCAAAGGCCTTGTTATCTAGGAGGTCTTGGTTGGACACACCAGTTCTCGTCTGATCACTGAAGTTAAGCAACGCAACCCCAGCTAGTACTGACATGGGTCGCCGTTTGGGAAAACTGGGAACCACTAATATCCAAAAAAATCGTTGCATTAGTTGCAATGGACGGGGCTCTAATGACCTTGTAGTTGAAGGGCCCTAAAACAACAATGAACAAACTAACCAACACATGTTTTGCACAACCGCTAGCGACTTAACCCTTAAATGCGCAGCTTGGTTTTCCTGGTTCTAAAATGGTAGTGGGTGTTTTGGACCCCAGAAACGAAAATTCTTTAAATGACTTTAAATAGCATTCAGTTGTTAGGGATAACCTTGCCTGTTATTTCCTCTGGAGATTTCATCAAGATGTCCATGTGCATAGTCGCTTCCGGACCACCCACAGGCACTATAAGAACACGATGAGACTCGCCAAGAGCAACCAGATTGACCCAATCGCCTTGATGCTGACATTATGGTCCTAAGTGCGTCGTCATAGTTTCCCTCTTCCTGCACTGCCACTTGTTTGAGGCCGAATTTTTTTTGACTTGCTGGTCAATCCGGTGAAAGAAAAAGCTCCAATACATGCCCTTTACCTATGTTTTCCAGTCGGCAGTTAAGTCCCTCCTCAGATGTCTTTGCCCACCCTAGTGGGTTATGTTCAACGCCTCTGCGATAAGTCGCCGTCGGGCCCAGACTTTATACCTGCCCTCAGTCGTAAGGCCTGCCATAACTGGTGGGCGTGGTCATACGTGGACAACAATTTCTTTGAAATTGCTTCCCACTTTGCCAACCTGTCCAAAGTTCTGCAATCTATGGGGCCTTTCCAGTACAGGCGCAGTGAGTGGTATGCTGCCCTACATATGAGGCTCCATGTCAAGAAAACAAGTATCCTAGTTTTCTGTCCTACCCCAGGTCTCCCTGAGGCCATGGTGTCTAATCATGCCACCACCCTGGTACGTGTCCTGGGAGTGCTTTTCGACTCCAGATTGACTTTCTATTACCATATGCCTGCTGTTGCTACTAAATAAATGCATTAGTCTATCTCTTTCCCCGTCTCCGACCTCTGGTCTCCAGATCTAAACTGTTCATTATATTCTGGGCCAAAGTACAATCACTTGTCTGGTTCTCAAGTCGTTATTTTGCTCGATCACCCGAGTCTCGCCTTTCTGCAATTCAGAGAGCCTAGAATAGAGTCCTTCATGTTATTTACTTGCACTTGTTAATGCCCTGCGTTTTCGGGGCCACCGGTGCCGCTTTATAGTTTCCTGTTTCTTTGCATCGATTGATGCGAGGAAAGTGCACAGAGATATGTTTATCTCTATTCTACCATGCCAGGATATACACCACCGTTTTTCTGAACTAAGTGCTTCTTCTGAAAATTTTGCCGATCTACATGTATTTCCATGTAGGAAAGGTTCTGTTTCGACCGTCTGCCTTTTTTTTTATCTCAGTGCCTGTTTTGCCCCTTTGCCATTTTATATTTGTCTTATTGACGTTTTGTGTTATCATTATGTATTTTGGCTTTTGCCTTTTTCTTAAATGTCACGATGGTGGGACGACAGTTTACACCCCCACCAGAGTCGGACTAGCTTTTCTGGGCCCTAATAGCTAAAGTAGTTGTAAGCCTGAACCACCAACGAACACAAACAGAGCAGAAGCAGAACTTACCGGGAACAGGTATTTAAATGGGATATGGAAAGTTGTAAGGTGAAGGGGGATCTGACCGAAAATAGAAGTGAGTGGAGGAACAGAACTCATAGACCCGACCCCACCATGTGTGGGATAAGGGTAAGATGATGATGACCAGAGATGACATGCTGACAATCCTGTTGTTGTTACTACATTTTTAATTTCTCTGTTTTCAAAAAAAAAAGTCAAAATAATAATTGTTATTATGTGACTGATTTCTGGAGCAAGTAATCCAATAACAACAATCAGAAAAACAATTTATCCACATATTAACTGCTGCCAAATTACAACAATAATCACAGACATGATGTCATGCAACAGGAAGAAAACAAAATGTATGGATTACTATAAGATTGCAATCATCATTCCAAATTTGCGTCACATTTATAATTATTTACAAAACAGAAAGCAAAGTTTATTTTGAAATTGTGGCCTTTAACATTAACAAACGGCCCAAACAAGAAGAATTATTATTGCAACAACTGACAAATCACCAAGGAGGGAATATTAACATCACCGGACCTCTTTCATTCGATCAGTCATGAAAAAATTTCCGTACAATGTATCAAAATTCTTGGCTCACGTCATTTCCGTAAGAAAGAAAATGTAAATATAAACTAGATTGAATGTTAGCAGTAATGCCGTAACGCGGGGCACAGGCGCAACTGGGTTTGGAGCGCAAAATAAAGGATACCAACCGGATTGAGAGTTCCACGTGGATTTTATATTACTTGACCATTGTAATCGACATGAATCAACACCAACTGTCACATTGCATTTAGTAAAATTTATCTTGTTGCATAAAAATTTTTAATCTTTCTTGTCATTATTGGGTTACCCGCCGCGGTAGCATAGTGGTTAGCGCGCTCAGGAATGCGTCAGTAGTTCTAGGTTCGAAACTGGACCGATCTTTCGGGCGAGAGAGGCCGCGAGTGTGCCTTCTTTCGGATGAGAAGTAAAATCGAGGTCCAGTGTGGGTGTACGATGTCATTTGCACGTAAAAGAACCCTCTCTACTATGCAACAGGTAGATGAGGCAAAATTTCCAGGTGTAGGAGGAGCTCGCCCCCTGGCGTCGGTAGAATTCCCCAACGAACACTAGACCGACGATGAATAAGCGTAGGAGTGCAGCTTTGGCCGGAAGCCGACTGCAGAAAAACTATGACCAACATATCGTCCTGTGTCCATTCAGAGGGACAAGATGGGTACCCGACCCTGCCATAGGCGGGAAGCCATTGTCACATCTACTAAAGGGACTACAGCGAGCATACTGTATATACGATGGCGTTACGATCAACATACTGTAAGGCAGAAATGAGTTATCTGTGCAAGATCATCAAAAGCGGTGCAAAGCACTCTAATGCCGGGTCCACACCACACCCTGCGACAGTGCTCTGATCAAAATGGAGCTTAACTGCACAAAACAGAGTGCTTGCAAGTGTCTTTTTCCTGTATTGAAAAACCATACATTAATTAATTTTACTGCTAGTTAAATTGTTAGATGGTATCTGATGACATCAGTTTTTTTTTTCATTTTTTATCTTTTAACTACACCAATATACCGTAATTATTCTAATAAACGGCGCGCCGTTTATTTTTTCAAAGGCCTTTTTGTTGCGCCGTTTATTGGATGGCGCCGTTTATTATTTTTTTCAATTTATAAATGGAAACTTTTTAGCCGGACAAGTTGATTTCATTAATTTTGATTTTTGCTGACGCCACTCTCGCATCTGAATTTACTGGCAAAATGAAAATGAGAAAAATAATCAACCTAGATTCAGGTAACCTTCAGGTATCCTTACCCTAGATTCAGGTAACCTTCAGGTATCCTTACCCTAGATTCAGGTAACTGTAGAGGTTTAGCTACAGGACGATTACTATAATTCTCAAATGCAGAAATTGCCAACAATTTAAATGCTAAAGAATACTTTCTCTTTGAAACTTTTCTTTCAACAATATCTGCACTAAAGCTTAGTTTACACGACTGTGACTTATTAGGAAGTTCAACCTATCATGTGAAAATACTGTGAATCGTATTGCACCAGGGTCACCTGCCCACAGAACAGAGAGAAGGAAGAAAAACCCTGGGGTACACCAGTGCCTCTGTTCAGGCATGAGCCTGATTCCTTATTGCAGTATAGTTGTTGTGCAATAGGTCAGACACCATGCAATATTAAAACTGACAAAGCATTAATTTACCTGCCTAAATTTATATTTTGGTTGTAAAATGTGGTGTTGGAACAGTGTGGTAGGCCGGCATCCCCACACAGACAAACAGCCAATATTCCCGTGGGTTCCAGACGCCTGGCTGGGGTGTTCCCAGTCATAGCATGTTCAATGGACCCACGGACCCAACCCTGCCACAGGCTGGATAAGGGTGTGATGATGATGATACCAGTACCCCTGTGTAGCATTAAAGGGTTAATCATTAAAAAATTCAAGTTAACTTGCACAATCACTTCCAGACAGTGTTGAAATAAACGGCGCGCCGTATATTATTTTTTTCAGGTGAAAGGTGCGCCGGTTATTGGAGGGCGCCGTTTATTAGAATAATTATGGTATACATACAGGCAGATTCCTTTGACGTACCGTAACCAGTGCGTAAGGCTGCAGCCATGGTGGAGCAGAGAGGAGATAGAAAAGGAGCGATATACAGTAAACCCTCGCCACTTCGCACTTCGACTTTCGTGGCTTCACTCTATCACGGTTTTTTCTTGTAACAGTGCGCGCTGTGTTATCACTGCCACTGATTGGCTCCGCCTCACCTAAGGGTTCTTATGAATCCTACTTCACGGAATTTCACTTATCGCGGTAGGGTCTGGAACCGATTAACAGCGATAAACGAGGGTTTCTGTACAACAATGAAAGCAGAGAAATGGCGCCACCTAGTGAAAAGAGGTGCAACAACAATGGGAGTATTGAAAAATTGTCACCGCGCTGTGAAAACAAACTTTTTTGTTTCCACCTCTCCGCTTTTGCTCCCCTCTTCACTATGGTCGGAAGACAGGCCGCACAAAAATGCGCAATATATATAAAAATTCACTTTAAGTTTAGTTGGTGCCAGAGGGCAAAGATTTCAGTATTTGTCCCTGGGCCCTGAATTCCCTCGGTATGCCACTGATTGAAATCCGAACTTTGGTTTTGATAGCAGTCCTCACTGTTATCCTGACCTCTCTCCTCTCCGCTCCACCATGGCTGCAGCCTAACTTTGCACAATATTGAATGGATTGCCGTTCAAAATTAGCCGCACTGGCATAGCTTCACATGGCTGTCTTGTTTGGCACAGCGTGGCACAGTCGGTATAGACCCGGTAGATCCTTTGTACTGTTTTTCATGAGCATGCAAAGTTGCTCATTTCTGAATTATATTGATCACAATGCCATCATAAATGCTCACCACACCATGCCAGGGGGAAGGAGCACCTGGAACATGGTCTCCCAATACGTCGGGAGCAAAGCAAAACAACTCCTAACCGTTTTCCCGCCTGTGGCAAGGTCTTCCGATGACCTTCTATAATGGTAAAACTGCGAACTACAATTCCTTTTTCCGCCTATGGTAGGGTCGGTTATGCATTTTTTGTCCCACTGGGAAATCATGGGCGATCTATTGGTCAGTATTGTTATGCAGCCTGCTGCTGACCTTATGCTGCAACCGTATGCTAATTTATTGTCGACCTATTTTTCTTCATTAGTGCACTTTTCCTTCAGGAATGGAGGGCGAGCTCGTACGCCTAGCATGCCATGACATCGTACACACCACAGTGCTGAAGACCAGTTTACACCAGACGAGTACTCAACCAACACAGCGAATTCGGCCAAGTAATCGTCTGATGTAAACGTAAAGTACAGTACTCAGTCTAGTGAAATGAATGAACGGATAGAAACCATTTCTATTCACTACGCCGAGTGCCTAACTCCACCATTAGGGGTGCTTTACTGGATGACGTAGTTGGCAGGCATAGACAATCAACTCCAAGCGTCTGGTGATAAAGCTTCTGTTTAGGAGGGCTCGCTGGTTGCTAGCCAGAGAAAACCTACAAATGAGTGTAGAGGCTTACTCTTCCAATACTGGTGCTCGGCCCAGCACAAAATGAGTTTCTGGGCGAAATACTCGTCTGGTGTAAACTGGACTTAAGGCTTTACTTCCCAACCAAAGGAAGGTGCACTTGAGTGTTCTCTCCCGACCCACCATCCAGTATTGAGCGGGGGCACCATGGAGACAGGTAGTCAAATGCGCTACGTCTATGCCACCCAGGCGTCTCTGCCTCAGTCAGCCTTAGGAATAGTCCATAACTGACGAGGCAACTCATAAAATATGAAAGTTGCTCACTGGAATTACAGTAATACCTCGACTTACGAGTTTTTCAATACACGAGCTGCATTTTTTTCATTGGTGAGTTAGGGCCCTTCAACGACAAGGTCATTACAGCCCTGTCCACTGTGTAGTTCTAATGCAGAGCCTGGATAGACACTACACCACGGACCGCGATCCTATTTTTGCTGGCGTGCCAAAAATGATGTTGATGAACTAACATGCCAGATAGTTTGTTACGTGAATATATAATAGGGTATCCTTATTTCCAATTTGTTACAGGAAATGGAAAGAGTGTCTATATTGCATTGGACACACCAGTTCTTGTCTGATCACTGAAGTTAAGCAACGCAACGGCCGCTTGGGGCTGTGTGTGTGGGGGGGGGGGGGGGGCAATGTGGAGAGTGCCACTCGTAACTCTTTTTCGACTATTAGTACGATATTTGGTTTTCATTGCAGCCAGTGCCGAAAAGCTTGCTTCACATAAATAGGATGTTACAAACGGTAGAAGGACTTGCATTTGTATTGCTTTGCAGTACAATGAATCATAATTTCCACTGGCAATAGTCCGCGCCTCCCCTGGGAGTCGCACCTCCCAGGTTGGAAACCACAGGTATATATACCACGTGCCAGGCTGCCAGCAAAACTGTTCTGCATGTCATCCCGGGCGACTTGCCATAGGGTCGCCACCTCTGCGCTACACGAATGCGTCGATTTTGTTGGCTATTAGCGGTACCCAGTTTTCCCGAGCGGCCACCGACGTTAGTACTAGCTGGGGTTGCGTTGCTTAACTTCAGTGATCAGACGAGAACTGATGTGTCTAACGAAATACGCTGCTCACTTGGTCTAATTTTGTTTGAGTTGCAAGCGAAAATTAGAATTACGAATGAACTTCACCCGCCGCCACTAATTAACAACCTCCTAGAAAATTATCTACCCTTGCAATCCCTTCTCATCGTGGATAATGCAACGGCTCGCCCACTAAACCTCGAAGACAACTTCTACCCTGCAGCCTATCGACCTGCAATTTAATTCTAATTTCAAAAAATTCTTCACTGGCCATACGTTCTGCCACTGCTTTATTGTGACAGAGAGCACAGCCTTAGAATTATAGGATATGACCTTTGTTATAAGAAGGACTTAGACCTTTGCATGGCAGAAGCTGTGTCAAAGGGACATCAAAGGATTGAAACCCATAGTGGCAGTGGTGGAGGAGAATGGCCCTTGGTAAGTGGACGGACTTTGAGGTTGCTGAAGAAGCTGTGAATGAGCTCACCAAGGTGCACTCTGCACGAAATGACAATGTAGAAGTTAATGGTGCTAAACACAGCACCATCATCTTCTGCGGATTCAAGTCCTCCACTCCCGCCTATCCCCCACCAGGTCCCCGTCGATCCCGCACACTACCATATCCCTATGCTCCCACGTCTGCTAAAATAAATGTTGAAAGAAAATTAAGCGACTCAACAGGTAATCAACTCCATGAATCAATATCAACCAAGAGTTGAATAAAGGTCTTGTCACACCTCAGTAACGTGTCAGTTCTAAGATCAGTACTAATTTCTTTTGCAGCTATTCCTCCTGGTCTCATTTCCTGTTTAGCCCGACCCTATTAAATATGTGGATGGGACTCTTTCAAAGAGTGTTCAGGGGCGGCTTTACTAGCACTCAGGATGTAATTGGCTTTGAGGTATTTTAACTACAATGCACTCGTAATTCATCACTTTCGATCCTTTCCTCCCATGGCAGGGTCAGGTACTCGTTGGACCTAGAGTGAAGTATTGGACGGTATATTTATCTTAGACGGATGCCCACCTTATGCTGCAATCTATATTTGATTTGTGGGGCAAGGCAATTTTTCTTCACAGACAACAAAGGATGAGCTTCTAATCATTTCCGTGCAGTTTACTCCCCGCCGTCTCTCTGTGTCTGTCTCGTTCGATCTTGTCCACCTTTTTTTTCTCTATGTCGCTCGGTCTGTTCTTCTTTTCTCTCGCTCTGTCTTGTTTTTGTCTCTCTGTCTGTCTCTATCGCCGTGTTTTACTTTCTGTCTGCTTCCCGCTCTCTCACTGTGTCTATCTCAACTTCTGTCTCCGCATGTCTCTCTCTGTGTCGCCCAAGAGAAGTCCCCTGAATAGGCCAGAAACGAACCTGTAACCAAGGACGCAAGTCTGAACAAGACTCGAGGTGC
The DNA here is from genome assembly GCA_013389805.1 of Trigoniulus corallinus. Classification (NCBI taxonomy): domain Eukaryota; kingdom Metazoa; phylum Arthropoda; class Diplopoda; order Spirobolida; family Trigoniulidae; genus Trigoniulus; species Trigoniulus corallinus. The sequence continues at coordinate 19,636,742 of JAAFCE010001963.1, read as the reverse complement.
GGTATGATGTACCCATCATTAAGGTAGGAAAAAATGAGTCCCGAAATCTTTCTGGGCCTGTCTGCATTTGACGTATGCACATGTCATGACGAAGAAGAAAAAGACAGAGTAACTGACCCCTTGTAGAGATAGATGAGCACAACCGAGCTGCATGAGAATTAGTTAATGGCAGTGAATGAAAACATTAGGGCCGGAATAACTCTTATAAAGACAGGCCAGTGTAAATGCTAGTTTATAAGAAACTGATAAAACCATTGGTTTGGGCTGCTTTATTTGAGGCACTTTTCCTCCACCGATTACAGGGGGCGAACTTCTACACCTGGAAATTTTTCTGAACTACTCCACGTAGTAAGGGTTCAGTTACGAACAAATGACATCGTACACCACAACTGTCTAGGGCAGTGATTCTCAATCTTTTTTTCGTCACGGTACACTTTCAACAATTTAAAAATTTGGCGGCATACTAACAACGACACATTTGGGGGCACACAGACGCGAAAGCAAATAAATAAGTTGTATCCTAACCCTATGTACACATCTAGCGGGTGATTAGTAGACTTAACTAGTAGTTAGCCATTAGCCAGAACTGTAATATTCTTTCGTATTGGTTCTGGTAGTCCCTGATAAGAAGGTAGAAGCGATTGAACTACTTGTCGGACGTCTCTTATGTATGGGTATTCACAGTGGCGGCACATCTCAAGAATCTCGCAGCACAGTGGTTGAGAGTCACTGATCTACAGCTTACTTCCCATTCGACGAAAGGCACGCTGGAATCCTCCTTCAATCGTCCGATAGGAGTCAAACCACCAGAATAAAATATGGAACCATTGACACAGTAGTCAAATACACTACTTCTACTCCACTTAGGTGCAGAGCACCAGCATATATCCTACTTCTTTTGGGAACCAAGTTGGATGGTTCCAGGTTAATTATGTCCGCCCGAGTTTATAGCATTAGGGCACGGAACGCCTTTGGAGTCATGTTGCATTCCACTGCAAACAAATGATCAAACAAGGTTCCCTAGTATGTTCCGACTAAACGACCCAGGTTCTGTCAAACTAGCACAGTGGTGGCGAACCTGTGACCCACCGTACAGTTTTAAGTGACCCAGCGTGAATCGTATCTAGCTTATAGTCTCGTAGTGCGTGTGGTGGATGAGGACCTGGTGAGCTAAAACCCACAAACCCAACCCTGCCCCAGGCGAGATAAGGGTATTATGATGATGTTCTCTATTTGCTACTTTAATAAACTAATTTATTCATTATTAACAATAATTTTTTTTATTCATAAAATTAAATAGTGCTTGCGCCTGACCCGCGGACAACTTTTTAGTTGTTTTTTCGCGTTATTGTGACTCGTCTTCAAAAAAAGGTTCGCCACTGCTGAACTATCAGTTCAAAAAATCACAAACTTTGCCCCACCTGTGGTACGCATTTAATGAAATGCTTGTTACTAAGGATGTTAAAAAAATTGTATTGATTCAAAGTCAAGAGGTACTTGATCAAAACCTGGTCCCAAAGTCAAAGGCTACTTCCAGTGGCGCATCATGACACAGGTGAAACAAGTGTGCGCTTGGGACCCTCAGAAACTTAGCAGCTCCACATCTGCGACTGCCAAAGGCTGTAAATCAAGATTTAAGAGTATTTGTCTAAGAAAACGATGACTTAAGATCATTTCCGGGGGGCAAATGCAAATAGCCCGAAAATCAGTCAATTGTAAGTAAGAACATTTCAGGTTCTCTTATCAGGGCAACTCATAAAACGCAGAATTTTCAGTTTATCAATTTTTTTTTCACAGAGATTTCTTCTACTACCGGTATTTCTGACACATGGCTTAGGTCAGGTCTTTCACGTTTTTTCATGCTTGCTTTAAGTTTTGGCTCAACAATTGATGTCTGAAAGAGTCCGAGCCAAAGTTCAGTGACAATGTTCGCCAAAGCCTTTGTATGTACTAACCAACCAGTCTTAACTTTGAGACGACTTGCCCTTATGTGATGTTCTCAAAGGACCTCACTAATTAACAATGTTATCATGACGACTGACTGATTTTCGATCTACTGTAGTTACATTTGTCAGTCTTCTCTAAAGTGGCCATAAGTCAAATAACTGATCAGTATTTTGTTTATGAAATAATAAATTGATTTTAAGGATCCGTGACCAGAGCCGTCTTAACGTATGAGCCCGCCGGGCACTTGCCGGGGGGCTCCATGCTAACTGTGCATGTCAAATGACGATTTACATATTATTCTCGTGAGTAGTTGTCGTAGGGACCCCATGCTAATCTGAATGTCACGGGATCATTTACATATTATTCCTATGAGTGGTGGTCGTAGGGGCTCCATCACATTGGTTTGCTCAAGGGCTCATAATGCTATTAAGACGGCACTGTCGGTGACCAAGGGCGGATCCAGAGGCTGGCTCAGGGGGGGTGATTATGATTCTGGGGGGGAGGGTGATTATGATTCTGAAGCAAATTGTAAATTTCAGCCAGTCCGAATTCCCAAAGTAGCCAGGCCTTCGGCCTGGCCACAGTCTGCCCCCCCCCCGTAGATCCGCCACTGTCGGTGACTACTTCTATATTTTTTGTAGCCATGAATCAATTGCAGTTTTCGAAATGTAGTTCATTCTCGTCTAAAAGGTTCAAACTAGGTAACTAAATGCAGGTAACTTTCCACCTTTAGAAATAAAAACCCTCCTAAAATCATAAAAACAGTCCTTAATCGGTTCAATAATTCACTCTTTCAATTATCCGATAAAATAATACCGTTATAAATTACACTCATGTCTTTTTGTCTCAATTAAATATATAGGCCAGGAACCAAATTGAAAGCGCCAAAAAAACAAAAAAAAAATTCCAGCTGTAAATTTATCACCATGTGTAACGATAATGCACACATCAAACTCATTAAACATTCCAAATATAGACACACATATATATATATATACTTTTTAAATTACTTCTCCTTGTCTAATTTAGCGGTTAATATTCAAATTATACACTTTATACAAAATATATAAAATTTACCACTCTATGTTCAAAAACCATACTGAAAACGTGTCGCTTGCGAGCATATTAAACGACTTTCGTGGCTTTTGACACCATAAAGCCGTCCTAAAAAATGACAGTCACACATTTAAGAACAGAGAGCGAGTCTCCTTTTCCGAATTTCAAGAGCACTTTGTATTTCCCAGAGACCTACAAAGGCATGTCACAATGGTCCTGAACCTCTAAAAAAAAACGCCATATGCCTTATGAATGCGGTAAGAGGTCCACCACGTCTTTACTCGATCATGGCAGTCCAAAAAGTCGATTTGTGCTAACAATTATTTAACTCCTAATATTCCTAATTACTTACCGCCAATCAAAAGACCTTACTTGGAACTACTCAAAAAGTTACGTTTCGAGTTCAATAAAAGTCCAAGGTTGTGCTCTCTTCCTCCCAAATCACGGCATGCTCCATTGCAATGGCGGAGAGTTCCTTCAAAAATTCTTCCAACACCACCACACACAACACCGCATTTTTCATTCGCAACGATTCTAGTTTGCCATCTGACATTTCAGTCGACGTTGGTTTCACATATCTAAAGATGGACGAATATAAGACATTGGTAGCAATTTCATATCCCACTGAAAATCACGAACAACAACAACCTGTAACCACATATTTACCTATAACCTGTATCGTTAGGAATTCCATCCAAAAAACTCCTAAATATGCTGACTTTCTCCCTTTCAACATTACCATGGTTCCGTCGAAATATGAGGTCAGTGAAACTTCGTCGTTTGGATTCAACTGTAAAAGAATTGCCAACCTGTTAAACAATATCGGGTGTTGATGTTAGGGTTTTCAGCGCAGTGCAGGCTCTGAAGCCCTGTCCATTCCATGCCAAAAAAAGAGATTTTTTTCGCTTGTAATTTCCAGGGATTAGACGGGCAAATGCAAAGTTACAATGGATATCAACGTCACGCTTAGGAATAAAGTCGTTAGCTAGTGTGGACACTTCGTCACCTGATGAGTGCAATTTATGAAATATGGGATTTTCCTGTTTCTGAATCAAAGGATTAGGTTAGGCATGGTTTAGCTTGTTCAGGGCAAGGCTGGCCTGGCATGATTAAGTTAGGTTAAGGCTTTGTTAGTTATGGTTAGCTTATGCTTGATTAGTTATGGTTAGCTTATGCTTGGTTAGTTATGGTTAGCTTATGCTTGGTTAGTTATGGTTAGCTTATGCTTGGTTAGTTATGGTTAGCTTATGCTTGGTTAGTTATGGTTAGCTTATGCTTGGTTAGGAATGGTGTGGTTATGTGTAGTGGTTATCTAAAGTGACCAGATTTTCCAGAGGGCAAAGCGGGACGGGGACTTTTGGTGAGTGCCCCCAAGTAGGGGTGGTAAGACATGCTTTCCTGAAGAGCAAAGAACAAAAATTATGGCTTCGTACCTACTGTACCTTATAGCCTGAATGTGTGTCCATCCAGCACAGCATGCATCATACCCTTCTCCCACCTGCGGCAGAGTTGGGTCTGCGGTTCTAGCCCTTCACCTCACACACTGCTATAGCCTAACGGGCAACCTGTTCCCACATCTGCTTCGGTCTCCCCCTGCCTCGGGTGCTGCTGACCACCTGCTTCCTGAAATGGACCTTGTGAGCTCCTCCCTCTCCTCTTCTCATTATGTGTCCATACCATCTCAACCTCTTTTCACTCATTTTTTCGGCGATATCCACCACTCCCAGACTACCTGTAATGTACTCATTCCTAATTCTATCAGCTCTTGAGGCCCTACTCATGTACCACAGCATTCCCATCTCAGCTACTTGCATTTTGTTGACGTGGCTCTTCCTCACTGCCCAGCACTCTGATCCATATAGCATAGCAGGCCTAACCACTGCCCTGCAGAACTTCCCTTTCAACTTGATTTGGACCCTCTTATCAGTATCACACAGGACTCCACTTTAACCATACCCATTGATTCTATGGGTCACAGGACGGGTCCAGCCAAGGTCCAGCACAGGATGCCTGATGTTTCAATCTGATGCAGACGATGATCAGTTGCCAACCTAGAACGATCATTCTGTGTGGGTGCTCTATGTGAATGCTTTTGAGAAGTTGCCATCAAAATGGGACAAACAGGCGTCCCGCCTGGACATGAGAGGGACGGCGGGACATGAAGTCTTAAATCGGGACGTCTGGTCACCCTAGGTTAGCTTATGCTTGGTAAGGTTTCGTCAGGATAGGTTTGGTTCAGGTTAATTAGGTTCGGGTTCGTTAAGTTTGATGTGGTTAGGTTACGCTTGGTAAGCATTCATTTGGTTTGGTGTGGTTATCACCATCATCATCCCACCCATATCCCGCCTGCGGCAGGGTCAGGACTGCGGGTTTTTATCCTCCACTCCCGCCTATCCGCCAACCCCGCACGCCTCCATGTCCCTCTGAACCACCTGCTCCTACGTCCGATTTCGACTTTCCCTATTCCTGGTGCCCCCAATCACCTGCAGTCCCATAATGGGCCTTATGAGATCCTCCTCCCGTTCCTCATCTTCTATGTGATGTTCCCCACCCAAAAGCTACCTCCAATGTATTTGTTTCGGATTCCGTCGGCTCAGCTCATGGCACCGCACTCATCTATCGCAGAATTAGCATCTCAGCCACGTGCATTTCCTTTCACGGTTCTCCTAGCTGCCCAACACTCTGACCCAGAAAGTATAGTAGTGCGGTTACGCACACTTCGGTTAAATTAAGTTTTAAATCAAATATTTTTATAACCATTTTCCTACCATTCTCTGCTATACGTCGCAGAACGATAAATCCTTGCCAGAATGCGAGATTTTGCGAGTTTTGTGGCAGTGAGAAGTTTAAAAATTTTGAGCCAGTGGTTTAGCCCAAGACTACTCAGAAATTGTTTAAATCGCTTGATCAGGCAGCTTTTCTTATGTACAGTCCCTGGCCATATTAATGTGACCACTAGACATTTTCTGCATTTGTAATATTTTTGTAATGCTTTTGGCTACTTAGTGATTCAGCTGTTGCACACCCTTTATGGCAGACATTCCATCATCCAGGCTTCTCATGATTCATAAGCTTCTCATGATTCATAAGCTTCTCATGATCCATTGCTTCTAATGATTCATTTGCAGGGCAAGAAAGGGTTCTTTATGTGGGTCCCCGGGCTTGTCAGCATTATGTCCAATGAGAGGGCGGAGGTTTGATGCCAATCAGGTGGCCCGCCTGCCAGAAGACACCGGCATTGCTGTTCCCTCCTCTGATGCCCTTCTGATGGCATGGCAGGCCGTCCATGGTCAATGGCGTTCCCAGTGGTTTGCAGCTGGATAGTGGCGTCGCTACTGGGGTGACAGCCACCCCAGGTGACACCACTTGTACCATGACAAAAGGGGTGACGACAGAACAGAGCAGCATTTTTTAAGGGAGATGGGTGACACCATGGCGTCACTAGACTGGGTGATGCCAACCCTAGCGACGCCTCTGCAGCTGAATATTAGCTGGTGGTCACATTAATATGGCCAGGGACTGTACAAGGTGATTGAAAAGTAACTCCCTATTAGAAACTATTTATAAATTTTTCAGGTACGGCTACTTTCTTTTCAATTCTTTATTGCATGTTCACCAATCTGTGACAATTAAGCATGTATTGTTGTTTCTTTTCAGATTGATTATTTTGTTTCAAAATTAGAAGCCCCATAAAGATGTCCAAACGTATAACTTTACAACAGCATGACCAGTTAGCAGCATGCACGTTCAGATAGGACTGTGGGTCCTTTTATCTTGCACGATATTGAACACTTGATTTTTATGCAAGATGGTGCTTCTCCACATTTTGCTATTGCTGTTCATGATTGGCTGAATGAACATTTTCATGGGAGAAGGTAGGGTTGACGTGGTTCACAAGAGTGGCTGGACAGAAGCCCCAATTTAACACCCTGTGACTTTTTATTTTGGGTTGGTTAAAGGAAAAAGTTTACTCTACGAAACCAAGTACGTTTAAAGAACTTGAAGAGCGACTATGAGAAGTTATATCTGAAATCTGACAAGAGTTCCTGCAAAGATCAGTTGATGTGATTGCAGGGCAGCTTCAGAAGCTGGTGCACATATCAAATTTTAAATATAACTCCATGTTATGCATGTTCTTCTCATATTCACTTTTTGTAAAATAAATGATTTAAAAAACTTTTATAAGATTTTTAAAATAAAGAGTTACTTTTCGATCACCCTGTATAATGAAAGATTGCAGCTTTTTTAATGCAATTGCTATATGTAGGCTATAAGTGTGAGTTTTAACGTTTTTCTTTGGAATTTTCCTTCCCTCATATCCTCAAAGGATCTCATGAGCAGAGGCGGACTTCCGCAAAGGCGCATGAAGCAAGCTCCTGGGGCCTCACAATTCAACACTCAAAATGAAAAAAATTATTTCATCCACATACAGTCAAACCTCACTATAACACACCCTGGCTATAACACTTTTCAGATTATAACACACACAAGGGAAAGTCCCAGCCAGTGCTAATGAATAAGTATACAGAGTGTTTCCTTTCAAGTAACTAATGCCTTTCTTAAAAAATCTATGAGATATGGGATAAAATGGTTAGGAAAAAGTTATAGTTGATGGAGGGGGCCATTCACTTCTGAAAACAGTTCAGAAATTTTGGCAGTAGATTTTTCAGGACAATGCAAAGTTACATTTTTTTCAATAGATAAGGGTAGTTTTAACTATCGTATCGCATAGCTCTAAAAAATGTGAAATTTTGATATAACATGTCCCTATACCTAAAATTAAAAATAAACTCTCAAAACTGCATTAATGAGCGTGCACCAATGGCCCAGGGCTACAGAATGTTGTCTCAGGTATGGAGCTCAGCAAATTGCCGCTTTTAACCGCTGAAAAAAATTAGAACGTTTTAATGTGCAGCTCAACAAATTGTCGCTCTTAGCTGCTCCAACAAGCTAACTTGGAGGACAAGCCAAGGTGTCACGATCCACGTTAGCTCAAGGCTAGCTAGTTGGAGCAGTTAAGAGTGGCAATTTGCTGAGCTCCATACCTGAGACATCATTATGTAGCCCTGGGCCATCGGTGCACACTCATTAATGCAGTTTTGAGGGTGTATTTTTAATTTTAGGTATAGGAACATGTTATATCAAAATTTCACATTTCTTTTTAGAGCTATGCGATGCAATAGTTAAAACTACCCCTATCTGTTGAAAAAAAAATGTAACTTTGCATTGTCCTGAAAAAACTAGTGCCAAAATTTCTGAACTGTTTTGGGAAGTGAATGTCCCCCTCCATCAACTATAACTTTTTCCTAACCATTTTATCCCATATCACAGATTTTTTTAAAAAAGGCATTGGTTACTTTAAAGGCAACACCCTGTGCAGTAATTGTTTGGCTATAACACACTCGGATATTACATATAACACACAAATGGTTTGGTCCTTACAACACTTTCAACGTGTAAGAGACCACGCATATAACAAACAGCTATAACATGCAACTAGACAGCATATCCCACAGCCTAAGTAAGGCTATAAGGTGCAAGAGTTTCGCTATCTAGGATCAGTTTTCCAGAGCAATGGGGAAATCGATTCTGACGTGGCCTGTAGGATTAATGCAGGATGGCTGAAGTGGAGACAGGCAAGGAGGGTACTGTGTCAACGCCAGGTCCCAATAAAGTTGAAGGGTAATGTTTACAGAACTGTCATTAGGCGCGCTATGCTGTATGGCTCAGTGTTGGGCTGTTAAGAAAACCCATGAAAGGCAAATGCAAGCTGTTGAGATGCGAATACTACGCTACATGTGTGGGGTGTCACGACCTGACAATTAGAAACGATTACGTCAGATGTAGCTTGGGGTGGCAGACATTGCAGAAAAGATGAGTTGTTATTGCGTTTGTTGGTGTTTTAGGGCCCTTCAACTACAAGGTTATTAGAGCCCCGTCCACAGCATAGTTGTTATGCAGAGACTGCACAGACACTACACTAGTGCAACAATTTTTGGGTATTAGCAGTACCCAGTTTTCCCAAGCGGTCACCCATGTCAGTACTAGCTGGGGTTGCGCTGCTTAACTTCAGTGATCAGACGAGAACTGGTGCGTCCAACGCATTTCGCCGCTCCAGAAAAGATGAGAGAGAAGCCTTTCAGGTGGCAGGGGCATGTGATTAGGAGGGGAGAGGAGGAGCTTATTAGGTCCATTGTGGGACTACAGCTATTTGAGGGCACCACAGGTAGAGGAAGACCAAAATGGACGTGAGTGCAGGTGGTGCAAAGGGATATGGGGACATATGAGGTGGAAGGGGACTTGGTGGGGGATAGGCGGGAGTGGAAGATTAGAACCCGCAGCCGCGACCCTGCCTCAGGCGAGAGAAGGGCGAGATGATGATAAAAGGATAAAATTCTCAACAGTGTGGAATCTGGCAAATTTGCAGCTGACTGCAAGTGTGTGCGTCTTGAAGTATAATTATACAAGTCTAGGTCGACTTTTTGAATACATCTTGAAATTAGCATATTTTTGTTCAGTTAACATAGCTTTGGCGTCATTTAGCATTGTTTCTGTTATAACACACAGACACGAGCAGTTCCAAAGGTGTGTATTATATCCGAGTTTGATTGTATTATTTTTTTCATAATGAAAATAATTATTTCGCAGTATTTCCTAAATTAAATTGACAAGTGAATAACTCCAGTCAGAGTAAAAAACGGTTAATGCACATTGTAAGTTGTAGGACCTACAGGGGGGCCCAGTCGAACCGAGTGTGCTAACCACTACGCCACCACGGCGAGATTTTATATTTTTTACAGTAGAACTCCAATTAGCCGAATCAACTGGGACCGGACCCCATTCGAATTATCAAAAATTCGGATAACTGGATTTCTTTCCGAAAAAAGGGTCTAATTTAATTTATTACTGTTTGTATGTTGAAAATGGGAGTAAAAAACTATTTTTAAATAAAAAGAGCTTTTAATTAATTAAATGAAAAGACAACACTTTTACATATTAAGCATACTTAAAAGGGCTGTAAATTAGTACAATATGTATACGTACTAAACTGTAAATGAAAGTCATTTCTTGCTGAACATCTTGGTCAAAGTAAGCTGTTTGACTGTCAAGAGTCCGTTTTCGGGCAGCCAAGTCACGCATTATTTTGCAAATCGCAGTACGTTCCCTCTTATTTTTTTTTTCTGAAATTCTGAAAGCGATTCGGATAGCCCGAATTCGGAAAATTGGAGTTCTACTGTATATGTTTTAGTATACCGTAATTTGTTAAAGGACTTTTTAGTATAATTCTATATATGTATAGCACCTTTGACTACGCCATCTGGCGTACTACTTCTTCGGTCCACACGACCAACATTTCTCACGTTTGAATTTCCGCACATAATCCTTTCTTCTCTGACGGCCAAAAATTTTCGAGCTCTATACATAAGCTCGTCAATATTGTCAACTGTGTAGAAAAAGCTGTCCACCTTTTGTTTTAAGCTTCCCAACACCTGTATTTGTTTAAAAAAAGCATTAGTTTTGTGATAAACTATAATTTCCAACACGGTAAATCCACTCGTTAGTCCATGATTGCAAGTTCAACGTTGACCCAGTGGCGGCACTAGGGGGGGTGCGGGCCGCACCGGGTAACACCACTCGCACCATGAGAAAAGGGGGTGACACCAAAGCAGAAGACGCAGCTTTTTTCGGGAGAGGGGGTGACACCAACCCTAGCGACGCCACTGCGTTGACCATAACGAATGACTTTTTGTTATCAAGAGGGAAGCCTCATCGTGATCCCGTCTGGTGTGTACGATGCCACCTATACTTCAAAGCCCTTCGGCACATGTTAAGTGTGAGAAAAATACTGATGTGTTAAATTCCCAATTAATAGAGAATTTCACATATCGATTCCTTTGTTCACTAATAATTTACAGTGCATAGCGTATTTATATTGAGGGTTGCTTCAAGGGACAGCAATTTGTCTTTTTGTCCGGGGCGGCATAAGCGCTGGAGCGGGCGCTGGTAAGAGTTGTTGTTCAAAAGCAGATAGGCCGATGTTGCATAAGAAAGAATTACTGGACAAGTGGGTACCCAACCCTGCTATAGGTCGGATAAAGGTTTAGAATGATGGTCATGGTAAAACATCATACGGTAAACTTGCTTGTATCCTTCCCCAGTGGCTTGTTTGTTGGTGTTTTAGAGGCCTTCAACTACAAGGTCATTAGAGCCCCATCCACAGTGTAGTTGTGATGCAGAGACTGCACAGACACTACACTAATGCGACGATTTTTGGATACTAGCGGTACCCAGTTTTCCCAAGCGGCCACCCACGTCAGTACTAGCTGGGGTTGCGTTGCTTAACTTCAGTGATCAGACGAGAACTGGTGTGTCCAACGCAATTCGCCGCTCCCTCCCCAGTGGCGCTCCGAGGTGGGTGCGGACCGTACTGGGTGACACTGGGACAAGGGAATTACAAGTGAGCGGCGTTACACCAGGATTTACCGTTTGCAAAAAGTCAACAAAAGGAGGTACAGTGAAACTCGTTTAACACAAAACTGAAGGGACCAAAATATTTTTTCGTTTTAAAAGAATTTCGTGTTAAGCGATGCATGAAGAAAAATCATCATTGTTTTGAATGTCGTCATATTTTATTAATTGGATTTATTGCTAAAAGTTACATTTGTAATTTTTAGTAACATAACCAACAAAGCATTAATTTACCTGTCAAAGTTTCTATTTTGTTTGCATAATGCAATGTTGGAACAAGTGGAGTAGGCCATCATCCCCCACAGACAACCCGGCCAATATTCCTGTGGGTTCCAGAAGCCTGGCTGGAGTGCCCCCAGTCCAGAGAATGTTCAGGGGGTCCGCAGACCCGACCATGCTGCAGGTGGGATGAGGGTGTGATGATGTTGATTAAAAGTTACACTTGTGGGCATCATATTAGATTCAATATTTCCAATTTAAATAATGATGTACACATGCATAATTTAAAAAGAAAAACCTAAAAGAATTATTGTTTTTGGGATAAAATGTGTTTTTTGCAGTGTCTTTTTGAGCATAAATTGTCAATATAAAGGTTCCCCTCCCCATAGTTTGAAAGGTTTGTCAATGGCATGCTTCTACCATCCCAAACCCAGGCTGTAATCTAGCAACACCGGCAACAACTGTTTATTTGATTAGTTTAACGAAAATTTCGATATATGTTGTATATCCAGTATTTTGTTAGCTGAGAAGGAAAATAATTTCGTGTTAGGCGATTTTTGTTTCGTGTTAAAAGAAAACAAATATATGGAATTACAGAGTATTTTGTCCAGACCGCAGTGTTGTTTCGTGTTAACCGTTATTTCATGTTAAGAGTTTTCGTGTTAAACGAATTTCACTGTACTTATGCTTCTGCTGCACCGGGCGCCAGGTGACACCAACCCTAAGTACGCCACTGTCCTTCCCAACAAACAACAGGCAAATACAGTATGTTCTTGGAGTCTTTCCTGCTCTCTAGTATTTGACATCAGTCATCACACCCAAATAGCAACATCTATACTTGGGGAATTTTACCAATCGTCATTCTTTCTTTATGTGGAGAGTGTTCTTATATGCGAAATTTACATCGTGCACAGTACACCAGTCCACAGGTTCAAGTCCCATCTAACAGAAAATGCATTTTTAGGTTTACATTCTTTCTCTCCATTAAGTAATCCAATTTCTCTTCCAAAATTACATCACTTCAAATCAATTACCCACTATTTTTCTTTGTTAGGGTTTTTTGTTTGTGTGTTATGGCCCTTCAACGGTCATTGGAGCCCCGTCCACTGCTTAGTTCTAATGCAGAGTCTGCACAGACTCTACGCTGTTACGACGATTTTGGGTATTAGCAGTACCCAGTGTTCCCAAGCGGTCATCCATGCTAGTACTAGCTGGGGTTGCGTTGCTGAACTTCATTGATCAGATGAGAACTGGTGTGTCCACCTTCGTTAGGATACTTGTCCTTAACCGACACTTTGATACGAGCTCCTACACCTGGTAAATTTGCTGGCCTACATATATTTTACACTATGTTTCATAGGTTCTTCTCCGTGCAGATGGCAACGTACACACCACACTGCACCATAGCTTAACCGGTTCGGTCTAGGGTCGAACCTGAAACCACTGACGTAGTAATTACACATACCCAATTATCATAGCCTACCTGTAGCAGAGACCTGACACTTGGCTGGAAGACGAGCGAATGGTTCAAAAGAAAAGATCGAAGTAAAGGCTGTGGATAACACGCCAGTCGTGCAATGACTCCCGTCAACTGCAAATTCTCATATACGGTGTTGTTCATCATGCTTTCCAGTTTTGACAATAAAATGCTCAAGAATGGTCCTGACACAAGAAATTAACAACACATGGACATGTAGCACTACTGAAAATCCTGCGGACAGCGTCAACAGAATCGAAACATCACCTTAGAGCTTACCCAAATTAGGACTTCCAAAACCATCCGTAAGAGCAATGCTGTGACCCGATCCTAAATTATTTTGAAGGAACGGCAGATGTTGCAGCTTCACCTTCACATCTTTCTTCAAAGAATAATCTGTCATCCCCGAAGAAGGAAATTTGAGCTTGGAAGCTTGTGAAAAACTATGATCCACATCAGATTTGCCATTTCCGCGTTTGGAAGACGTAAGACCTTCTGCAACCGCTCCATTCTGATCAAGGCTGGATAACACGGAAGGCCTCAAGGTGGAAGGTTCCTCTTGATGAGAGGACAACACTACTTCACTTAGTAATAAACTATCATTAGTGGGAGACGTCCTTGACAATCCATCCGGCTTCCTATCTTTCAAACTAAGGGCCTCTTTATGGTTAGGAGCATTCACAAAATCTTGAGTTATGGAGACATGGAAGGACTTAGCACCAGCATCCTCAGGATAACTTACACCGTTGGAGACATCACAATCTGATAAGGAGACAGCCTCAGGAGGCGGATTCTCTCCATCATATAACCAGGACCAGCAATGGCAAGCAATGTAACAGGAAGTCACCTCTTGTCGTGCAGCCATCAGATAATCCAGAAAACTTCCAGGAGAACACTGAGAAGCTCCAAAAGACGATTGTAGTACGCGAGTTTCATACACGTCGCCAGGACTGAAGCTGGTAGTGGAGGGTGTACGTCGTCGGCGCCCAACAGTCCTCGGTAATGAAGCTGGCACCTTGTCAGTATTACTTTCTAAGGAAGAGGGTCCAGAACTGTCTTGACTATCATCAGAACGGGGCAAGCAACAAGATGGAATCAATGTGAGGAACTTTTCTGCGGACTTTCCAAACATGTCCACGTCACGAACTCTGCATCGCTGACTAACCATTATATGAGTGCAGGGTACGAGATACCTAAGAGTAAACAAGACGTTACATTTTTCTCAACAGTTCCCCCTCCCCCAGTCACAAAAAAAAGGATTGTACAACAAAAAACTACCTACTTGAACACTAATTCCAACATCACATCTTCGCAATTCAAGTTAAGAAGTGTCCCAAATAAAGACAATGTTATCACACAAAGCTAAGGAGAAAGAGACATGACCGGATTTGAACGATTGGTTTGTTTACATCAGTATTTGCCAACCATTTTTATGCTATGCCCCACCTAAGCCTTTATAAAATTCTTAGGCCCCCTAACATATACATAACTGTTAATATTGAAAAAAATTGAAATGTTCACTAAAGAAAATTGAAAGATAGGTTTTATTAGAGATCACTACAAAATTATTGAGCAAATATTGTTAGTATGTTACACCAACGGGTTGAGGAGTCACCCAAGCAGCCATAACGGGTGTAACCTTGTGGAGGCTGCTCACGGGTGAGAGGAGAACCGACCACCCACGTCGGTAGTGACGTGGGCTGCATTGCTTAGCTTCAGTGATCTGACGAGAACTGGTGTGCCCAATGCAGCTCAGTAAGTAAATTTGGAAAACATATAATGGAGATATGAAGTACAAAATAATTTTAATGAAAGATTTTTCTATAATACGGTATTTTAATTATTAATTATTTATTATTAAAATTTAGTGTGATTCTTGCACTTGATGCTTGTTGCAAAAACATGTTATGTCAGGTTCCAAGTTAGTTAACTTCCGTCTCAAGTCTCCCCGTCCTAAATTCTGGACAAGTCCATTTTCGAATTGCCCCCTTAACAATCGAACTGCCCCCCTGAGGGGGGGTGGGCCTCACGTTGGGAATCACTGATTTACACTCATGGGCGTCCATAGGGGGTCTAAGTCAATTTCGTGTAAAACAGGCTGGTGCATATCTTACGCATGTCTAATCTGCAAGATAAAATGCGATTTAAAACATAATTATCTTACAAATCCTAACCTAACCATACCCACCCAACATATGCCATCCCAACCGACCCAATCGCAATTCAACCTATATCCTAAACCAATTCAAAGTACTCTACTCTAAACCAACTTAACCTCAACTAACCTAACACAACCAAACTTGACCTGGGTCGTTAACCCAAACTAACCTCAAAATATCTAGACGTAACAATTACTATCATACGAGACCTATTTCGCCGAAATGCAGGGATCTCGTCCGCAGAAAGGGGCAACCGGGACACAGATGCTCCCTCTTCCTTCCTTCCCCTTTTACTTCTTATCCAATGGAAGGCGCACTGGGGTCCTCTCTCGCCGGAAAGAAGCAAAACCACATCAGTTCAGGATCTAACTTGAAATCACTGACATTGTAGGTCTCGCTGCATATCAAAAATGAAAGTTATATCTCCTCCTCCATGGATGTGTGTCTTCGGATGTACATGTTGGTTCGATTCCTAGAACACGACCCCCCTTCCCTCCCCCGGAACGTTAACTCCAAGTTTTGCCCTTCCCTGAAAAATTCCCCATAGACGCCGAGGATTTATACTTGTAACATACCGGCTGTTGACTGCCTATCCTCATTATTAGAGTCTCGATGACTGCTTGACCATCAGCCGTCTTCATGAATAAGATTTTCAGAAACGCCTGAAGTAGGGAAGGTTCAGTAATAGTTCGAAGAAAAAGGTCCACATAAGCAGTTACGGTTGCCAATTCTTCAACGGAGGCCTAAAAAAATAATATTTAAAATGAAAAGATACTGAAGAAAGAAAGCAAACCCGTTTGTAATTTGTGGGGAGAGCTTCAAGAGACCAGGGGCGGTGCAGGGGGGGGGGGCAACGCAGCAATTACTACCCCCTCAGTGCCTCAATGTCGCGCATATCTCAACTGATGCATGATTCAACATTGCAACTAACGAGGCAGTTTTGCACTACTGTACCATCCTCATTTCTATACAGTAAGTCCAACAGTTGCAGCCGAATCTGCAGTTGGCTAAACCACTGAAGATTGGACATTATCTAAGGGGTAGTAGAGGACCTATTGTAATTGCTAGCTAGATTTATACTAGGAGATTCTGAATACTTAAAAATATTTGGGGCGCACTTTTCTGAAATGCTCCCCCCCCCCCCCGATCCGGTCCTTGATCCGCCCCTGCAGGAGACTGGATCCATATCCAACAGGCCTGGGCTAGGGTGTCCAAGAGCTAGAACAAAGTAATGCTACAGCCAACGCAGCACTCTCGTGAGCACTTTGCTGCCAGTGGAACTGTAGTTTTAAGGAGTGGTGTTTCCCGAAGGCTTCGTGAGAGAGGGCGTTATGACAGAAGACCTGTTCCCACTCACTCCCTCATACAAAAGAGCATGTCCAGCATGGTACAGAGATAGGGTGATCTAACGTGTTTCCACGGGGAAATCCAGGACATTGATTCCCTCCCCATCAACTAAGAGAAAAAATTTTTTTTCTGTTTCCCAAATCTCTTTTCAAAAAAGTCTTTAAAAAGCAAATAAATTAAAAAGAAACATAAATACAGTTAAAAATATTGAAAGTATGAATAATTCGCACAAATGAATAATTCACTCCCCACACATAAAAATATGCTTCAAATGGCATGTCATTACATGCCCTATGCCGCCAATGAAAGGCTCCGATAATAATAAGATCCATATGTGGAAATATTCATCATCGTCATCTCATCCTTATCCCGCTTGTGGCAGGGCGGGTCTGCGAGTTCTTATCCTCCACTCCAGTCTATCCCCCACCACGCTCCTCTCCACCCCAAACGTCTGCATGTCCCGTTGTACCACCTGCTCCCTCGTCCGTTTCAGTCTTCCCCTACTCCTTCCTGGAGACATCAATCATCTGCAGGCCCAGGGCATCGAACCGATTTTGATTTTGGACCCCATGTTCGTGCCCGTAAGGACGCCCGGATGCCCGTATGGCGCTCGAACCCCATGTTCGAACCGATAATAGCGATATTTTTTTTTTTCGGTTCGGCTCCGGTTTTCGTTCCGACCAAAAATAACGGTTTTAACGGTTTTAGGTTTTCGGTTTCGTTCCGGTTCGATGCCATGTGCAGGCCCATACTGGAGAGAATAACTTACTCATCACATGCCTATACCACCTCACCCTATTTTCTCTAATCTTTTCTGCGATGTTTCCCACCCCCAAGCTACCATTAATGTGGTTGTTTCGGATGCAGTCGGCACGTGACACCCCACTTATGTAGCGCAGCAATCGCATCTCAGCCACTTGCATTCTGTTTTCATTAGCATAACAAACTACAGTCGAAATCATTTATAATGACACTGGGTGTAACGTACAATCGGATTCAGCAAACAAAATAGTCACAACCATGAAATACCGTACAAAAAAAATTAATGTTGCTTACTACGAACACATTGGTTAGAACGTACAAATCGGCTAGGGCAAACACATTTCTAGGAACAGTGCATGTTGAAATATCAGTTACTGCATACAGTTCACGTCTTCTGTTTATATGAAACGTAACCAAAACTTTTCACCATAGCCTGTAGGCATATTTTACAAGCAGTTTTTCAGTTGAGTTCTGTCTTTATACATGACAACATGACATAATTTGCAGAGATGAGTCAGGCGATTCTGCAAGCCTGCTTGCCTGTGAATCTCATACATGGCACTCAACAACTGCAGGAATCATTGAGTGCCTGGAGAAAGTTATGGCCCAATTTAATAAGTGCAAAACAGCAAAACGAATTTGCTCATTCTTTGAATCTACATACCTACTATACAGGGTGTTTCCTTTAAAGTAGCCAATGCCGTTTTTAAAAAATCTATAAGATATGGGATAAAATGGTTAGGAAAAAGTTATAGTTGATGGAGGGGGACATTCACTTCCCAAAACAGTTCTAAAATTTTGGCAGTGGCTTTTTCAGGACAATGCAATTACATTTTTTCAATTGATAGGGGTAGTTTTAACTATCACATCGCTCTAAAAACGTGAAATTTTGATATAACATGTTCCTATACCTAAAATTAAAAGTACACCCTCAAAACTGCATTAATGAGTGTACACCAATGGCCCAGGGCTACAGAATGATGTCTCAGGTATGGAGCTCAGCAAATTGTCGCTCTCAACCGCTCCAACTAGCTAGCATTGAGCTAACGTGGAGGGTGACACCTTGGCTTGTGCTCCAAGTTAGCTAGTTGGAGCAGCTAAGAGCGACAATTTGCTGAGCTGCATATTAAAACGGTTTTATGGTATGTACAATGTGGATATTGTTCTGAATTTTTTTAATAAATTGTGATAACATATGTATATTGCTTATTTACCCACCTTGGTGGCATAGTGATTAGCATGCTTGGTAACTGCGTCAAAAGTTCTAGGTTCGGTACTAGACTGAAGTGGGTTGGCTTCTTTTGGGGGAGAGAAAGGCAGCGAGTGCACCTCCTCTCGGTTGTTGTTGTTTGTTGGTGTTTAAGGTCCCATCAACTACAAGGTCATTAGAGACCCGTCCACTGTATAGTTCTAATGCACAGACTGCACAGACACTACACTAATGCGACGATTATTTGGAATTAGTTGTTGTTGTTTGTTGGAGTTTAAGGTCCCGTAAACTACGAGGTCATTAGAGACCCATCCACTGTATAGTTCTAATGCATATACTGCACAGACACCACACTAATGCGACGATTATTGGGTATTAGCAGTACCCAGCTTTCCTGAGCGACCACCCATGTCAGTACTAACTGGGCTTGCGTTGCTTAACTTCAGTGATCAGACGAGAACTGGTGTGTCCAACGCAACTCGCCGCTCACAATTTAATTAAACCACCACTAATAAACTGAATGGGTAATTTTTTTTCTAGTGTAGTACAACCTTCTTTGACATTCGTATGAAGTTTGAGCAGGGTTCATCAATTAGTGAGTGTTTGGCAGCCATTTGTTTACAGTGCAAAAAGTTTGTTTGGCGATTTTTTTTTTACAATGGAAAAAAAATTGAACAAAGAGTTTGCTTGAAATTTTATGTTTCCAATGGAATTACAGATGGTTGAATTAGGATGATTGAATGAAAAGTCAATCATCCTAAAATCACAGCTCAACCACCATATTTGCCAGATTTGGCTCCCTGTGACTTTTTCCTATTTCTTAAACTCAAATATCCGCTCAGGGGAACGCGCCATGAGTCGATTGAGGCCATGAAAAAAGTCGCCAAAGGAACTAGCCGAGGCCTATAAGAAGTGTATGGAAATTGGATTAACCGTTGGCATGCTTGTATTGGCTCAAAAGGAGCCTATTTTGAGGGCAATAATAAAGATTTGTATTAAAATACATAAAAACGTTGCTTTTATTAACCAGTCCGGGTCAAATTTGATCAGATGGTACATACAGTATGTATTTTACAATAGTTATAAACATACTGCAATCAATGTAGCACCTTTTACAACGATCGTCAGTACGTTGAAGTTCCTTATAAACGATTCTCACTGTATTAACAATGAAATCCTCAAAGCGTAGTAGGGGTATCAGAAATACCCACACTCGGGGACTTTTTGTAAACGAGTCTTGATTGACCCTTATTATCAATTAATAAAAATCGAGTCCCTGGCTCGGCTGCTCTTATATTGTATTTATTCAGAAAAACGAAATAATTAAATAATTAGTTCAGTTAGTTAGTTTAGTTCAGTAATTAAATAATAAGTAATTCAGTTCAGTTACTGACTCTCACTCACATTCTCACCAACAATGTGAGATTGACACTCACTCTGGGCTTGTTTACTTAAACCCACTTATGCTAACAACTTCAAAGGCAAAGGGGATGTCCAAGATTGCAGTAACTACAGAGGTATAGAGTTAATGAGCCATTGCATGAAACTCTGGGAGAGAGTAATGGAACGTCGTCCATGGAAATCAGTTTGGGATTATGTCAGGCAGGTCCACAATGGAGCTAATCTTCATTCTGAGGAAGATAGCAGAAAAGTATAGGGAAACAAAGAAAGACCTCCATGCCATCTTTATCGACCTGAAGAAGGCCTTTCACAGTGCCCAACAACAGGTAGTTTGGGAAGTACTACAAAAGAGGGTAGAAGAAGGGTTTATTAGATTCTTCCAGGATATGTATGATGGCTCCATAGCCAGGGTAAGGACACCTTGGGGAAACACTTGGGGCTTTCCAGTGAAAGTTGGGGTGCACCAAGGTCCTGCTCTAAGTCCATATCTTTTCACCCTGGTTATGGACGAACTGCTGACTGGAGTAGGAAAACGAGCTGCCAGTGCTTGGCATTTGCCAACGATATCAGAAAACTTAGTGATGGCAGAGAACAGCGAGAGAAGGGATTAAATGATGTTAGATTAGCAATAGAAAGGGGAGGGCTAAAGATCAACATTAAGAAGACAAAGTATTTAGCTTTCAATTGGGAAGGTCAGGGAAATAATGGTGATGGACTTTCAAAGAGTGAACTGGTGAAAAAGGTGCAAGAGGTAAAGTACTTAGGATCAACGTTCCAAAGCAATTGGGAGATAGACCCGTATGTGACTCATAGAATCAATGGGGGTGGCTGAAATGGAGACAGGCAAGTGAAGTCTTGTGCGATAGGAGGGTCCCTATCAAGTTAAAAGGGAAGTTCCACAGGACAGGGATTTGGGCAGCTATGCTCTACGAATCAGAATGCAGGGCAGGGAGGAAGAGCCACCTTAATAGAATGTAAGTCGCCGAGATGTGTATGCTGCAATGTACAAGTGGCATGTTGAGAGGTGATAGAATTACCATCATCATCATCATCATCATCGCACCCTTCTCCCACCTGAGGCAGGATCGGGTCTGCGGGTTCTAACCCTCCACTGCCACAGCCGCCTATCCCCCAGCAGGTCCCGAATCACTCCACACACTTCCATGCCCCTTCGAACCACCTGCTCCAACGTCCGTTTTGGTCTTCCTCTACCTCTGGTCCCCCCAATCACCTGCTGTCCCACAATGGACCTAATAAGCTCCTCCTCTCCCCTCCTCATTACATGCCCATACCACCTCAACCTATTCTCTCTCATCATTCCCGCAATGTCTCCCACCCCCAAGCTACTCCTAATGTACTCGTTACGGATTCTATCAGTTCGCGACACCCCACTCATGTAGTGCAGCATTCGCATTTCAGTCACTTGCATTTGCCTTTCAAGGTTCTTCCTAACTGCCCAACACTCTGAGCCATAAAGCAAAGCGGGCCTAATGACAGTTTTGTAAACTTTGCCCTTTACCTTTAATGGGACCCGGCGGTCACACAGGACTCCACTTGCCTGCCTCCACTTCAGCCATCCTGCATTAATCCTATGGGTCACGTCAGAATCTATTTCTCCATTGCTCTGAAAAACTGATCCTAAATAACGCCACTCCTGCGCCATTGGAATCACCCTAGTTTGGTCTCTGAGGCGAAATTCTATGATTCGCTCCCACAGCTTCATAGAATGGCTCATTAGCTTTATGCCTCTAGTTTCCACAGTCCTGGGCATCACCTTTGCCCTTGAAGAGTGGAACTATCCAACTCTCTTGCCATGCTGCAGGCATCCTATCACCATTTGCTAACTTATTAAAAAGCTTCCCTAGCCACATAATTCCTGTGGTCCCCAAGGTGTGCCAAACGTCAATGAGGATCTTATCTGGGCCTACTGCTTTGTGACCTTTCATTTTTTGAAGGGCTGTGACTATTTCCTCCTCCGTCAACCTGTCCACTGCTAGTGGAGTAATGGGGTTGCTGTCTGTGACTGCTGCACCAGTGGCAGCATTTAAGAGGGTGTGGTAGTATTCCTCCCACCTTTTGATTACCTCAGCTGGTTGGAACAGTACCCTACCACTGGTATCTTTGACCATTATAGCCCTAGTAACATCCTTACTATTTCTATCCCTGGTCTTGGCTAGACTAAAAACTGCTCTCTCTGATTCCCTTGTCCCCAATTTTGCATATAAGGCCTCATACATCTGATACTTGGCCAGGGCAATGGTCCTCCTGGCATTTATCTTTGCCTGGATCATAGTGTGTTTTGGAAACCTGATCTCCTAATTCCCTCCACCTATGGAAAGCTACCTTCTTTAGTTTGATGACAGCATCCACCTCCTAATTCCACCACCATGTCTGCCTGCCCTGATACGTTCCTCCTACTCTATCCCCACCTAACAATGCCTCTCCACATCTAATCTTCCTCGTAACCCTGTCCCACATGGCATTGGCTGACCCATCCCAGTCCCAGTTTACGTGGCTGAGAACCTCCTGTTGGAATTCATCTGCCTTGGTGGGCAACTACCACCATCTAATAACTGATTGCCCCTTCCAGGTATGGTACCTAACTGTCCCCTTCATTTGTAATTCCCTCACGAGCAGCTTATGGCGACTTTCCTTCTGGAAATCCTCACTGGGTAGTGCTCAGCAGTCTCGAATCTGTCCTGTGCTGCTTCCTAACCATGAAAAAGTCTATTTGGGACCTCCCCTGTGGTGACTGGAATGTGATTAGGTGCTTTTCCCTTTTCTTAAACCATGTATTGGCTAATGCAAGGCCATGTGCACTTGCTGTCTCAATGACCTTCTGCCCCTCAAGGTTGATCCTCCCATATCCACATCACCCATGTACCTCCTTGTAACCCAGACCATCATTACCCACAAGAGCATTAAAGTCACCCCAAATAATCAGTCACTCATTTCCCCTGCCCTGTCTAATTGCGCTGTCTACTGACTGTACCACCTCATCAAAATCATCCCAAAAAGCTGCTGTTATGGTGTCACCCAGGCCTGCTTGGGAAGCATATGCACTTATGAGGTGGAGTCCTATACCCTGCCAAACTACAGTAACTAACATTAACCTACTACTGATTCTCCTAACTGAAGTGATCTCCTCCTGCAATTCCCTACTTAATGTAATACCCACCCCATTCCATCCCTCTCACTACCTGTATAAATCAGCTAGTATCCCTACCCCAGGGCCTTTGACCTATTACCCTTCCACTTTGTCCCCTGGAGGAATACAATGCTGATTTTCCTAAGCTTTAGGGTTGTAACTAATTCCCCAGTTTTCCCTGAGAGGGTCCCCTTATTCCACGTCCCAAGTCTGAGTCTCACCCTACTATTTGTTGTGACAGATCTGGCTGGGGTCACCCCAGTCAGTCATTCAGAAACTGCAGTGACATTAGAAGGGTTACCTGTGGTGGGGTGCCGTCCAAACCCACAGGAGACACTCATTAATTGACTTATCATTGCCAAGTGAGTGGAGGTCTCAGACTCACCTGGCTGTCTCCTATACCACATAAACCCAATCAACAACCCTACAAACAATAGCAACACAGGCCCAGAATTAACCTATTATAACTAAATATAGAAAAAATATGTAAAAACGATATGCCAAGGTAAGTTTACACCTTGCTCCATGTGGAGCATGGTGGTCGTCCATGCAGACTACCCCCGCACTGCAGTGGAGTGTGATGAGAGCGACAAGAGCAACATGAGGTTAGGCTTAAATGCCCAACCTCTCGTGAAGCTCCCTGCCACAATTAATGTGCCCAAACCTCAGCCTTACCATGCCCTGGAATACTCTTGTTGTCTTCATTGAAAGGTGAGTTGTTTGTTTTTATAAGATCCTCAGGAATGCTTCCAAAAGCCCAAAGAGAGGTGATAGAATTAGGAATGCGTAAATTAGAGGTAGTTTGGGGGTGGTGGACATCGACAAAAAAATGAGGGAGAATAGGCTGAGATTGTATGGACACATCATGAGAAGAGGAGCTGGTTAGGTGTATCCCAGGAATGAGGGTGGTCGGTAGCACCTGGGGTAGGGGAGACCAAAAGAGATGTGGGAGCAGGTGGTCCAGAGGGGGGAGCAATGCAGCAATTCCTTTCCCTTCAGTGCTTCAATGGGGCGTAACGAGGGGTAGTTTAACCCCCCCCGGCCTCAGATATAGTGTAGCACTATACACCATAGTGAGTCATATTCTCCCTCAGAAAATCGTGGTTCCCCCTATCAACAGTCATATCCCATCCCTTCAAAAAATCCTAGCTATGCTACTCAGTGCAATTGATGAGGTCTTATTGCATTGCTATCACTATTTCTATACTGCCAGTCCAACAGTTGCAGTCCAATCTATAGTTGACAAAAACTACTGATGATAAAAGGACCTATTGCAATTGCTAGGTAGATTTATACTAAAGGATTCTGAATATTTCAAAATATTTTGGGTGCACTTTTTATAAAGTGCTCCCTCTCCCCAATCCACCTCTGGCTGCAGAAATAATTCAAACCCCTCTTAATTTCAGGGAAGTTTTAGAGCACAGCTTTCAAACTTTCTATTTAGGACGTCACCATCAAGCTAATTTCCAATTTCACACTGGGAAGATATGTCTTATTTTGGAACATTTATCCAAATACTATGAAAACTCAAGAATTTAGGATGGAAAGTGTCTGAGTTTGATGCACAGCTATTCCAAATCACACTGGCCAATTCAATGAACTGAACAATATTCCTGCTGCCAACATATATTTCTACACTGCTGGTTGGGAATGGTTTATTGGTTTGGACACACCAGTTCTCATCTGATCACTGAAGTTAAGCAATGCAACCCCAACTAGTACTAACCTGGATGGCTGGTTGGGAAAGCCAGGCGCCAACAAAAAATAGGTGCTTTAGTGTAGTTTCCATGCAGTCACTGCCTTAGAACTACATAGTGGATGGGGTGGAAAATACATTGCTGGTTATTTGCTATTCAAGTGTGACCATGACCATTCCTGTTCTGATAGGAATTGCCATATTCTTTATTTTACAAATAGATTAATTTCATTCCCATGTGAAATATCTGCTAACATTAATGCATTCAATTTAAAAAATGAAACTGATTTTGCAAGGTTTAAAGCACCTAGCAAGGTTTTTCATAAAAGTGAATGCTTACCCATGACAGAATGTTTTATGCATACATATAATTCATTTATACACTTTGAATACCATAATACAGTTGAACCCTGTTATGTCGATGGCATAGGGGTTTGCTGAAGAGCCAAACACCAATATGGCGGCAATGGTGTGGATAAATAAAGGAGAATGTGCAATGTAAATGAGTTTATACATACAACACATCTGCAGTGAACTACTACACCCTCTATTGTAGGTCATCATCTCACCCTTTTCCCGCCTGCAGCAGGGTAGGGTCTGTGGGTTCTAGTCCTCCACTCCCACCTATCTCCCACCAAGTCCCCCTCCACCCTGCACACCACCATGTCCCTTTGCACCACCTATTATAGGTGCAATGATGTTAATGGTTAATACTGTATTCAAAAGCCAGCAGTCAAGGGGATTCCAGGATCGACATAACCAAAGTTGAGTGGCAAATTTGACCCTTTTTGTGCTCAAGATATTAGGGGTAATCGACATAAGCAATCAGAAACTATTAGGACAAAGGGGGAATTTGGTGGTTCCGAGTTAATGAAGGTCGAGATAAGTGGATTCCACTGTACTAACTGTATCACACATGTCTAAAATTATTTGCAACACATGTCTTATGGAAGCAAGCAAAACATTCAGCCAATGCATAATAGATATGTTTGTTCAATGAGTATCCACTACGCAGTTAAATTTATGAACAAGGAATTAGTGGGAGAAAATAAATAAAAAATTAATTAAATTGCAGCACTTTTAGCTCACAATTTCCATTAAAAACATGGTAAACTGAGCAATTGGGCGGCAAGCAGTTGTAAATTATTCAGAAAATACAAATAAAGTGAATAACTGAATGCTTAAAACGGTTAAAATATATCTTGCATCTCTGTTGTAGCACTCTATCCACTTGGGGCGCCACCATCGAAAACTATGACAGAAAAGTCATATTCTATATTCCTTTCGCCCGATTTCTGTTAAACCATTTGGCTTCTAGTCAATCCTCACCATACATGACCAAACATTTTGCGCAACACCCCTTGTTGCACATGTTTTTTTTTTCGTTGGTGTTTTAGGACATTTCAACTACAGGGTCATTACAGCCCCGTCGACTGTATAGTTCTCGTACAGAGACTGCATAGACACTACACTAAAGCGATGATTATTGGGTATTAGTAGTACCCAGTTTGCCCAAGCAGCCACCTATGGTAGTACAGTAAAACCTGTCTAAAGCGGAACCTGATCGTTCCCATATTTTTTTTCCGATTTCTCAGGTTTCGGTTTTACAAAGGGCTGTGCTTTAATGAAACAAAGTACAAAAAACATGATCGCCTTTTATTAGGATGATGAAATTTAAAATAAAAGTCCATAAACTAAAAAATTACTCTGCCCCCACACAGGGGCTGATCCAGAGGCGGATCAGGGGGGAGCACTTCAGAAAATTGCACCCCAAATATTTTTAAATATTCAGAATCCCTTGGTATAAATCTAGCTAGCAATAGGTCCTCCACTGCCCCTTCGACAATGCCCTACGTTCAGTGGTTTAGCCAACTGCAGATTGGGCTGGTAGAATAGAAACGGGAATAGCAATGCAAAAATGCCTCATCAGTTGCAGAGTTGAATCACGCATCAGCTGACGGATGCGCCCCAGTGAGGCACTGAGAGGGGAGCAATGGCTGCATTGCCCTTCCCCCCCCCCGGATCCGCCCCTGCCACCACATGTCTTTTAACCCTTGTGTTACTACCCAAAATTTTCCACACAAGTTACTACCCGGGTACATGTGTACCCCATTGCAAAATGGCATTACTCTGACCCTGAAGATGCATTAGTGGCGACATCTATTGCTTTATTTATTGAAGAGGGGGTGGGGAGGAGCCAGCAGCAATATCAGGATGACATCTGTGAAGGCCACATTGGTAATTTGGTAAAATTGCCAATTGAGAGCATGCTAATGCAGGCAACCTCTTGCATACAAACTGCATGCATTTCTGCATTGACTACACCAGCAACTACTATTAGTACTGCTCAACCTCTAGGAGTGGATCCATAGGGGTCAATGCAGAGATTGCTCCCACCTACCCTCAGTACTTCAATGGGACACATATTTCAACCTATTCAACTTTGCAACTGATGCAGTATTTTAGCGTCTGCATTTCCACATCCACAGTATACTGTCAGTCCAAACTGCAGTTGGCTAAACAACTGAGCATATCAAAAAACGTGCACTCCAAATATTTTTAAATATTCAGAATCCCTTTATTATAAATCTAGCTAGCAATTCCAATGGGTCCTCTCCTGCCCATTAGATAATGTCCTATCTTCAGTGGTTTAGCCTACTACATATTGGACTGCAACGTGTTGGGCTGGCAGTATAGAAATGTGCCATCAGTTGTGCCCCATTGAGGCACTGAGGTGGAGCAATTGCTGCATTGCTCCTCCTATGGGTCTGCCCCAAGGGACATTGTCAAAGGGGCAGTAGAAGACCTATTATAGTTGCTAGATGGATTTATACTAAGGGATCTTAAATATTTGAAAATACTTGGGGCACACTCTTTTGAAGTGCTCCCCCTGATCCGCATCTACATCCAGCCTTGTCAATGTGATATACATGGACATATAATCGTTGTTGGTTCATCATGCAGCAACTAATAAATAGAGAAGAACGACTTGAAAATCAGGTGTAAAATGTCAGAAACCTATTTTTGCAATGAACATTCTTTGACATTCTGTTTGTAAAAATTGTCCACAATCTTAACTAACATGACATCCTTTGACATATTTTTAAGGATACAATACACTGCTACAATTAAAACATAGCATTATCTTGTTTCATCCATTTAATGAATTTGTACCATCTGTAATATTCCTATGGGTACACGTGTACCCGGGTAGTAACAAGAGGGGTATAGCAGTTAAATGTCATATCAATTAATATTCTTTTGTTAAAAACAAACATAAATACACAAATTCACTCTGAAACTTCCCAAATAATGGGGATCTGGTTGGACAAAATGATCCTTCTCAAAGAAATTTGTTGGCATCAATGCAAAGTCAAAAATGGGTACATGTGTACCCTGGTAGTAACACAAGGGTTAAAGTGCATTGTCGTTGCTTCACTATTGGGTAGCTCTGTGTGTATATGGCCACAATGGTCTCTAGAACTGTGGTGCATGTACAGTCACACTCAAAATTAATGCCTGCGTTGTAGTGGTATGCATCAAATAATCCGTCTTAGTCAGGTTATTTAAGCAAACGGTTCCCAAAACTTATTCTGTTTCCGCGTTAGGTAGTTTTCCGGTTTAGGGTAGTATTTTAAATGGGAAATCATTCTGTTCCAAAATTTATTTTCCGTTTGGCCCGGTTTCCGGTTTAGGCAGGTTTTACTGTACTAGCTGGGGTTGCGTTGCTACAATCAGTGATCAGACGAGAACTGGTGTGTCCAATGCAATAAGCTGCAACTCCTTGTTGTGTAAAATGTTTGATCATGTATAGGAGGCCACAAGTGTAATCGCGCATTATAGGAGTCCTCGCTCCTCAACATGGTATCTGCAAAAGTTTGGGGGGACCAAGTGACTCACATCCCCTTTGCGGATCTCCCGATGGGCAGCCCATCTGCTACAGATAATGAATGTATGACGGGCGTCGTTATGTGTTTCTGGGCGGAATAAGCACTCTGGCAAATCCGTTCTTCCGATCCTACATTTTCCCCCCAAGCTGATATGACCATCACCCAATCGGGACGTCAATTTTGGTCGATGTGTAGATCGCCTCGGTGGCATAGTGGGTAGCACGCTCGGTAACTGCATCAGTGGTTCTAGGTTCGATACTGGACCGAGGTGAGCCCAGTATCGAACCTCCCACCTCCCCACTTAGCATACGCCTATGACAACAAGTTGATCGCGACGGAAAATTTTAAGATAAAAAGTAGATCTTATGTACACAAAAGTTGGCCACCGCTGCTATAGAAGATTAAATGTTCTAACGTTCTTACTTACGAAAGGTAATGAACCACAAAATCTAAATTTCAAATCTTACTTGTTGAAGTGAAGGCTGAAGAGCTGGAATAAGAACAGGTTGTAGAAATCCGTGATTCAAATATTCGAGTAGCTGTTGTTGGACTAAAGGATGTGAAACCTAAAAATGAAAGCAAGTTTGTTAAAAGATAATGTTTCGCTGGTAAACATTAATACCTGTCGGATCATATTTACCACCTTTTCAAAATCGGTTGTGGTATGGTGTAACTTACCTGTATGACGGCGTTGCAAAATTCTAAGGAGTTAAGAAACATAAGGAGGTCCGGAATTTCATTAACATCTTCAAGTGTGAAGCGAAACCAATCATCAACGTCAGTCACGAGTTTTCGAGGTAGCCGAGAGTAAAGTCCACTTAAACCTGTGGCCAGCACCTAAATAATACATAGGTATTAACATAAATTGAAACCCCACGGAAGCCCAAAACCGGCAGTTAGAGAATATCTCAGCGCTCCGTAAAGACGTTCTAAAGACCACTTACGTATTCAGAAGCTTAGGCTTTATGGTAGTCACAAATAAGGAATTAATATTGATTCAACTACATAAAAACACCGAAAACGTTCTCGAGATCCCTATCGGTTTACAGAGTGAGTGCCTACTTTTGTTTTGCTGGTGGTTTAAAGCCCTTCAACCACAATGGTCACTAGAGCCCCGTCCACTGTGTAGTTCTAATGCAGAGTCTGCACAAACACAACGCTGTTACGACGATTCGGGAATTAGCTTAACTTCAGTGATTAAACGAGAACTAGTGTGTCCAACTCAATACAGCTACGCTTGGAGGTTCAGGAGATTAGCCTAAATGATATAGCCGGTAATACAGTCCAGATACTAAAAGTTCCACATTCATCATCATATCTTGATCTCACGTCTGCTTTGGTCTTCCCCTGCCCGGCGTGCTTGCAACCACCTGCATTCCGGTAATCGGCCTAACGAGCTCCTTCTCCCTGTCTTGATCACATGTCCATACCACTCAATCTACACTTCATCTTTTCCGCCATGTCCCCCACCCCAAGGCTACCTCCCATATACTCATTCAAAATAACGTTCCAAATTCGAATCCTACAGTTTGGATCCCTAACTCGCTCTTGGCGTCGGTAGGGTGAAAGTACCCCAATAGAGAAAAGGTAGGCTGTCGATAAATAAGCGGTTACTGAACTAGGTTGGCAACTGGCTGTGTAAAAATACTGTTCAATAGATCCTTCAACTGATCAACCCAGTGGGACTTTTGGTTCATTGGCGTCTTAGGGCCCTTCAACTTCAAGGTCATTAGAGCCCCGTCCAGAGTCTGTACAGGCACTATACCGTTACGACGATTTTGGTATTAGAAGTACCCATTGTTCCCAAGCGGCCACACATGTCAGTACTATCTGGAGTTATGTTGCTTAACTTCAGTTATCAGACGAGAACTGGTGTGTCCAAAGCAATAAGCCGCTCCGGAAAGGGTTATTAGGTGTTTCGTGTATTTTTTGCTCACGAGTTGACAATTTTAACATGAACTTTGACTAAACTTTTGTCAGTTTTCTGCGTGAAATGAACACACCTTTCATATTTTTTCATAACGTCATTTTACAGGAATAGACTTACAGGGCAGAATGAAGACTGCTTGGCTATGTAACTGCCAATGTTATCATTCTTTCTTGAAAGGGACATGCATAGTAACAGTGCATCACGGGCTTGTTGACCAATCGCTCCTTCCCGATGAATAAACGGGATGAGCAGTGAGAATATGAGAAAACTGCAATTCGGTACAAGAAAGAGTTGATATTAATAATGGCATCAGAGTCTGCAATGCAGAAATGCAGCCAATGACGCAACAGAAACTTACTTGGCAGAACCTTGATTACAGTTTGCACTGAAGAAGAATTCTAACAATGTAGTATTCTGAGTCAGTGAAACGCAAAGCTGGTTCAAAAGAATCACAAGACGCTTCTCCACTTCGACTGGAGAACAGTCGCTGCACGTACTCAACAACTTCAAAAGAGGCTGTAAAATGGGTTTGTGCACTAGAACTTCATGTTGCGACTGAGTAATGAGCATTTCATACAACTTAAACTGCTCCAATTTCAAAGCGCTGATAAATTCTCCCGTCTGTAAGCTCCAAGAGAGTAACTTGTGGAGGATGTCTTCAGTTAGCACCAAATCCAAAAGAGGTCCAATGGACTCGTCAGAACGACGAAGGTCATGCAGTAACAAAACAAGCATTTGATCCAAATGGTTGAGCACACCATTAATTTGATCTGCCAAAGTTGCCCTAGGCATAATGGATGAAACATTTTGACTGTGGCGCATCATTTCCCAAGCCTGTTGCCAATGGTTCTTGAAAGACTCGAAGCATGCTCTAGCATCATGTTCAACAGGTTGGGGCTGAGGCGAAGATGAGCTTAACCTAGCCCGTAAACTGGAGCGAAACGGGCTATCACGTTTGAACCAACTCATGGTAATGATATTCCGAAATCCAGTCCGAGAAAGTTGTTCAAATTATGACATGATAATTCTAGTAGTATTTAGTGATCATGAACTTCAGTCCACAGCTCAGCAATCCACAGCACCTCAACCTATTATTGTAAAGAAAAATATAATTTCTAAACATACAATTAATACAAGAAGCAACTGCTTTAGACAACAGATGTCAGAAGCAAGGAAAGGAAAATTGTGTTCTAATGCAAGTCAACTGGAATTGCAACTGTCACCGACTCAATTTTCTAAAGGATGATCTGCCAGAAAATTTGAGTAAACAGTCGGCATTCCAACTCGTCTGCATCGTCTCAATTCATGGGGTAGGCCGGCATCCTCCCACAGACAACTCAGCCAATATTTCCTGCAGGTTCCAGAGGCCTGGCTGGGAGGCCCCAGTCAGAGCATGTTCAGTGGATCCGCAGACCTGACTCTGCTACAGGCGGTATAAGGGTATGATGATGACAATTAGTGAAAGAAGCAAATGAAAAACAGTTAGGGCGGAAAGAAATGTACAATATCAAGATCCAAAAGTATAGTCTCACATTTCAACAAATAAAAAAAAAAGCTATTTTTTGGAAGTTTGGCAGTTATCAGCAAAAACCAGACGTTCAGAAGACTTCATTGCCTGTAACATAGACACTTGGGTATGTTTCATTGGTGTTTTAGGGCCATTCGGCTACAAAGGTCATTAGAGCCCCGTCCACTGCATAGTTCTAATTAGAGTTTCCAAATATTCGACTTCATAAAGTATTCGAATATCGAATAGTAAAATTCAAAATACAGTAAAATCTGGTTGTAACGAACCAGGATAATGTACTAAAACGGTTCGTTAAAACGGGTGAAAGATTTCATTGGGAAACATTTCACTGGGAAAGGGGAGCGGCGAGTTGCGTTGGACACACCAGTTCTCGTCTGATCACTGAAGTTAAGCAACGCAATTCCAGTTAGTACTGACATGGGTGGTCGCTCGGGAAAGCTGGGTACTGCTAATACCCAATAATCGTCGCATTAGTGTAGTGTCTGTGCAGTCTATGCATTAGAACTATGCAGTGGACGGGTCTCTAATGACCTTGTAGTTAACGGGACCTTAAACACCAACACAAAACAACAACAATCTCTAGGACACTTTCATTGTTGAAATACAGTACGTTATATGGTACTGGGTACGTCGGTACGTTATATAGACGGTACCCCACAGTAATTCCACATGGTTTGGTTACAACTTACTGTATATATTTCATTGGCGGTTGTATGTCCTGAAATGTGTTGTTGTTAGTGTGCCGCCAAATTTTTAAACTCTTAAAAGTGTACCATGACGAAAAAACAGGTTGAGAATCGCTGGTATAGGCGATTAATTTTCACAAACATAGTTTTTCTCACTCTCTGCAGACTTTTGTTCAATGGCAATGTAAACTTAAATTTTGTGATGATGATTCTACCAAATTTTTATATAATTCGCAGTATGAAGAATCACTGTTATGCAGGCGTTTCATAATTGGCATCATTAACAATCAAGTGATTTTCTAATTTACTGCAAAGATGAAGACTATTGTGAATTAATTTTGCTGCGAGAGGGGCTGGTCTTTCTTCAATATCATTTTCACTTTATGGATCTGCTACTATATCTAAAGTTAGTTTAATAATGTCATCGTCATTTAAGACATCATCTACCAGCAATTCTTCTATATCAATATCATCATGGTTAAAAATGTTCAAATCACCTCAAAATAACCCTCGAATATAGACAAGGGAGATATATTGGTCATTTTTCCGCAGCCAGCTAGCAATGAGCTATCGTGGATCGTGACACCTTGGCTTGTGCTCCAATCCAAATAGCTAACTTGGAGCGGTTAAGAGCGACAATTTGCTGAGCTCCAACCTGAGACATCACCCTACAGCCCTGGGCCATTGGTGTACACTCATGCATGTATTCTTTTAGAGATATGCGATGCGATAGTTAAAACTACCCCTATCTATTGAAAAAATGTAACTTTGCATTGTCCTGAAAATCTACTGCCAAATTTCTGAACTGTTTTAGGAAGTGAATGTCCCCCTCCATAAACTATAACTTTTTCCAAACCATTTTATCCCATATCTCATAATTTTTTAAAAAAAGGCATTGGTTACTTTAAAAAATGGGGGTGATGATAGGGCGCCCCCCCCTTTTATTTTCGTAACCGAGGCAGATATATCACTTGTGATGAATCCAATGAATAGGAAGTTGTGGGTGACCTATCCCATGGTGCATTCGTCTTCATCCCAAATATGCAAATTAGAACCCATCCAAATTTTATCATAAAGACCATAACAAATATATGAAAAATTCGAATTGGAGACAATTGCAATCTCCTCGCTGCATTGCTGGTGCTGATGTGAGGCTTGTGGGCTGCCGCTCTGCCATAAAAACCCATTGCATGCAGTTCTCTGCGAACAGTCAGGATGCTTACAGTTGTTCCCATCGACTCTATGAATGATCTCGTCAGTTCATCAAGCGATGTGTGACGGTTTGCAATGACGATTTTTTGAAGAGCTCTTTGGTATCTAGCTGACATGATCTTGGGTCTTCCAGTCCTAGGTGGAACACTTGTGGTGCCTTTCTCTTTCCAGGCCCAGATGACGTTGTGAACGGTCGATTTAACGGTTCGATGCCCTGGTGCTAGCCACTACGCCACCAAGGCAGGTCAAATCACCTCCAAAATAAGTTTTAATTTTAGAACATTCACTGCATATTGCTTTCAATGTGAAGCTTGAATGAGAATGCAAAGTGTCAAGAATGAAATTAAATATCAAGTTGTTATTGTTAAGTGTCATGTACAAGTGGGAATCTCCTATTGCATATGCTAATTTCTGAATATTTTTGACTGAGTAACACAATGGTCGGCGGGTTTTATCTGAGGCCTTAGACAGCCTATACTTCCTGAACAAGCATACAGCATGCATATTTGGCCATTTTTTTTAATCCACTGCAAACCACACAACTTCAAAACAGCATAAAAAGAGACCCAACTGTATATCGGAGCTGCGTCTGAAAATGCCCGCAGATCCCTACGGAACTGTAACGGCGCGCGCACACATCCGATCACGTAGAACCTCTTGGCCTATTGAGTACTGCACACATCCGTTGATATTGCAAGCACGGGTTCTTTGTTTTGTGATTTCGTACTCAAAAAGTGCACTGCACTCCTTCTGTAATTAGTATCCATTGTTCATCATCATCATCAAACCCTCCTCCCGCCTGTGGCAGGGTCGGGTCTACGGGTTCTTATCCTCCATTTTCGCCTATTTCCCACCAAGTCCCTCTCCAACCTGCACGTCTCCATGTCCCTCTGCACCACCTGCTCCCACGTCCGTTTTGGTATTCCCCTCCCCCTGGTGCTTCCAATCACATGCATACCCATAATGGACCTAATAAGTTCCTCCTCCTCCCGCCTCATCACATGCACATACCACCTCAACCGCTTCTCCCTCATCTTTTCCGCGATGTCTCCCACCCCCAAGCTACCTCTAACAATCATTCCTGACTCTGTTAGTTCGTGACACCCCAGTCATGTAGCGTAGCATTTGCATCTCAGCCACTTGCATTCTCCTTTCATGGTTCTTCCTAACTGCCCAGCACTCTGAGCCATACAACAAAGCGGGCCTAACGACTGTTCTGTGAACTTTGCCTTAGTATCCATTGATCACAGTTGCTAAATGTGTACTGGCGACATTGCACTGCATGTATGTGCACTGGATTTTTTGTGGCGTCGCTGCAGCACCCACACGATTAAAAGTCGGATGTGTGCACCCAGGCTTAAGGGTGCCACACACTATCCAACCTCCTAACAAATTGTGTAGTCTGTAGGCATGTTGTGCGACCATTCCGACAGTCGGAAAAGTTGGTTGGATGAAACCATCCAACCGCTGGCTCCTCCTCCCAATCACCCAACACCTTGTATAGTCTGTGTTATTATGGTTGGCCCAACCGGCCAACGAAAGTAACGTCATTCTTTTGTTTTACTCCCTCTCAGTGAATGTGTATCAAGTACTGAAGGCAATTTAAAATGGCGTCGGAATACAACGAGGAAAGTCGCGAAATATAGTACGCTATTATAGATGTAAAAAATCAGGAATTTAATGTTTTATTAGAAATATACCAAAAAATACCATCACATGCTAATACTGAAATGCCGATTCTTTGCCATTTAGAGAGCATCAGAGGCATGCTACTTGTTTGACAATCACACTTAGGACAAATTAGGTTATTCTGTCGGACAATGTGTAGTCTACCTCCAAATTGGTTGTACTGACTGTCAGTGCGACAAGATGGAAAGTGTGTGGGGCCCTTTCGGTTGACAAAACTGCCATGTGTAGAAGTTGACCTGCCGGCGTACACTGAATGAAAAGTGCCCCATTATCGGGATCCGGAACGTTCGCCCCCACACATTTCGCCCCTCGGACGTTTCGCCCCTGGGAGGGCAAATGGCCGTTTTTTTGTTATTCCGTTTTAGGTAAGGTAAAAATCAAGGGCTAGTGCCAACTGACCCTTGAGTCAATGCCAGCCCTTGATTTTTACCTTATTTTGGCCGGGGTTTTTTTTGTTATTCTGTTTTTACCTAGAAAAACAGCATTGTTCGTTCGGACCTTTTTCTGAGTGTTTCAAGGAATAGGTAATGCTGGGTCCACACCGGCTGCGCCACACTGTGCCGCGCTGCACCCTGCAACAGTGCTTTGTTCAAAATGGAGCAGAACTGCGCATAACAGAGCAATGTGTTTGCAGTTGAGCGGTCTGTTCCACGTTGAGTGCGTACATGTGTCTTTTGGTTATTTAAAATCTTTTAATCAGTAACTCATATTATTTTTATTACAGTTATTCATTTTAGTATGAGCATGAGGTCGATATCCGGCTAAGTAAAAAACCGTCCAACGGATCGTCCATGTGTCCTGGTGGGACAAAATGTGCAAACGAGTTCGTAGATGCTGCTTGTTGCTCTTTATTAAGTAGTCAAAGGCAAATTATAGTCTTCAATGAGGTCAGTAACAATAGCTTTTATTAGACTGCAGGCTAACTTGAATAGCGACACGGTGACGGAAATGAGGAAATCAAAACAAGGCACGCTAATACAAAAAAATCCTTGAACAAACTGAGCCAAGAAACGTGACGACAGCAATAATATTGAAGTCATGTCAACATCAATATAAACTAGCAAATACTGCATATCATCGGAGTAACGAGAGAACGTCTTTATGATCATGCGCCTGATTATTCAAGCACTTAAATAACTTCATAAATCATTCAAACAGATGCTGGAGTACAATCAGACGTAGAGTCTTGCACTACTATGCCAGTGGTTTGATTATATAGATGCTACTTTTAGGCATGAGACAGCCCCCAGTGTGCCTTCCATCGGATGAAAATCAGAGTCGAGGGTCTGCTTGATATGTAAGATATCTCTTGTTCGTAAAATTCAAGAAGTCTAGCCCCCGTTGGAGTCGGTGGAATGCTCCAATAAACAGTGGGCCGACAATAAAGTAGCATAGGGATTGCAATATTAGGTTGGCACCCGGCCCTACGATAGGTGGCGAAGGGTTAGAGGTGAAGATACACAAGTAGAAGTACAAAACCTCCATCTTAGCGGCACAGATAGGTGGCGGGCTGAATTCGTTCATCAATGGCTGAGTTTCTAAATTACCCGAGTCAAGCTCGAGTTACTCCGGAGTCACTCCAAAGCGTTCCTAAATGGCTTACTCCGAAAGCCCCGCGTTCCTAAATGCGATTTTTCACTTTTTAGAGTCACTCCGGAGTGCCTCTTTTGACTCCACTCAAAAAGGAGGAGTAAGCGGAGTGAAAGCAGTCAACAGGTAACGAACTCCATCTAAGCAGATGAACAATTGGGCACATAGAGTGCCATAATTGTCGGACCAAAAAGGCCCCTTAAGAGTATTTTTTCAACAAAATAAGAGTTTTATCACGACGTTATGATAAAATAAGTTGCATAATAGATCAATGGTGGCCGAACAGTCAGTCTCACTGGCAAAAATGTGATGTTTTCGTGGACGCGTCTGTACCAAATCTTGACATGTACTGTATATGCGCAGTACTGAATGCAATGATGTTATCGGAAAATAATTGTCTAACATGCAAAAATTTTAAATCGACCGGGACAAATGACTGTCGGACAGGG
The DNA here is from genome assembly GCA_013389805.1 of Trigoniulus corallinus. Classification (NCBI taxonomy): domain Eukaryota; kingdom Metazoa; phylum Arthropoda; class Diplopoda; order Spirobolida; family Trigoniulidae; genus Trigoniulus; species Trigoniulus corallinus. The sequence goes on along the minus strand of JAAFCE010001963.1, from coordinate 19,598,877 downwards.
ACACAGACCTTAAAACCAGGACATGCCCTGGTGTAGCGGGTCATATACAGTAACCCATGTAGTAACATACAGTATATATATCTCGCTATTAGGGTTTTATACAGGGTGTCCATGAACTTGGCAAGAAAAATAAACGTATTTTAGAGGGTGCCAAACTAAGCATTTTTAGCATAGGAATGTAGGGTCCAAAGTCAAGCCTTAACAAATGGCAAGCAAAAGGTGTTGTATTTGATGTGGCCATACTTGCTTCCACATCAATTAACAGAGCACATGAATCACGTTTTTCTACAAGAACAGTTTCCAGAACTTATGGCAAACATTCCACCTGAAATTCGCCAACAAATGGGGTTTCAGCACGATGGAGTCCCAGCACATTTTACCTTGCATGTGCAAGCTCATCTTTATGCCACCTTTGGGTACCGCTGGATTGGTAAAGAAGGACCTGTTCCTTGGCCACCAATTGACGTTGTGCAGCATGCATAACTGCAAATGGTAATCACTTTGAACATTTACTGTGAAAACTTTACATGAAAAGTGACTATGTCTACCAACACCTTATTTTGCTTGCCACTTTTTAAGGCTTGACTTTGGACCCTACATTCTTATGCTGAAAATGTTTAGTTTGGCACCCTCTACAATAAGCTCTTTTTTCTTGCCAAGTTCATGGACACCCTGTATATACAGGGGCATATACATAATGTGTGTGTAATGTCAGTCTGAATGAATTAAAGTGTTCTGAGTTAAAAATGAAGATCTGGGGGCATAATGAAAAAAATTATCGCCTGCCATCGTCAAATTATCGTCTGCCATCGCCAAATCGTCTGCTACCTTTGAAAATTTTGCTCTTGTATCATCCCTAAATGCATGGACACCAGAGTTACTCCACTGTTATTCCTGTGACGTCAGCAGTGACTCAGGTAACTCTAGAGTTACTCTAACTGGAGTAATTTAGAAACTCAGCCAATGATTGGAGTTTCGATCCTGGTCACAACGAGTAGTAGTTGCAGCTGAGAGAAAGACGCACACAGAAGGGAAGGAGAGAGACACAGATGGAGAGGATGAGAAACGTAGAGATGGAGATTGGGAGAGATACAGAGATTGAGATGGGGAGATGTACAGAGATTGAGATGGGAATATACAGAGATTGAGTGGGAGACACATAGATTGAGAGGGGAGAGACACGGAAATCAAGAGGGGAGAGACACAGAAATCAAGAGGGGAGAGACACAGAAATCAAAAGGGAAGAGACCCAAAGATAGTGATGGGGAGACAGAGATGCAGAGGAGGATAGGGAGAGACACAGAAAAGGTGGAGTAAGACAAGTCTTGGAGAGGAGGAGGGAGACACAGATGGCGAGGAGGAGGAGGACACAGAAATGGAGAGAGGGGGTGCTGTTGTTTGATCCCAAGCTGCATCTTAAAGGTCAAGATATTGGTCATTTTGCACCTGATGTAGGTACACAGTTCTCCTTTCGTTTACCAAAAGGAGTTACTGGGGCATCAATGGATGAAAATACAGGGGTCCCAGGCGCTGTTGATTGATTTGTTGATGTTTTAGGGCTCTTCAACCACAATGGTTATTAGAGTTCCATCCACTGTGTAGTTATAATGCAGAGATGGCATAGACACGCATTCTGCCCTCCTTCAGATCTGGTGAATTTCAAAATCTTCCCCCATTTACAAGCATTTCCCACGTAGCCCAGCTGTATATGTTCTGTGGATACACTTTTGTCAAGGTTGAGACATACACCCACTACTTTTTACACAGTATCCAAACCTAGGTCCCACAGTCCACACAGTCCCAAAAATTGAATGAATACATATTTTTACACGTATTATTTGTTACAACACGATTCCAGAATCAACAATTGTAGTAAAGTGGTACCCCACTTAATGAACATAATCCGTTCCATTGCCACGTTCGTTATATATACATGGAGTTCGTTGTGTGGAACCGAATTTCCCATAGATTTCTATACTACAGTAAACTTGCCACTTCGCGCTTCAACTTTTGCGGCTTCACTCTATCGTGGTTTTTTGTAACAGCGTGTGCTCTGTTATCATTGGCTCCGCCTCACGTAAGGAATCCGCCCCACATAAGGATTCTTATGGAATCCTACTTCACAGAATTTCACTTATCGCGGTAGGGTCCGGAACCAATTAACCGCGATAAACGAGGGTTTACTGTATATAGTGTAATGCATTCCAGATTGCCACAAAAATAGTGAAAATTGTTGAAAAGTTGAAAACAAATTACAGTATAAATATTCATCAATGCAGGGAATTATTTGTTTGATTGAAAAAATAATACATCAATGTAAATTCAATGAGTGTCATTCCTATTTACATTATATACATATGTATAGCTTGACTTTAAAGGTATACTCACTTTGATTCAAGCAGCAGCAGCAACAACAACATTTCAACAATGTCTTTTCCATCCTACCTCACATTACATAACTGAGGTCAATTTTCACATCACATGAGCTGGGATTGACTGCCCTTCAGTGGAAGAACTGGACTGATTTTCAGCTACAACTGATTGAAATTTCTTGGCTGTAAGAACTCATCCAAAGTAGCCTGTCTCTCCCTCTTTTTAAGTAGGTTCCTAAAGTGGTTTATGGTCTTCTCATTGAACAAATCCCCCACTCTGTGAATTCAGCTTGGTTGGGATGCCACTCAAGGGCTGTCATCTGAATTTCATCCCACTTCTTCAGGAGGTCCTTGATGGCACTTGTAGGAATTGGACTCCTTTTGTTCTTCTGCTGCTCCTGTGCTGATGAAAGATTCTTATCTGCTTCCTCATGTCCTTCTTGAAAAAGGGCTTGTAGTTCTTTTACTGTGAGCTCCTAGTGATGTTCTCCAGCAGCTTCTCAACATACTCCTCATCCACTTCCATTTGCAGTTCCCTTACTGTGTCAACAATCTCTTGCACTATATTGCTATCTTCTGCTGCCTCTCCATGAACAAAGGCAGGAACCAAGGCTTTCCAAGCACAACTCAAGAGTCCTTTGAGTGACTTGCTCCCAGGCCCTTTGGATGAGCCTGATGGCCTCAACAATGTCAAACTCCTGATTGCAAAATTTCTTCACATTCATTTCACTCGGGTTAAACTGAAACTTCTCAAAGAAGTTACAAAAAATGGCCTTAGTGTAGAGCTTTTTGAAATTTGAAATAACGTGATGGTCCATTGGCTGGAGGATGGAAGTGGTGTTGGGAGGCATGAACATGATCTTCAGCCAGTCAAACTCCTCTGCAAGCTCATCATCCATATCTTTTGGGTGGCCTGGAGCATTATCCAACAGTAAAATGGCCCTGAGAGGCATGTTGTTGTCTTCTAAGAGCTTTTTACAACTGGTGCAAAGACTTCCAAAATCCACTCCTTGAAAACTGTTCTTGTCACCCAAGACTTTTGGTTTGACTTTCAATACACAGGTAACTTGGATTTCATCACAGCTTTCTTCTTGAAAGCTCTGGGGTTCTCACTATTGTAAACCAGCAGGGGTTTCACCATGAACAGCCCACTAGCATTAGCTGCAAAAAGGAGTGTCAGTCTGTCCTTCATGGGTTTGTGCCCTGGAAGTCTCTTCTACTCCTTGGTGATATAACTCCTTTTGGGCATTGTCTTCCAGAAGAGGCCAGTTTCATCACAACTGAACAGCTGATGAGGGCTGTAGCCTACTTCTTGAACCAGCTTCTGGAACCCCTCAGCAAACATTTTGGCAGCATTTTTGTCAGCACTTGCTGCTTCTCCACAAATGATCACACTGTGGATTCCACTTGGAAACGATGAAACCACCCCTTGCTGGCCTTGAATGTATCCTCCTCTTTGCCTTCAGCTTCTGAACTAAACCCTGCCTGTGCCTTCCTCAGGTCTTGAAAGATCACCCTGGCCTTCTCACAAATGAGCTCCTGGCTTGATGCATCTGCACTCATCTGCCTCTCATTAATTCACACAAACAAGAACCTTTCTACTTCATTTATTAGCACTTTTCTTACTCCATCATTGCATAACTTTGTCATTCCCTTAGCCACCTTGGCTTGAATGATCTGCTTCTTCTTTGCTAAGATAGTCCCAATGGTGAATTTGCTGAGTTCAAACCTATGAGCAAGGTCAATCACTCTGGTTCCTTTGTTGTGCTCCTCAATTATTTGTTTTTGATTTCCATGGTAAGGGACTTCCTGGCTTTCGCACTAACACCTCCTTTCCTAGGACCCACTTTTAGGGGTTCCCACTTCACAGAAACAAGATGGCAGTCAATAAGAAGGCAGTCAATAAGAAGGCAGTCAATAAGAAGGCAGTCAATAAGAAGGCAGTCAATAAGAAGGCAGTCAATTACATGCAGTGTGCAGTGTACAGTGGAGCAGAGCTTGTTGGCAAATGCCATGCACTGAGGGGACCATTCCCCTACTCCCATCAGCAGCTCATCCATAACTACAATGAAAAGGTATGGACTTAGTGCTGAACCTTGGTGCACCCCCAACCTTCACTAAGAAGCCCTAAGTAGTTCCCCAAGGTGTCCTTACTCTGGCTAAGGAACCATCATACATATCCTGTCCTATTCAAATAAACCTTTCTTCTACCCCCTCCCCCGTTTTCATAATACCTCTCAAACTACCTGTCATGGAACACTCATAAGTCCTCTCCAAGTTGATAAAGATGGCATGGAGATCTTTCTTTACCATCCTATACTCTTCTATCATCTGCCTCAGAATGAAGATTGGTTCCATCGTGGACCTACCTGGCATGCACTCAAACTGATCTCCATGGGCACTAGTTCTATCCCAGAGGCGACATTCTATTACTCTTTCCCAGAGCTTCATTGCATGACTGATTGGCTTAATAAATCTATAGTTACCTCAATCTTGGACGTCCTATGCAGTCTTCAGTGACTTTATATATTGAGCACGTGCTCGTTATGTGAAACGAGTTCGTTATGCGATACTCCCACACTTTCTTGGTGGTGATCGTTATATAGGGAACATTAGTTATATGAGGCGTTCGTTAAGCAGGGTACCACTGTATGAACTAATTGAAGTTACGACAAATTCTGATAGTAGTGAGGTTCTTAATAACAATGCTGAAGATGCAGGTAAAATTTTATTAATCAACTTACAGCTGCTTTGATTCAAGGAGGCTTTCAATTTGCTGCTATAGTTGAACAACATTTTCTGGTCTACAGAAATTTTGCCCCTAACATATTGTTCCGACGTTTCGCCACTGAGTACTTTTTACCCCCACAAATTTCGCCCCTCGGATGTTTCACCCCTGGGAGGGCAAATGGCCAATTTGTTGTTATTCCGTATTTTATTTAGAAAAACATCATTGTTCATTCCGACCTTTTTCTGAGTCATCATCATCATCATCATCCTCATCATCATGCCGTTAACCCACCTGTGGCAGTGTGGGGTCTGTGGGTTCAAGCCCCCCACTCCCATCTATCTTTCACCAGGTCCCTGTCCATCCCCAAACCGCCATGTCGTTATGGACAACCTGTTCCCAAGTCTGCTTTGGTCTCCCCCTGCCCCAGGTGCTACCAACCACCTGCATTCCTGGAATGGACCTAATGAGCTTCTCTTCCCCTCTTCTCATGACGTGTCTATACCATCTCAGCCAATTGTCCCTCATTTTTGGCAATGTCCACCACCCCCAGACATTTATTTTTTTCTCTGCTTAATATAATAATAACCTTTATTAAAATAAAACATACACAATCAGAAAGTCCATTAAATTCCTATTGTTGATGTGCTCCACAATATGTGGAATGTTGGGGGTGAATGTTCCAGATCCCCATTTTCCCACGAACAAGCTTTGAAATTCCAAAGGGAACTTATGACGTGTATGGATGGGTATCAAGAAACGTATAAATAACTTGGAAAACCAAAAACGCAAACAGATAACGGATTTTCTAGTAACAAAAAATTCAACTGTTGTTGACAATAACAATCAAAAACGTTTATTAGAAGCGTTAGAAATTTAGTAGAGTCCCTCATAAATATAACCCTTAATAAAAATATTTTGTGAATTGATGTATAGTAGAACTCCAATTATACAAATCAATTGGGACCAGACCCTATTCAAATAATCAAAAATTCAGATAATTGGATTTTTTCCAAACAAAAGGGTCTAATTTAATTTGTTACTGTTTGTATGTTGAAAATGGGAGAAAAAACTAATTTTAAATAAAAAGAACTTTTAAATAATTAAATGAAAAAGCAACACATTTTTACACCTTAACCCATTAACGCCCATAGGAAAACCAGCAAGTAGAATGATAAATTAGCATAATTTTAATTATAATATGATAATATAACAGGAAAGTGAAAGAAAAAAAATTATTCTACTTTCATGTAGATTCTACAGGGGTGTACTCAGATGAGTATAATGGGCACATACGTGAGGAAATCTTCGAAACACATTCTTTCAATGCAAAGTCCCTTTTCACATTTTGCACTTTCCCAACTTATTGTGGGAACCCTGTGGGTTCCAAACGCCTGGCTGGGGTGTCATTAGTCAGTGCATGTTCAGTGAACTCACAGACCCAACCCTGCCAAAGTGGTATGATGATGATGATGCACAGTGCCATCTTATTATTGAAGGACAAATAATTCACTGCAGCTGTTCAACATTTTTTGGGTTATGACAATTATTTTCTTGTGGCCAAATGCCATTTGTTGAAGATGATGGGCATTTCCTTTTAGATGTTGATTGTAGGTTTTGTCTTAGATAATTTCCAGCAATGATACTTGAAAATGCCAGCTAACTCAAAATGCACCATGAAGTTATTACAATCATGTCTAATATATATGTAAACAATACCCACCACCAAATTTTGATATTCCATTTGTGAATATGTTGGTTCCACATGTAGGTGCATTAGATTGGTTATAGTTAATGTGTAATAGGTCAGACAACATGCAAAATTATAATTTTGGATAACATGGTGTTGGAACAAGAGGGGTAAGCTGCCATCCCCCCACAGATAACCCAGCCAATATTCCTGCAGGTTCAAGACGCCTGGCTAGGAGTGCCCCCAGTCAAAGCATGCTCAGTGAAACTGCAGACCACAGGTTGGATAAAGGTGTTATGGTGATTATGATGATTTGTGAATATGATGGTTGACATTTTTTTTTTCATTTTGGAACTTGGCATCCAGGTGGTGACTTTTAGCAATAGCAAGTGTTCTTCATTACTGGTGTCTCAATCATTGCCATTATCCTCATCATGGTTTAAGACTAGTAGAGTTCCCAGAATGTCCCATGGCTAAGCAAATTATTAAAAATCGTCATCAAACCATTCTTCCTCATCTGTTAAACCACCTGGTTCAAGGGGGCATAACCACGATGTCCCACCCAGTGGTTTCGTCCTCCCCTCCAAAATTGATGCAAATAGCTTCTTCAAGCCCTTCATAAGTACCTTTTCTTGAAAAAGTGACATTTTGTAGCACGTTTTGCTACTGACAATCTCCTGAGAAAAATAACATATCGACAACTTTCTGCTAAACATCGTTTTACCAGGGAGGTTTTTATATATGGATGTGCCCATTGTACTCAACTGAGTACACCTGCAAAGTTGCTTGAATTAATTAACTTCCAGTATATAAATTGTCCATGTAGTGCATAGTATTCTATATAGTATATGACTTATGCCTACAATAACATTTTGGAAAATATTTACCCAGAAGTGAAAAATAATTCAAACCAAAATCTTTGTTTGTATTGTAGAAAATTTCATCACAAAAACTACAATTAAACTGACTTTTCAAAGCAATATTTTTCTTTAAAAATATTTTTAAATTAGAGTTTGTCATGTTCACAATCAATTCAGAGAAAGACATAATGGTGTATCACACTTTATACATGGGAGAAATTCTCAAAGTTGTGTACTCAACTGAGTACAGCGGGCATTAATGGGTTAAGCACACTTAAAAGGGCTGTACATTAGTACAGTATGTACATGTATCATACTGCAAATGAAAGTCATTGCTTGCTGAACATCTCGGTCAAAGCAAGCTGTTTAGTATCCTTTTTTGGCAGCCAAGTCATGCACTATTTTGGAAATAGCAGTACGTTCCCTCTTAATTCTTTTTCTTTCTGAAATTCTGAAAGCAATTTGGATAATAAGCGATTCAGATAGACGGATTCCAGAAAATTGGAGTTCTATTTTATTTAGTTTTTATTATTACCCTTTTACAAGGTTTTCTATCCTACAATGTTGATATTTTTTCAAATAGCATGTTTTTTTCAATTCACGGAAAAAATCTTTGATTATTCTATGTATTCTATTACCGTATTTTCTGGTAAATAAAGCATACGTTATATATACAAAATATATAGAAAAATGACATGCAATGCAGTAGAACTTTGGTATATCAAACCCGCTTATATCGAAATCCTGCTTATATCGAAGCTTGAGCACCGGTCCTGCTTGATGTAAATTTTAGCTTTACATATAATTCCGGATTTGGATATATAGAATTTCGGATATATCGAACTATTTTTCACGGTCCCCTGAGGTTCGATATAACAAGATTCTACTGTATATTGAAAATCAAAGGATTGGATAGCCCATATTATTTCAACTGGAATATCAGTAACTTCTTCCTCTCCAGTTACTTCATCTTCATCACTAACTTCTACAGCGTTTTATGACATGCAGGAGATACAGTGTGCCTATTCTACCCCGGGCACAAGTGGGGCTGAAATTTTTGAAATGCGTGTTATCCATGCACTTCTCACAGAAAATTATTTTTAAATGCATGTCATCCAGTTGGTGCGTGTTATTTACCAGAAAATATGGTACTTTTTTACACAGCTTTTGTTTGGAACATCACCATGTAAAAAAAGTGGGAGGTATACTCAAGTATTACCAATGTTGTCACTATTGCAAACTGCTAGATTTAAGACCTTTGTTTGTTGTCCTCATTAGAAATGAAAAACATCTTTGTTTCTTGTCATCATGAAAAAAAAAACAAAAACATGTTTTTCACCCAATTGTCAAGCCACCACAGAGAAGCTTCTTTTTTGCATAAATGCCAATGTACACCACACGAGACCTTGGTTTTACTTCTCGGAAAGAAACCAACAACATTAGTCCAGTTGTGAACCTAGACCCACTGACGCAGTTACAGAGCATGCAACCTACTGCAATACTAGAGGTGGGTCCAAAACTAGAAGTACAACATGATAAAATGAAGTAATATAACAACGTTAACAGATGTCTGCCATTCATTTGATAAGTGATAAGCTAATCATGACCATTTATGAAGGACAAAAGTCTCATAATTCAAACGAAAACAGAGCTTAGAACAATCACTATTTATCTTTTTTGAAATTTCAAAACAGACGTTTTTAACCCCCCCCCTCCCATCCACACCAGAACCTTCTACCTGCTTCGAAATCTACTTTTCAGAGACGCACTTCAATGGCTACTACTGAAATTACCAAACTAATCCAATCATCAGGAATATTGGTTAATCAAAACTCAAAAGGACAATTCGAAACTCAACTACTGGTGAAAACTATCGCCAATACAGCTGTCTTCACTCTATGTGCACCAGTAAAATCTCAACACTCCAAACTACAGTGAGTGTAAAAAGTATTCATACACCATGACATTTAATGAATAATTGACTGTAGTGATGTAAAAAAATCATAAAAAAAACCTGTTTTATTTTAATAAGAAAAAACCCCAAATGAAAAAAAAAATATTTTAATTTTTAAATATTATATAGCAAAAAAAAGTCTCTCATTTTTGGGTGAAAAAGTATTCATACACCAACACTGTTTTGAATTTTGGCGCCAGGATATGCCTCCTTACGATGGGGTAGATTTAACTATTGCATCGCATAGCTCTAAAAAAAAAAATGTGAAATTTTGATATAACATGTTCCTATATCTAAAATTAAAACTAAACCCTCAAAACTACATTAATGAGTGTGTACCAATGGCCCAGGGCTACAGAATGATGTCTCAGGTATGGAGCTCTGCAAATTGTCGCTCTTAACTGCTCCAACTAGCTAGCATTGAGCTAACGTGGAGCACCTTGGCTTGTGCTCCAAGTTAGCTAGTTGGAGCAGCTAAGAGCAAAAATTTGCTGAGCTGCATATTAAAACGTTCTAATTGTTTTAGCAGTTAAAAGCGACAATTTGCTGAGCTCCATACCTGAGACAACAGTCTGAAGACCTGGGTTATTGGTGCACACTCATTAATGCAGTTTTGAGGGTTTATTTTTAATTTTAGGTATAGGAACATGTTACATCAAAATTTCACATTTTTTAGAGCTATGCGATGCGATAGTTAAAACAACCCCTATCTATTGAGAAAAATGTAACTTTGCATTGTCCTGAAAAAACCACTGCCAAAATTTCTGAACTGTTTTCAGAAGTGAATGTCCCCCTCCATCAACTGTAACTTATAATTATGGGGGCTTCTAGACTGCTTCCCACCTATGACACCATTTCTGTCCTTCTGGGAGACATGCACGATATTGCGACGCAGCCAAATGCTTACCATAGTCCACATCTCAAATGTAGTCCACAGCTGTCTATAGTCCGCATTAGCGATGGATAAGTTTCATATATAGTCTACACTTCAAAATTCCTACTGTAGCCAGTGGCGCCACTTGTAGGGGCAATGGGATCAAATAAATTAGAACATGAAATGTCAGATTGCTCTGACGATGAAATTTAAATGTGAAAAGTATTGTATTGCATTATCATATACTGTATTAATAAATAAGCACATACTGTGTAAAGGTGGGGTTGGACGGCACCCCCTCACAGGTAGCCCTGCGAATATTGCTGTGGGTTCTGGACGTCTGACTGGAGTGCCCCCAGTCAGAACTGTCATACCATGTAGGGAGACTTGGCTATGACTAGGGATGTGGAATATGGGGACCTTCTCAGGGAAAATGGGAGAACTAGTTGAAATTCTAAAGCATAGGAAAATCAGCATTGCATTCCTCCAGGAGACAAAGTGGAAGGGTAATAGGTCAAGGGCCCTGGGGGAGGGATACAAGCTGATTAACACAGGTAGTGAAGAAGGACAAAATGGGGTTGGTATTATATTAAGCAGTGATTTGCAGCAGGGGATCACTTCAGTTAGGAGAATTAGTAGTAGGTTAATGCTAATTACTGTAGTTTGGCGAGGTATAGGGCTCCACCTCATAAGTGCTTATGCCCCCCAAACAGGCCTGGGTGACACAAGAAAAGCAGATTTTTGGAAGGACTTTGATGAGGTGGTTCAGTCAGTGCACAGCACAATTAGACAGGGCAGGGAAAATGAGCAGCTAATTACTGGGGGCGACTTTAATGCTCAAGTGGGAAGTGATGGTTAGGGATATGCAGAGGTACAAGGGGGATGTGGTTATCGGATTATCAATCTTGAAGGGCAGAAGGTGCTTGATACAGCAAGAGCACACGACCTTGCATTAGCCAATACATGGTTTAAGAAGAGGGAAAAACACCTAATCACTTTCCAGTCCCCACAGGGGCGGTCCCAAATAGACTTTTTCATGGTTAGGAAGCAGCACAGGGCAGAGATCCGAGATTGCTGGGCACTACCCAGTGAGGACTTTCAGAAGGAAAGTGGCCATAAGCTCCTTATGATAGAATTACTAGTGTAGGGGACAGTTAGGAGACATACCTGGAAAGGACAGTAAGTTATTAGGTAGTGGACGTTGCCCACCAAGGCAGAAGAATTTGATCAAGAGGTTCTCAGCAAGGTTGAGTGGGACTGGGATGGGCCAGCCAATGCCATGTGGGACAGGGTTGCTAGGAGGATTAGATGTGAAGAGGCACTGTTAGGTAGGGGTAGAGTAGGAGGAACTTATCAGGATAGGCAGACATGGTGGTGGAATGAGGAGGTGGAAGCTGCCATCAAACTAAAGAAGGTAGCTTTCCATAGGTGGCGGGAGTTAGGGGATCAGGTTTCCAAAACAGACTATGTCCAGGCAAAGAAAAATGCCAGGAGGACCATTGCCCTGGCCAAGTATCAGAAGTATGAGGCCTTATATGAAAAGTTGGGGACAAGGGAAGGAGAAAATGAAGGTTATAGACTGGTGAAGGCCAGGGATAGAACCTGTAAGGATGTTACCAGGGCTATGACGGTGAAGGACACCAATGGTAAGGTCCTGTTCCAACCAGCAGAGGTAATCAGAAGGTGGGAGGAATACTACTGTGGCCTCCTAAATACTGCCAATTGCACTGCAGTCACAGACAGTAACCAAATCACTACACAGGCAGTGGACAGGGTTAGTGTGGAGGAAATAGTCACAGCCCTTCAAAAAATGAAAGGTCACAAAGCTGTAAGCCCTGATAAAATCCCCATCGATGTTTGGCACACCCTGGGGACTACAGGAATTACATGACTAGGGAAGCTTTTTAACAAGTTAGCGAATGATGACAGGCTGCCAGCTGAATGGCAAGAAAGTTGGATAGTCCCACTGTTCAAGGGCAAAGGTGATGCCCAGGACTGTGGAAACTACAGAGGCTTAAAGCTCATGAGCCATTCTATGAAGCTGTGGGAGCGAGTGATAGAACAGCACCTCAGAGTCCAAACTATTGTACGGGGAAACCAATTTGGGTTTATGCCTGGTAGGTCCACCATGGAACCAATCTTTATTCTGCGACAGATGATAGAGAAGCATAGAGCAGCAAAGAAGGACCTCCATGCAGTATTCATTGACCTGGAGAAGGCATATGATATTGTCCCTAGACAGGTACTATGGAGTGTTCAAGGGAGAAAGGGGTTGATGAAGGACATATTAGGATAGGGCAGGATATGTATGAGGGTTCCATTTCTAGGGTGAGGACAGCATGGGGAAACACTGCAGGCCTCAATGTGCAGGTTGGTTTGCATCAAGGGTCAACACGTAGCCCATATCAATTTACTCTTGTAATGGATGAGCTGCTGACTGGAGTAGGGGAATGGGCCCCTCAATGCCTGGTATTTGCTGACGATGTGGGAAAGCTTGAGGGGTCCAAAGAGGATGCACAAAAGGGGCTACAAAACATTAAGACAGCAATGGAAAGAGGGGGACTTAAAGTAAACATGAAGAAGATAGAGTACATAGCTTTCAATTTTAGTGGTCAGGGGCAAGGCGATGAGATAGTGTGGCAGTGAGGGTATACCAGCAGGCCAGCAGTTTCGTTATTTGGGATCAGTTTTTCAGAGCAATGGAGAGATAGATTCTGATGTGACCCATAGGATTAATGCTGGATGGCTGAAGTGGAGGCAGGCAAGTGGAGTCCTGTGTGACCGCCGGGTCCCATTAAAGGTAAAGGGCAAAGTTTACAAAACTGTCATTGGGCCCGCTTTGCTTTATGGCTCAGAGTGTTGGGCAGTTAGGAAGAACCATGAAAGGAAAATGCAAGTGGCTGAGATGCCAATGCTGCACTACATGACTGGGGTGTCACGAGTAGACAGGGTCCGGAATGATTATGTTAGAGATAGTTTGGGGGTGGGAGACATTGCAGAGAAGATGACGGAAAAGCAGTTGAGGTGGTATGGGCACGGGATGAGGAGAGAGGACGAGGAACTTATTAGGTCCATTACGGGTATGCATGTAATTGGGGGCACCAGGGGTAGGGGAAGGCCAAAACGGACGTGGGAGCAGGTAGTCCAGAAGGACATGGAATCATGTGGGGTGGAGAGGGACTTGGTGGGGGACAGGCGGGGGTGGAGGAGAAGAACCCACAGACCCGATCCTGCCTCAGGTAGGATGAGGGTGTGATGATGATGTACTGTGTAAAGACGTGTTGTTAAGTGTAATTTAAAGTTCAGAAAATGAGGAGCAGTGTTTATTGAGAACCCTTGGTTTCATTTATAGTCCGCACTCACATATAGTCTGCACTAAATAGGGAGATTGAGCGCACAGTTACTGATAACCATTTGTCCCATAAGCAGACGACACTTAAGTTACACATGCTCCGAACAATTAATTTTATTTGTGGAGCATGCGCACCTTAAATTTCGTCTGCTTATGGGACAAATGGTTATCAGTAACTGTACGCTCAATCTCCCTAAAGACTCTGTTTCACGTATAATCCGTGGGCACTACGTGAGATTTTACAGTATATACCGTAAAATCTGCACGTAAAATTGCCCGCGGAATATATGCGAAACATAGGGTCATTTAGTGCAGATTATATGCGAGGGTGGACTATATATGGTTGCGGACTATAAATGAAACCCAGGGTTCTCAATGAAAACTGCTCTTCATTTTCTGAACATTTTATTACACTTAACAACACGATTTTAAACAGTACGTTCTTATTTATATGATAATGCAATATAAAATCTTTCACATTTCAATTTCATCGTCAGGGCAATCTGACATTTCATGTTCAAATTCATTTGATCCCATTGCCCCTATAAGTTGCGCCACTGGCTACAGTAGGAATTTGAAAGTGTGGACTATGCATGAGTACGGACTATATTTGAAACATACCCATCGCTAATGCAGACTATATTTGAGGTGCGGACTTTACGTGAGATTTCAAGGTATTTAGCGTTTGTCTTGAATTCTTTGGGTCACTCCACCGAAGCCAGGGGCCTAGGTAATACCCCTGGGAATTTAGCCTATCTACTCGGTGCGAAGTAGAGAGGGTTCACCTTAACGGGCAAGTAACATTGAACACCCCACACGCTACTACAGCTTTACTTCCCATATGACGGTAGGCGCATTTGGGACCTCGCTCTCTCTCCCTCGACGTAGTGGCACACGCCGCCTTTAGGGAAGATTTACTGGTCAGTCAACGCAGACAAGAATATTTCCAGGGCATCGCCCACAATTCATTTTTACGTGCTAAATCACTAAACCCGCTAAATCACTTACGTGCTAAATAACTTAACCCGCAGCGGTGGCATAGTGGTTAGCTCACTCGGCAACTACGCCAGTAGTTCTTGGTTCGATACTGGACCGTGGTGGGTCGGCTTCTTTCGGGCGAGAGAGATGCCACGAGTGTGCCTTCCTTCGGATGAGAAGTAAAACGAGGTCCCGTGTGAGTGTACGATGGCGCTTGCACGTAAAAGAACCCTCTCTACTACGCAACGGGTAGATTAGGCAAAATTTCCAGGTGTAGGAGCTCGCCCCCCCCCCCCCTGGCGTCGGTAGCATTCCCCAACGAACACTAGACCGATGATAAATAAGCGTAGGGGTGCAGCTTTGGCCGGCAACCGGCTGCAGAAAAAACTATGTCCAATTGTGTCCCTGTGTCCATTCAGAGGGACAAATAGGTACCGGACCCTGCCATAGGCGGGAAAAGGGTTAGGAGTTGCTATTGCTTTGCTTTTAAATCACTAAAAAATATCCCAGGTCAGTGAGGGCAGTGTTCTGAATGGATGTGCAGTGTGTAGAGTGCTGGGAAGGACAACAGTACCATAAGGCTAGAATGTGGTTAACAGATACTGAAATACAGTTCATGGACGTCACCCAGTGCAGGTTCCATTAGGTGGGCAGGCTGGCCGTATTCAGTTTTCCCAAGCGGTCACTCATACAAGTACTAACGGGGGGGTGCGTTGTTAAGTTCAGTGATCAGACGAGAACTGGTATGTCCAACGCAATACAGCCGCTTCCGACAGGTACCAAGTGGGTCTCAAAAATACCATAACTCCCAGATCTGATCGAATCATAGGCGGGAAAGTCCACTTTGGGGTCATTTCATAGGTTCTCTTCCGCTGTGTATTTAAAAACAATCGGTGTAAAGAACTTAAGAACATTTCGGAGACGGGGGAAGCAGAGGTAAATGCGGAGGGGGGAGACGAGACTCAGGTGACCTTAGCAATTACAATGGGTATAAATGCCACATTTTGGAATAATATCCTCAAGTCACATTCAAAGGGCAATTCACAAAATATTGAATTTTCGGTAATTCAAGGTTATTAATGGGATTTCCCTGTTCCTGACTGCATAGCCACATGCAAAAAAGTCTTTCACTAGAATTATCCTATTTCTCACTGCATGGGTTGCGGCATAGGCCGGCATTTCCACAGATAGTCCTTCCAATATTCCTATCGATTCTAGGGGAACAGGGAAAACGGGGGAATTAGTTAATATTTTTAAAGCGTAGGAAAAACGAGGTGGAAGAGGTATAGATCATGAGCCCTTTCGTGGGATACAGGCTACTATATACAGGGCTCTACGTCAATTTGGCATACGGTACATACTGTACAAATTTGGCGTATGACAATTTGGCAAATGCGTGGTACTTAACTCAAAAAGTTGCCTCTATTTATGGTTTTGTAGAGTTAGGCCCCTGTATACCTAACAAGACTAAAAATAATTATCAGAAAAACGGGTGCCTAAAGGTCAACATGCAAGGTAACAGAATAATGAATGCCTACCCCAACTGTGTTATACGGGACCATTGCAATTTTGAACAAATTTGTAGACCCAAGAGATTGGTATGTACGCCAAATTGTCATATGCCAAATTGACGTGATCACTATATACAGGTAGTAAAAGAGGGACGAAACTGATCAGTATAGCACAAAGTACAGTAAAACCTCTCTATGGGTACACCCCTCATATCGGTACGGATTTTTAAGGCACCGATTTTTCGCCCATAAGGTTAATGCTATTACTACCCCTCTTAACGGTACACCTCTCTAATGGGTACACCCCTCTGTTGGTACACCTCATATACCGTATTTACACATTCGTGAATACGACGAGGCAAGCATGTTCGACGAATGTGTGAACACTACATTCGTCATTCACCCCGTGGTTCGCCTCGCCATTCGTGGTGCTCCTGTTGAAAGCGGTTTTTTTCACACGAGTCAAAGGGCGCAAGTGACCCGAGGCGATTTGAGAATGACTAGTTGTCCAGACAATACGAGTCAAAGGGCGCTAGCGACAAGGTGATTGGAGAATGACCATCTGACGAGACATTCGGCGAGTGTGTGAACAGCCATTCTTCATCCAAAGTATGAATGTGAACATTTCGACGAAAGTCTCGCCTCGTCATTCGACTCGTCTTATTCGCGAATGTGTAAATGCGGTAATACATGTCACCAGTGGCGTAGCCAGGTAAATGCTTGGGGGGGGGGAGTGTTACGTCAATAAACTTAGAACCCCCTCCCTGGGGACAAACTTTTTTTCCCACCGTTCAAAAGAGTTTCTGGGAAATTTCGGGAGGCGTTTTAACACATAGAACACTCCCCCTGGCTACGCCAGTGCATGTCACCATTTTCAGAAAACCCCTTCTGTAATGGGTACATCCTGCCTCGGTGACGCAGTGGGCAGGGTGCTTGGTAACTGCAGCAATGGTTCTAGGTGCGATACTGGACCAAGGCGGGTTGACTTCTTTTCTGCAAGAAAGATGCCCCAAGTGCGCCTTCCTCTGGATTAGAAGTAAAACCATAGTCCCATGTGGCGTTCAATGGCATTTATACATAAAACAACTTTCTATTATGCAACGGATAGGTGAGGCAACATTTCCAGGTGCAGGAGCTTGCCACCTGGCATCAGTGGAATACCTCAAAGAACAGTAGACCGACAATAAATATGCACAGGGGTTGCAGCTTTAGTCTGCAACCGGCTGTGGAAAAACGCAGTCCAAAAGATCACCCTTGCATCTATTCAGACGGGCAAGATGGGTACCCGAACCTGCCATAGGCAGCAAATAAGAAGGTAGCTTGATTGTAGACAAACGTCCCTTGACTGATTTGTTTGTGATTTTTTTTGTGTACTTCAATAATTTTGTGAAATATTATATTATACAATGCATTTTTTTTTCAGTTAAAAAAACACAATATAAAATAATATATTGTTTTGATTACTTTATATACCCATACCCCTCTTATGGGTACACCCCTCTGATGGGTACACTTTGGCTAGGTCCCACAGGTGTACCAATTAGAGAGGTTTCATTGTAGCTAGTTGTAGCAAGAAGTCACTGTAGTTGTGCGGTCAAGTTGCGTTGGACACACCAGATCTCACGAGATCACTGAAGTTAAGCAACGCAAACCCACATTAGTACCAACATCGGTGGTTGGTAGAGAACCTTCGGTGCTGCAAATTTCCCCTCTCCTTATCCCCTACACCCACCTCATCAACCGCGAGCGGCCTCCTAAGGGTTCGACCTGCTACGGCTGCTTGGCGTACTCCCCAAGCTCAGAGGATAAACAGTAGGCTAATGTTAGTTGCAGTAGTTTCACAGAGAATAATGCTGCATATTATCAGTGTATACACACTCATGCTGGTCTCAATGAGCCTACAAAGGCGGGATTTTGGGGGTATTTCATGAGTTAGTGCATTTAATAGGTCCCCAGATAAGGCAATGTGGGGATGCCCATTTAGGTCAGGTTACAGCAGAATGTAGTGGCAGCAATAAGACAAAAATGACCGCATTTCATAGGTGGCTCGATGTGGGTGGACCGTAACTCTAGAGCAAACTATGCAGGGCCGGCTTGGAGGGCGGGAGGGTAGCCTACCACTGAATATGGGAAATTTCAACTTTTGTAGAATATACATTGTAATAAGATACTGACAGAACTTAAACGCCTGATACACAAGGCTATGTTTTACCCGGGAGGGTGGACCGCTGGGTCTCCCAAATTGTACATGCCCCAGGGCCGTCCAATTCATACTTGCCCGGGGCCTCCCACTTCGTGAGGCCAGGACTAACACTATATACAGGCCAAATCAGAAGTTAGGAGGATCACTGACTTAGCCAAACATCAGAATTATGAGGTCCTTTATGATAATTTTGGGACAAAGAAGGTGAGAGGGGTTTCCCCAAAGAAGGTGAGGGGGCCATCCTACCACTTCTGGAGTAGTGGACAGGGTGCAGGAGGAGGGCATAGTAAGGGCCCTTACTGTCTACTGATCTCTTGGTGTATATATGTGTGCTGTCTTTGTGATTTACTAATATCTCCCTCCCCTTATCCATTCCTCTATCCCTCCCAGTGGTTTGTGGAGACCAAAACCTGGGGATTAAAACCCCAGCACCAGCGGACGGCAGGGGTGCATGGGTGGGTTCCAGGCTGCCATCAGTGATCAACAACACCATGGGGGTTGGAACCCCATGGCAGATAGCCCACCAACCATCCTCCATGGGGTAGGTCGGTATCCCCATGGCAGGGAGTGCCAACGTTCCTGCGAGGTTCAGATGCCTGGCTGGCCGAGGTCCAGATGCCTGGCTGAGTTGGCTCCAGCCAGGGCACATTCAGAAAGCATAGCGGCAAACCTTAGATTAGGAATGTGGAATGTGGGGACCTGTACAGGCAAAACAGGAGAATTAGTTAATATTCCAAAGTGAAGGAGGATACAGGAGCCTTTCTCCAGGAAACCAGGTGGAAGGGGAATAAACCAAGGGCCCTTGTGGAGGGATACCAGCTGATACATGCAGCTGTTGAAGAGGGATGGAATGGGGTAAGTATAGTATTTGATAGTGAGCAAAACGAATCACTAGCAGGCTACTGTTAGTGCATCAGTGCATATGTCCCCCCCTCCAGGCTGGTCTTGATGAAACAACAAAGGTGGCTTTCTCTACAGATTTTTAGTCCTTGGGGCACTTACTGGAGGCTGAGGTAGGTCAATGTCCAGGGAATGAGCACTTAGTTAATGGTGGGGACTTTAATGACCCCATTGACAAAAGGGAACTGTGAATTCCGTTGGACACACCAGTTCTCATGTGATCATTGATCGCTTGGGAAAATTGGGTACTGCTAAGACCCAAAAATCGTCACATTAGTGTAGAGTCTGTGCAGTCTCTGCATAAGAACTATGCTGTGGATGGGGCTCTAATGACCTCTAAGGGCCCTAAAACACCAACAAACAAGAGCAGGTCATCTGGTGGCAGAAACAACCCACCAAAACGAAGGAATTTATACAAGAAGTGCACAGGATTAGAACTTGTGTGAAAACCATTTTGGGCTGGGTCGAGTAGGAGGCACAGTCCAGAGAAACAGGAAGACATGGTGGTGGAATTAGGAGGTTGAAGCAGCCATCATCAAGCAGAAGTCCCTGTGAGGGCCCAGAGTAGAATAGGCTCACTGTATCCCCTGCATGCCATAAGAGGCGACTTGCTTGTGCCCTTGACTGGACGAAACCACCATCATGGTTTGATGGGTCTCGGTCAATGTAAGCTCCTCACTGAGGTCACTACTAAAATCGCCAATCGACGTGTTAGCTGTGCATGGAGACCTAAACCATTGGGCAAAGTGGATGCACTGTTGAGGTGGCTCGGACACATCGAGGGGTAAGGCTGCGATCTACAGTCTCTAATAGGTCACTTTGGCCATACCCAGGCGAATACCCAGTAGGGTCAATGAGCCAGGGGTGCATTTTCGAATATCACCTAGGGCAGGGGTCGGCAAACTGCGGCTATTTGGCCCCTTGAATGCGGCTCTTCCACAAATGACTGTGTTGGTGCACAGGCATGCACAGCAGTATCGTTCGTGTGACAGAAGACGTGGTACAGGTGGTATGTGGCGCTTGGAAGGCACAGTTGACTAAGGCCCTTCATCCACTACCACAATGCAACTGCAACTCAACTGAAATGCAATGCAACTAAAGTTAATTGCAATGTCACTTTCGTCCATAGATGCAACTCTTTGGCAATAGTTGCCCTTATGATGCCGAGTAGTTCAGTTGCAATGAAACTGACATGCTCAGTTGCGACGCAACTCGTTTCCAACCAGTTGCCTTTACATGGCGTTGCATATCATTAACATGAGTCAGACTAGCATCCAACTGAAAAGGAAAAAATTTGATTATTTTTCAGTCGAGTGGCAGATGCGCTGTGTCAGTGGACGAAGGGCTTTATGGACGAGTTGAGTAAGTCATTCAGTCAGCAGTCTCATTGTGTAAAGTGGTCAGTGCTTGACGAGTCCACAAATCACACGTTGGTGGCAAAATTATCTTCTTGAAGCACAAAGTCACCTGTATTTTTCTAACCAGCCATTTCCAAAAATTTAATTTTTATCAATAAATGAGATCATTATTAAGTTAATAATGGTGTTACTACCTAGATAGTTTAAGTTTAAGAAATTTGGCTCTCAAAAGAAATCTCAATCATTGTATTGTTGATATTTGGCTCTTTGGACTAAGGAGTTTGCCGACCACTGCCCTAGGGGTACTGCAGGGGCGGCAAATTGCGTAGGACACATCAGTTCTCGTCTGATCCCTAAAGTTCAGCAACGCAATCCCAGTTAATACTGACATAGGTGGCTGCTTGGGAAAACTGGGTACCACTAGTATCCAAAAATCGTTGCATTAGTGTAGTGTGTGCAGCCTCTGCATCAGAACTACACAGTAGACGGGGCTCTAATGACCTTGTAGTTGAAGGACACAAAAACACCAGCAAACAAACAACAACAATAGGGGTACTGTGAGTGCACCGGCAGTTAATCCCAATGCCATTGGTCTGGTACTCGGGGGTTATGCCAACCTTGTAAGCTGCCCGATCAACCGTGGCGACCACTTGTTGGGCTCCATGAGGGGTGAGGCCTGTGGGCAGTAAATCTCTACATCCCAATAATGGTATGCAATGTTTCGTCCCCCTCCCCTGTTTGCCTGTCTAAAAAAAATGCCATAAGTCGGCAAGAACTATCCATCCCAAGTGAATGGTTTGTCTACAATGGAAATGTCGGATGCTTCTCCTCACAAGAGGCAACATTCCCCCAGTAAACTCTCTCAGAATGGGAATGTGACTACAATAATGACGTCATTGCCTCCTGTCCTGAACAAGAGACAAGGGTCTCTTAGCATTAAGGGGCATGAGTCTGCTGCCAATCCAAAGAAGGTTGCTGCATGTGTGGCAGTCTCCGACGCCTTGAAAATTATGCCACAGCCTCGTTCCTTTCCATTACTGGGGAGGATTCAGCATTAGGGAACTTTGGTCAGCCTCGAGTGCCTAATGACATCATGATCGGCTTCCTTCACGTGCCCGTTCGTCCATTTATACCCTACCCGTTAAGCTGCTTCAAATGCCAGCACTATGACCATGGCCAGAATTCTTGTTCTGGCAAGGCCATTTATGGTTTATGTGGGCAGGCAGACCATTCCCCCAAGCCCTGTATTACAGGTCCCTGCTGCACCAATTGACGGGCAACCACCCCACTTCCTCACAGGATTGTCCCCTTTGGCTATGGGAGCGTGCGATCAAGTAGTTGCACGCCCAGAAGGGTATAGATTTTCCGGATGCACAGCGGCTGCTAGCCCTGCTGGGATCCCCTTGCCGTGGGGTGTCCTATGCAGGAGCTGTTAAGGCAGTCGCTGTGGCATCCACTGCTTCCCAGATGGACATGCTTCCACAATTCCCTCCCTTGGATCGTTTGGTACCCAATCGGCATCGTGGGTCTTTTGGGGTGCCTGTGTTAACATCAGCTGCCAGACACTCAGACACCGTTCTTGTAGCCTCTTCTGGCTTCACCACCACCCCTGGCCATCTTCGGGCTCCTCAATAGTAATGGTGTCACCCTATCGTCTGGCCAAGTTGCGTTGGACACACAAGTTCTCGTGAGATCACTGAAGTTAAGCAACGCAAACCCACGTCAGTACCAATGTGGGTGCTTGGTAGAGAACGTTGGTGCTGCAAATTTCTCCTCTCCCACATCCCCTACACCTACTTCCTCCCCTCCTGCGAGCAGCCTCCTAAGGTTTCGGCCTGTTATGGCTGCTTCGCCCCTTAAGGCCTCCCCCTGGCGCAGCCCAGCCAGCCCCTCCATATAGGAGGTGGTGGGTGAGACAAGGGCAAAGAAACTGGGGACACCTTCCGCTCCTGCAGTGGGGCGCGTGTCATTGGTTTGGCTGCCCAGGCTTACTGGTCAATGGCGAAAAGCAATGGGCGGCAGTAAGCCCCCACTGGGCCACGATGGGGATTCCTGAGATGAAGGAGGATGACCCAATAGCTTGCGTTCCTCCCTTTTCTATGGTGGGACGGACGAAAGGGAGGAATCGAAATAAGTTGCCTTTAAATAAGTCCACTTGATGGAAGCTTTCTCCCATAAGAGGGCTAAGATGAAGCTGCTCATCTCACGGAGATCCTATGCAATAGTGATACCCCATTTTGCTACAGGGGTACACTGTATATTCTAACACCTCGCAGCAGGGAAGCCACTCTGTGGGAGAAGTGGCTCTCCTTCTTAGGAATGGGTGTATGCACGTGGAAGTGTCTTTACAGATGCCTCTGCAGGCAGCGGCGGTCTCATTGCAGCTGGATGTGCTCAGAATGTGATCAGAATTAGCAGTGGAGGTGGGGCACAGTCCCAGTACCCAACATGGTGGCGTCTATGTTGGGTCGACTGGGAGAAGTTTGCTCATGATATCTCCTATTGGCCGCTACTTGATTTTGATGGGGTCAATGATGTGGTGTGTTACTTCACAGAGGCGATGGTAGGGGTAGCTTTGACGTCTGTCCCCCAGAGCTATTGCAACACCCACTGTGAGCACAGGTGCCATGGTGGACGGAGGACTGCTGGTGCACAATTTGGGCTAGCAGGCAGGCCCATCACATCTTAAACTCTTGTCACACCGGCACCAATCGTGTTGACTATCTCCAAGCCCAGGCGTATGCACAGCAGATGATTAGCAGAAGCACTCGGGCCAGGGGAAGACCAAAGCAAAAAAAGAGCAGGTTATCCATAAGGATATGGTAGTGTGCGGCAAGGTTACTATACAGGATGAATTTCAATAAAACTGCAGGGACGGGATTCCTGATGGGGAAACGTATGAAATAAGGTCCTATGAACATCTGTCTGGAAATGCATCGTTGCCATGGTTTTGTTGTTTGTTTGTTGGTGTTTTAGGGCCCTTCAACTACAAGGTCATTAGAGCCCCATCCACTGTGCAGTTCTGATGGAGAAACTACACAGACAATACACTAATGTGACGATTTTTGGATACTAGCAGTACCCAGCTTTCCTAAGCGACCACCCATGTCAGTACTAGCTGGGGTTGCGCTGCTTAACTTCAGTGATCAAACAAGAACTGATGCTTTGCCATGGTAGATGGCATCAATATTTCAGCGTCAATGTTTGGGCAGGGATTCTTGGTGACCACATATATACTTGGAACAGTTATTCTTCCTCAATGCCTCAACAGAGGAACGTAGCTGGACTTCCCGCAGAATACTCTGCCTGTTTGCTTGAGAATGTGCCTTTGCTAATAAGACAGGTTATGTAGTTTCTGCATGATTACAGTTTACCAACACTTCAACAACATCCTGCCCAGACGATGGATAGGATGCGGAGGCCCTGTTGCATGGCCTGCTAGATCACCAGACTTAAACCCCTGTACTGTTACATCTGGGGGCATCTGAAAAGCGTTTTATATGACTAAACCAGTTCCTGATGTACAGACCCTTCAACAGCATGTTCAGAAGGCCTGTGACACTATTTGGACAGAGGCCAGAACGTGCGAAAGAGTGAGATAATCCGTGATTTGATGTGTGAACACATGCATTTGAACATCTGTTGTGACGTGGATTAAATTCAGCTATGAACTGAGTTCCAGGACGATTTGTTGTCATTGCACACACATCCATCCATATCCACACACATGCTCATAGGACCTAGTTTCCTCCATTTCCAGTCAAGAATCAGTCTCTGCAGTTTGTCAGCTTTATTAAAATGCACCCTGTAGACACTACCTTAACGCCCTGCACAGTCAGTCGCTGATGTAGGGTAGCAAAAATACTACAAGCAGGAAATAATACTACAAAA
This sequence comes from Trigoniulus corallinus, assembly GCA_013389805.1. NCBI lineage: Eukaryota > Metazoa > Arthropoda > Diplopoda > Spirobolida > Trigoniulidae > Trigoniulus > Trigoniulus corallinus. The sequence continues at coordinate 19,574,206 of JAAFCE010001963.1, read as the reverse complement.
TGTCTTGGTATAATACTACAAAATGCCGGTGGCTGGAGGCTTCCGAGGCAGGGGAGACCAGAGCAGACGTGGGAGCACGTTGTCCGTAAGGATATGGTAGGATGTTGGGTGGACGGCGAGTGTAGGATTAGAACCCGCAGACCCGATCTTGCCACAGGCGGGATAAGGGCATGATGATGATTTATCATAGACAGACTGGTAGCGTGCTCGGCAACCGCGTCAGTGGTTCGAGAATTCTTTTGGGATAGAGAGAGAGAGATAGGTCCTGAGTACGCCGTCATCAGAATGAGAAGTAAAACCGAGGTCCTGCGTGGTGTATGACGGCAACTGCAAGTAACAGAACCCTCTATACCAGTGGTTCTCAAAGTGTTCCGCAAAAAAATTTCATGTACAAATAAAGGTGTTGGAATAAAATTGATACAATTTGAAATAATTTTTGTATGGGATTGTAATCACAAACGCAAATGACATAGTTGTTCGTTTTATAGTTATATAAAGTGGCAGTAAGTACCAAGGTAGTTTGGGAGGTATTGCGAGAAAGGGAGCGGAAGAAGGGTTTATTCGGATAGAAGAATAGGCCCCCTAGTGCTTGGCATTTGCCAACGGTATAGGAACACTTGGTTACTGCAGAGAACAGATAGAGAAGGGACTAAAGGATGTTACAGGAACGAGAGAGAAGAAAGGGCTAACGATAAACATGAAGAAAGTGTTTAGCTTTCAATGGGAATGGACAGTAAAATAACGGTGATGTACGTTCGAGGGGCGAACTGGTGATAAAGGTGCAAGAGGTAAAGTACTTCAGATCAACGTTCCAAAGCAATGGAGAGATAGACTCTGATGTGACCCGCAGAATCAATGAGGGGGGGTGGCTGAAGTGGGGACAGGCAAGCGGAGTCCTGGGTGATAGGAGGATCCCAATCTAGTTGAAAGTGAAGTTCTACAGGACAGTTGGTAGACCAGCTATGCTATATGGATCAGAGTGCTGGGCAGTGAGGAACGAGAGATACGAATGCTCCTGTACATGTGTGGTGTGTTCAGAGCTGATAAAATTAGGAATGAGCATATTAGAGGTAGCCTGGGGTGGTGTACATCGCCGAGAAAAAGAGACGGAATAGGCTGAGGTGGTATGGACACGTCATGCAAAGAAGGGAAGAGGGGCTCGGCTGGTTAATTCCAATAATGCAGGTGGTCGGTAGCACCAGGGGCAGGGAGAGACCAAAGCAGACGTGGGAACAGGTTGTCCCTAAGGATATGACTGTGTGGGGTGGACGGGGAACTAGTGAGAGATAGGAGTGGAGGGCTAGAATCTGCAGACCCGACCCTGCCACAGGCGGGATAAGGGTATGATGATGCTGATGATCTAGTAAGTACCAAGTGTAGAAAGTGGACAACTTGCTTTAAAGTTTATGTATGTTGAATTGCAAGTGTTCCGTGAAAGAAAAATGTCACAATTAGTGTTCCCCGACTTCAAAAAGATTGAGAACCACTGCTCTATACTATGCAACGGATAGATAAGGCAAAATTTCCAAGTGTATGAGCTCGCCCCTCTCCTGGCTTCGGTGGAGTGTCCCAACGAACAGTAGACCGAATATAAATAAGTATAGAGGTTGCAGCTTTGGTTGGCAGCGCCTACGGTAAATGTCTTACCAATGTATCACCCGTGTGACCATTCAGAAGGACAATATGGGTACACGACTCTGCCATAGGCGGGAAAAGGGTAGGGGTTGTTTGCTTGCTTGTATTATCAGACACTGACACAAGTCAAGATTAACAATTCAGAGAAGACAACAGCAACATGCTAGAAATGACTTAACTGATCTCAATCTTGCAACATATTACTGACAAATGGCGGCAGTCAAAATGTAAATCGTGATCTTGATAGGAGATAGAGACCATAACAAGTGTCCAATGAAGAAATATTTGTAATTGAATGTGGAGAGCCGAAGACAACTAGCACACACACATCCGTCAAGCTGCACACTGCCTCTCCAAGCTATAAAACACATTAAAGGCACTAAACATTAAATGCAACTACATTCCGTGACTCCCTGATGTTAGACATTCGCAGAAAATATCAGGGTGATGTCTCCCTCCCTAGAATCAAGGTTAACTCTCCCTATACTTCCTATTTTTGACAAATAGTTGAATGCAGCCAACGGTAGGATGAAATTGTTATTGTGATCGCGTAATCTTTATCACCTCTAATAACAATAGCTCGTATTCGGAATGTTGCGGGGGTTGGGTACGCATGGCTTCCGGATATCAAGAAATTAAAGGCCATTAGTAATTTGGACAGCATAGCAGAAATGGGAGATAGAAAGGTATATATTACAGAAACTGTTGTAGAAGGACAGGACGGCAGAACGAAACGCTGCATATCAGAAATCACGGACGACAACTGTCACATAATAACGTGATTGGAACCCTTTTAGTCGCCTCTTACTATCATATAGTGAAACAATGTACCTCATATTCCACCTCGATGCCCACACCGGGACGTTTACCCCTTTACCTTTTGTGGAGGTGATAAAGGTAATAGCAATGGTAAAAATTACGGGTTATCTTCTAAAAGGTAAAATCTTAAACGGCATCGGGTAATCCCACTTGACGGCTATTTTTATAACTGAAATTTAAGTTAATATTTAAGTATTTCTATCTTGTATTTTGATTAATAACTTCGGATCTTAAAATAATTCAGCGGGCCATTTAAGGTCATATGGTAATTGGCACACATCGGTTGGCAAGGTGCTAGAGAAACGAATTAGTTCATCTAAGGCGTAGGTCGCTGTAATATCTAAATTGGAAAGTCATATTGCAATAAAAGTGAGTAGACAATGCAGAAAAATAAACACGAATATGTGACAAACGCTGCAACAAGATATTTTTTTAAATGGGCGGATGAGATGATGTTCTACATTAACCAAGGATATGATTTTATTTCTGATGTTGGTTATAACGTGATAACAACGAATAACTTGCATGCATATATACCGACCTAACGACAAAAATGAATTTAATTACTTTTTTACCTGTGTAGGATCCATAATTCAAACGTAGAACGAGAAAATTATAACCATCGTCACTATTCATACACAGCGACTAGTTTTGTGCCTCCTCCTCCGTAATATTCATATGGCACATTCATACGTATGGGGAAATTCACAAATTGATGAACGGTGTTTATGCTATGACGCAGTTTAAAGATATTCACATATTTTAAAATTATTTTGTAATTAATCCCAGTTAAAAACAACTAATTATCTAACATAATTTAAGTTAAATTATGATGCTGACGCTAGAAGGACTGTTAAAATACAACGTAACAATGTAGTCAAACGAGCGCTTCGAAAAAACCTTCTGCTTAAGAATTGTGAGCTACTTTCTGCTACCTAAGACAGGAAGCGACTCAATGCTATTCCAGGAGCTCTTTCCTGCTAACGCTCTAAATCCTTGCAATATTCTACGTTGCCTCACAAGAACCCTCACAAGTGCCTGCAATAACCTGCATCCCCATAATGGTCCTAACGAGCGGAGCGCCTCTTCGCCTCCTCTCGTCACATAACCATATCATTACCACCTCAATATGTTCTCTAATCTTTTCTGCGATGTCCCCCACCCCGGATTATATGAACTCATTTCTAATTCCACCTGCTTTCGACACCTAACTCATGTACTAGAGAATTTTCATTTCAGCCACTTGCATTCTCTTTCTGTGGCTCTTCCTCACTACACAACACTCTGGTCTGCATTGCATGGCTTGCCTAACCACCACCCTGTAAAACTTCCCTTTCAACCTTATTAGAACCCTCCTATTACACAGTACTCCACTTCAATCACCCCACACTCAATCCTATGGGTCACATCCGAATTTATTTCCCCATAGCCCACCTTTCCACCACCCCGCCCCAAAGAGGAGAGCGGATGTATTGCGTTGGGCACACAAGTTAACCAACGCAATCCAAGCTAGTACTAGCATGGGTGGCCGCTTGGGAACACTGGGTACTGCTAATACAGATTAATGCAGCTCTAATGCAGACTCTGCATTATAACTACGCAGTGGACGGGGCGCTAATGACCATCATAGTTAAAGGGCCCTAAAACACCAATAAAACGAAACCCAGAGAGGACGCCACCATTTTACCCCTGTCATTCTCAACTGAAAACTAAATACTGTCATCTTCATGTTCACTTTCATGTATTCACTTACCCCATTCCAACCGAAGGACTACTAGAAGTCTACTTGTCGGCCTCGTATTTATCGTACTTGTTCATGGTGAAGATGCATCATTGTCAGAATTTTGCCAATGCGGTGATTCTCCCATCCCTACTTAAAATCATCATCATACTTCTGTTCCGCCTGTGGCAGGGCCGGGGGCAAGGCCTCCTATCTCTCGCCAAGTCCCTACACACTCAAATTCATTCGTACATTCCAAGTACGAAATCTAAGCTGTGTCGCCTTGATTTGTGAGAAATCCCAGGCGGGGGAGCATAGTACGAAACTCACAGGAATCCTGGGCGGATTGTCTGTGGAGAGGATGCCAAGTGATGAACCTCACTGCATGGTGGCCACACCATGACGAAGGCCCGAGGTCCACTTCGTCACTCCTGTCATGGGTAATGGATGCCTGACACCCCATTGCGTAGTTCTAATGCAGAATCTGCACAGACACTGCGCTGTTACGAAGATTTTGGGCATTAGCAGTATATCCTGTGATTCCAAGCGGTCACTCGTGCTAGTACTAGCTTGGGTTGCCTTGCTTAACTTCAAAGATCCGACGAAAACGCAATAAAGTCGCTATTTTACTTTCAAATCCATTCACGCAGCCGGCTGTCAATCTAATGCTGCATCCCGTTTTGCTGTTGTCGACGTAGTTTTGCTTTACGAAAAGTTTTATGGTACAAACTACATGGAGGGACGGCTTTCCTTTAATCCGGCAACAGTCGCGAGAATCCTTCTCTCCCTCCCGAAAGATGTAAGTCACCTCAATCCAGCATCAGCCCTGAAACAACTGACTGAGTAGTGGAACCAGTTACTACTCGCCACCAAAATGGGTACCGTTACGCATAACTTTAAGTCTAATGATTAAAAAGAATTTTTTCAGTCATTTTCAACCCACAAACGAAGCGGCTGGATTGCGTCGGATACACCATTTCTTGTCTTCTCACTAAGTCAAGCAACCCGAGCTCGTACTAACATGGATGGCTGCTTGGGAAAACTGGGTACTGCTAATACCCAAAATCGTCGCATTAGCGTAGTGTCTGTCAGGTCTGCATTAGAATGACACAGTGGACCTTGTAGTTGAAGGGCCCTAAAACAGCAACGAAACAA
>JAAFCE010001963.1:19532777-19568867 GCA_013389805.1 Trigoniulus corallinus | reverse complement strand
CCTAAAACAGCAACGAAACAAACAAAAAATCAACCCACAATTTTCCATGAATTTCCATTAGGACAACAGCGCAGTACCTATCCCAATGCTTCTTCCAACCGTAGTTCATGGCATGAGGTAAATTTATCAGTAAATTTTATCTTACAGATACACACTCCAAAAATACAGCCTCCATGTTCCAACAGTAGCCGCAGGCAATAAGATGATAAACAACACTCAAATTCAACGCGAAAACATTTCACTGGCTACTTTCAAAAATGATGCTTTTCGAGAAAGAATTTCATTAGTTGATGTAGGACTCATATGATCCACCTCATGGTGCGCGGAAATCGTGCTTCACTACTATACGTCAGTGGTTCTAGATTAGATACTGGATCTAGGTTGACTGGTTTCTTTCGGGTAAGAGACCTGCCCCAGTGCAGCTTTCGTCAGATAGGAAATACAGCCGTGGCCAATTGTGGTGTTTACGATTCACATAAAAGAAAGTCGTTCATGAAGATGGCAAAAGTTTCAGATAGAGAAGCTTGCCTCCCTGGCGTCGGTGGAGTACCCTAACGAACAGTAGGCTGACAATAAATAACTCCTGCATGGTCAGAAAAAGGGTTAGTATAGTAGTAGTAGACGTAGGTCTCGCCTCTGATAGCCATTAATCGATGTTATTGGGCAAACCGTTTCCTTATGAAAGTTTCGGCCTAGAAATGCTTCTTTCACGTGCAGGTGACCGACACCTTACCTATAAAGCAGGACTTTATGGCTTAAATTCCTCATCTGACAGGTACACTTAAGGCTTCCCTTTTATCAAAAACAACACCACTTAATTTGGTATTCATCAGTTAAGTGCAGTACTAACGCGAGTCAGGCACATTACAGGAATGCAGGCGGTTGGCAGCACTCGGGGCAGACGGGTGCAACGGGGAGATGAGGAAAATCCCGAGGTGTAGGAATGCTCCAACGGAGTGCCCCAACGAACACTAGACCGACGATAAATGAGCAGAGAGGTTGGAGCTGTGGTCGGCGACTGGTTGCGGAAAAACACCGACAATATATCACTTTTGTGTCCATTCAGAGGGAAAAGAAGGGTACCCGACCCTGCCATATGTGGGAAAAGGGTTAGTAATTGCTTGCTAAAGTGAGTTACCAAAGCAGATTTCACTACAGAACAATGACAGAAAAAGATGTCTTGCAAGAAGGGTGTTTCAAAAACATTTGCAGCCTGAATTCCTATTTAATAATTCCAAACTTTAGCACAGCATAAAAAAAATAATAATAACCTAGCAACGACCATACCCTACCAAAATATTCATTAACACATGAAAAATAATACAATAAATAGCTTCTCAAGACATAGAAATATCCCTGAATATGATTAAAATCAAAGTGACCATTTTTGATTGATGCATAGAAAACGACCTGACTCATAAGATACGACAGCCTTAAGGAATGATAGCAACAAAAGACTAACATTATCATTACAAGGGTATGGAATAGCTTATAGAGACATGTTAATAGAGAAAGATCGCATAAGAATCAACACTATATGATGAAAAACAGAGCTCATCACTAAAACTTAGAAATTAAAAAAAAACTAAAAATATGTGAATTGCACTCCATGACAAACTTTGATATGTGATGAGCAGATTCACTATCAACGCTTCTCAAAATCGTTCTACAAAACTTCCAGGAAAGAGACCGGTTTTACCAGTGCGATGCAGGGTGCCTTTGTACCAACCATCGTCGCGTTTCTTATGTACGTAAACGACGTCTCCAACTTTAAGTTCAAGTTCATATTCACTGTTGGGTGGATAAGGCACGATGCATTTGAACCTGGAAAATAAAAACAAATTAGAAACATAACGTCAGGACAAGGATGAGCACAACTACAACCCACTACTTCTATTTGTGTGACACCTACAGACACTCAGTTGCCATGACTTATGAAACACGGTTAAAAGCTAAACAAATTGACTGACTTCGAGCTTGGGTGTCAAACTAGCGGCCCGCAATGAGTTTGGATCTGCAAGTTCTCGCCTCTCATTACTACCATCTACCCAATCTATCCTACCGTTTACCCAACCCACTCAGTACCATATTCCTCCGTACAACCTGCTTCCAGGTCTGCTTTGGTTATCCTCTGCCCCGAGTGTTTTCAATAACCTGTATCCTCATAAGGGACCTAACTAGAGCCGCCCCCTATTCTCATAACGTGCACATAACAGACCTGAATACTTTATCTCATGGCTTCTGCAATGTCCCTCACTCCCAATCTACTCCCTAATTTGCTCATTTCGATTTCAATATGCTTGAACACCTCACCCAGGTACATCAGCATGAGGTTTCCAACTATTCTCAATTGATTTTCATGGCTTTTCGGCACTGCCCAACACCCTGATCCACACAGCACAGCCGGCTTTGCTACTGCTCTGTACAACTTCCACTTTGTTAGGACCTTCTGATCGCACAGGACTACACTTCATCCACTTTACATCGATTCTATGGGTCACACCTGAATTTATTTAACCACTTCCCTGGAACACCGACTCAACAACTCATGTACCTTCTTCGCCACTTCCCCCCCCCCCCCCCCACAATGTGCGTCACCACTATTTTTGGAGGATTGACGTTGTTGGTACTAAAATTGATTTCATACCTTTTGTGACTAATACTACGTCATGAGAAGAGGGGAAGAGGAGTTCGTTAGGTCCTTACCAGGAATGTAGGTGGTCGGTAGCACCCGGGGCAGGGAGAGACCGAAGCAAATGTGGGAACAGGTTGTCCGTAAGGATATGGCAGTGTGTGGGGTGGACGGGGACCTGGTGGGAGATAGACAGGAATGGAGTGCTAGAACCCGCAGATCCGACCTGCATGATGATGATGTGACTAATATATTTATTTAAATAAATATTCAAAATCTGTTATATTTGACACACGGAATGAATAATCAAAAAACTACTTGTTTGGCCTGCATTACACCTGGCAGGGAAATGGCCCGTGGATAAAAAAGTGCATGACACCCCTGAGTTGCCCACATCAGGAGTAAGTTTCATTATGATTGGAACTAGAATTACTTTGGTGAAAAAACTAGTTTTTTGTCAAAACCGGCCTGTAGACGCCTTGTGTGCTTCCGTCACCAACTAGAGACCTTACGGATATTCCTGTGGTCCTATACCGAAAGGTTTGTCTTCTCCTAGTAACCATAGTAGGTTCTCTATGGCTTCCAATTTAGTATTACCGGAATTTTATTGACTGGCTGATGAATTTCGCTTCGTTTGACTATTCAACGTTCAGAAGTCGATCTATTACGCCATTTATTGATACCAGGGGTCGGAGGGCAACGTCCAACAACCGAAAATCAGAGAACACGGTTAGTCTTCCAAATCTTCGAAACTTGTACCTCTATATTTTCCACTAATCTAAAAGTAAATCACTTTCCCACAACTGGAATCAAACATGTGACCCATGAACTAGAGACTAAAACATACTGAAAGTCAGTCATACCTCACCTGGTAGATATAAAACTTTCACATCATCATACCCTAATCCGGCCTGCGGCAGGGTCGAGTCTACGAGTTCCGGCTCTCCACTCGTGCTTGTCGTACACAAGGTCCTTTATCACCCCACACACTATCATATGCTTTCGTACAATCTGCTCTCACGTCTGCTTTGGTCTTCCTCCGCCCCGGGTGCTTCTAATAACCCGGTAGCGGCTGAATTCTACTGCGTAAATAGTTCTCGTCTGATCACTGAAGTTAAGCAACGCAACCCCAGCACGGGTGACCTCTTGGGAATCCTGGATACTGCTAATAACCAAAATCGTCGAAACAGCGCAGTGTCATTTCAGCTTCACATTAGTCCACAGGGCACTAATGACGATTGTTGTTGAAGGGTACTAAAAACACCAACCAAACAACAAATCCAATAACCTGTAATTCCATAATGGACCTAACTAGTTTCTCCTTCCCTCTTCTCATAACATGTGTCACATGACCTCCCTTTCCTAAAACCATGCTGGTTATTTCTAAGGACGCCATTCTTTTTCAGATATCCCATTATATACGAGAATACGATATGTTCAAAAATCTTGGATGCCATCAGGGCCCGCAGCCTTATAAACCACTGATTTACCTAGTAGTTGCTCAATTCCCACCCTAGTGATATTAGCCTCTCCATTCCTCCTGGCGAATCCTTATCTAGTACTGACTGGAAGTCATTTCTGCTGCTTGCAAAGCTTTTGCAAATGTGTCATTGAAAATATTAGCCATCATAAAACCATACTTAACTAAATTTCCTGACCCATCCTTAACCCCTGTATCCTTATAACCCTCTTTCCTACACCTCTTTAGATACCCTTGGTATGTGAAATTAATTAATAAATAATAATATTAATAATACCCCCTGGATGACTTGGATTTTTCTTAAGCCTATCTCCCAAAATGCTCCCATGAAAATTGCTGTAAGCCTTTTTCATAAACACTTTAACCATTTTACGGGCCCCTTTATAAACCCCCTCACTATGACATCCCTTCATCTCCTAAATTCATTCCTAGCCCTTCGCTGGTTCCATAAAGCTACCTTCATCTCTTTAGTATACCATTCTGGAGCAGAATTATTCCTTATAGTCTTAGCGGGGACAGCTAGTTGTGTGCCCTCTTCTAAGAGGGCTAGGAATCGTTGCCAAAATTCAGCAAAGCTACCTTCACCCGCTTTCCTATCGCTCCTTTAACATCGTTTAGTCCCTCCTCCACCTGTTTTCTGCAGTCACTGCCATGCACTAAGGGGCCCATTCTGCTACTCCCGTCAATAGCTCGTCCATAACCAAGAAGGAAAGGTATGAACTTAGTGCTGAACGTTCCCTGGCCAACGCAAGTGCCCAACGTTCACAGGAAAGCTCCCGGGTATTTCCCCAAGGTGTCCTTACCCTGGCTATGGAACCATCATGCATATCCTAGACTATTCGAATAAACTCTTCTTCTACCCCCCCCCCCCTCTTTTTTCTGTAATACCTCCCAAACTACCTGTCGTGGGATGAAGATCTTTCTTTGCTGCCCCTTACTTTTCTACATCTGCCTTAAGCCTAGTTCCCTGACACGCGACACCGACGAGAATAGCGCTTGAGCAGACGGTATAATTATGACGTAAACCACAGGCGCTAACAGAAAATTCGCCTGGTTTGATTCCCTGGCATGAACGAATTCACGTAAGTGATTAGTAGTCAATACGAACGTTTAGTGGCGCCAAAACCGAAAAAATAAATAAACTAATGAAAAGTAAACGTAAGACTACCGTTTATTAGAAGGCGGCGTTTATATAATTTGTGAGCTTTTTGTCGACGATATTGGCAGTCATCATCATCATCATACCCTTATCCCGCTTGTGGCAGGGTCGGGTCTGCTGGTCCACTGAACGTCCTCTGATGGGGTCACCCAGCCAGGCGTCTGGAAACCCACAGGAATATTGGCTAAGGCTGTCTGATGCGATCCATAGAATCAATGGGGGATGGGTGAAGTGGAGACAGGCAAGCAGAGTCATGTGTGATAGGAGGGTCTCAATCAAGTTAAAAGAGAAGTTCTACGGGGCAGTAGTTAGGACAACTATGCTACATATGAATCAGAGGGTAGGGCAGTGAAGAAGAGCCATGTCAATAGAATGCAAGTAGCCAAGATGCCAATGCTGTGGTAATGCGGTACATGAGTGACGTGTCGAGATCTGATAGAATTAGGAATGAGTATATTCGAGGTAGCCTTGGGGTGGTGGTCATCGCCGAAAAAATGAGGGTGAATAGGTTGAGGTGGTATGGACACAATGAGAAGAGGAGAGGAGCTCGTTAGGTCCATTTCAGGAATGTAGGTGGTCGGAAGCACCCGGGGTAGGGGGAAACCAAAGCAGACGTGGGAGCTGGTTGTCTGTAAAGGTATTGGCAGTGTGTGGGGCTGAGGACCTGGTGGAAGATAGACGGGAGTGGAGGGTTAAAATTCGAGACCCGAATTTGCCACAGGCGGGATAAGGGTATGATTGTGATGTATGTGAGGGTATGCCGGCCTACCCCCACTGTTTCTCCCAAAAATGTTTTACCATTAGCGAAAAAACGCTGCAGCGATTATTGGAGGATGGCGTTTATTACTTTTTTGGCCCTGATTGTGCGGCGCTTAATATAGGGCGGCTGTTATTGGAATAAATACGGTATTTAAAAATTCATATAGCCAATCAAATTCGAGCGACGCATTCCATCGACAAATGAAGTTAACTAACTCCCAACTCCACTTCACCATTGATTTCGCGATTACTTTACAAAATGGTAGTGTAACTACGTCATCAGTTTATGTGGATTGTCGTCTGCCAGAACGCTATTCTCGTCGGTGTCGCGTGCCAGGGAACCAGGTTTAAGGATGAAGAATGGCTCCATTGTGGACCTACCTGACATAAACCCAAACTGATTTCCACGGATTTCCAAACTGATTTCCACTACCCCAGAGGCCACTCTCTCCTAGAGCTTCATGGAATGCCTCATTAGCTTAATACCTCTATAGTTACCACAATCTTGGACATCCCCTTCGCCCTTGAAGACTGGTACTATCCAACTCTCCCGTCATATCAGCATAGGGCTTACGAAAGATTTACATTATTACTCGTACTACACAGAAAAAAAAGGCCGGTCAATCTATTGCCGTACTAGGCCAATTTTGCTTTTGTTGTTGGTGTTTTAGGGACCTTCAAAAACAAGGCATTAGAGCCCAGTCCATGGCATAGTTCTAATGCAGAGACTACACAGACACTACGCTAAGGTATGATAGTACTAGCTGGCGTTTGCGTTGCTTAACTCTAAGTGATCAGACGAGAACTGGTGTGTCCAATGCAATAAGCCGCTTAGGCCTGTACAACGCAAAGGAAACTTGATGGAAATAAAGATCGTCCATCCATCAAGGTGCCATGGATCATAAAAACAGACCGCAGGGCAATAACGAATGAATCAACTGCAGCAGGAGTTGGCGCCATGAGAAAGCAAGCAAGCTACTACACCTGGGAAGATTGCCGATCTACAATCATATTTTACTCTACGTAGAAGAGGTTCCTTAATAGATCCAGACGCAATCCACAGGTTCAAAGGTGGATGATCTTCATCAAGGGTGGATGAAGCGGAGACAGGCAAATGAAGTTCTGTGATCCAAGTGTCCTAATACAAACGTTCCGCAGGGCAGTGGTTAGGACGGCTAAGGGGATCAGGGAGGAAGTGCAGAAGAGCCTTGAAAACCTCATGCTGTGATATCCGGGTGGGGTGTCCACGGCAGATAGAATTAGGAATGAGTACATTAGGGAATCGTTTGGGAGCGAGGGACACTGCAGAATCTATGAGACAATAGATTCAGATGGTATGTGCATGTTATGAAAAGAAGGGGAAGGATGTAGTTAGGTCCATTTCGGAGTTGCGGATAATTGGAAGAATTCGAGGTAGAGGAGGGCGAAAACAGACATAGGAGCAGGTGGAACTGATGAACATCATAGTGAGTGGGGTGAATGGGTATTTGGTGGGAGTGAAGGGCAAAACTACCAGGTCTGACGCAGTCGGAAGCGGACCAAGGGTGATGATTATAATGTAGACTGGGTTCCTTTACTTGCAGGTAACATCCTACACGCCACACGGGACCATGGTCTTACCTCCCATTTGACGGACACGGGTTTGGGAATTTTCCTCCAAATTTAATAACTATACCTCTCTCTCACGAGTGGTGTCGGCTGCTTTGGTCGAGCTACTTTTCCGTTATTGGCACTGGTAGTATCAGTGGAACCATCAATGGAGTTGGATTTCTTGTGACCACTATGTGGAGCATTGATGGGGAATACGACATCACTAGGACAAGATTCAGACCTGCAGGAATCAGGAAGTTCAACAAGAAACACAAATTACTACTGATTAGACAAATCACGCAAATGCTTTTGTTAACTCCCAAAACGTATTACTGTATTACCATGTTTCTTCGCTTCCAAGGCACACTTTTTCTTCCAGATAAACATCTCTTAAAACTGAGAGCATCTCAATTTGAATTGTGACTTAGAGTAAATTTTGTATTATGGCTGCGTTCATTGCTTAATATTAGAATGTTTCCCTATTGCTGTTAAACTGAATTGTATTACGCCTACTGTCCGTTTATCTGCCTATGCTAGGATCGGGAACCTAATTTGTCCCAATAATACACATGGACGATCTAGATGAATTGATTGATTTAGGGCCCTTCAACTACAATGGTCATTAGTTAAATACAGTAAAACCTGCCTAAACCGCACCTTCTATAAACCGGAAACCTGGCCAAACGGAAAATAAATTTCGGAACGGAATGATTTCCTATTTAAAATACTACCCTAAACCAGAAAACTGCCTACCGCGGAAACGGAATAAGTTTTGGGACCCGCTAGCATTAATAACCTGACTAAGACGGATTATTTTATGCTTAACACTACAATGCAGGCATTAATTTTGAGTGTGACAGTACATGCACCGAAGTTCTAGGGACCGTTACGGCCATATACACACAGAGCTACTCAATAGTGAAGCAACGACAATGTACTTTAAAACAATGCAGCCATTGCTCCCCTCTCAGTGCCTCACTGCGCATTCGTCAACTGATGCATGGTTCAACTCTGCAACTGATGAGGCATTTTTCCATTTGCTATTCCCGTTTCTATTCTGCCAGTCCAATCTGCAGTTGGCTAAACTACTGAACATAGGGCATTGTCTAAGGGGTAGTGGAGGACCTATTGTAATTGCTAGCTAGATTTATACTAAGGGATTCCGAATATTTAAAAATATTTGGGGTGCAATTTTTTGAAGTGCTACCCTCCCCCCTGATCCGTCTCTGGATCAGCCCCTGCGTGGGGGCAGAGTAATTTTTTAGTTTATGGACTTTTATTTTAAATTTCGTCATCCTAATAGAAGGTGATCATATTTTTTTGCACTTTGTTTCATTAAAACACAGCCCTGTGTAAAACGGAAACCTGTGAAAACGGAAAAAAAAATTGGGAATGATCACGTTCCGTTTTAGACAGGTTTTACTGTAGTTTGTTTCGCCTACGGTTGGAGGCAGGGAGCGGCAAATTGCGTTCGACACTGAAGTTAAGCAGCGCAACCCCAGCTAGTAATGACATGGGTGGCCGCTTGGGAAAACTGAGTCACTGCTAATACCCAAAAATCGTCGCATTAGTGTAGTGTCTGTGCAGTCTCTGCATAAGAACTATGCTGTGGATGGGGTTCTAATGACCTTGTAGTTGAAGGACTCTAAAACACCAACAAACAAACTACTACAGTTCGAGTTCACCAAGCAGCCATAACGTGCCGGGCCTTGTGAAGGCTGCTCACGGGTAAGGGAGAGGTGGGAGAGGTAGGAGAGGGCAAATTAGCAGTACCCAGTATTCACAACCAACCACCCATGTCGGTAGTAACTTGGGTTAATTTGCTTAATTTCAGTGATCTGACGAGAACTGGCGTGTCCAACGCAACGTCAGAAAGCCAGCTCAAACACATGGGAAATTTAGCCGATCTACACAAATTGCATGTAGAAAGGGTCTTTCATGCACAAGCAGGGCGTCGAACCGGAACGAAACTGAAAACCTAAAACCGTTATTTTTACCGGAAGTGAAACGAAGAATATCGCTCTTATCGGTTCGACACATGTAAAAGACGTGTGTCAACGCGTGTTGTTCAGTATCAACGTGACAGTTGGTGTTCACTTGTCTTTGTGCAATGTGTCCCTGAATTTTATATCTGGGGTCACCATATACACTAATGGAGTGTCCACATTGGCAAACAAGAGCACACACATAGGGTCTGTAATCACTCTAAACGTCAGAAACATGCTGTATATCCATAAGATTGATTTTGGACCTCATGTGGACGGCGTTTTACATATTGCACTGTCTTTATTATACAATGCGCTTTGCACGTATTGTGCTTTATTTTCGTTGCTAGAATTAGCTCAAATAACAAACATTTTTTTTTCGAAATTCCATAATGATATTTGGAAAATGTATTTTTAAATAAAAAGCAACTGTAGATAACTTCCATGGATCTTCCCTTCTGCCCAATACTCTGATCCATATAATAGGTGGCCTAACCACTGACTTGTAAAACTTCCCTTTCAACTTGATTGGGACCCTGTTATCCCACTAGATTCCACTTGTGTGATAAGAAGGTGTTGAGCAGGGTGTGTGGATCAGTGTTGGGCAATTAGAAAGTGCCATGTAACTAAAATGATAGCAGCTGAGATACGAACGCTACAGTACATGAGTCAAGAGCTAACAGAATTAGGGATGAGCCCATAAGAGGTAGCTTTGGGGTGGGGGACATCGCAGAAAAAGTGTTGGAGAGTAGATTGAGGTGGTATGGACGGGTCATAGGGAAGAGGAGCTCGTTAGGCCCATTACAGGAATGCACCAAAGGAGGGCGAGACCAAAGCAGATGGGAGAGCAGTTTGTCCATAAGGATATGGTAGTGTATGGAGTGGACGGGAACCCGGTGGGAGTGGAGGTCTAAAACCCATAGACCCGGCCCTGCATCAGGCGGGATAAGGATAGGATGATGACAAAGCAATTATAGACAATAATATGACTTTTTAAAATATAATATCAGAATTTCATTTCATTTCCCAATTTTTCAAAATAACATATTACAGGGACTGCCTAAAAGAGCTATTTAGAGGGGAGAAGATGGAGTGTTTGGTGGTCATCTGCCTGGGAGCAGAGGAACAGGCAGAAAATAATGCTGTGGATGTGTGGGAAGGACTGACAGATCTAATTGCAGGTTGTAAGGAAAGAAGGGGGGGTATCTATTAGGGTGTGCACTATCCCTACAAATGCTGTAAGCAAGATGGAGAGGGCAAGGGCTACCTGGATAAACAGAAGGCTGTGGCAGTACAGGAAGGACTTGGGCATCCAGCTCATAGAAAGCAGGGCCCCCTTGATAGGAGAGGAGAAATACTGGGTGGGAAGTAGTAACCTCCCCACAAAAAAAGGGCACTAGATTGTTGAGGAAGCAGATGCAGGGGTTTGTGAAGGAGTTCCTAGCTAGAACAGAGCAAGGGAGGCAAGGGTGATAGGGACATGCTAGGAAACCTGAAGATTGCATTTGCAAATGTGCAAGGCGTGAGGAGGAAAGGGAAGTGGATGGAGATATGTGAAATCATGAGGCAGGAAAAGGAAGACATCATGGGGCTGGCAGAGACACATCTAAGGGGTGAGGAGAGGTACGTTGATGATGAGGTCAATGCAACCTTTTGGAACAGAAAGGAGAGTGAGCAGAAAGGAGGTGGGGTTGGAATCCTGTGGGGGAAGGGAATTAAAGGAATAAGGTGGGGTGAGGAATGCAGGGAGCATGGGTGGATAAAGGTACAGAGAGGAGGTAGGAAGCTGGCCATTGGAGCAGTTTACATGGGTATAGAAGGTACAGGGGGGGGGGGGGGGGTTGGAATGAACGAATATACAGCTGCTTGCAGGAGGACATGGAGGCTCTTCACCTGGAAGGCTACCAGGTTATCATAGTGGGGGACTTCAATGGGAATCCGCAGAAGATGGATGGGGTAGAAAATAGGAATGGTAGGATACTAATGGGCTTTGCGTGCCAAAATGGTATGGCAATAGTGAACCTTCTGAAGTGCTGTCAGGGAAGGGTCATCAGCAGAAGAAAAGAGAGAAGAAAAGAGAGGCAAAGGAAGTAGTGGGTAGGAAGATAGCAGAGGGGGATAGGAGGAAATGGAGGGAAATCATGGATGGGGGAAAATAGATGACCAAGAAATTTTGGAGATATGTCAGGGATAGATGTAGAGGGAGGAGTGAGGTGACAGGTGATGATAGGAAAGCCCTAGTGGATAAGGATGGTAGGAATACAACCAGCAGAGAAGGCATTAGGAGGATATTGAAGGAATATGGACATGGGTTCTCCAATGCAGGTGGAAAGGTGGTGGAAGGGCCAAACAGACCCTTAACAAGCCAGGGGCCATCTGCTGGAGAGGCTTGCTTTACCAGGGTAGAGTTAGATAAGGAGATTAATGAATTGAAGTTGGGAAAAGCATGTGGGGAGGACAAGATAGCAAACGAGTTTCTCAAAGCACTAGGGAGTAAAGGAAGGGAACTGCTCTTAAGGATATATAATGAGTGTTTAGGGGGTGGAAAAATACCAGATGACTGGGGCATCACATGGGTAGCGATGCTGTACAAGGGCAAGGGAAAGTGCAAGGAAAGTCTAGATAGATATCAGCCAGTAGCTATAAATAGTTGCATGATAAGTTATTTGCCAGGCTAGTTAGGAGGCGATTAGGGACAATAATAGAAGGGTCAGGCAAATTAGTAGAGTTCCAAAATGGGTTCCGAAAGGGGCGTAGAACAGGGGATAGCCTGTACATGATCACACAGATCATGGAAGTAGTTCAAAGGAAAAAATGGAAGGCATACCTATGTTTTTTGGATGCCAAGGGTGCATATGATAAGGTGGATAGAGAGAAGCTATGGATGGTTCTTCCCAAGAATGGGGTGAATAGGGTTCTAGTGGAGCTGCTCCAGAAGCTGTATATAGGCACTAGGTATGATTTCCATTGGGAGGGAATAAATACTGGACAGATAGATGTGGACAAGGGGTTGCGACAGGGCTGTCCATTATCGCCAATTCCGTTCCTAGTGTATATCAATGAGCTGGGGATTAGGCTACAGGATAGAGGGCTAGGGTTTTCCTTGGGAGATGGTATCAAATAGTGCTGTTGACAGAGAGAGGGAGAGCTCCAAGAAGAACTGGATATCTGTGAACAGTTCAGTAGGGATTTTCAGTTAGAATTTGGTCAAGACAAAACAAAGCTGATGATCATAGGAGTGGACAACATGTGGCCTAGTAATAAGATGCCAATCAAGCTGGGGGAGAGGGAGATAGATGTAGTGTCAGAGGTTACATACCTGGGGGTTAAACTCACAAATGATAGGGGATACTTAAAAGCAATGGAGGAGAACATCATTTGTAAGCTAAAAAACAGAGAAGGATTAATAAGGAAACTGGCATTTGATTCATTCTCCAGGTATGAAAAGGTTAGGGGCTGATGGAAAGCGGTAGCAGTGCCAGGGCTAACATATGCAAACGAGGTTCTGTGCATTAGTAAAAAGGTAATGGACGGTATGGAAGTAGCCCAAAGAAGGTTAGGTAGGATGGCATTAGGGGGAAATAGGTTTACAGCAGTTGAAGCAATACAGGGAGATATGGGATGGGCTACATTTGAACAGAGAGAAATGGTTAGTAAGTTGGTGTACCTATGTAGGATATGGGGGCTTCAAAAGGAAAATCCAGTATGGCAGGTAAATACATGGGTAAACGACATGAAGGTTTCTACTAACTGGGAGAGGAGGGTAAACAGAATATCAAAGAAGATAGGCATAACACTGCACCCCAGGGAGGGCATGGAGGGGGCAATAACACTTCAAAGACTTGTGCAGGACAAAGTTAAGGAGTGGGGGTTGGAGCAGTGGCGACAGGGGATGGAGGGAAGGACGGCAAAGAAATCGTTGAGGGTGTATGGGAACAAGCCTAACATAGAGAGGGAGGTAATTTATGACAACACGTGGGAGAGCTCACTTCTGTTTTGGGCAAGAGCTGGGTCACTGGAGACAAAACAGAGGATGGCAAAGATCACAGGTGGAGATGAGGGCTGTGGATTATGTGGGGACGAAGTGGAGGACGTCAGGCATGTGATACTGGCTTGTCCAGCGCTGGATCACTGCAGGAGGGGTTGGGGCACCCCCACCCTGGAAGAGGTTCTGGGGGTGGTGGGGTCTGGGGTGGAGCGGCTGGAATGGGTGCAGAAGGCAAAGGTGTTGCTTGGGTGCTGGTGGAGATCTAGGCAAAGTGGTCTAGCATGAAAAGTCCCCCTAGCAAGGTTTCCGTCACAAAGGATTATATATTCATATTCATATGCAGTGGTTAGGCCAGCTAAGCTATATGGATCACAGTGATAATTTTAGAGGTAGTCTGGGGGTGGTGAACATCGCCGAAAAAATGAGGGAGAATAGGTTGAGGTGGTATGGACACGTAATGAGGAGAGGAGAAGTTTATTAGGTCCATTCCAGGTACCAAAGCAGATGTGGGGCAGGTTGTCCATAAGGATATAGCAGTGTGTGGGGTGGACGGGGACCTGGTGGGAATTAGACAGGAGCGGAGGGCTAGAACCTGCAGACCCGACCCTGTCATAGGCGGGAAAAGCGTATGATGATGATGATTTTAAGTATGACGTATTTTAAAGTATGTTTAATACAAAACAATTTTTCTAATTAATATTGAGAGTGAAACCGGAAAAACCGTTATTTTTTACAGGAACGAAATACTGGTGTAATTTTTAAAGTAACCAATGCCTTTATTTCAAAAACTACGCAATATAGGAAAAAATTGTTAGGGAAAACTTAATAGCCGATGGAGGGGGACATTTATTTCCTAAAACAGTTCGGAAATTTCGGCAGTAGCTTTTTCAGGAAAAGCAGTTACATTTCTTTCAACAGATAGGAGTATTTCTAACAATCGCATCGGAAAGCTCTAAAAAAATGAAAAATTCCGATATGCATGTTCCTATACCTAAAATTAAAAATAAAGGCTCCCTCACACCAACGCGAAACAATCGCAGTCGCAGCGGGATTTTCGCCACAGGAACACGCACCGAACAGGAGCACGCACTGCGGCGTGGTGGATTCGCCTTGATATGTACAACAAAGCGTCAGTTCGGTTCTTTTTTGACCAGCTTGTTCTCATTAATTCTATTTTTTTTAGGTGAACGTCATCTTGTTCTATCGGAATTCGAACTACGATGACGTTTAAACCGTGCGTGCAGCGATTCTAACAAAATCGCTGCACTCTCGCAACCGCGGGCGCGATACATTCGCTCGGTGTACACATGACCATTGCTCTTCATGGGTAGCGTTTGATGCGAATAATTCGCCGCGAAACATCCGCGGCGACTGCGATTTATTCGCGTTGGTGTGAGGGAGCCTTAAGCCTTCACAACTGCGTTAATGAGGATATGTTAATGGCCTGTAGCTGCAGGATTTTGTCTCAGGTATGCAGCTCAGCAAATTGTAGCTTAAAAGGCCCCCACACACGTCACTTAAGTGACACACCAAATTGACGTGTGTGTGCAAAAAAAAAAGGGTGCGTGCTCACACCAAAAACTTTAACTGACGGTGTAAAGGCCCCCACACACGATCAGTTTGGCGCAGAACAACTGGTGTGAGCAACCCCACACACGCTCTCTTCGGACTGACGTCAGTCCGAACTGACACAGCGATGTAATAAAATTTTTTCACACCGTCAGTTAAAATTTTTGGTGTGAGCAAAAACTTTTTTTTGCACACACACGTCAGTTTGGTGTGTGGGGGCCTTAAGGAAATTCTATCACATCGGTGTGTCACTTCGGACTGACGTCAGTTAGAAGTGAGCATGCGTGGGGTTTGCTCACATCATTCTTCACATTAGAGGGTCTGCGCATGCCCAAACATGGCTAGAACGGCATTATTATTATTATTTATTGAACGTACGACTGTACAAACCACAAAACATAAAGATTAATAAAAAGGAGATAATAAACAACGTTCCACTGCGAACGTGGAGCAATGCAAATGCATACAAACCACAAAAAAGCGGAGAAAGGGGTCGACCAAGGCTACTTGGCCATAGAGAGGAACAAGTGCTGATGAAGTCGCCTCCAGAAGTGAACACAGCTATTGCGACACTTAAACTGAGCACAAGTAAGCACAGCACGACAATCAGTAAAAGGAGCGGTGGGGGCAAACAGGAACCTCCGAGAGACTAAATTCAACTGAGGACAAAAAATACTTGGATATGTAGTGAAGTGGGTGTGACCAACAAACAACACAGTCGTGTAAACTAAGCTTTAGTGCAGATATTGTTGAAAGAAAAGTTTCAAAGAGAAAGTATTCTTTAGCATTTAAATTGTTGGCAATTTTGGCAGTTGAGAATGATAGTAATCGTCCTGTGGCTAAACCTCTAAAGTTAGCTGAATCTAGGGTCAGGCTATAAATTTTAAATGAACCATTGTTTATTTTTCTCAATTTCATTTTGCCAATAAATTCAGATCAACTTGTCCGGCTAAAAAGTTTCCATTTATAAATGGAAAAAAATAATAAACGGCGCCCTCCAATAAACGGCGCGACAAAAAAGGCCTTTGAAATAATAAACGGCGCGCCGTTTATTAGAATAATTACGGTAATTTGAAAGACAACAGACCAGCCTTACGGCAACAAGGAGTTATGAGAGATCAGAGGGGGGAAGGAAAGATTATGCAGATCAGTTGATTATAGGTACGGAGAAGAGGTTTTTGCTTCAGCTTGGACAGGGCAGCAAGAAACGGACTAGAGAACCTGAGCAACGGTAAAGCTTCGGCACGAAAGACACACAAAAGTTTACTGGTGGTAAGGAACGGCCTTAGCCGGATCAGTAGATATTTGAATTGACAACATTTTCAGAGGACAACATTCCAGTGGTCAAGGAAGCGGAGGGAAGAGTCAAAAGTGACACCAAGAACACGCATAGGACGGGTGTATTCCACAGGTATAACAGAGGAACAGCGTTTGGGAGAGAAAACAATAAACTGAGATTTATTGGGGTGGAGGTGCATATGAAGGCTAGCATACCAAGCAGCCAGGCGTTGAAGGAGAGCAAACGCAGAGGCCAGCACAAGGGGAAAGGTACCAGGACAGAAAGGTTGGCCGAGCTGGTTATCGTCAGCATAAGACCAGACTAGCCAGTCCTGGCAAATACTGGTTAATGAAGCGGTTGCAACGACAAAAAGCAGTAGTCCTAGGACAGAGCCCTGAGGGACTCCACGAGAAAATGGCTGCAAGATCGAAAAGTGTCTCACACAGGCAACGCGACTGTTCAAATAGGCCCGAAGAAGGTTAGAGGGAAAGGGTTAGCAATCACATCTGAGACGCAAAACAAAAGGTGGGAATGATTAACTGAATCAAAGGCCTTAGCCACATCTGTTTTAAGTAGAAAAAATTGGTTACCTGAAGCTAAGGCGGCGGCAATGGTGGTTAGAAGAGAGAGTAGAGCACAAGAGACAGAGGAACCAGGACGACAGCTGTATTAAGATGATGGGAGGGTAGCCACCAAATCATCCCTGATAAGGTCGAGGAGCCACCATTCGAGGACCTTAGCAAGGGGAGGAAGGATGGCAATGGGGCGGTAGTTATTGGGGTTAGTAGGGGCTACATTTAAGAAGGGGAACGATGGTCATCTTTAAAAAATTACACAAAGGCAACAGCAGAATTACTGGTGATGTGGACAATCAAATGACGTTTAACGAAAAGGTACATAAGAACGTGACACACCAAACTGATCGTGTGTGGGCAAATTCAAACCTTGACACCAAACTGAACAAATGGATGTGAACACAACGAACTGACACACAAAACTGATCGTGTGTGGAGGGGTCTTTAGGTGCTCCAACTAGCTAACTTGGAGCACAGACTTGGCTACATTGGCGCGCAAACCAAGTATGTACTTCAAGTTAGCTAGTTGGAGCGGCTAAGAACAACAATCTGTTGAGTTGCATACCTGACACAAAATCCTGTAGCCACAGGCCATTAACAAATCCCCATTAATGCAGATTCGAAGGCTTATTTTTAATTTTAGGTATAGGAACATGCTACATTAAAATTTCTCATTTTTTAAGAGTTATGCGATGTGATAATTAAAAATACCCCTATTCTATTGAAAAAAGTGTAACTTTCCATTATCCTGAAAAAACTACTGCCAAAATTTCCGAACTGTTTTAGGAAATGAATGTCCCCTTCCATCAACTATAACTTTTTTCCTAAACACTTTTTCCTATATCTTATAGTTTTTGAAATAAATTCATTGGTTACTTTAAAAATTACTTTAAATATATCCATATATAAACCGTATGTATCCGTTATATAAGCCGTAACCAAAACCAGAACGAAAAAAAAATTATGGTTCGATGCCCTGTGCACAAGTGGCATCGTACCAACCACATAGGGCCACGTCTTTACTTCTCATCCCATGGACGACTTCGTTCGAAAGAAGGTAACCCACCTCCATCTAATAGCAAACCCGAAATATCACTGGCACAGTAGTCCAGCACTCTACTTCTGTTCCACTGAGGCGAGTAAAAAGTGACTTCTATTACCTAATATAAAAATAATTATTCTATACATTTTAGAGCTTCATTTTATATTTAGAACTGTAGCTAAGGTGTACTAAGAATCTGTTTTGCTGTTGGTTCATCCTGAAAGCAGTGTGCATTTTACAATCGAAGAAATATAGTAGAGATAAAACTCTCCATTTTACCTCACATGATTTACGAGTGGTGGAGTCGCAGGAGTAGACGTAGAACTAGACGATGGTTGGCAGTCAACAAACACTGGATTATCCATCGAATAAGTGGATGCTGCTGTCACCTTCACCTTTTTCTTTGCAGTCAACATCTTGACAAAACTGACCTTGTCTGGAACCTTACGGTGCTTCTTGTTAACCTGTATAATAACCAAATAAATATTCAAACAACAATCAACAGCAAAAAAAAACGACTCACATACAATTTATTAAAATCAATGAACCAAGTGACCTTGCCAGTTTTCTCTGGTCGATGGATCTGACCAGCTGAAGTGAGAGACATGGAGGGTGAGCCAGATGGTGGCAATGGGCCAGTAACCGACACATTTGGTGGCGTGATGGCAGATGCTGCCGACAGCATGGATCTAGACAAAGGAGATGACGACGGATGTTGATGTTGAGTAGACGAGGGTGTGCCATGCCAAGACTGGGAAATGCCTGCTGAATGAGGCGTAGTCACCGCTCCTGACAACATCGTTGCAGACTCTGTTGCATGAGCGCGAGGGGGAAGTTCTGGAACTGCTGAAGATCTACACACAACGAATAGAATTTTTTTAATATTAAATAATACATAACGCCTGAAACATCTAAACGAATATCAAGATGCTGCTCAATGCTGTTCCAATGTCTCATTCAACAAATTTCTTTTTAGAAACGAAATTCAGAGATCTCCACATCTAGACAGTTGTATAATTTACCTTTAAAACATTTGTCCATGACAAAATACAGCTTACAACATGCAGAAAGCAAACTAGTTATCAAGACGGGATGAGTGATAACACTATTTCACAAACTAAATAAAAGCAAAAAAGTGCATGCTACAAGTAGTTGATTAGAAGCTTTCATTATGGTTAAATTCAGTTTCAAAATATATTAGTCAGCCAAACATAAATGTAAAGCATAACGAAAGCAAGGAAAAAACAACAACAAAAAAAAGACAGTAAAGTCAAGCCAAAGATACCTTTGACCAGATTGAGATGGTGAAGTATGAGATCGTAACCGTTGCAAGTGAGCACCTGTTGGCTTGGGTGGTACTGCCAGGGCAGTAACGCTCCGTGCCCAGTCAAGAAGCCCTTGCGTACATTCGGACACAGCAGCGGCAGCTGCACGGGCGCGACTCATGCCATTTTCACTGGGATGACAATGGGATCCAGCAGGAAAATGCGACTGACTCTGCCTGCGAGAGGGTGAAGTCAGAGGTAGGGAACCAGTGTGTGAAGAAGTGGGTTTCACGCTAGCCAAAGAAGAGGAAGTCTGACGAAAGTGAGCCTGAAGAAGAGATGATCTAGAAGAGGAATAAGAGTAAGTTGATTCTCTAGCATGATAAATGATTTTTTTATTTATCACATCCCAGATCCGAGCATGCTGGTAAAAAAAAGAAGTCGTGATAGGAAAGGACTCCTTTAGAGGTAATGTTTTTGGGGGGAGAATTGTTATAAATTCTTATTTCCCAACGATAGTTAAACAGATTAGGAAAAACAAGCATAACAAGACTGCGGATGAAATAACAAATCTCTTTACAGATGTCTCATGTAAAACAATAAAGCTTACTTTGCTGCCTGCACATAGTTGCCTGGGAACACGCCACCATGCCCAGTTCGAAGTGAGGTTCCTTTGAACCATCCATCCTGACACTTCTCGCTTACTGTATACAATTCACCTTTACGCAACTCTAATTCATCCTCTTTCTGAGGCTTGTACGGATATAGCGCCACATAACTGAAGGAGAAAAGAGAAGAAGCCACAATGCATACAACTGTAGAAAAGTTGGAAGACAAACATTACACATGGGCTGTGTGCGCCGCCTCAGTTAATAAAAACCATTTACGGTGGAACCTCGATTGCTGAACGACTCTCTTGGGAAACAAATCCATTTCCGATCAAACAAAAAACAATACAAGACGCTGAACCGGCTTTTAAACACAGTAATCGCAACCAGGTACATGAGATGTACGGCCTGGCGGGGTTTGCAACCAGTGCAGTCGCACAAGGCTGAGCAGCTCTGCATAAGTCATGTCTAGCAAAAACCAAACATACTTAATATTCTTCTTTTGTCAAAAGTCTGTAGTTTTTAGAGCCCCACAACGATGTTGCCCTGCGGAAGCCATAACTTGAATATAATTTTTGGAAACAGATCAGACATTCATAGTGTTTGTATGAAGAGACCAGGCGCGACAGCTTTGTACCGGCCACCAATTTTTTTTCACGGCCCGGTTCTAAAAGGTAGGTGAGCGTCAGTAACAAAATTAGCCTTTTCTTAATTTTTTATAAATTATTATTAACTCTCTCCCCTTTCCATTCCTCACCACCTTCCACTTACGCCATCAACTCTTCACTGCAAAGATTTCAATGATCATCTCTCCCCCTATACTCTGCAAGGGATAAACTGCCAACTGGAGGAAATGGAAAAGCTTAGGCCCGTGCACACATCCGGTTTTTACTCGTGCGGGTGCCGCAGCAATCCAATGCACACATGCGGTGAAATGTCGCCAGTACACATTTGGCAAATGTTATAGAAGGCGTGTCCTTTCTGCCTACGAAATCGCAAAACTAAGAAACCGCACTTACGATATCGACGGATATGTGCAGCACTCGATAGGCCAACAGGTACTACGCGATCGGAAGTGCGGGAGCAGCGCAGTTATGGTTCGGTAGGGATCTGCGGGCATTTTTAGACGCAACTCCGATATATGGAGCCGCTGCGGTGCCGGAGGTATGTGTGCACTCCCCCATTGCAACTAATGTATCCCATGCCGCAATTAAGTGGCCGCAGCCGCGCCGCACGAATGAAATTCGGATGTGTGCACTGGACCTTAATGCTGTCAGATACCCACCTCTGACGTAGTGAGTCCCACCCATGATCATTGCTGCCCTCTGGATCATTTCAATTTCCCAACATAAACCCTGACTAAAGGGAAACCAAATTGGACTACAGTACTCTACAATTGGCCGTACCAGTGAAAAATAAGCTATTTCCTTTTCTTCCTCCGTGCTGTCCCCCAGCAGTCTTCTAGCCCAGTGGTTCTCAAAGCGTGTTCCGGGAAACCACTTCAAGTGTTCCGCAAAAAAACTTTAATGCACAAATGAAGGTGTTTGAAAAAATCGATACAATTTCAATTAATGTTTGGATGGGAGTGTAATCAGCAAAAGCAAATGACATAGTTGTTCATTTTATAGTTATATAAAGTGATAGTAAGTAGTACCAAGGTAGTTGGGAGGTATTGCGAAAAAAAAAGGGGGGGGGAAGGAAGAAGGACGGCAAGAGGTAAAGTGCTTAAGAGCAACGTTCCAAAACAATGGAGAGATAGACTCTGATGGGGAGGGGGTAGCTGAAGTGGCGACAGACAAGCGGAGTCATGTGTGATAGGAGGATCCCAATCTAGTTGAAAGGGAAGTTCTACAGGACAGTGGTTAGACCAGTTATGCCATATGGATCAGAGTGTTGGGCAGTGAGGAAGAGCCAAGTAAATAGAATGCAAGTAGCTGAGATGCGAATTGTGTGGCACATGTGTGGCGTGTCGAGAGCTGATAGAATTAGGAAAGAGCATATTAGAGGTAGCCTGGGGTGGTGGACATCGCCGAAAAAATCAGGGAGAAGGGAAGAGGAGCTCGTCAGGTTAATTCCAGGAATGCAGGTGGTCGTAGCACCAGGGGCAGGGGAGACCAAACAGATGTGGGAACAGGCTGTCCGTAAGGATATGGACAGTGTGTGGGGTGGAAGGGGACCTGGACGAGAGATAGACGGGAGTGGAGGGCTAGAACCCACAGACCAGATCCTGCCACAGTCGGGATAAGGGTATGATGATGATGATGTATTAAGTACCAAGTGTAGAAAGTGTTCAACATGCTTTAAAGTTTATGTTGAATTTTAAGTGTTCCGTGTAGTAAAATGTCACAGTTTAGTGTTCCCTGACTTCAAAAAGATTGAGAACCACTGTTCTAGCCAAACGACGGGCACGCCCAGCCTCCCCATAGCACTTTGTCAGTGTGCTCCTTCCAGGTGTCCTGAGTATTTAGAATAATTTCAAGGCATGTATGGGTCTCAACCCTATTAACCCTAACACCACCTATGCAATAAGTAAAATCAACTTGCTTCCTTTTGCCCATTCAGAGGGACAATAGGCGGGGAAAAGGGTTAGGAGTTGCTTGCTTTGTTATTTCTTGGGTTTATTCCTTTTAAGTTTTAATGCATTTTCATTGCTACACTGTAACACAAATAACTACTACTGCCTAAAAGCAAAGCAACTCCTAACTCTTTTCCCGCCTATGTCCAGGTTGGGTACAAATCTTGTCCTTCGGAATGGACACAGGGCGATATATTGGTCGTAGTTTTTTCTGCAGCCGGTTGCCGGCCAAAGCTGCACCCCTACGCTTATTTATCGTCGGTCTATTGTTCGTTGGAGAATGCTACCGACGCCAGGGGGCGAGCTCCTACACCTGGAAATTTTGCTTCATCTACCCGTTGCGTAGTAGAGAGGGTTCTTTTACGTGGAAGTCCCACACGGGATCTCGGTTTTACTTCTCATCCGAAAGAACGCACACTCGCGGCCTCTCTCTCGTCCGAAAGAAGCCGACCCACCTCGGTCCAGTATCAAACCTAGAACTACTGACGCAGTTGCCAAGTGTGCTAACCACTGCGCCACCGCGGCGGGTTCAAACAACTACAACTGCCTATGCCAGGGATATATCAACCTCGATTCGTTGGAGCAGTTTTCCTCAACCAATGCCAACAGACTAATTAATGTGTCTGGAACACTTTCCGTGTAGAAAGGTTTCTGTTACGCTAAAGTGCAATCATGCATACTACACGGGGCCACAGTTTTACTTCCCATCCGACAGGAGGCGCACTGGGAGACATTCTCGTCCGAAAGAAATCAAACCTGGATCCACTGGGGCATTGTTTATTACTAGTAATTACCCGGGGTTCAGGAACGAATTATCCATTCCGAATTCTTAATGGAATATGGCTACGGTTTTCGAACAGTCTTTAGGGAAGAATTAAGGATGACAACCGAGGTTCTACAGCAGTTATTTCCTGAATTTGCTATTGGAAAAAAAATCGTAAGGACTGTCTGTTACTTCTGACAAAAAGTATCCACTCAATTTTCGCGGCGAAATTCATATTGTAAATCATCATCACACCCTTCTCCCGCCTGTCGCAGGATCGGGTCTACGGATCCACTGAACGTGTTCTGACTGGGGGTATCCCAGCCAGGCGTCTGGAACCCGCAAGAATATTGGCTTTGTTGTCTGTGGGGGACGCCGCCCTACCCCACGTCAAATTCATATTGTAAGTGAAGCATTTAATTGAGCAAGTTCTTGGTAAAGTTAGTGTCTTAAGACACTCACTGGCCTGCGAATATTTTGACACATATTGGACGTTCACAATTGTGCAACCTGATGAGCTGACTATCAAATCCTAAAAAGTCCAAGACGCATTGTAATGTTTCAGGTCTTCACGTTCAAAATAATAACTCCAGTAAGCAAGGTTCAGTGGCAAACCGTCGAACAGACGCAAAGAGAGGACGCTTCGGAACCTTCAAAAGTTAGCAACTTCATTACTGTGACGCCGGTAAAGGAAATTCTCCTATACCTCGAAATTTGGAGTTCTGCACATTCCTTTTTGCCGTAGAAAAGGTTGGGCTTAGGGTCACCCGAGAAAGGGTTGGGAAAAATGTAAATACACAGAAACTCAGTCAACCTAAAAATTACGATGGATATAAACGTCACATTTGGAATTTCAAATAATGAAAATCTCGGGGCAATTCATAAAATGTGAAAATTCCGTTTTTCAAGTTTATTAATAGGATCTTCCTGATTCTGACTCCATTGGTTAGGTTCGAAGAAGTTTGGTTTGACCACTACGATTTTTACAATGTTCAAACGTTTAGTATACATTTTTAGAACCGTGATTTCATCATAATTAATCTTTGAGCCAGTTTAGCCTATTTAGGCAGTTTTGTGGCAGTGGCTGCAGAATTGAAAAAAATACGTACAGACGAACCTCTCATCTACGGACCCCCCTTCAACAGACTTCGGACGCAACGGACAAAAAAATCTTGAAAAGTTCGTAAAGTTACTGCAAGGTGTGCCTTCGAAATGTAAACAAAATATTGGCGTCTGCGTTAAAGTGACTGAGAGAAATTATTATTTTTTGCTATTTTGATTAATATATTAATTGTTCTGTCCTATCACGGCATCGAAACAGAAGGAAAGTGTGAAAAGGAAGCGTACAAACCAAAAAAGCATGAAACCAAAAATGTCTCATGTGCGAGATTCCACTGACACTCTTACAAATCGTTGATACATCAGATAGCTCTTCTATTCAAAATTATTATCAACATCTCCGCACATTAAGAGAATTAGTAACCCGTGAACAGAACAAATGTGGAAAGCAATTAAAGTTGGATTCATTTTTAAGCCCAAACCGTCTCTCCAACACCTGGCCAGAGCATCCCAAGCAACAGCACTGAACAAATACCTGTAATAGCCAACAGAAGTGCTTTACAGGAACTTAATAGCTTCTCTGACTCATTGTAAGAAACCAATCTGAGTACCCACTATATGGTCACTGCAATGTGTGTGTGTGTAAAAAATCCCTTCCCATCTACGGACAATCGGATTTAACGGACAACCCCTACCCTTATTAGTTCGTAGATGAGAGTCTGTATAAATTATAAACCAGATTTTAGTCGCAATTCTACTCAGCTACTCTACCTCACTCTAGGATAGAACCTCAAATAATGAAAATACATCGTGGAATAACAATACTGTTTGTCTAAACCAGGAGTTGTCAAAGTACCGACCCTCCTGTGATCAGTACTGATTACGGCATTATCAGGGCAGCTGTGGTGATAAGATGTTTGGCAATCACTTATCTAAACCCGTCAAATCAAAACTGTGTAACAGAACTGGGTGTAGTTCGAGTCGTTTAGTTCTAACCGCTTCATAAACTCATGGTCATATGGGCAATCATAACCTACTTTCTAAAGCAAAAAGCAACTCCTAACCCTTTTCCCGCCTATGGCAGGGTTGGGTACCCATTTGTCCCTCTGAATGGACACAGGGTGATATATTGGTCATAGTTTTTTTCTGCAGCCGGTTGCCGGTCAAAGCTGCACCCCGACGCTTATTTATCGTCGGTCTAGTGTTCGTTGGGGAATACTACCGACGCCAGGGGGGGCGAGCTCCTACACCTGGAAATTTTGCCTCGTCTACCCGTTGCGTAATAGAGAGGGTTCTTTTACGTGCAAGTGCCATCGTACACCCACACGGGACCTCGGTTTTACTTCTCATTCGAAAGAAGGCACACTCGCGGCCCGAAAGAAGCCGACCCACCCACGGTCCAGTATCGAACCTAGAACTACTGGCGTAATTGCCAAGTGTGCTAACCACTACGCCACCTACGCACCGCGACTTTCTAAAGCTGTAACTAAAATTCTTCACATCACAATCCCCATCACATCACGTTGAGGGCGTACCTCCAGTAGTATTTATGGTCAAATTCGTGATCTTTAACTCTACAGCAACTGTGATTTTGAATCAGTAGTAAACACTTTAGAAATAAAGAGTTGATGGCGAAATAAACTCGTTATTAATACTATGTACTTCGTAAATAACAGAGAAGTTGGAAAATGGAAGGGCAGATAAAAGATTTTCACAATTTGTCAACACCAAACGTCAGTTAACACAATTTATCGTCTTTCTAGAATTAATGCCTGTGTTTGAAATACTCAATTTTGAAAAAAAAAGAGTCGCAGTTACCATCTTAATTGCGATTAGAAATTTGAAACGGCGTATTTTCAAATACTTGCTGCGTATCGCCATTAATAATGAATTTCAGTGAATACCTTAGTACCTATAACAAATATCACGCATACAGAACTTCCACAACCTTAACTGAAGCAGACATTAAAACCACAATGAAACAAATAGGCCACATTTAGCAGTAGAAGCAAACAGCAAGCTTAATAGTCAACAGCGTAAGGATGGCCAGTGGATCGACGATCAAGAGATGTCACCAAAAAAATGTGAAAAACCACATATGCTTGCAAGTCATAGCAGACAATTTGCATTAAAATTATCTTAGTATTAAAAAAACAAATAGCCAAATACTTACAAACTAGGAACTGAGATGCAACTGAGCTGAGGATTGGCACTGGTAGAAGACAAATTTGGAGTGGATGAAGTTGCTGATGATTCTTGAGAAGTACTAATCAGAAATGGGCCATGGACATTATCCAACGCGGTCTGAAGGAAGCACCACTACTTAAACTTTCATTCAGATCTCTTTAAACCTCAGAATTTGAAAAACTATAAGTCGTGCTAACCTGAGGATTAGGTTTGTGTCGTTGATGGCCAACTGTGACTGGAATAAGAGGTACATAAGAACTCATTGCTGTTTGTCCACTAATTGTAGAAATTTGCCCTCTAGGAGATCCCGTGACTTCGGCAGAATGACGATTGGCGATTGGAAGCAATGGAGGAGCTGTATGACTCTGCGATACAGCAGCAAATGAATGGCGTTTATCTCTCTGTGGATAATGAATGAGCATTTGCATTGCGGGTCTAATGTCCTGCTGATGAACAGGCAATGGAGGAGGACTGGGCACAACAGCCAAAGAAGCAGCAGGTGGAGATGAAGGAGATGATGTTGAAGAACTGGAACTAGACGTTGATGTTGATGTTGAAGATGATGATGAAGTAGATGAGGACGACGATGACAGCAATGAAATACTTGGATGAGAAACCATCCTGTTCCCTACATCATGCAAATGAATTATGATGCTCAATTTTTTTTTAGTTTTCTGTTTTTGTTTTTAAATAAATGACGTGAAACATACCGGAATTAACAGACACGATGAGAGGTGTGGTATCCGAATCGCTACTTGGGGTAGGGGGAGCTATTCGTGATGGCCCACTTTGAATGCTATTTGACAGTGTAAAACATAACATAACGGAGTTAGACACCTAATAACTTTGAGAAGTCACTGGAATAGCAACTAAACAGCTTCAAATAAAACACTAACTTCGTCGATAATTTCATCAACGCTCTTGCAGTGCTGCTCATCTGAAATATAGGAACAAATATTTTTAGAGTGATACAGTAGATAAGCCAACATTGTGTCAGATCTAAAGCAGGATAACACCATATTTTGACCAAAAGTCTAACCAGTACCAGACCGCCAATCATATAAATATTTCTGATTAACAGACATTTCAGTATCTGCCCACGGTCTCAGTATTCCTTATAGTGTTGTCTGGAAATGTCGAAGGATGTACAAAATCCCGTTGGGCAATAAGGACCTTTGTACATCGTATTGTATAGCATTGTCGTAATATCAATATAGATAAGGGTGTTAGAGAATGTAGGTCCCTGTTACCGTATTTATGGTTTACTCTCTTTTGAATACGTGACTTTACAAGTACAAAGGAAATGAATAATCTCTGGCTTTAAAATGATGATTTTGAAACGCCGTTTTCGCTAAAAATAATCTGCGGATGTGTATCTGAAACTGAATATTCTACAAATGGTTCAACAACATATTCAGCAATGCCAGACGTTGGCATTCTTTAGCAGGCCAATATTTGGTGGGTTTAAAAGGGTTGTTTATATGCAGGTGACACAGTACACGCTATACGTTGTCATGTTTACCCATTCTTCTTCCATCTTCTCTTTGTCCACCCCCCCACCCTCCCTTTCAATAAAATTACGGCCTTCCACCAGAAATGAGAGATATTCAAACTTAACTAAAGATGTCAACTCTAATAGATATTATTAACGTAAGTCAACAGCAATGAATGATTAGGTACTGACGGCCATTTCCAAGCAACTGTTAATACGCATACCGTAGTTTGATTTAAGAAATAAATTTCAAAATACCTCTACAAATGAAATTGGAAAGATTCCAACTCTTTCTCCTAGCTTTCCTTCAGCCCAGTTCTCATCTACACGTCGAATCACAGTTATAACATCACCCTTAAAATAGTGCAAAAGTACTATGATTAAACACATCATAAGGTATGCAAGATAATACTAACTACCAGCAAAAGTTAAAGGCAGAAGCAAAATTAATGAAGATACGTAATTCTTTGAGGACTTAAGAGTAATGATGAAAATATGCCTGACAACTAACTGACAAATAATCATGCCGACCAAACTAACTGCAATTGATTTATATAAACTCATAAATGTTTAAAATGTGACCTGTTAGTTATGAACCTCCACAGAAAAAAATTTATTTCATCGCACAGAAATTATAAAGTAACAATGAATTTACCTTGGCAAATGTTAAGCAATCTTTTTCATCCGGGTTGCTTATTCGAAAATCATACAGAGCTTTACATAGATGGGTTGGTAATGGCGTTATTACTTGAATGTAACTGGTTGGAATAAACCCAAATTTGCCACAAAGTTCTCCATGATACCAATTTTGGTCTATTTTCTTATGAAGTGTGATGATATCACCTTTTTTGAAAGACAAATCCCTACAACAAAATTTGCGACATTCCTTCATCACAACTATTTATATTATGTTCTAAACATTTACATTAACTCGTTGAAACTTGTGAGACAATCAGTGTTAACTAAAATAAAACTCACTCGGATTCCTTTCCTTCATACGAGTACAATGCTCTTCCACTTGGCAACAACAATTGACTGGCAGGCTACATCAGTAAAAAAAATCATCTGTCATCCATTAAACTGATACAATTACAACAACTGTCTGTGAACCCCAATTGCTTCGAATACTTGACATTAATGGAAGTTTGATTTCGCCCAAACATTTTTTTTTATTTTGAAGTATATCATGAAGATCAATTTCTTCTTGTTAAATCAAAGCATCGTGACAGGAAAAATAAATGTGCATCATTATTATAAGTATCAATAGCAAGAAAAAGTAATTACACAAAAGGAAATTAAAACCTATGTAAGAAGTTCAATAAAATACTGCTATTTCCTGCAAAGATTTATGAAAATTTCTAACAAAAACGTATAGCAATTTTGGTCATTTAGCGGAGGTAAGGAAATATTGAATTTTATATTTTTCTGCAGAAGGGATGAGTTTTCTTGATTCGAAGAACGGGCAATAATTAACTTCTAAAACAATTTGCGGACTATTTTGTGAACGCATTCGTCGACACATTAAAGTCAATTTGAAATTGCATCTTACCTGTTTGGGAGGCGTGGGAGTGGCGGGTTTGTCGTTAATTCCATGGCGCAAAACCAAACAAGTAGGTGGAGAAGTTTGTAAATGTTGGACTGATGGTTGTGCTAATTCTGAAGTCTTCATACGAGGAGCATTTTTCATGCCTTCCAGTATTCTTATTAGAAGAATGTTGCAGGGTAATTCTTCCACTTTGGTTTCCACCAACACTCGACATTCCGGACACCGTAATTCTTTCCTGGAACTTACGATTTCTTCTAGACATCTTTTACAAAACGTATGTTGACAAGGCAGCACTTTACTAGTACTATCAAGTTGTTCCAAACACACTGAACACTCTAACAAATCATTCAGTACACATTCATCCATTGCAATCATTTGTACTTCAACTTTTAAGTGTTATTTAGAGACCAGTACATATTGAGCACTCCAATTTGTACTAATGAGTTTCTAGAAGAACGTCAATCTCTGCGTTGGCATCAACTGCATATAAGTAAATATTTGTAACCTACAGAAAGTGAAAGTACACTTTTAAGATTACTAAATCTACTCAAGTTGAACTGGTTTGAATTAATCCATTACAAGTCAAACACGTTAGAAAGAGGAATTAACGACAAGTCTATTTAATATACAGAGCAATGATCTAAAAACGAAATAAAAATAAATACTGTATCATACAGCAATATACAATACCTTATCCAAGTGCTCGGCATCGCATATTTGCATATATCATACACCATAGTGATTAGTCGGCATTTCATTTACGTAAATAACACTTTCACTTCAGTAACAATCAACAGCAACTCCCAAAGGTAGAGTCAAACAGACAAGACACTGACCTATCCATTGTTACAAACGATTAAATCACCTTTTCACTGCTTCATTCTGAATAAAATAAAGCCACATGTTATACATTATTGGAAGATAAAAATGAAACGGGCAGCATTTTGCATGAATGACTATGATAATAAATCATTTTTCAAACTTGAACTTGGCCTCTACGCGCTGAACACTGTCATTCCAGCTAGTCAACGGAAACATTTCAAGTAGGAAGTCGATGAAAAGACAGGAAATAAGGGTAATGGACTCACCTATACAAATAACTCCACAACCTAATTTTAATAACAATTCACCTAAATATAGAAGAACACAAACATACAGTAATACAAGTAGTTAAATTTCCTGAGCACTACTCACTTTTTTTGTTAGCTAACACGTAATTTTTTATCCATTTTTAATATGGTATTAAAGATAATTAATTTTGGGAAAAATTGATGTAGTTTGGCAGTTAGCGACGTTCTTTTTAGACACGGCGACACCTGGTGACCAATAGTCGTAAGTAGAAGCGTATTTGCAACTGGACACGTCAACAAGCAAATGAAAGTAAATTGAATGCCTGGTTCCGTATACCCACGCGCTAACACTATTAGAGTTGAATCAGACGACAAAGCACAAATAGTGGTGACGTCTGTAGCACGTTACACATTCTTTTATTGTTGCACGTCATCCACTGGTGTTCTGTAGAACTCAGACACAAGTGGTGACGTGTTTGATTCTTCTTTTTGAATTTAAAAATAGGAGATTTGATTCTAATACCGCATTTACACATTCGCGAATAAGACGAGTCGAATGACGAGGCGAGACTTTCGTCGAAATGTTCGCATTCATTCTTTCGATGAGGAATGACTGTTCACACATTCGCCGAATATCTCGTCAGATGGTCATTCTCCAATCACCTCTTCGCTAGCGCCCTTTGACTCGTATTGTCTCGACAGCTAGTCATTCTCAAATCGCCGCAGGTCACTCGCGCCCTTTGACTCGTGTCAAAAAAACCGCTTCCAACACGAGCGCCACGAATGGCGAGGCGAACCACGAGGTGAATGACGAATGTAGTGTTCACACATTCGTCGAACATGCTCGCCTCGCCACTCGCCTCGTCGTATTCGCGAATGTGTAAATGCGGTATTAGAGAAGTCAGAACGGTCGAGAACACAAAAAACCAGTTGGAGACTACCGATCGGTCCAGCATGCCGCTTGCTGCTTGTTTGCTTGCACATTACATTTTCTGTTGCATTATAACTTTGTTAATCATTTATATGTTTGGATACAATTAAACACTGCATTTTCCGTAAAAGGGGATAAATATTTATATATAAAAACGCGCATCAAATTGGTGACCCGGACGTGATCATCTTCAAACCTAGAGGAAAACAGACGTGATCCTCCTTGAATTTGGAGGAACCTGGACACAACAACAACAAAAACAAAATAAACTATACAATTGCTGACCTATCTGGTCAGGTAAGCTAAGATATATATATTTTTTTAGATATTTGATTGTTGAAGATGTCCATCATCACATCTAACGGTGAATTACCCCTGCCTACACCCACCCATCCCGAGGAGGATTCCGAAGGACTTAATGTTAATGCTGCTGTATCTCAACCGAAGTCTTTTAAACTTCCACCTTTTTGGGCCCATGATCCGGAAATGTGGTTTGCCACAGTGGAATATCGCTTCCGGATCCATCAAGTAAAGGCAGATTCACGCAAGTTTGACTACATAGTGGATGCTTTACCTCACGAGATTGTGGCAGATATTAGAGATCTAATCCTCAGACCTCCTATTACCAACGCCTATGAGACAATTAAAAATACAATCATCCAGCGCAGTATGCTATCGCAGCAGCAACGATTGCATCAGCTACTTAACGATCAGCAGCTGGGGGACAAGAAGCCCTCACAACTCCTCCGACGGATGCAGCAATTGGCAGGAGACATGAGTAATTCCACAGGAGACACCTTGATTATAAAGGAATTATTCATGTCCCGGTTGCCTCGTCAAGTGAGGGCAGTGTTGGCCACAGCAGACCCTGGCACTACTCTGGACAAGCTTGCAGAAATGGCCGACAAGATCGTTGAAGTGATTGACACGTCTACCATTCAATTGAATGCAGTAGTGGACCGCCCTACCCTGGACATTCCTGCTGCCTCAAGTGGTGATTTCAGCAGACTTGTGGAGCAAGTTGAAAAACTCTCTGCAAGGGTAGAATCATTGTTTGCCAAACAACATCGGCAGTTTTGGCAACAACCAGCTACTCGAACACGATCACATTCTCGGCACAACAAGCCTAAAGCTCAAGCAAGTGGTGAGCCTGCCCAGATTCTGTGTTGGTACCATCATCGCTTTGGGGAGCGGGCTAACAAATGCCGTGCACCTTGCCAAGCGGGAAATGGATCTGGCCATCACTTTTAGAGACGCAAGTTGATGGCAGCCATCGTCCCAGTCGTCTTTTCTTTGTGAAGGACATGACAACTCAACACAAGTTTTTGGTGGACACGGGTGCAGAGTTGAGCATCATCCCATGCTCTTTTATCACCCGGCTCTGCTCCAAGCCCACTTCACTTCAACTCTTTGCTGCCAATCAGTCTGTCATCCCCACGTTTGGGACACATCGTCTTACGTTGGAGTTGGGCCTTCGACGCTCCTTCCGCTGGGACTTCATAGTTGCTGATGTCACCCATGCTATTATTGGAGCAGATTTTCTTGCCCATTTTCGACTTCTGGTGGACGTCGGTAACCACAAGCTCTATGACCGGCTCACTGGTCTGGCAGTTTGTGGCATTGCAATGGACCACGTTATACCATATTACCGGTTGTCAGCTATCTCACCAGTAGTTGATGCCAAGTACAAGGCCATTGTTCGGGAGTATCGTGACATCACTATTCCACGGCCAGCTTCCACTCCTTTAGCTCATGGTACCTTCCACCACATCATCGTTTCTCCTGGTCCTCCTGTGCATTCTCGGGCAAGACGCTTGCATCCAAGCAAGTTGGTTGCAG
The DNA here is from genome assembly GCA_013389805.1 of Trigoniulus corallinus. Taxonomy (NCBI): domain Eukaryota; kingdom Metazoa; phylum Arthropoda; class Diplopoda; order Spirobolida; family Trigoniulidae; genus Trigoniulus; species Trigoniulus corallinus. Next base: position 19,535,474 of record JAAFCE010001963.1, on the reverse strand, counting down.
CCAAGCAAGAATTCCGACTTCTGCAAGAAAGTGGCTACATCCGCCCATCATCCAGCCCTTGGTCGAGTCCCTTGCACATGGTGCCAAAAGGCGATGCTTGGCGCCTGGTTGGTGACTTTCGAGCCTTAAATGCTCGTACTGTCCCAGATCGCTATCCGATACCTCATATCATGGAGTTTAACTCTCAACTCCATGGTATGCACGTCTTCTCTAAATTGGACTTCGTCAAGGCGTACCACCAGATTCCAATTGCACCGGAAGATGTAGCCAAAACAGCGGTAATCACCCCATTTGGACTGTTCGAGTATGTTCGGATGCCATTTGGTTTACGGAATGCAGCCCAAACCTTCCAACGTTTTATCGACCTGGTGTTGGGAGATTTGCCTTTCGTATTCACATACATCGATGACATCCTCGTCGCCAGTCCAGATGATGCAGTTCATCCCACACATTTACGCCAAGTTTTCGACCGTCTCCGAAAATTTGGTCTGACTACCAATCTATTGATTTCCTGGGACATAAACTTTCATCACAAGGAATTCGCCCTTTGCCGACCAAGGTGGAAGCCATACGAAGTTTTCCCAGACCTACTTCTCGACGTTCACTTCGACGTTTCTTGGATCTTGTGAACTTTTTCCGCCACTTTGTCCCTAACTGTGCAACCTACTTGCAACCCCTAACTGATATGTTAGGTGGAAAGGTATCACAAAACGCACCTCTCTCATGGTCTGCTGTTGCAAACGACTCCTTTCTTTCAATTAAGGAAGCTTTGGCACAATCAACACTACTGGTACATCCCAACCCGAATCCTGATACTGTTCTGGCTCTTTTCACTGATGCTTCAGATGTGGCTGCGGGGGCAGTTCTTCAGCAACTAGCTGATGGTATCTGGCAACCTTTAAGTTTTTTTTCCAAAAAGTTTACTGCTACTGAAACACGATACAGTGCTTTTGGACGTGAGCTCCTGGCTGTGTATCTTGCTGTTCGGCACTTTCGGTATTTCATCGAAGGTCGCCATTTCACAGTATACACGGATCACAAGCCACTCACTTATGCTATGTCGACTCGTCTGGACCGCCATTCACCTCGAGAAGCTCGGCACCTCGATTTCATCTCTGCCTTCACTACCGATATCCGGCACATCGAGGGGTCCAAAAGTACAGTTGCTGATACTCTGTCACGGTCCCATATCCATTCTTTGGAGTTTGTGCCAGGTATAGTTCCTGCTGAACAGTTTTACGAAGAGCAAGACAAAGATCAGGAAGTGCACCATCTCCAAGAGAATCCTGGTTCCTTGCAGGTTCATCTTGTTCCAGTTCCTGGGACTGACGTGAGCTTGTTTTGCGATCTCTCTACATCACGACCTCGACCGTTGGTACCTTGTTCGTTGCGGAAATCAGTTTTTCAATCTCTACATGGAATTAACCATTCTGGGATTGCAGCCACACGCCGACTCATTGTGCAACGTTTTGTGTGGCCCTCTGTCAACAAAGATGTTGCAACTTGGACTAGGGCATGTATCCCATGCCAACGGAGCAAAGTGCAACGACATGCCTCAGTCCCAGTTGGCACATGCATGCCACCTTCCACCCGCTTTGACAGGGTCCACATTGACCTTGTTGGCCCGCTGCCACCATCAAAAGATTGTCGTTACTTGCTAACATGCATCGACCGCTTCACCCGGTGGCCAGAAGCCATTCCCATTGCTGATGCTACTGCCCCAACGGTAGCCAATGCATTTGTTATGCATTGGATTTCACGATTTGGAGTGCCATCTACTATTACAACGGACCGAGGGAAACAGTTTGACTCTCTTCTTTTCTCACAGTTATGTGAGGCATTGGGAGTCCGTCACATTCGAACGACGGCATATCACCCATCATCTAATGGGCTGATCGAAAGATTTCTTCGCCCACTCAAAGCAGCTCTCAAGGCCCTTGATGACCCCCACCACTGGGTTGCTCATTTGCCAATGGTCCTCCTTGGTTTGCGGTGTTCCTTCAAAGAAGATCTGAAGTCGACACCAGCTGAGCTCGTTTATGGGACTACACTTTGCCTTCCTAGTGATTTCTTCCCTTCGGAATTCAGCAAGTTGACTCCTGTCGATTTTGTTGATCATTTGCATTCCAGTATGCGCCTTCTTCGTTATCGACCACCACGTCAATCATCTTCTAAACCTATTTTCCTCTTCCCCGAGATGTCAGATGCTACACACGTCTTCATACGCCGTGGTAACCCTATACATTCTCTTTCACAGCCATATGAAGGTCCATATAAGATTGTCCGTCGTTACGATAACTTCTACACTGTCGACATTAATGGACGGGTGGATAACATCGCTCTGGAACGTCTAAAACCAGCGTTCCTATCTGATCTCTTAGTGGGTGATTCGGCAACCGCTCCTGCACCTGCATTGCCTCCCTCGCCGCTACCATCTGAATCATCTCCGGCACCTGTGCCACCTGTAGTTACACCTTCCTCAACATCTTCTACTCCACCAGAACAATCACACACTACACCTATGCTCACACGCTCTCGGGCTCGGAAATCACATGTTCGGTTTCATGTTCCTTCTGATTTTTGATCCATCAGTTTTCTTTTTCAGATGATCGTAATTACTTTACCAAGTTAATTCCTGGCCAGGGGGTATTGTAGCACGTTACACATTCTTTTATTGTTGCACGTCATCCACTGGTG
>JAAFCE010001963.1:19442657-19527777 GCA_013389805.1 Trigoniulus corallinus | reverse complement strand
TGGATGTGTAGGGCCGCAGCCCTAGACCCTCCTCAATCACCAGGATCTGCTTTTCCCAGGGTACGGGTCTCCACGCACGGCAAACACGCGGGTAGGCGTTTGTTTACGGTCACCTCAGTGAGGAGCCTACGTCGACCGAGAACAAGTCAGACCGAACACTAGAACAACCACGATGTTGGTATCGTCCTGTCTAGAACACGTTGTAGACAAAGACGATAGTGGTGTTGTCCAGTCAGGGGCAAGAAAAAGTCACCCCGTTTAGTCGCCTTTTACGACATGCAGGTATGCAGTGTGCCTATTCTACCCCGGGCACACACGGGTATTCAACCTCCCAAGATAAGTCCTGCCTGAAGGGGAACCAAATTGGACTGCCATACTCCAAAATTGGGCATACTATTGAAATGTATGCTGTTTCTTTTACCTCCTTTGTGCTGTCCCAAAGAACCAATGTGATCCTACCAATTACCTTGACTGTTTAAGACAATTCCAGGGTGTTTATGGGTTAAAACCCTATCAATTCTAACTCCACCTGTGGTAATCAAAATCAATCAGCTTTCTAGATCTGGATATTGTGAGGATCCTACACTTCTTCAGGTTTAATGGCAATTCCCATTTTACACACCAATTGTAAATCCTAGATAGGTCCTGTTGTAATTGCACACAGGATGATAACCCATCATCTAATACCTGAGCAGCACATGTGTCATCTGCAAATAGTTCAAGGAAGGAATTAATATCAACACCCATGTTATTAATGTAGAGAATGTACAACGGGTTGTACAGCAAAGGACCCAATACACTATCCTGAGGGACCCCTGAAGTGACTGGTTTCCACTGAGTTGCACTACCCTTGAAAATGACCCTCTGTTTTCTATCAAGCAGATAGGACCTTACCCATTGAACAACGTTACTATGTATCCCTTAGTTGGACATTTTTGATACCAGCTTATCATGGGGCACCATGACAAACGCCTGTTCAAAGTCCAAGAACACAACCGCGACCTGCTTTCTGCTATCTAAAGCCCTTTGAATATGACCCATCAAGCAAGCCATTTGGGTGTCACATGACCTGCCTTTTCTAAACCCATGTTGGTTATTAATAAGAATGCCCTTCTTTACCAGATATCCCATTATAGATGAGAATAAGATGTGCTCAAAAATCTTGGATACAGCACTTGTTAATGAAACTGGTCTATAGCACTTAGGGTCTGATGTGTCCCCAGACTTGAAAATGGGCACCACATTTGCCAGTTTCCATGATGATGGAACAATGCTTTTGGCTAATGACTTTTTAAAAATTTCAACCAAAGTATAAGCTAGAAATCCCTGAAAGTCGCCTTATATATTGGTAATTTACTCAGTAGTTGCTCAATTCCCACCCTAGTGATAATAACCTCATCCATTCCTCCTGGCAAATCAATATAAAATTCTGGCTGGGTGTTATTTCTACCACTTGCAAAGCATTTTGCAAATTGTCATCAAAAACGTTGGCAATCATAAGACTACCCTTATCATGTCATCACTGATGACATTTTGATGACGTTTTGTGCTAGTGCATTATGAAGTAGTGCCAGTGCAATTCGTTAAGTGTAGCACTTTGTTTGGAGTCATGGTATGCTGCCATCATGTCCTAGTTTATCCTCTGCCATTTTTCAAGCAGACAGCTCAACTGCCAGCCAATCAGAATGCAGCATGACTTGCAGGACGCAATGGGAGTTGACAGTCTTTCAAATCAACTACTGTCATGCATAGCTGCTCTTCGGCATCCCAAGTAACAGTGTGACATCACCATTTTTTGTGCTGTGTCATCTGATTCAATGGTAATAGCATTACCAGGCATTATGCCTACAGAGGTGTGAAAATTATTAGAGTAAAATGAATGTTTAAAAAAATCTTCTTGTTTTTAAGTAAAAATGATTATAAATCTTAAATTTTGGCTGTTTATATTGTAGTCCATTGTTATTTCAATTTAATTTTATAACATTGTCTCACAACATAATCATTGTTTGGCAACATTGCCAGTGTCAACACTGTTGAGTCAAAAAGCTATATTGAATATTCTTCAGAAAATGTGTTTTATTCTAATAATATTCACACCTCTCTAGTTCCATATCACCACCCTTTAATGCTAATCACGTCAACACTGATGACATTTTGTGCTAGTGCATTATGAAGGACCACCAGTGCAATTCCTTAATGCCTAGTTCTGTATCACCACTCTTTAACACTAATCACATCACCACTTATGTGTTGGGTCATCTGGGGTTCTGATGTGAAATGATTACGTTTTCTTGGGTCTTTTCCCCTGCCCAACAGTTCTCAGGTTCCTTCACAGATGTACGTGGTGTCAGTATTTTCCTAAACTCCTCTATAAGATAAGAAAAACAAAATCAAAAATTTTCTTATATACTAGTTTCACAAAAGCAAATGATTTTAAAGGAATTATAAGAGTTAATGAAACCGATTAATTGAAAGCAAAAAATTTTAATGGAATTATAAGAGATAATGAAAACGATTAGTTGTAAGCAAATGATTTTAAAGGAATTATAAGAGTTAATGAAAACGATTAATTGAAAGCAAATAATTTTAAAGGAATTATAAGAGTTAATGAAAACGATTAATTGAAAGCAAATAATTTTAACAGAATTGTAAGAGTTAATGAAAACGATTAGTTGTAAGCAAATGATTTTAAAGGAATTATAAGAGTTAATGAAAACGATTAATTGAAAGCAAATAATTTTAACAGAATTAAAAGAGTCAATGAAAATGATTTCAAAAAGTCAAAAAGTCAATGAAAGTAAATGATTTTAACGGAATTATAAGAATTATTGAAAATGATTAATTAAAAGCAAATGATTTTAATGGAATTATAAGAGTTAATGAAAACGATTAATTGTAATCAAATGATTTTCACAAAAAAAAATTATAATTTTATTAAAAATTTTATACTCCATTATAAGAAATAAGTAGTGCAATGAATCATTAACAGAGTTGTGATAGTTTTATTAAGAGCAATACTAGTAAAAATTCTTATGATAACCAAATCAAATTTTAATGGAATAATTATGATGTATTGAGGAAATTTAACTGCTCAATAAATCTATAACAAAGTACTGATTAATTCTGAAATTATAATTATTTAGTATCTGTAATGAAACAGCATTGATTAAAGAAATTGTAATCATTTGGAAATTGAATATACAGTGGTGGTCAGCTAAATAGCACACATCAAAAAATAATGAAATTTAATAATAAACAATATGTATATTGTAATCAACAGTATGATAATTCCTATTACAAAATAAAAAAACATTTGCAAGTGAAAAATGAAACCAAAAAACAATAATGTCTTAATCTTTAAGAAAAAACACATAAGTGGTTGGTCAAATAAATAGCACATTTCATCAAAAACAATAAAAAATGCTCACAAAATTAATATTTTGTTGGATAAACATTATTAGTTATCACCTCTTTCAGTCTTTTATTCATACTTTTAATTAAATGTTGGCAACGTTCTACTGGAACATTTTGCCATGCATTTTCAACAATGGCCATCAACTCATTCAAATTTGATGGATTATTGTGTTTAATTTCACTTTTTACATCCATTCATAAATTCTCTAGAGGATTTAAATCAGGACTTTGTGGTGGCCAATCAGAAACTTTAATCTTTTTCTCATTTAACCAATGGATAACTGATTTTGCTTTATGCTTTGGGTCATTATCTTGCATAAATGTCCATGTAATGGGCAAATAATCATCAGCATAAGGCTCCATGATGTTTTCCAAAATGTCTTTGTACATGTACTGGTCCATTCTTCCTAAAATTCTATGTAAGGGACCCATACCCTGCCAGGACATTGCTCCCCAGACCATAATGTTGCCACCTCCATGCTTAACAGTTTTAAGTGTGCAATGAGGATTTGCAGCACATTTTGGTGGACGGCGAACATATGCTTTTCCATCACATCTAAACAAATTAAATTTGGACTCGTCACTCCATAATATTTTTTCCCAAAATTGAATTGGTTTACCAATGTGCTCCCTGGCAAATGCTAAACGCTTTTTTCGATTTTTTTCTGAGACAAGTGGCTTTTTCTTGGCTATACAACCATGTAAATGAAAGTCATTTAAACGTCTTCTGATAGTTCTGGAAGACACTGTTATTTTATGATCAATTGCTACTTTTTTGCAAATGGCAATTCGCCTAGAACACCTTACACTTTTAGCTATGCTGGATATGGAACAATTTTGTTGTTTTGCATTCCATATCAGTTTTCTTAGCTCAGGGGTACAATGTTTGCTTCTACCCATGACTAGCCTAAAATCATATTATTTAAAAAAAATAAATAGCTAAAATATACTTATTATTAATATATTATAACTTAATTTTCATCACTTATTAACTTACTTGCACAAATTCAGATGTCTTCACCACTGTGCTATTTACGTGTCCAACTGGTTTTGTGTTAATTTCACTTAAATGTCCACTTAAATTTTTCTGTTAGCTTTCATAGTTTGCTTATCATTTTAAATATGATCTTTGTACAACCAACGTTCATTGAAAACTGACATTATGCAATTATTATATTTAGTTTAATAGATTTTATTAGAAATGATTACAAAATTGTATTGTGCTATATAGCTGACCACCACTGTAGCAATGGCTCACCGCCCACAATGGTTCAGACCGCCCACAATGGCTCAGAACCTTCAGTAGGGAATACGGCTTAAGGTAATTTAGGAGAATAAGTAAAAGAAAAAAAGAAACACAAAAAGAGAAATAAAATAACAATAAGAAATAAAATAACATCTGCATCATCAGGTTTAGTGGCATTTTGTCTGCTTGAATGCGATTTGCATCATTGTCATGTGCCATGGAACTAGGCATAAGGAATTGTGCTGGTGCTTCTTTCTAAAGCCTGGTACCCTGGCATGCTACACTGACAAGAATAGTGCTTGAGCACATGGCATAATTATGACATAAACCACAGGCACTAACAGAAATTGCACCTGGTTTGATTCCCTGGCATGAATGAATTCACATAATCAAATAATGCCTATGTTATGCTCTGGTATGTATTTTGATGTCTAAACGTTTATTAAAAACTAAATGCTAGAGCATAGAGAGTAACTCTAATTGCATATCCAGGTTTGAGCATGGTTGTATGCAGTTACAGAAGAGAAATAGGCAAGTGTCCCTCATATTAGTGTTTTCCCGACCCAGGAATCACTATCAATTGATAACAATTTCCTGTTTATACCATAATTATTCTAATTAATGGCGCCCTCCATTAACCAGTGCACCTTTCAGCTGAAAATAATAATAAATGGCACGCTGTTTATTTCAAAACTGTCTGGAAGTGATCATGCAAGTTAACTTAAATTTCTTCAATGATTAACCCTTTAATGCTACACAGGCATACTGGTATCATCATCATCACACCCTTATCCAACCTGTGGCAGGGTTGGGTCCGTGGGTCCATTGAACATGCTATGACTGGGAACACCCCAGCCAGGCATACGGAACCTGCAGGAATATTGGCTGATTGTCTGTGGGGGATGTTCCAACTGTTCAAACACCACATTTTACAACCAAAATATAAATGTTGGCAGGTTAATTAATGCTTTGTCAGTTTTAGTACTGCATGGTGTCTGACCTATTGCACAATAACTATAATGCAATAAGGAATCAGGCTCATGCCCGAACAGAGGTACTGGTGTACCCCAGGGTTTTTCTTCCTCCTCTCTGTTCTGTGGGTGACCCTGGTGCAATGTGATCCAGCTACCTAACACACATTATTAGCATATTCTATTTTCATTAGTACAAGCAATCTCATAGCATCATTCATGAACTACTAAAGTTCATTGATATATTGTGGCAAAAGCAATACACACAAAAAAACAATTGAACAATTCTTAGTCAGGCCTTTTTCTTTTGAGAACTGAAAAAGTAATAGATCATTTTACAGAGTTTTTATTTCATATATTCATTAGATTTTTTCTCTAATGTTAAATGTATTTTTTTTCCTTTTCCTTTTGTAATTAAAAAATTTTTAAAAAGCTTTGATTTATTTTCTCCATCCTAGCTACTAGCATTTCCTGCCTTTCAGGAGTAACACTGGCTGACTTGGCTCTGGTAACACAGCTGATGGTTTTTGGTGAGTACTCCTTTTGTCAACAATGTTCTTTTAGTCCGTTTTTAATTAATTAATTTTGTAGTTCTAGTTGTAGAGTGTTGTGTAATTTTTTCAGACAGTTTTTATGGCACTTAAAGAGTGATTTTGCAGTTCACTTTGGCTCACTGGCAGTCAGCTGTTCAACATCACAATTGGTAAGTTTATAGATTTGTAGTAATCCTCTTATTTCATTCAAAGTTCTTGATTTTTGTAGTTCACGTTGTTTCTTAAATTGTTTTCTCATTGTATTTCTGTACCTTGTGTCTCTGCTTTCTCTCTCTTTCTTTCTCTCTTTTTCTTTATATAGCCACGCTTTTGAAACAATAAACAAATTTCCTGTTGGATAACCCAACCCAGTAGAATGTAACTGGGTATAGTGTCACAATGTTGGAAGAGTAAGTTGATAGTTTTTTGTGTTATGTAGAGAATAACCTCACTGTGTAATATAGGATTGGAATCACATATCTAGTTTCCTTCCTTTCAGGAAATTGGTGACAGATGTGTGGACTTAGTTTAATGTATACAAGGTCCACTGGGTCCACAAGGTACCACTCCCCTGGTCCTTCCAGTGGAGTGGTATCTTGACATGTCATTTCTAGTTGTAGGGCTCTCCCAATCCAATGCCAATGTGGGCTTTGTTTTTAGTAGTAATGCATCCCTTATCTCAATCCCTCTTGTGATTTGTTTTATTTGCTCATGGTTTACCTTCATAACTTAAAAAGAGTATTTTTTTATTTAATTAAGTACAGAATTTCTTGGTTGCTTACTTTCAACAGTGGCAATCCTGAATATCCTCTGTTTGAGATGTGGTTTTTCTGCAGATCCTTATGATGAGAGGTCGTTGTGATGTACTGATTTTTTAGTCTTAAACAGTTTTAGTTAGTCCTTCAAAGTTAGTCCATTATTGATCTCACTCGAAGCCTTTTTTTGGCTCAATGAAGTTTTATTTTCAGTTGATTAAAATAACACACTTTCATTCAAGTTCAATGTTCCAGCTAGGTTTATGTTTCACAGGTCTCACAATTATTTTCAGCTCTACAACTTCTATTTCACTATTCTCACAATTATTTTCAGCTCTACAACTTCTATTTCACTATACTTACAAGTTTCACTATTCACTATTCTTACAAGTTTCACTATTCACTATTCTTAAAAGTTTCACTAGTCACTACTCTTACAAGTTTCATTATTCACTATTCTTACAAAATTCTATTTCACAAGTTTCACTTTTATTTTTGTTATTCAATTTTCGTTTTAGAAGTTTCACAATTCACTAATCTTACACCAGTAGTCCATATTCATAGTCAATCATAATGTCCACCTCCCAAGATCAGAAAGTTCTCAGAAACTGAGTGAGGATCTTACTTTCCCTTCAGATCTTTCTCTCTCCATCTCCCTCACTGGGAGATGATGATGACTTTGACTACATGACTACATGACTGCTTTAAGAGTTGTTTCACACCTTTATATACCCTTTTTGGTGTGTCTGGACCACTTTGTCCCATTTCCCATCCTTTCCCATTCATCCATTAAAGGGGGTGATAGATTGAAATGAAGGGCTGAACCAATAGTGTATGTTTTTTAGAAATAGATTATTTGCTGAAAATATCTAGCAGATGAGGAAAGGGTTTTATTTCAATCAAAAATTTAAGGAAATTAAAAGGTTAATTAAAGGAAATCAATTATTTCATTTTACAACATTCAAAAATAGGGTCAGTTAAGGGAAACGACATAATTTTTGTTATTTATTAAATTTTTGCTTTTTAGGCTTGTAGCTATGGGGCAATCCATAAAATACCAAATCAACAGTAGGGCAATTCACATGTAGTGTGAAGTGTGAAACTTCTATGTAACAGGACATTATTTGAGTTAACTACCTGTCTGTCAACTGCTTCACATGGATACATGCCCAAACAAAAAAAGAAAATAAAAAAACCATCAAAGGAAGCCTTATTTCAGATAAAGAACATCTGCAAATCTTAAATTTTCATTTTTTACATTAATAAACCTCCCCAATAAGCTATCTTAATTTAAAAGGCATCTGGCAGATTTCCATCATAATGTTACCCTCAACAAAAAAACGGAATCTTTAATTAAAACATCCACTTATATCAATCTAATTTTGACCTTAAATTTCATTAATTAATGTTGTGAAAGAGAGCTTTTATTGCTGAAGGAAAACATCTTAATGAAATAGTCATGACTTCAGATAGAAGACAGCTGCCACATCCCATCCCAAAACCAGAACTTCCCTTTTTTTCCTACTAGGCAAAGGCATAAAAGAAGATGGAGAGAGCAGATCATGACATACAGTACCAATAGAAGACCAAAAAGGAGAGAGAACCAGGGAGCTGGCCAAGAAGAAGAGAGCCAAGGAGGAGAGATCCCAAGAGAGATCCAAAGGAGCGTTTTGACTGCAATGAAGGACTCCAAGAAGTTAGGAAACCTCACCAGGACTCCCAAACATCAGAAGTGCCTCCAAATCAAGATATAAGATAATAAAAATGAAAATTGTTTTATACATACAGTGAAACTCGTTTAACACGAAACTGAAGGGACCAAAATATTTTTTTGTGTTAAAAGAATTTTGTGTTAAGTGATGCATGCAGAAAACCCATCATTGTTTTGTATGTTGTCATATTTTATTAATTAGATTTATTACTAAAAGTTATGTTTGTAATTTTTACTAACATAACCAACAAAGCATTAATTTACCTGCCAAAGTTTCTATTTTGGTTGTATAATGCAATGTTGGAACAACTGGGGTAGGCCATCATCCCCCACATACAACCCGGTGAATATTCCTGTGGGTTCCAGATGCCCGGCTGGAGTGCCCCCAGTCCAGAGCATGTTCAGGGGGTCCACAGACCTGACCTTGCAGCAGGTGGGATGAGGGTATGATGACATTGACTAAAAGTTACACTTGTGGGCATCATATTAGATTCAATATTTTCTATTTAAATAATGATGTAGGCTACAAATGAATAATTTAAAAAAAGCCTAAAAGGATTATTGTTTTTGGGATAAAATGTGCTTTATTTTTCAGTGTCTATTTGAGCATAAATTATCAATAAAAAGGTCCCCCCTCCCCATAGTTTGAAAGGTTTGTCAATGGCATGCCTCTACCATCCCAAACCCAGGCTGTAATTCTAATTCTAATTCTAATTCACAACACTGCAAGCAGCCTTATTTGGCCAATATGGCAGTGGAGAGACCAACTCTCATTCTTACATATATTACCAAAAAGCTCCCAAAACCCCGGGCTTAAATTCCTGTGATCCTGCTACAACACTAGTAATGGTAGGGTGGCTTTTTATTAAGCCCTCCACCTTATCCTTTCTAAGGCCATTCCATTGTCGAATGGTCCTTGGTAAGAAAGACCAGTAATATGTGTCTGTCTGTGCTCTAATCTCCTTCAATTTATACAAATGATCCTTTCTCCCTTTGTAATTAGCAGGGGACACACATCCCACCAGAGGTCCATCACACCCCAGCAGCAGCAGTCTGATAAACAGACTTATGCTGTGAGATGTTCGCCGCTGGCTTAGTGTTTCCCAACCTAGTTCCCTGATCATGTCAGACACACTATCCCTGTGAGAAAACCTGTGGAATACAATTCTTGCTGCCCTCCTCTGTATCCTTTCAATCTCCCAAGATAATTCCTGCCTGAAGGGAAACCAAATTGGACTACCATACTCCATAATTGGTCGCACCATTGAAATATATGCTGTTTCCCTCACCTCCCTTGTGCTGTCCTGAAGGACCCTACTAATCAGACGGAGGAATTGACCAGCCCTCCCAACTAATTTATTTATATGATCCTTCCATGTACCTTGGTTATTTAAAATTATTCCAAGATGCTTATGGGTGCCAACTCTCTCAACCCTAACTCCACCAATATAGTAATCAAAGCTAAGTAGCTTCCTAGATCTAGATATTGTAAGAATCCTACACTTTTTCAGATTCAATGGCAGTTTCCATTTTACACACCAATTGTAAATCTTATTGAGATCACACAGGGCAGATACACCCGGGCAGTACATGTGTCATCTGCAAATAGTTCAAGGAAGGAACTAATGTCAAATCCTATATCATTCACATAGAGAATGTACAACACAGGACCCAAAACACTTCCCTGAGGTACCCCTGATGTGGCTGGTTTCCATTCAGATGCACTACCCTTGTACATTACCCTCTGTTGCCTATCAAGCAGATATGACCTTACCCACTGAGTAACCTTACTATGTATCCCTAGACTTGACATTTTTGAAATCAGCTTATCATGGGGCACCATGACAAAAGCCTGTAATCTAGCAACAGAGGCAACCATTGTTTATTTGATTAGTTTAACGAAAACTTCGACATATGTTGTATATCCAGTATTTTGTTAGGTGAGAAGGAAAATAATTTTGTGTTAACCGATTTTTTTTTCATGTTAAAAGAAAAAAAAATGTATGGAATTACAGAGTATTTTGTCTGGGACTGCAGTGTTGTTTATGTTAAGCGTTTTCGTGTTAAACGGATTTCACTGTATTTACATATATGTGTTTTCACAAAAACAATTAATAGCTTAAAGAATCTGAAACGGATTAGTAACTGAATTTAATTTTAACAGAATTTTAATGATTCAGTAAAGGAAATTAATAGCTAAATGAATTTGTAACAATTTATTAATAGAAGTAATTAATTACATTTTGTAATGATTTAGTAACTGAATGTGCTAGTTAATGAACTTGTAATGAAATTGCAGTAATTAATGAATTTATAACAATTTAATAACTGAATGTGCTAGTAAATAAACTTGTATTGATTTTGTAATGGAAAAATTCCTCATTTATGAATTTGTAAGGGACATTTTTAATCAAGGGAAATTAAAAACTTTATGAATTTAACATTAATAAACGTGAGCTAAGTGAAGATTAAAAATTGTTTTTGTTCCTAAATTTGGAATCGACTCCAATGTTTACAAAAGATATATAACACCCACAATGGCTCAGAACCTTAAGTAGGTAATATTGCATAAAATAATTTAACGGAATAAAAACATACATTATTAACATGCCAACTAAAATAACCTCATGCATAGCTATTCTGCAGAGCCTGAGGTGACGTCACCACTTTTTGTGCTGTGTCATCTGATTCAACACTAATAGTGTTAGCATGTGGGTATATGGAACCAGGCATAAAAGAGAACATTTTTTTAAACTTTCAATCAGCAATCAGAAGAATTCAACACATTCACGAAAAAAATGCAGTTGACAACTCTCAACTGCGCTTATGCCTAGTTCCATGGCACGTGACACAAGGGCCGGTGTTACGCGTCAAAGTGTCCGGGGTCTACCTCAAAGTGTCCGGCCAGACACTTTGATGCAATGTTTGAGTACCTCAAAGTGTCCACCATTTAGATACGAATGCTGTTGCCCTAATTAGTCTCTTTTCTGCATAGCACATATGCACAGCAGAGAAGATATACAACTTGATGAAGGCATAATTTATATCAAATGTTAACTTACCATCTCGTAGATCAGTGGTTCTCAATCCTTTTGAAGCCAGGGAACGCTATACTGTGACATTTTACATGCACGGAACATTTACAATTCAACATAAACTTTAAGTCAGCTTGTACACTTTCTACACTTGGTACTTACTACCACCTCATATAACAATAAAATGAACAACTATGTCGTTTGCTGATTATAATCCCATCCAAAAATCATTTTAAATTGTACCGATTTTTTTCCAACGCCTTTATTTCTGCATTTAATTTGTTTGCAGAACCACTGTCATAGATGATGCAATGCTCTTCCATTTTTGGTGTACGCTTTCCATTTTATCTGGTTATTAATATTACCTAGCGATTGAGGTGAAAAATGAAGGTGATGAATTGTCTTTGGTATACAGTAAAACCCCGCTTTTACGATCTCGGATGTAACGAATTCCTGGATGTTACGAATGGTTTCCAAGGTCCCGGCAAAAGGATAGGAGTTTGTGAAATATCGGATATAATGAATTGGATATAACGAATTTCCTGGTAATAACGATGAAAAGTTATAAAAGTTTGGATAATTTGGTTGGATATAACGAATGATGGACCTTATAAATAATTTTTATTCATGGATTTAACACAAACTTCCACTCAATGGCCACCACATATTGAATTGAACACCACGTACAGGAATGCCTTGTCATACTTTTAATTTTACTAGGGCAGAATGCACAAATGGCTGATGATATTAGAAACGTTCATTTTCTCATCATCCACGCCACCATACTCTTATCCCGCCTGTGGCAGGGTCGGGTATGCAGGTTCTAGTCCTACACACCTGCCTATCCCCCCATGATCCCCCCATTCACCCCACCATTACCATATGCAGGAATTAGACTGGAGAAATACTCTCCCCACTCCTTTACCTCAGAAGTATGAAACAAGACTCTACCGTTTCTATCCTTCACTGTTATGGCTCAGGGTAAATCTTTAGTCGCCCTATCCCTGGTCTTGGCCACGCTACATTCTTCCTTCATTCTACCTTTGTCCCTATCATAGAGGACCTCATACTACTGGTTTATGACCAAAGGATTGATCCTCCTAGCTGTAGCCTTGGTCTGCCTGTAGCATATTTTAGAATCATAGTCTCCTATCTCCATCCACCTATGGAATGCAGCCTTTTATTTTTTCGTGGCTGCCTCTATTGAATTATTCCATGTCTGCCTGCCCTTGAGTGCACCTTCTACTCTAGCCTCAACTAAAATGGCTTACCCAAATTTTCTAATTTTTCTGGCGAACCTGACCCACACTGCATCAGCTGTCTCTTCCAAATCGCAGTCTACTTGCCTATCTACTTTTTTACATGAATTCCTGTTTCCAACACCTAATAACCTGCACTCCTCAAGAATTGACTGCCCTTCAATACTTAAGGGCAGTCATTACAGCTAACCAGTAGTCTGGGAGAATAACATGCAGAAATGTTTCATTGGGTTAAATACAAAGGTACACAAAGATTAGAAACCAAGTGTTTTGCAGAACTACCAAAACCACAATTTCTTGATATTTCGGGCAGTATCACAGACTACTGGTAGCTATCTGGGGTTAAAAACAGCTTTCCTGGTTGTAAAGAATTCCTGGCTATAACGAATGTGATTGTAATCCCCTACAAATTCGTTATAGTGGGGTTTTACTGTATATCATTACAATGATCTGTATGTTTGGTCCCCCGCCCTTCTCCCTATGAACAAGATACATTTCGATTCTGTGAATGATTTCGTGTAGCCACGAATATTCTATTTGCACGAATCTCATTTTTCTAGACACAGAAAAATCTCAATTCTGCTTTCCTTCTGACTGGCCTCAACGTCACCAAATTCAAGTTGCAATTCTGTCATTACAACAATATTGTTTATTCATAAAAATAATTGTTTTTGGCAATAATTTTGCCTTAAAACACCAACGAACCAAAAAAACCTAACCGGTAAAATGGAAAATGGCCAGGACACTTTGAAGTAAAAGCGGACACTTTGAGGTATGTGCTTAATTACCTCAAAGTGTCCGGGCAGGACACTTTAAAACCGGGACACTTTGAAGCGTGACACCAGCACTATTTTGTGGGGCCCTGTGCAAACTAATTATGCCAGGCCCTGTGAAAACATGAAGTGGAGCCCTTCTATCAATAGGTTCATTAATAAGAATGTGTGGGGCCCTGTGCTGTCACCCTGTTTGCACACCCATCACACTGGCCCTGCAACACTGACAAGAATAGCACTTGAACAGGTGACAAAATTATAACGTCTACCACAGGTGCTAAGAGAAATTGCACCTGTTGTGATTCCATTGCAGGAACAAAATCATGATATCTTTCAAAGTTTAGGAAAATGCTTGATGGGTGGTGCTAACACCACAAAAAAAAGAAGTAACAAATGAAACTGAAAGAGAACATGTTTTTAAATCTCAAACACCAATCAGATGCATGTGATACATTCAAACAAGAAATGCAGTTGACTACCTCTAAGCTCCACTTATGCCTGGTTTCATACAGCCATGAACTAGGGCCGCTTGGTGGCATGTGTCTTCTGAGCGTTTACTCTCTTGGTGCTCCGAAAATTTTTTTCATTTCTCAGAGTTTCCAGCCATTTTTGGGGGGTAGAGCCCACTTTTTCAAGGCACAAACCTCTAGTGTGCCAGATCAAGGTAGGGTCGTGGGGGTTGGGTTGATTATTGGTGGCAGGGAACTTGTGTGAGGTTTGGCTACTTAGGCCTAACCTCGTGGCATTTCCTGCTGATAGCAGTGGTTTGGCATGCATCGTCTGCACTGCCTTGTCCATGCTGGGGCCAGTAATCAACTACCCACGGTTGCCAATATTATTGTTATTAGTCCATTTTAGCAATATTGTTATTGTTGAGTGGTGTTAGGGGTTTTGGTATTATCATTGTTGTTGAGTAGTGTTGCTGGTATTGTGGCGTTGTTATTGTTATTATTGTACCTTGGTGGTATTGTTATTGTTGAGTAGTAGTGTTTGGTACTGTTAGTGTTGTTGTTGGTCTAATGTTGGTGGTGCTATGATTGACTAAGGCTACTAATAGCATTGCTACTGTTATTATTATCATTATTGTTGCTAGTTACTTTTATCTAGTTATATTATAGTATCTAAATGTCTGCTCCAAAGGTAACAGGGGTTGGTCACTGTCACTGGCTCCAAAGGTGTCTGTGGCTGATAGTGCATTGAGTGTCCTCTGTGGGGTAGGCTGGCATCCCCCCATGGGAAACAGTGCCAATGTTCCTGCAAGTTCCAGATGCCTGGCTGGGGTGGCCCCAGCCAGAGCATGCAAAACAGACAACAGAAAGCTTCATTTGGGCAAATGGAATGTGGGGACCCTTACAAGCAGAACAGGGGAGTTAGTTACCATCCTAAAGCACAGGAGGATCCAGATAGCATTCCTATGGGAAGCCAGGTGGAGGGGAAACAGATCAAGGGCACTTGGGGAGGGATACAAGCTAATATATTCAGCTAGTGAAGGGGGGTGAAATGGGGTGGGTATAGTTTTACATAGGGAGCTGCAGCAAGGGGTCACCCAGGTGAAGCACATCAATAGCAGGCTAATGTTAGTTACAGTGATTTGGTGAGGGGTAGTGCTTCACCTCATTAGTGCCTATGCCCCCCAGGTGGGTCTTGATGAACCCACAAATGTGGGCTTCTGGACATATTTTGAGGACTTTGAGGTAAGGCATCACCATGGGAATGAGCACTTAGTTATGGGTGGGGATTTTAATGACCATGGAGGCAAAGAAAATCAGGGTTATGGAGAGGTCTATGGGGGACTGGGATATGGAACAGTTAGCATAGATGGGCAGTGCATCGTTGACACAGCAATTGAACTTGGCCTTGCATTGGCAAATACATGGTTTATGAAGGGGGATAAGCACCTAATCACATTCCAGTCACCACAAGGGGCGTCTCACATAGATTTCTTTATGATTAGAGGCGACATTGATTGGAGGTTCACGATTGCTGGGTACTACCCAGTGAAAATTTTCAAAAAGAATGTGGTCATAGACTACTTATGTTAGAAATCCAAGTGAAAGCTGCAGGCAAGGCACATTCATCGAAAGGTGAACAGGTCATCAAGTGGTGGAAATTGCCCACCAAAATGGAGGAATTTGTACAAGAAATGCATAGGCAGGTTAACTGGGAGTGGGAAGGAACAGCAGATGCAATGTGGAACAGGGTGGCCAGAAAACTCAGATCTTGTGGGATAGTCATTTTGAGACAGGGCAGAGTAGGAGGCACAAGCCAAGGTAACAGGGAGACTTGGTGGTGGAATGAGGAGGTAGAAGCGGGAATCAAGCAAAAGAAGGCTGCTTTCCAGAGGTGGTGTGAGGTTGGGGACCAGGAGTCTAACACTCACTATAGATGGACCAAGTCCACTGCTAGGAGGATCATTGCTCTGGCCAAGCACCAGAAGTACGAGGCCCTCTATGAGCAGTTAGGGACAAAGGAAGGGGAGAGAGAAGTTTTCAAACTAGCCAAGGCAAGAGATAGGGCAGCTAAAGACATACCCTGAGCCATAACTTTGAAGGATAGCGAAGGTAGGGTCCTGCTGTCCCCACCAGAGGTAAAGAGGAGGTGGGAAGAGTACTACCAAGACCTCTTGAATGTTGCTGAGGGGGGTGAGGACTCCCCCACATATCCTGCAGTGACAGGGGCAGTGGATTGTGTAACAGAGAAGGAAGTAGCCCTGGCACTTAGAAAGATGAAAGGCCCAGATGGCCCAGATGGGATCCCCATTGCAGTGTGGCATAGCCTTGGGGAGGAAGGAACCAAGTGGCTAGGGAAACTCTTCAACAGGATAGCTAGTGTAGATAGAATGCCATCAGAATGGCATGAGAGTTGGATAGTTCCACTCTTCAAGGGCAAAGGGGATGTCCAAGATTGCAGTAATTATAGAGGTATAAAGCTGATGAGCCATTCCATGAAACTCTGGGAGAGAGTAATGGAATGACGCCTTTGGGATAGAACCAATGTCTGTGGCAATCAGTTTGGGTTTATGCCAGGTAGGTCCACAATGGAACCAGTCTTTATTCTGAGGCAGATGATAGAGAAGTACAGAGCAGCAAAGAAAGATCTCCATGCTGTCTTTATTGACCTGGAAAAGGCCTATGACAGTGTCCCACGGCAGGTAGTCTGGGAGGTCTTACAGGGGGTAGATGAAGAGTTTATCCGGATAGTACAGGACATGTATGAAGGCTCCAAAGCCATGGTAACGACACCTTGGGGATATATTGGGGGCTTTCCAGTGAAAGTCAGGGTGCACCAAGGTTCAGCACTTAGTCCCTACCTTTTCATCCTGGTTATGGATGAACTGCTGATGGGAGTGGGAGAATGGGCCCCTCAGTGCTTGGTATTTGCTGATGATATCGGAAAACTTGGTGACAGCAGGAAACAGATAGAGGAGGGACTAAACAACATTAGAGGATCAGTAGAAAAGGGAGGGCTAAAGTTAAACATGAAAAAGACAGAGTATTTAGATTTCAATTGGGAAGGACAGGTGAGTAATGGTGACGTTCATTCAAGGGCAAACTGGTGAAAACGGTGCAGGAGGTGAGGTACTTAGGATCCACTTTCCAAAGCAATGGGGAGATCGATGCAGATGTGACCCATAGAATCAATGGGGGTGGCTGAAGTGGAGACAGGCAAGCGGAGTCCTGTGTGATGGGAGGGTCCCAATCAAGCTGAAAGGGAAGTTCTACCAGGCAGTGGTTAGACCAGCTATGCTGTATGGGTCAGAGTGTTGGGCAGTGAGGAAAAGCCATGTCAAAAAAATGCAAGTAGCCGAGATGAGAATGCTGCGGTACATGAGGGGTGTGTCAAGAGTGGATAGAATTAGGATTGAGTATGTTAGAGGTAACCTGGGAGTGGTGGACATCACTGAAAAAAATTAGGGAGAATAGGCTGAGGTGGTATGGACACGTGATGAGACGGGGGACGTGGACCTCATTAGGGCCATGCCAGGAATGCAGGTGGTTGGTAGCACCTGGGGCAGAGGGAGACCAAAGCTAACATGGGAGCAGGTTGTCCATAAGGATATGGCGGTGTGCGGGGTGGATGGGGACCAGGTGGGAGATCAACAAGAGTTGAGGGCCAGAACCCACAGAGCCGACCCTGCCTCAGGCGGGATAAGGGTATGATAATGATGATGATGATCATACAGCCATGAACTAATACTATTAGCAACAAATCAGACGACACAGCATAAAAGTGGTGATGCCACGATGCTTCTTCAACTGCCACAGATATCTATGCCACCAAAAACTTGAGTTGACTGCCAGTCAACTCAAATAGCGTTAGGCCTTTCTCTGTGGAGAAAGGCCTAACATACTGCAGTCTCCAGTGAGATCAGATGATCCACCGAAGACCTGCCAGCACGGAAGCCACATTGGGCATTGGCAAGAAGGTTGTGCCGTTCCAGATACCACACCAGGCACCAGTTCACCATGCGTTCCATGGTTTTGCAAAGACAGCTCGTCAATGAAATGGGTCTGTAATTTTTTGGAAGGCTACTATCCTTCCCAGGTTTTTGCAGTAGGACTATAGTAGCCTCTCACCAACCTGCAGGGATTTCATGCTGCTGCCAGATGTAAATGAATACCTCAAGGAGGTATCTAATGCCTTTCTCTGGTAGGTGTCATAGCATTTGATAGTGGATGCTATCTGGGCCAGGGGCAGTGTCCCTGGCTCATGCTAGAGCTGCCCGCAGCTCCCAAGGGGTAAATGGATTGTTATACCCCTTGGCGACACCACCCGT
This sequence comes from Trigoniulus corallinus, assembly GCA_013389805.1. Lineage (NCBI taxonomy): Eukaryota > Metazoa > Arthropoda > Diplopoda > Spirobolida > Trigoniulidae > Trigoniulus > Trigoniulus corallinus. The sequence goes on along the minus strand of JAAFCE010001963.1, from coordinate 19,509,303 downwards.
GAAGTTCAGTGGATGGCGTTCTGCAACCTCCTTGATTTGCAGAAATGTTGCCGTGTAGTGCTGGGAACTGGAGACAGCTGCAAACGTCCTTCCCAGTTCCTCAGCCACTTCACACGGCAGAAGGCAATGTCTCCCTTGTACAAGGAGACCTGAACCACATGATGGTAAATATCTACCTTGGATCTTCCTCAGCTTTTCCCAGACTTTCCTGGAGGGCGTGTGACGGGTAAGTGAGGAGACGTACTGACTCCATGATCACCCATCGTGCATATGCCCAGGCTCGGAGATAGTCAATACTGTTGGCCTCGGTAGGACGAGATTGGAAGCAGCGAAGGGCTCGTTGGCGAGCCCAAATCACACTCCGACAATCCTCTTTCCACCATGGCACCCATGCCCATGGTGGGTTACATGAGCTCTGGGGGATGGATGCCAATGCCACGCCGACCACCACCTCTGTGAAGTGACTCACTAGGTCGTTGACCCCATCAAAATCACACAGTGGGCAAAAGTAGATATGGCGGGTGAACTCCTCCCAGTCCGCCCGACGCAGACACCATTGTAGTGGGAGTTGGGGTAATGCCCCATCTCCACTGCTAATCCTGATGGGGAAGTGATCACTTCCACAAGGGTCTGACAAGACCGCCCACTACAAACCTGGTGCCAACCCAGGAGAGCAGATGGAGAGGTCTATACATGAGAGACCACCAGTGGCAGTCATGACATGTGTGGAGGTGCCTGTGTTTAGAACAATGAGGCCATAGTGTGACCCCCATTGTTCCACAAGTCGCCCCCGGGGGTTATTACTGTCCAAAGCCCCATTGGGGATTATGGGCATTAAAATCACCCATTATCAAGAAGCGTCTTGGAAAGTGGGCACTGTGGGAGTCGAGGTCTGCCCATGGGATATCAATCCCAGGTGGCATGTAGAGGGAACATAGAGTGGTGGGCACATCCAGTTGCAATGAGACCGCCACTGCTTGCAGAGGCGTCTGCAGAGCAACTGGCACATGAATGCACCCATTCCACAGGGTGGCTTCCTTGCTGCTGGGTGTCTGCATATACAGTGTACCCCCGTAACGAAATGGGGGAATCACGGCAACACAGGATCTACTGGAGGGAGTTGAAGACAGGGTTGTGCCTCGAGATCAGCAGTGCGATTGCATCCCTTTTGTGGGAAAACCCTCGACAGTTCCATTGTAGGAAATTTACCATCAAGTGGACTTAGGCGGCTTGTTTCTATTCCTCCCTTTTCTCCGTCCCACCGCAGAAAAGGGAGGGACGTCTTCAGTTGGTTCGTCCTCCTCCATCTCGAAGGAGGAATCCCCATCATGCCCCAGTTTGGGCATGAAACCACCCCATGCTCTCTGCCATTGGCCAGAGAGCTTGGGTGGCCAAACCAAAGACACCCGCCCCACGGCAGTAGTGGGGGGTGTCCCTACTTTTTTCCTCCTGTCTCACCCACCACCCCCTCCGTGGAGGAGGTTGGCTGGGCTGGGACAGGGAGGGAGGCCTTCAAGGGAGATGCTTCTCTTTGATGAGTGGCATCTGGGGCCTCCAAAGAAGCTGGCACCGCCATTATTGGGGGGCCCATGCATGGGCTAGAGGCGGTGGTGGAGCCAGAAAAAGCCATGGAAATGGGGTCGGGGTCCGTCTGGCAGCCAATGCTTGCACAGACCTGCACCCCATGATCCCCACAGGCCCGAGAGGGCGTTAAACGGATGAGAGGGGGGAGCTGAGGTAGGGTGTCCGTTTGTGTACAGACAGAGGACACAGCAGCTGCCTTCACAGCACCTGCATAGGACACTCCACGACTGGAGGTCCCTGGCAAGGCCAGCAGCCGCTGTGCATCCAGAAAACTGATACCCTTCTGGACATGCAGCTCCTGCATCGTGCGTTCCTGCAGCCAAGTGGGGCAATCCCTAGAAGAGGTGGGGTGGTTGCCCTTACAGTTTATGCATAAAGGTGCAGTCTTACAAGACTCTAGGGAGTGGTCTCCTTGCCCACAAGTGCCACACATGGCCTTGGCAGAACAGGAATTCTGGCAATGGCCATATCGTTGGCACTTTAAACACCGAATTGGGCTCGGTATAAATGGACACACAGGCAAGCGGAGGTAGCCAGCGATGATGTACTCTGGCACCTTGGGCCTACCAAAGGTCAGCACCAAGGTGTCAGATGGGTGGGATTCTCTGTCCCGTCAGACCGAGGTGCAGTGAACAGCCACCACACCCTGGTCCCTCAGCTCCTCCACTATCTGCTCTTCTGATTCCCCACGTAGGTCGGGGCACCGCACCACACCTCTACTGGTGTTTAAGGTGCGATGGGGTTCGACCACAATGGGGATATCACCGAGCTTCCGCAGTTTCAGTAGTGCCTCTATCTGGTGAGGGGCAGACGCCTCCACCAACAAAGTGCCATTGCACAGTTTTTTGACTGAAGACACATCGCCGGCAATGCCCTTGATGGCTTTGACGATAAGGAAGGGCGACGCCTTCCCCAAGGCTGCTCCATCCTCCCCAGAGATAGAAATAAACCAGGGAGGATAGGAAGAAGGTATGGATGGTGGTTTGACTGCACCTAAATTCTTAGATGCAGGAACATGCTGTGCATCGGATTTGGAACCCTGCACCTTAAGGCTAAGAGGTCGTTGACTCTTGTTAAGGGCAGGTGCCGATGCTGTAGACGCCACAGGTTCGTTCCCTGATCCAGTTGACTTACTGTGGGAATGCGGCCTCTTTTTTGGAGCAGTACATGTCTCCATCAGCTCAGTGGCAGCTGGCCCACTCAGTTGGGTGGGACCGAGCCCACCATCTTCTGGCTCAACACAAGTCAATAAAACTAAAGAAGGGGGAAGGGGTGGGGTTATTTGATGAGGCCCCCAGCCTCGGTTTAAGAGTTGCCATAATTTTTAATAATTATGCGTTCACTGCCCGCAGGTCTTACCCACCACGGAGCCCAACGAGGGGACGCCCATTCGGGTCGCCGAGATTCCTCGGGCAGTATACCGTTAGGGTGGCATAATCACCACGTACCGGACCATTGGCATCGGGGTTGACTGCCAGCCCACTTACAGTCACCCTAGGAGGCATAACCACTTATGCACCCCAGGCCGATTGACCAAGACCGGGCTACTGCCTTGGCCTCCCATTTTCCCTGGAAGCTGTGGCCAAAGTGATGTTTTGGAGACTGTGGTTCGCAACCCTAGTACCCGATGTCTGTCAGCCGCCTCACCAGTGTGGAGTGGCCAAGAGACATCGCAGGGCATATGCCTCCTCAACCACCAGGATCCACTTTTCCCAGGGGTGCGGGTCTCCACGCATGGCAAACATGCGGGTAGGCGTTTGTTTACGGTCACCTCAGTGAGGAGCCTACATCGACCGAGAACAAGTCACATCGAACACTGGTACAACCACGATGTTGGTATCGTCCTGTCCATTACACGTCATAGACAAAGACGACAGTGGTGTTGTCCAGACTGGGGCAAGAAAAAGTCACCCTGCTTTGTCGTCTCTTATGACATGCAGGTATGCAGTGTACCTATTCTACCCTGGGCACACACGGGTAGCACCTGTGTTGAGAACAATGAGGCCATTGTGTGACACCCATTGTTCCACAAGTCGCCTGCGGGAATTGTGACTGTCCGAGCCCCATTGGGGATTATGGGCATTAAAGTCACCCATAATCAGGAAGGGTCTTGGAAGCTGGGCACTGAGGGAGTCGAGGTCTGCTATGGGATATAAATCCCAGGAGGCATGTAGAGGGAACATAGAGTGGTGGGCACATCCAGTTGCAATGAGACCGCCACTTCTTGCAGAGGCGTCTGCAAAGCCACTGGCACATGCATGCACCCATTCCAGATAAGGATAGCCCCCCTCCCACAGGGTGGCTTCCTTGCTGCCAGGTGTCTCAATATGTAGTGTACCCCCATATTGAAATGGGGGTATCACTCTGACTCAGGATCTCCTGGAGGGAGATGCACACAGGGTGGTGCTTAAAGATCAGAAGTCTGATCTCGTCCCTCTTGTGGGAAAACCCTCGACAGTTCCATTGTAGGAAATTCACCATCATGTGGACTTAGGTGGCTTGTTGCTATTCCTCCCTTTTCTCCGTCCCACTGCTTAAAAAGGAGGGGTGCCTTCTATTGGTTCGTCCTCCTCCATCTCGAAGGAGGAATCCCCATCGTGCCCCAGTTTGGGCATGAAACCACCCTGTGCTCTCTGCCATTGGCTGGAGAGCTTGGGTGGACGAAACAAGGACACACACCCCACGGCAGTAGTGGGAGGTGTCCCTAGTGTCTTTCCACCTGTCTCACCCACCACCCCTTCCGTGGAGGAGGCTGGCTGGGCTGATACAAGGAGGAAGGCCTTCAAGGGAGATACCTCTCTTTGATGAGAGGCATCTCGGGCCTCCAAAGAAGCTGGCACCGCCATTATTGGGGGACCCATGCATGGGCCAGAGGCGGTGATGGAGTTGGGAAAAGCCATGGAAACGGGGTCGGGGTCCGTCTGGCAGCCAATGCTTGCACAAACCGGCACCCCATGGACCCCACGGGCCCGAGAGGGCGTCAAACGGATGAGAGGGGGGAGCTGAGGTAGGGTGTCTGTCTGGGTGCAGACAGATGTCACAGCAGCTGCCTTGGCAGCACCTGCATAGGACACCCAACGACTGGGGGAACCTGGCAAGGCTAGCCGCCACCGTGCATCTTGAAAGCTGATACCCTTCTGGACACGCAACACCTGGGTCGCACTTTCCTGCAGCCAAGTGGGGCAATCCCGAGAATAAGCGGGATGGTTGCCCTTACAGTTTAATCAAAAAGGTGCAGTCTTACAAGACTCAGGGGAGTGGTCACCCTGTCCACAAGTGCCACACATGGCCTTGGCAGAACACGAATTCTGTCCATGGCCATATCACTGGCACTTGAAGCACCAAAGCAGACTCAGGACGAAGGCACATACAGGCAAGTGGAGGCAGCCAGCCATGATGTAATCTGGCACCTTGTGCTTACCAAAGGTCAGCACCGAGGTGTCAGACGGGCAGGATTCTCCATCCCGTCAGATGGAGGTGCAGTGAACAGCCACCACACCCTGGACCCTGAGCCCCTCCACACCCCCAACCCCTCCGCACCACACCTCTACTGGTGTTTAAGGTGCAATGGGGTTTCACCACAATGGGAATGACACCGAGCTTCCGCATTTTTAGTTATGCTTCGTCCTTGGTGGGGGGCAAATGCCTCCACCAACATGGTGCCATTGCACAGTTTCTTGACCGAGGTCACATCACTGGCAATGCCCTTGATGGCTTTGGTGATAAGGAAGGGCGACGCCTTCCCCAAGGCTGCACCGTCCTCCCCAGAGATGGAAATAAACCGGGGAGGATAGGAAGTAGGTATGGATGGTGGTTGGACTGCACCTAAAATCTTAGATGGAGGAACATGCTTTGCATCAGGGGTGGAACCCTGCACCTTAAGGCTAAGAGGTCGTTGCCTCTTGTTAAGGGCAGGTGCTGATGCCATAGACGCCACAGGTTTCCTGATCCAGTTGGCTTACTGGGGGAACGCGGCCTCTTTGTTGGAGCAGTACATGTCTCCATCCACTCAATGGCAGGTGGCCCACTCAGTTGGGTGGGACCAAGCCCGCCATCTTCCAGCTCAACACTAGTCAATAAATAAGAAGGGGGAGGGGTGGGGTTATTTTTAGAGGCCCCCAGCCTCTTTTAATGTTGCCATAATACTGTTAGGACAGGATACTGTTAGGGTGGCATAATCCCTGAGTACCAGACCATTGGCATCGGGGTTGACTGCCAGTCTACTCGCAGCAACCCTAGGGCGCGTAACAACTTATGTGCCCCTGGCTGGTTGACCAAGACTGGGTATCCGCCTTGGCCACCCGTTTTCCCTGGAAGCTGTGGCCAAAGTGATGTTTTGGAGACTGTAGGTCGCAACCTTAGTCCTCGATGTCTGTCAGCCACCTCAACAGTGCAGAGTGGCCAAGAGACATCGCAGGGTATATGCCTCCTCAATCACCAGGATCCACTTTCCCCAGTATTGCAGGTCTCCACGCATGGCTAACGCGTGGGTAGGTGGATATTTACTGTCACCTCAGTGAGGAGCCTACATCGACCGAGGACAAGTCAGTCATCAAGTAAAGGACACAAAAAGGACACTGACGACCATGATGATGGTATCGTCCTGTCCCAAACACAAGTCATGGGCAAAGACGATAGTGGTGGTGTCCAATCAGGGGCAAGAAAAAGTCACCCCTTTTAGTCGCCTTTTACGACATGCAGATATGCAGTGTGCCTATTATACCCTGGGCACACACAGGTAGCTGCGTATCAATTTTTAAATATTTAGAATCCTTTAGTATAAATATAGTTAGCCGCAGCAGCATGAAGTCCCTCAAGGTTGACGAGAGGCTACTATAATCCCACTGCAAAACCCTGGGAAGGATAGTAGCCTTCCAACAAATTACAGACCCATTTAATTGACGAGCTGTTTTTGCAAAACTATGGAATGCATGGTTAATTCGCGCCTGGTGTGATATCTTGAACAGCACCACCTTCTAGCCAATGCCCTATGTGGCTTCTGTGTTGGCAGGTCCCCGATGGATCATCTGATCTCCCTGGAGACTGCAGTACATGACTGTCTTCCTGGTGGCTGTCTTCTATGATGGGGAGAAGGCATATGATACCACATGGCGCCATGGGGTAATCTACCCCTCTTCCTCCATAGCTTTTTGTCCGACCAGAACTTCAGTGTGCGTGTGGGTAACACCTATCACTCGGCGGTCCTGCAAGAGAATGGTGTCCCACAGGGGAGCGTCTTGAGTGTGACGCTCTTTGCTGTTGCAGTGACCGGTTTACCGTTTGCTGTTCACAACCCGGGACAGTCGTCCCTATTTGTGCATGACTTTTCTATCAGGTACTGGGCTGCCACAATGCACAGAATTGAGCATCAGCTGCAACTGGCACTCAATAGTGCCAACGAGTTTGCCACCTCACGTGGCTATACGTTCTCCTCTGACAAAACAATGGTCATGCCCTTCTGTTGTAAGCAAGGGCTTCACCCTGAGCCTCAGCTCACCCTGGATGGCCGCCACCTCCCAATTGTAGAGGCGGTCCGGATTCTTGGTCTCCATTTTGACAGCCATCTGACATGGGTCCCACACTTGAAGGAGCCAAAGGCTAAGTGCCTTCCTTCCCTTAATATTCTGTGGTGCCTGCAGGGAACTGGTTTTTGGGCAGATCGAAAACAGTGATGCTTCAGCTCTACAGATCACTCATTTGATCACATCTCGATTATGGCTGTGGGGTCTATGGCCTGGCCACTCCATCTACTCTCCGGATGCTGGACAGTGTTCACCATGCCAGCATCCGCTTGTCCATTGGGGCGTTCTGCACAAGTCCAATACTCAGCATTTATGCCGAGAGTGGCAAACCGCCAGACTGTGCGGCAGCAGTACCTGGCAGCTGCATATATTCTGCGGCTGAAAGGTCAGCCACAGCACCCTACACACCCAGCCGTTTTTATTCACACTAAGAGACGGCCATTCAACCACCGCCCAAGGGTTCCCCCTCCTTCTGGCATGCGGTGGATGGATTGTCTCATGGGCCTCGGTGTGACTTTACCTAGGGTGCAGCCTGTACTGCCGGCCTCTGTGCCACCCTGGACAGTGCCAGAGCCAAGCTTTGACTTTGTGCTCACAGCCTTCCCCAAAACCAGTATTGATAGGTCAGTGTACCAACAAGAGTTTGGACTCTTCTCTCTGACCTATCAGGGCCTCGTTTTTATTTACACGGATGGGTAGAAGGAAGGCTTCTCGGAGGGTTGGTCAGTCTTTACAACTGGTCATCTCATAGGGGACCGCCTTCCAGGCATCACCAGCATGTTAACTGCAGAGCTCACAGCTCTGCACAGGGCACTGGAACTCATTCTATTATTGAATGACAGACACTTTGTTATTGCGACTGACTCCCTATCCTCCCTTCAGCTGTTGCACACCCTTAATGGCAGACATGCCATCATCCAGGGTGTGCACAGATTGCTGCTCGTGATTTGTAAGCAGGACAAGACAGTGTTGTTTATGTGGGTCCCAGGGCATGTTGGCATCATGGGCAACGAGAGGGCGGATGCTCATGCCCGTCAGGTGGCCCACTTGCCAGCTATACAAGACACCACTGTCCCTTCCTCTGATGCTCTCCCAATGGTGTGGCGGGCCATCCATGAACAATGGCGGTCCCAGTGGTTTGTGGAGACCACCAACAAATTCTGCACACTGAAGGACACTCCAGTGCACTGGGTGTCCTCGTGCGGCAGTCCCGAAGAGGGGAGGTTGTGCTTGCTCGGCTGCAAATCCGTCACACGTTCCTCACCCACTCCTACATTCTATGGGGTGAGGATCAACCATGGTGTGACTTCTGTTGGGAGCCTCTCACAGTGGCACACATCTTTAGTCACTGTGAGAGATACCAATAACTTGGATGGCGACTGGGAGTCAGTCCAGAGCTCTCCACATCACTTTGGGATAACCCCCAGGCAGAGGAGAGCTCGCTGATATTTGTGAAAGAGGCTGGCCTCTTTCACAAAATTTGAATTATACATGGTTTGCTTTTAGACATCTTTGCATTTATTCTTGAATTATTTTGGCTTTTGCCTTTTATTTCTATGTCTGTTTTTGGCTTTTGCTGCATTAATTGCAATGTCTGTTTTGGCTTTGGCCACTATTATTGTTCTGTCCGTTTTGGCTTTTGCTGCTGTTATTGTTATGTATGTTTTGGCTTTTGCTGCATTTATAGATATATCTGTTTTGGCTTTTGCTGCTTTTACTTTTCTGTGTGTTTTGGCTTTTGCCTATATTTATTCCTAAATATTTATTTGGCTATTGCCCTTCTATTGTTATGGTTTTGCCATTATTTATTGCCATCATGGTGGGATAGCCATTTACACCCCCACCATGGTGTTTTTCCTTCAGGGCCCTAATGACCTTTGTTGTTGACGGGCCCTAAATCACTAACTAACAACAATCCTGTCTCACCCACCACCCCCTACATAGAGGGGGCTAGCTGGGCTGAGCCTGGGAGGGAGGCCTTTAAGTGAGATGCCTCTCTGTGATGAGAGGCATCTGAGGCCTCCAAACAGGCTGGCACTGCCATTATTGGGAGACCCATGCATGGGCCAGAGGTGGTGGTCGAGCCAGAAGAAGCCATGGAAATTGGGTTAGGGTCCATCTGGCAGCCAATGCTAGCACAGACTGGCACCCCATTGACCCCAGTGGCCCTAGTGGGCAACATGTCCTTCTGGGTGTAGCCAGATGACACAGCAGCTGCCTTTGCAGCATCAGGATAGGACACTCCACAACTGGAGATCCCTGGCAAAGCTAGCAGCCACCGTGAATCCAGAAAACTGACACCCTTCTGGACACACAGCTCCTGGATTGTGTGTTCTTCCAACGAAGTGGGGCAATCCTGAGAAGAGGTGGGGTGGTTGCCCTTAAAGTTTATGCAAAATGGAACAGTCTTACAAGACTCAGGGGAGTGGTCTACCTCCCCACAAGTTTCACACATGGCCTTGGCAGAACAGGAATTCTGGCTATGGCCATAGCACCCTCACTCAAAGCACCAAAGCAGGCTCAGTATGAAGACACATACAAGTGAGCAGAGGTAGCCAGGCATGATGTACTCTGGTACCTTTGGCCTACAAAAGGTCAGCACCAAGGTGTCAGAAGCGTGGGATTCTCCATACCATCGAACTGAGGTGTGCCAGACAGGCACCACACCCTGGATCCTGAGCTCCTCTGCTATTTGCTCCTCTGATTCCCCATGTAGGTCGGGGCACCACACCACACCTCTACTTGTGTTTAGGGTGTGGCCACAATAGGGAAGTCACAAAGGTTCTGCATTTCAGTAATGCGGCGATCTGGTGGGGGGGGGGGGGGTAAATGCTTCCACCAACAAGGTGCCATTGCGCAGTTTCTTGACCAAAGTAACGTCCCTGGCAATGTCCTTGATGTTTTAGCAATAAGGAAGGGCGACGCCTTCCCCAAGGCTACACCATCCTCCCCAGATATGGAAAGAAACCGGGGAGGATAGGAAGAAGGTGTGGAAGTTGGTTTGACTGCACCTAAGACCTTAGATGCAGGAACATGCTTCACATCGACAGTGGGGCCCTGCACCTTAAGGCTAAGAGGCCGTTGCCTCTTGTTAAGGGCAGATGCCAATGCTGTAGCCAGCACACTCAGTTGGGGGACCAAGCCTGCCATCTTCCAGCTCAACAGAATTCAAAGAAAGAGAACAAGGTAAAGGGGTGGGGTTATTTAATGATGCCCCCAGCCTCTGATTCGCCACCATATTTTTTGGGTTTCTATTATTTGCTGCCTGCAGGCCTTGCCCACCAAAGAGCCCAACAAGGGGATGCCCATTCTGGTCACCACGGTTTGCTCGAGCAGGATACTGAAAGGGTGGCATAATCCCTGAGTACCGGACCAATGGCATCGGGGTTGACTGCTGGTCCACTCACAGTAACCCTAGGGGGCATAAACTTTGTGCCCCTCACTGGTTGACCAAGACCAGGTATCCACCTTGGCCACCCATTTTCCCTGGAAGCTGTGGCCAAAGTGATGCCTTGGAGACTTTAGGTCGCAACCTTAGTCCTCAATGTCTGTCAGCCACCTCACTAGTGTGGGGTGGCTCAGGGAAATCACAGGGCATATGCCCCCTCAATCATCAGGATGCTCATTTTCCACAGGTATCGGTCTCCAAGCATGGCTATGACACGGGTAGGCGTTTATTTTTTCTACATTGACCGAGAACATGTCCAGGTATAATAGAAGTGTTGTCCAGTAAAGGACACAAGAAGGACACCGACAAACCACAATGATGGTATCGTCCAGTCCAGGACACCAGTCATGGGCAAAGACTATAGGGGTGCTGTCCAATTTGGAGCACAAGAAAGTCACCCCTTTTAGTCACCTCTTATGACATGCAGGTATGCAGTGTGCCTATTCTACCCCCAACACACACAGGGAGCCCCTTAGATAATGTCCTATCTTCAGCCATTTAGCCAACTACAGATTGGACTGCAACTGTTCGACTGGCACTATAGAAATTGCGATAAAAATGCAAAAATGTATCATCAGTTGTCCCCCATTGAGACACTGAGGTGGAGCAAATGCTGCATTGCTCCCCCCTCTAGGTCTGCTTCTGGGACATTGTCAAAGGGGCAGTAAAGGACGTCTGCTTCAGTCTCCTGCAATGCAATAGATTTACAAAGTGAGACAAAGCAAATTATTAAAGCAAACTGATATTCAATGTGTTTGCAAAAATATGGATTCTGTATAATACATTCACATATATGACTGCTATTAATATTAATAAAATAACATACAGTTGTAGCGTGTTCCATGGAATGTTCCATGCACGCTCTCTTTTTCTGATTGTTGCACGTTCTGTGCAGCTTGCTGTTTATTGGCTAATTTAAATTGTTTCTTCGTTCTGTCATTTAAAAATAACAGAATTTCGGTTTAGAGAGTCAGTCAGACAGTATTGAGTTGAGAAACGGCACTCGTTTTGGAGACGATCCTTTTCACTTACATTTAAATATTGAATATCTGTTGTGTGTTATCTCAAGTGATTCATTTTAATTCCGTTAATGGTAATTTAGTGATTATTTTATTTTTATCATCTTTACAATAAACTTTATTGATATAACGATTTTCCGTCAAATACCAAACGTGAACCAGCCAGGACAACCGTCATACAGTACTAGACATACTGGGTTCCTCTTATATAAAGATGTACAAAATGCAAATAGTGCTTTGAAATACTGTGAATGCATTATGAGTTTTTCTAGAAATTGAGCCAGAACTTCAAATTTATCACAACCTTTCAAAAAATATACTGTATACAATATTTCAACTGATGCACTTATACAGCTTTCTGCAGTGCATTTTCTGGAGCCTGGCCCAATGCATGGGCTTTATGAAAATGTATCAAAATGTAAAATGCTTTTTTCCCCACAGAAGGCCCTGCAAAATATTTTCGAACATGGCCCCCAAAAGTTCACCCTGGCACCTCCTAACAGGTAGCTCAATCTCCTTTCCTGTGAGTAGGCTCATCATTTATAACTTTGTATCAACATCTTTCTAACGATTTTTTTATTCTGAAAGACCATGAAATAGTTACAGTATGATGAAGAGGACAAAAAGTGGGAAATTGTGCAAAAGTGACATGATTTTGAAACAAATAAATAACTTTCGCCTGTATTCACACCTTTCAACACTAATTGTTTAAGACTATTGTGTTGTAAGTGGAAAAGTCATGTATAGTATGTGCGTTTGTTGATGTGTTCTTAAAAAAAGTTGAGATAAATGTGTATTTTTCACTCATTTTGTAGTACAGAGAAGGGGTATTCATCCTCTTTGAATCACTGTACATTTGATATGCCCTTGAATATATGAGTGCTTCAGTTATCCGGAAAATTCAGACGTCTGACACGTGGTTGGTCCCAAGGATGCCGGATAATTGGGGTTTTACTGTATATTTGTTTATTCACTTACTTGTTTAGTTGTTTTTACTTGTCCTACAGCCCCATATATTTAGACATTCCACAGTGTGCACATATGATGCAGCACATGGGCATCAAGCCTACAGTTTGGGGGATTACAGAAACTTTAAGACTTTCCAGAGCAAGGCAATGTGTTGGAAATGCTTTTGGGATCCTTGTTTGTAGGTGGAGAGTTTTCCTGGCTCCAATGAGGCTATGCCGAAAGACATTGACACTCTTGGATGTGGTCAATTAAATTATTTTCTACCTCTATAGTCCACATTACAAATTCCTGTAAAATATGAGTAATGCGTGATATCATTGCCAAAAATATTTAAGGTCATGAATTCAGTTAAGATTCCTCAATAAAAGTTTGTTTCAAAAATAATGTGCTTCACTATCTACTATGATATACATCACAAATATGTTTGTGATTAAGAAATATGTTGTTATAATAATAAAGTGTTGAAATTTGTCAGAATAACAATAACTGGCATTTACAAATTAAAAAAGCCTTTATTTACCATAAAAATCGCTTCAGAACTGTACATTGATAGAATTGCAGAAATTTGTTAGAATGTGAGTGGTGCATGTGCAAACATGAGGCATAAACGCTTGAAAATCAAATCATTTTGAATTCAGAAATGCACATTTATTTATGCTTGAAAGCTGCTTACACTCCCAAGTAGTGCACAGAACACTCACGTGTGCCCCAGCATAGTATGCCAGCTGCTGTCACATGTCTTTGAGAATAACAATACATGTGTAAATAAAAGTCAAGTGTACACTGCTCTTGAGGATGTCGACTATGACTGAAAATTAGCTGGTCTTCTTTCCTAGCAGGTTCATTGATTTCCACTGAAAGTTTGACGAACTCTAGGCTTCAGTTGAGAGGAATGTCCATAGAGGAAGAGTTTGAAATTGTGCTAATTGGAATGTTAGAGGAATTCAACAATTCAAACTATCTTGTTCACCATTTCAGCCACTTTGTCAAGAGTAGTGGTGGTATCAGCTGTAGCTAGGACTACTGTGGCCTGACGTGGCAGTCTAGACATGAATAGCTCCTTGATTGTAGATGCCTTTGCTGTGTAATTACTAGTATCACCAGCAAGATGTTGTATCATATGAAGGAGTTCAGAGGGCTTTTTACTCCCCCAACTTCTGGTCAGTAAGAAGGTCGTGCAACCTTTGCTGCTGGGACAAGCAACTTTGTTACATTATAGCTTGTCTATCTGCATCATAGACATTAGCAAGTGGAGGTTGCAAAATCAAGTCATGGACGTCTGAAATTGTTTCATGCAATAATGCATCAATTACGAAATGTAATTCCTTTGTACTGGACTTAATCTGATGTAGGTGGAATGAATATTCAATAGCTAAGAACCACATTTCTTGGTCATGTGATCAGAAAGGTGGAAGTTTGAAAATTTTTGTGGAAGGCGTCGAGTGTTATATCTTTGATCAATCCTCCTATGCATGAATTTAGAGCTGTTTGATCAGTCTTGTAGATATTAGAGTTAAGAAATGTCTGAAGAATATCTTGGCTTACCAGTTAGGTGATTATTGCTGGTTGACCTTCACATCACCAAGTTATTGTGTGCTCATTGGATGATTATTTTGATCAGAAGGCTTATTGGTTGTACAAAGGGATGTGATAGTTTGTGTAGGGGTAGATAGGAACTTGGTGGGTGATAGGCGTTAGTGGAGGGCAGAACCCACAGACCTGACCCCGTTGCATCCAACGTCCTGCATGCATTGAAGTTCTTCACTGAAATTCTTCTGTTGCTGAATGAGCATGTGGCAAGAGAAGAATTTTACTGGATATTTCCTGTTCAGACTGTGTAGGCTCGATCATTCAGGTTTTCTTGCATTGGTGTATGTAATGAAGTTCTTAGCATTTTAGGCTTTATTTGTCAAGGAGTTTCTTAATGATTTTAAATTAAATGTCAACATTGGAACTCACTATTTAATGATGTCCAATTGACAGTTGACTGAATATTTATCTACATATGCCCTGTTTTCCCTGCAAAAGAATATAAGCCAGAATTCTTGGAATTTTGGGCTATCCGAGATCTTGGAGTGAAAGAAACTGTCCTCGATGCTCTGTATTGCATTGGGCACACCTGTTTTCATCTATTTCCCAAAGTTAAACAATGCAACGTCGTCTAGTACTAGTGTGGGTAACTGCTTGGGAACACTGCAGGAGCGGATCCAGGATTTTCGTCAGGGAGGGGGGGTGCAGGGGGGGGGTGAGCCATAGGCAGCGATTGGAAACGCAATTTTCATTTGTCAGTGTCAATGTCGACCCAAAATTTAGGGGGGGGGGGGTAGGGTTGCAACCCCAAAAACGCACCCTTGGATCAGCGCCTGCACTGGCCACTGCTAACACCCAAAATCTTCATGACAGCAGTGTCTGGGCAGACTGTGCTGGTTCTAATGACCAAAGAAACAAAAACCTTAAACACCAAAGAAACATACAGTGGTGGTCAGCTAAATAGCACACTACAATTTTGTAATCATTTCTAATAAAATCTATTAAACTAAATATAATAATTGCATAATGTCGGTTTTAAATGAACATTGGTTGTACAAAGATCATATTTAAAATGATAAGCAAACTATAAAAGTAAACAGAAAAATGTAAGTGGACATTTAAGTGAAATTAACAAAAAACCAGTTGGACACGTAAATAGCACAGTGGTGAAAACATCTGAATTCGTGCTAGTAAGTTAATAAGTGATGAAAATTAAGTTATAATATATTAATAATAAGTATATTTTAGCTATTTATTTTTTTTAAATAATATGATTTTAGGTTAAGTCATGGGTAGAAGCAAACATTGTACCCTGAGCTAAGAAAACTGATATGGAATGCAAAACAACAAAATTGTTCCATATCCAGCATAGCTAAAAGTGTAAGGTGTTCTAGGCGAATGATTTACAATGCAATTCAGTGCATAGAGAAGGACAAAACCTTTGAAAATACGATTAGGAAGTGTAGATCACATAAAACTACAGCAAGAGAAGAACGAATTATTGCAAATATTAGTAAAAAAACCATTTATGACGTCTAATGCTATTTGCAAACAAGTAGCAATTGATCATAAAATAACAGTGTCTTCCAGAACTATCAGAAGACGTTTAAATGACTTTCATTTATGTGGTTGTATAGCCAAGAAAAAGCCACTTGTCTCAGAAAAAAATCGAAAAAAGCGTTTAGCATTTGCCAGGGAGCACATTGGTAAACCGATTCAATTTTGGAAAAAAATATTATGGAGTGACGAGTCCAAATTTAATTTGTTTAGATGTGATGGAAAAGCATATGTTTGCCGTCCACCAAACTGTGCTGCAAATCCTCGTTACACACTTAAAACTGTTAAGCATGGATGTGACAACATTATGGTCTGGGGAGCAATGTCCTGGCAGGGTATGGGTCCCTTACATAGACTTTTAGGAAGAACGGACCAGTATATGTACAAAGACATTTTGGAAAACATCATGGAGCCTTATGCTGATGATTATTTGCCCATTACATGGACATTTATGCAAGATAATGACTCAAAGCATAAAGCAAAATCAGTTATCCATTGGTTAAATGAGAAAAAGATTAAAGTTTTTGATTGGCCACCACAAAGTCCTGATTTAAATCCTCTAGAGAATTTATGGATGGATGTAAAAAGTGAAATTAAACACAATAATCCATCAAATTTGAATGAGTTGATGGCCATTGTTGAAAATGCATGGCAAAATGTTCCAGTAGAACGTTGCCAACATTTAGTTAAAAGTATGAATAAAAGACTGAAAGAGGTGGCAAACTAATAATGGTTATGCAACAAAATATTAATTTTGTGAGCCTTTTTTATTGTTTTTGCTGAAATGTGCTATTTATTTGACCAACCACTTATGTGTTTTTTCTTAAAGATTAAGACATTATTGTTTTTTGTTTTCATTTTTCAATTGCAAATGTTTATTTTGTAATAGGAATTATCATACTGTTGATTACAATAGACATATTGTTTATTATTAAATTTCATTATTTTTTGATGTGTGCTATTTAGCTGACCACCACTGTATAAATGATACTGTTGCAAGGGTGATAGTGTAACACAATGTCTTTGAGGTTTCTTCCTCCATCAAATAGAGAGAGCTTATGTGTAGGCAGGATGGTAACATCAAACCTGAGTGCCGTTTGAACACCTGAGAACCTTAGTGACCAATGAAATAGCCAACGTGCAGTTACTTGCAGTTCACACACTTTTAAATGCTTAAAAGTTGGTCTCATAGTTCAATATTTTCCATGGAAGTAAATCCCAGAATGATAAACAGGTTTCAAATTCAAATTCACTTAGGTGATGCTGAAGTCTGGTTGTTCTCAAAGCGCCTGATTCTGTCAAATAAACTCTCATTAACTAATCTCAGAAATTCCACTTCCTGTTTCAATTTGACATTTTCATTCTCCAAGTAAGAAGTTCTCAACACAATTTCATTCTCTCGGACTCGGCGAGCATCTCTTGATCTTTTAGCAGCCAAGTTGTTTTTCTGACGACGGCTCCAATATAATTCGTCTTTCTTTTCATTTGGCACCAGCTGAAACGAAATCACAATTAGATACATTTAATCATCACCATGCTAACCTTATAGCTGCAAACATTTTTAATGATTCATTATCAAAAACATTTGCAAATAGTAGAGATTATTATTCACCAGTATCAAAAAATGACTATCAAAGGCAAATGAGGGGGGGGGGGGTTGTTATTACAAGAGAGGGGATTGAGAAACTTTTGAATAAATTAGTGGTCCATAAGGCTGGGGGCCCTGATAACATTTCTCCATTTATTCTGCAAAGACACTCAGGGATTGTAAGCTACTATTTGGTAGAAAATTTTAAAAAATCATTAGACAGTGCCATCGTTCCATCTGACCAGAGGCTGGCAAACATTGTGCCAGTGTTCAAATCAGGGGATACTGCAGATCCTAAGTGCTACAGGCCTGTTTCTTTAACGAGTGTAGTAAATATTATTCTCACATATTATGGGATATTTGGAGGAAAATGGCAACCTTAGTGACAATCAGCATGGGTTTAGGAAATGGAGGTCATGTGACAATCACTGGCTTGTCTAATTGAATACATTCAAAAAGCTGTAGATAAGGGTAAGCAGGTTGACGTTATATTCCTGGACTTTGAACAGGCCTTTGTCATGGTACCCCGTGACCTATAAGCTCCCCTACCCATTTCTCATTATGTGTGCATACCACCTAAATCAACTCTCCCTCATTCTTTCTATGTTTCTATATTACACTAAGAGGTTGGGGAGTAAGCCAAGCAGCCATAATAGGCCGAACTCTTAGGAGGCTGCTTGTGGGAGAGAAGGAAGTAGGTGTAGGGGATGTAGGAGAGGGGAAATTTGCAGCACCCAACGTTCTCTACCAACCACCCATGTTGGTACTAACATGGGTTTGTGTTGCTTAACTTCAGTGATCTCACAAGAACTGGTGTGTCCAATGCAACTTGGCCATTGTCCTCAAACTCCCCCCCCCCGATACTCTAATATACTCACTCCTAATTCTATCAGCTCTCAACACCCAACTCCTGTACTGCAGCATTCTCATCTTGGCTACTTGCATCCCATTTATGTGGCTCTTCCTCAATGCCCAACACTGATCCATATAGCATAGCTGGCTAACCACTGCCCCATAAAACTTCCATTGCAAATTGATTGGGCCACCCAATGCAAAGGACTCTGCTTACCTGTCTCCACTTCAACAATCTCCAATTGATTCTATGGATAACATTCCAATCTATCTCCCTAAGTGACTGAGTTGTATTGGAGAGTGGCTGAGTTGCATTGGACACACCAGTTCTCATAAGATCACTGAAGTTAAGCAACGCAGACTAAGTCAGTACCGACATGGGTGGTTGCCTAAAAACATTGGGTGCTGCTAATTTCCCATCTCCTACAACCCCCACTCCTTCCCCTTCTTTCAACCGCAAGCAGCCTCCACAAGGTTTGGCCCAATATGGCTCCTTGGCCGACTGCCCAACACATCAATGTAACATACTAACATCATGCACCTTTGTTACCAGCTCAGTTGCTCGCCATTATTATCCTGGCCTTCCCTGGCCTTCTTAGTGTTCCTCTGAAAATGGCTGAAATTTTTATTCCTATGTATAATATGCACCCAGACTTTGCACCCAATTTTTTGGGAAAAAACTGCATATTATACTTGAGATAATACAATATGTTGTCTGGTGCTAAATTACTGTATGAACTTATACATGAAGTCGCCTGAGTTCTATGGATATGCCAGAACCAGTGCTAACACTCATGAGAACTGGTGTGTCCAATGCAAATTGCCTTCACCATCAACGTATCCATCACAAAGGATAACACATTCATATCCACTTGAATTAAGCCAACCCACCTTGATCCAGTATCAAACCTGGAACCGATTGATGCAGTAACTGTGCATGCAGGCTATCCAGGCGCCTGGTCTTTAATCTGGCAATGAAAAACTGTATCACAAACATTTACCTGTTTTTTGGACTTCTTGAACATTGGCTTTGGTTTGAGATCTTCCTCAGTAAGTTTCACATTACTGGGATTGAAATCTTCTCCCAGGAGAAGTTTATTGAAATGTGGATTGGATTTCATTAGGTCAACATTTGAGTCCTGGGATGTCCTCTTTTCAGAACATATTGTGCTGGTAGAACTGTCAGAAAGACGTTGATTTGGCAGGGATCCTAAGAAATATAAGGCACTTATAAATACAGTATATTCGCCCATTGGCCCTGTATGGCTGCAATTGCCCCATCCTCAACCAGGTTCCGAAAGAAATGACCCAAACAATTCCAAATCAGCTTCTGGTTTGAAATCATTTAGTCTGCCTTCAGTTCTACCTCAAACCCCCTTGCTACCATATGCAATTTCAATTGGACCAAGTATGCCATTATACGCCTTCAGTCAGCGAAGTAACTCCTTATCCATTTCCCGCCTATGGGGGGGGTAGAGAAACCACATTTTCCCTCCCAATGGACGCATCGACGATATATTTGACAGTATTTTTCACAGCCGGCTGCCGACCAGAGCTGCAACCCCTAAACTGATTAATCTTTGGTCTAGTGTTCGTTGGAGCACTCCACCAATGCCGGAGCAGCTGTGTTGCACTGGACACACCAGCTCTTGTCCAATCACTGACGTTAAGCAATGCATTCCCAGCTAATACTAACATGCGTGGCCGTTTGGGAAAACTGGGTACCCCTAATTCAAGGTACAAAATGAGACACAGGTTAACAAAGGTGGCAAAGGTGATGCAGGGTGTATCAGCCCTGCAAAATTCTGCTAGCAGGCAATTACTGCACATTGAATAGCAGTTTTTCACCATACTTGCATCAAATTACAAGAGAACTTCTCTGCTTCACGCCACTCTTTGTTATTGTCATGCCAACTTCTTGGAGGAAACTGCAGCATTGGCACTGTGCTCTGTAGGGTCACGTCACCCTGCGACTTCACGAGCACAACTACATGCTATCATGTGAGCCACAGAAATTTATTGTGAGTCACCCTGCATCACCTGTGGAGACTGCACCTAATTTTGCATTGTGCTTAATACTCAAAAGTCGTTGCAGAAATGTAGGGTTTTACAGTTCCTGCATTAGAACTACACAGTGGACAGGGCTCTATCGTCCTTATAGTTGGAGAGCCCTTAAACAACAACAAAACAAAAATAAATACTGACGGTAGGGAGCTGCTACACCTGGGAATTTTTGTCCCATTACCTGGTGCAGAGGGATACCTGACCGTGCCATAGGTGTGAAAGGAGTTAGAAGTTGCTGCTCATTGCATAGGAGAGAGGTTTCTTTTTACATGCAAATGCCATGATAAACATGAAAGGAACTCCATTTTACTTCTGCGAAGGAAGGTCACCTCGAGGTCTGGCTCCCCAAAATAAGGCACCTCACCTCAATCCAGTATCGAACCTGTAACCACAGGCACTGATCAATGAACTTCTCATTAGCCCCTTTTATTATGGGTATGTTAAATAACTCCTATCACACTTCACTGAACTATTAAACACATTAGGCCCTCCTTCAGACTAGCTCATTTGTTCTACCCTTAGGGCTTCACCCCCTTTTTTTTTCACAAATACGAGGTGTGTGAGAAAAGTAATGAGACTGATTCTTTACTGAGCAAAGTTTTTATTTTTTCAAACATCAATGTTATCTCCTTCAAAGTAGTTCCCTTTGGCAGCTATACACTGGCTGAGTCATTGTTCTGACTCTTGGGAGCAGGGATGAAAGGCTTCAACTGGTAGGGCTTTTAAGTGGTTGGTCACAATCTTTTGAATGTTCTCCAGAGATTGACAATGACCAACAATTCTACAGTCGTGTGATCACAGGTGATGAATCCTGGATATTTGAGTACAAAGAGAAAAGTGGCACACTCCATCCTCTCCATGACCAAAAAAATGTCAAATGAGCAAATCAAGGATGAAAACAATGCTGATTTGCTTTTGTGACAATAGAAGTATCGTGCATAAAGAATTTGTTCCTACAGGACAAACCATCAATCAAGTGTTTTATCAAGGTGCCCCTGAAAAGCTTGGGAAAAGAGTGATTTGTGTGAGACCAGACATTGCCGACAAGTGGATGCTTCATCATGACAATGCTGCATGTCACATGGCTGTTTCTATTAGGAAATTTTTGACCTCAAAACACATTCCTGTTGTTCCTCAACCTCCTATTCACCTGATTTGAGTACTTGGGACTTTTTTCTTTTCCCAAAATTGAAACATATCTTAAAAGGATGTCATTTTGGAACTCTGGAGAACATTCAAAAGACTGTGACTGACCAGTTAAATGCCCTACCAGTTGAAGGTTTCCAGCACTGCTACCAACAGTGGGAACAATGACTCCACTGGTGTATAGCTGCCAAAAGGAACTACTTTGAAGGAGATAATATTGATGTTTGAAAAAAGCAAATGCTTTGCTAAGTAAAATACCAGTCTCATTACTTTTCTCACATTCCTCATATGCTTTCTGTTTAGTGTGCACAACATTCCAGAAGTCCTTGCTCCACAGCCATGATGGTCATGACAGTCATGATGTCCATGATGGTCTCAGTGACCAAAAGACCCAGCTTCACTTCCAGGGATCCTTGTCAAGGGACACATCTATCACAGATGAAGGACATGCAGTTCTTTAAGTTTTTGTGCCCATTAACTTCAATGGTCATTAGGGCCCAGAAAGACAACATGCTGGGGATGTAAATGACCATCCCACCATGATGACAATAAATAAGGGCAAAAGCGCTCTAAAAGTAATAAAATATAAAAGGGCAATAGCAAAATAAATAATGAAGAATAAATAAAGGCAATAGCCAAAAACAGACAGAAAGATAAAATGGGGAAACGCCTAAACAGTCACAGAAATAAAAAGGCAAAAGCCAAAATGACACAAGGATAAAAGGCAAAATCACAGAAAGAAAAACGGGTCTAAATTAAATTTTGTGAAAGAGGCCAGCCTCTTTCAAAAATACAAGCAAGCTCTCAACCCCCTGGAGATTATCCTCAAGTGAGGTGGAGAGCTCTGGTATCTCTCACAGTGACTAAAGATGTGTGCCACTGTGAGAGGCTCTGAACAGCATTCACACCATGGTAGATCCTCACCCCATAGTAAGTGGGAGTAGGTGAGAAAGGTGTGACTGATTGGTGGCTGGGCAAGCACAACCTCCTCCTTCCACAACTGGTAGCATGAGGACACCCAGAGCACTGCAGTGTCCTTCAGTGTTTGGAGTTTGTTGGTGGTCTCTGCAAACCACAGGAACCACCAATGATCATGGACAGCCTGCCAAACCATCAGGAGAGGATCACAGGAGGGGACAACAGTGTCGGGTGCATCTGGCAGGTGGGCCACCTGATGGGCATGGGCATCCGCCCTCTCATTGCCCATGATGCCAACATGCCCTGCGTCCCACATAAACAACACTGTCTTGCCCTGCTTACAAATCATGAGCAGCATTTTGTGCACACCCTGAATGATGGCATGTCTGCCATAAAAGGTGTGCAACAGCTGAAGGGAGGATGGGGAGCCAATCGCAACAACAAAGTTGTCTCTCGTTCAACCAGTGGATGATTTCCAGTGCTCTGTGCAGAGCTGTGAGCTCTGCAGTTAAGACAATGGCAATGCCTGGAAGGCGGCCTCCTGTGAGATGACCAGTTGTAAAGACTGAAAACACACAGAGGTGCCATCTTTTGACACACTTGTGTAGATGAAAGCATAGTCCCTATAGCTCAGAGAGAGGCATTCAAACTCTTGTTGGTACACTGACCTATTGGTACTGGTTTTGGGAAAGGCTGTGAGCATCCAGTTAAAACTTGGCTCTGGCACCGTTCAGGGCAGCACAGAGGCAGGCAGTAAAGGCTGCAACCTAGGCAGTCCCACCCAGGCCAGTGAGACCATCCACTGCATGCCAAATGAAGTGGGACCCCTTGGGTGGTGGTTGAACGGCTGTCACAGATTGTGACTAAAAACAGCTGGGTATTCAGGGTGATGCAGCTAATCTTTCAGCTGCAAAATATATGCAGCTGCCAAGTACTGCCACTGCACAGTCAGTGGCAGTTCACCTGTCTCAGCATAGCAGCTAAGCACAGGACTTGTGAGGAAGGCCCCACTGGGCAACCAGATGCATCCAGATCCAGAGAGTAGATGTAGTGGCCATGCCAATCATGTTGCAACCATAGTTGAGACATGATCAAATGAGTGATCTGTAAAGCCGAAGGATCACTGTTCGATTTACCCCAAAACCAGTTCCCAGCAGGGACCACAGAATATTCAGGGAGCGAAGGCACTTAGCCATGTGGAACACACGTCAGACAGCTGTCAAAATGGAGACCAAGAAACTAGGCTCCCTCTACAACTGGGAGGCGGCCATACAGGGTAAGCTGAGGCTCAGGATTAAGCCCTCACTTATGACAAAAGTGCATGACTGTCGTTTTGTAAGGAGAAAACTTATAGCTAGGTGAGATGGCCAATGCATTGGCACTATTGAGTGCCAGTTGCAGCTGATGGAAAAGTCGTCCACAAATAGGGACCACTGTACTGGGGGAGGGGAATGGAGGAGGGTAAGCCATTCGCCACAATAGAAAAGAGCGTCACACTCAGGATGCTCCCTTGTAGGACACCATTCTCCTGCAGAAAGCCCACGGAGTAGGTTACCCACATGCACTCTGAAGGTCTGGTTGGACAAAAAGCTATGGAGGAAGAAGGGTAAATTACCCCTGAGCCCCCACTGGTGCAAGGTCTCCAATATACCATGGCGCCGTGCAGTATCATATGCCTTCTCCACATCAAAGAAGACAGCCACCAAGTGCTGTCTGTGGAGAAAGGCCTCACGTACTGCAGTCTCCAGTGAGATCAAATGATCCACAGGAGACCTGCCAGCACGGAAGCCACATTGAGCATCAGAAAGAAGGTGGTGCCATTCCAGATACCACACCGGACGCCAAGTAACCATGCATTCCATGGTTTTACACAGAGCTCGTCAATGATATGGGCATGTAATTCGTTGGGGGCTACTATCCTTCCCAGGTTATGGAAGGGGAATTATGATAGCCTTCCACTAGCCTCAAGGAAGTAGAAGAAAGCCTTCTCTGGTAGATGCCATAGCAATCCATAGGATGTTAACGGGGCCGGGGCAGCATCCCGGAGCCTTGCTAGAGCTGCCCACAGCTTCCAAGGGGTAAACTGGTAGTTATACCCCTCAGCAACAGCACCAGAGAAGTTGATTAAAATGCATTCTGCAGCTTGTTTTTGTTTGATAAAAGCTGCTGGGTAGTGCTGGGAACTGGTGATGGTAGCAAAGGTCCTTACCAATTCCTCAGCCACCTCACAAGGCAGAAGTAAATGCATCCATTGCACAAGGAGACCAGAGCCACATGATGTTAAATACCTTCCCTGGATTTTCCTTGGCTTTTCCCAGACTTTCTTGGAGGGCGTGTGACGGGTAAGTGCGGAGACGTACTCACTCCATGAGGAGCGTTTGGCCTCTTTGTTTAACCACCGTGCATATTCCCGGGCTCAGATATAGTGTATACCAAGGGTGGCCAACAAGTAGATCGCTATCATCTGAACGATCGCAAAGCCAAATTTGGCCGATCACTCGAGATGTGTTGACTTATAAGCCGTCTTGGTGACGTAGTGGCTCAGTGTTTATAGGTCTGCGACAGTCCACCTGGCGGAGACACCACCATGGTGATTGGTGTGCCTCACTTTTACTGCTAATTCTGATGGGTCAGGAAAGACCACCAGTGGCAGTCATCACATTTGTTAAGGCGCCTGTGTCTAGAACAATGAGGCCATTGTGTGACACCCAATGTTCCACAAGGAGCCCTCAAGGAGTGCAGCTGTCTGCACTCCATAATCAGAAAGGGTCTCAGAAGGTGGGCTGTGAGAGAGCGAGGTCTGCCCATGGGATATCAATCCCAGGATGCATGTAGAGAGAATAGAGTGGTGGGCACATCCAGTAGCAGTGAGACCGCCACTGTCTGCAGAGGTGTCTGCAAAGTCACTGGCACATGCATGCACCCATTCTGGATAACGATAGCCACCCCTCCCACAGGGTGGCTTCCTTACTGCTGGGTGTCTGCATATAAGGTGTACCCCCATAACGAAATAGGGGTATCACTATGGCACATGATCTCCTGGAGGGAGATGCAGATGGGGTTGTGCTGTGAGATCAGCAATGTGATCTCATCCTTCTTGTGCAAAATTTCTGTTCCTCCCCTTTCTCTGTCCCACTGCAGAAAATGGAGGGGTGCCTACAATTGGGTCTTCCTCCTCCATCATCCCACAGTTGGGGCGTGCTGCCACCCAGTGCTTTCTGCCATTCGCCAGAGAGCCTGGGTGGGCAAACAAAGGACACGTGCACTGCTGCAGGAGTGGGAGGTGTCCCAAGTTTCTTTCCTCCTGTCCTACCCACCATCTCCTCCGTTGAGGGAGGCCTTCAAGAGAGAGCTGGTTGTGGACCTGGAAGAAGCTTTTGAAATGGGATCGGGGACCAACTGGCAGTCAATGCTTGCACAGACTGGCGCCCCATGGACCCCACGGGCCCTAGTGGGCAACAAACGGATGAGTGGGTGGAGATGTAGTAGCATGTCCGTCACACATGTCCGTCGGACACCCCACGACTGGAGGTCCCTGGCTAGGCTAGCAGCCACAATGCATCCTGAAAGCTGATACCCTTCAGGACATGCAACTCCTGGATTGCACGTTCCTGCAGCCAAGTGGGGCAATTCTGAGAAGAGGTAGGGTGGTTGCCCTTACAGTTGATGCAACAAGGTGCAGTCTCCCTGCCAAGGTCATGGTCTCCCTGCCCACAAGTGGCACACAGGGCCTTGGCAGAACAGGAATTCTGGTCATGGCCATATCGCTGGAACTTGAAGCACTGGAGTGAGCTCGGTATGAATGGACATAAAGGCAAGTAGAGGTAGCCAGCCATGATGTACTCTGGCACCTTCACCCTACCAAAGGTCAGCACCAAGGTGTCAGAGGAGCGGTTTTCTCCATTTCGTCAAAGATGCATGCATCCTTGGCCAGTTGACCAAGACCAGGTTTCTGCCTTGGCCACCTGCTTTCCCTGAGCTCCTCTGCTATTTTCTCCCCTGCCTCCCCACATAAGTCAGGATAATGCACCACACCTCTACTGGTGTTTAGGGTGTGATGGGGTTCGACCACAATGGAGAAGTCACTGAGCTTCTGCATTTTTAGCAATGCCTCAATCTGGTGGGGCTCCACCAACAAGGTGCCATTGTGCAGTTTCTTGACCGAAGTCACATCACTGGCAATGCCCTTGATGGCTTTGGCAATAATTAAGGGTAACACCTTCTCCAAAGCTTCACCATCCTTCCCGGATATGGAAAGAAATCGGGGAGGATAGGAACGAGTTGTATAATTGGATTTGACTGCACCTAAGACCTTAGATGCAGGAAAACGTTTTGCATTGGCAGTGCTTGTTAATGGCAGGTGCTGATGCAGTAACTGCCACAGATGCATTCCCCAATCCAGTTGGCTTACTGGGGGAACGTGGCCTCTAACTTGGAGCACTACTTGTCTCAATAAATTCAGTGGCAGCTGACCCACTCAGTTGGGTGGGACTGAGCCTGCCATCTTCTGGCTCAGCACTAGAACAATTCACAGACGCATAAGAAGAAGAAGACAAAGGCTGGGGTTATTTCATGAGGTCCCCAGCCTCTAATTTACCGCCATGCTTTGTGGTGTTTACAATATTCCTGCCCACAGTCCTCACCCACCACAGGGCCCAACAAGGGGACGCCCATTCAGGTCGCCAAGGTTGCTCAGGCAGGTAACCACAAGGGTAGCATAATCCCCGAGTACCAGACCAATGGCATTGGGGTTGATTGCGGATCCGCTCACAGTAACCCTAGGTGGCATAGACATATGCGCCCCCTGCCGCCTAACCATGGGTGCACAGATGCATGCACCCTTGGCCAGTAGACCAAGACCAGGTTTCTGCCTTGGCCACCTGTTTTCCCTGGAAGCTGTGGTCAAAGTGATGTGTTTGAGGCTGTAGGTCGCAACCTTAGTCCTCGCTGGCTGAGCCACCTCACCAGTGTGGGGTGGCACAGAGACTTTGCAGGAGTCCACTTCGCAGGGATTCACTTTTCCCAGTGGTTTGGGTCTCCACGCACAGATAACACAGAGTGGCGAATTGCGTTGGACACACCAGTTCTCGTCTGATCACTGAAGTTAAGCAACACAACTCCAGCTAGTACTGACATGGGTGGCCGCTTGGGAAAACTGGGTACCGCTAGTATCCAAAAATCGTCACATTAGTGTAGTGTCTGTGAAGTTTCTGCATTAGAACTACACAGTGGACGAGGCTCTAATGACCTTGTAGTTGAAGGGCCCTAAAACACCAACAAACAACAACACAGATAACACGAGGGTAGGCGTTTTTTACAGTCACCTCAGTGAGGAACCTGATCCAACTGAGAACATGCCAAACCGTGATGGCAGTTTTATCCTGTCATGACACACTAATGTCAGGTAAAACCACGGCGGTGGTTTCGTCTAGTCAAGGACTCGAGAAAGTCACCCCTTTTAGTCGCCTCCTATAACATGCAGTGATACAGTGTGCCTATTCTACCCCGGGCACACACAGGCAAGGACGTGCAATGGGTATCGTTTGCCCTCAAGCTGCACAGGCACCCCACTAAGTTCGCTCTTTCCACACCGTGCAGGCAGGCATGGATTTATCTCTGTCCATTCAGGAATTGGATCATGCATTGCCCATTCTTCCCTGTCTGCTTCCAACCCATGGTCTCCCGTCCTGGATGAACCTCTGAGGTTATCACTCAATACATTCTTGCTCTAAGGAATTCGAGCGTTCGATTCCTCTCCTCAGTCATCAACCCTTTAACTCAACCCCTTAAATAAATCAACCTCAAAGAGTTCATACCAACCACCTTTGGTAACCCCCTTAAAAGGTCATCATCATCATAATGCCCTTATCCCACCTCCCCCTATCACCATGTTCCTGCCCACCCCACACACTACCACATCCTTATGTAACCCCATACAAAGGTCAAGAAAATGGGTGTTTTACATCCGCTATAACAGGCTGGCCCTCAAGAAGTGAATGGGTTTGGGGATAAGGAGGAAGAGGAGTGGAATGGATAAATGAACAAACAACATAGCAAGCACAAAATTTAATCACAGGGGTTTCTCTAACCATAGAAGTCAAACCAACCCTGAAAACTAAAACCGTTTAAAATAAATAAAACCATAAATCTATAAAGTTTTTATTTAGAAGAGATTTGAAAAGTTGAGGTGAATAAGTTGAGGTATAATTTTGTATATTTATCTTCATCTCACCCTTCTCCCGCCTGAGGCAAGGTCACGTCTGTGGGTTGTAATCCTCCACTCCCGCCTATCCCCCACCAAGTCCCCCTCCACCCCACACGCGCCCATATCCCTTTGCACCACCTGCTCCCACGGCCGTTTTGGTGTGCCAAACATCCACTGGGATCTCATCAGGGTCTACTGCTTTGTGACCTTTCATCTTTTGAATGGCTTGGACTATTTCATTGTCACCCATGCTGTCCACTGCCCGTGGGAAGCATGGACTGCTGTCTGTGTCCATTGCACATTTTGTAAATTAAGTATTAAAATTTTGAAATATTAGTCACTCATCTTCTCAATAATAAAATAATTTTTTGCTTTATCCCTTAACTGTGCTGGTCGATTTTCCTAACACTTATGCGCCAGTGGGGTCTTTTGAAAAATGCAAGAATTTGCATAAAGGAGCATTCTTTAGTATTAAAACTTCTTACATTTGTTGAATGGTATGTTAGTAACATATACAGCAGTGGCCAAGATAATAAGAGTGGAGTGAAAATTTTGGAGTTATGCTCAATAAATGGAAACAGACCCGCCGCGGTGGCATAGTGGTTAGCACATTCGGCAACTACGCCAGTAGTTCTAGGTTCGATACTGGGTGAGAGAGAAGCTGCAAGTGTGCCTTCTTTCAGATGAGAAGTAAAACCGAGGTCCCGTGTGGGTGTGCGATGACACTTGCACGTAAAAGACCCCTCTCTACTACACAGCGGGTAGATGAGGCAAAATTTCCAGGTGTAGGGAGCTCCTGCACCTGGAAATTTTGCCTCTGGCCTCTGGAAATTTGCCCTCTGGCGTCGGTAGCATTCCCCAACGAGCACTAGAGGGTGCAGCTTTGGCCGACAACCGGCTGCAGAAAAAACTATGACTGTGTCCATTCAGGGGGACAAATGGGGGTAAAAGTGTAGTTTAGCCCAAGGAATTATTTCGTCATTCGTAGCAGATGAAATGTGGCGCTGCGGTCGGTATAACATCGTCAAAATACTCTTTCCAGGGCTTGCTGCACATGCTATTGTTTTTAAATCGTTTGGACATAATGAAAGTGATTCGCGAAATATTAGGCGTGTTGAAATCAAGGTAAAGAACTTCATAAATGTATTTAATGAATATCTTTCTCGTTCTTTAATTGGAAGCTTTCGATTGCATAAATCTAAGCTTCCAGTTAACATAACGAGAAATAAATTCATGAATCGAAATCATTGAATAAATCGAAAGCTTTCAGTTAAAATAACGAGAAATAAATTCATGAATCGAAATCATTAAATAAATCGGAAGCTTCCAGTTGAAATAACGAAAAAGATATTCATTAAATAAATTCATGAAGTTCTTTACCTTTAAGTTCTTGGCCCTGGAACGAGTATTTGACGAAGTTATACTGACCGAAGCGCCACATTTCATCTGCTGCGAATGACGAAATAATTCCTTGGGTTAAACTACACTTTTACCCAAATGGGTACCCGATCCTGCCATAGATGGGAAAAGGGTTAGGAGTTGCTTTTGCTCAATAAATGAAAACATCAATCAATGTAGCAGGCCAAATAGGATTATTATGAAGAAGTTATTCCTATACACAAATTAAGGAAAGCAGGGACAAACATAATTATTAAATAACTGTAAGAAAACAGATTGCAAATTGATGGTGGTCAAAAAAATAAGAGTGATGACACAAAACTAGTTGTACATAATACCAAACGATTTAAACATACAATTAAGTTCAGCAATTAGTATTTTGTTGCCTGTCCTTTAGCATCAATGACAGCTGCACATCTTAGTACGGAGTTGATAAGGTTTTGACAAACTTCAGCATGAATAGAACACCACACTTTTTTTGATTTCCTCCCAAAGTAATTCTTTGTTTGAGGGTTTTAAAACAGAAACTCGACTTTTTAACTATTTTTCACAGATTTTCAATTGGATTCAAATCTGGTGATTGAGACGGCCATGGTAATTTCAATATATTTTTGCTAGTGAACCAATTTGTTACTAACTTGCAGTATGTTTTGGATCATACTCTTGTCGATACACCCAAATTAATGGCATGTTTTCCTCTGCATAAGGAAGCATTATGTTCTCCATTATACTGAGATAGATTTCGTTGTTCATGTTTTATTTTATCCAAAATATTGGACCCTCTCCATGGTATGAGAAGCATCCCCAAATCTGGATGTTACCTCCACCATGTTTTATTGTCTTAATTGTATCTAGGAGCCATTTTTTGAGGTCTTCTAACATACAGTCTACCATCACTTCCAAAGAGATTTATTTTAGTTTCATCACTAGATACTGAATTCTTACAGCTAGGGTGATTGACATTGATTCTTACAAATTGCAATCTGCCTTTAACATTCTTCAAACTTAACAATTGCTGAAGAGAAACCACTAGGTGGCATGTGATTTTGTGCTCCACAACCTTTTTTGCTTTTGAGAAGATTTCAAAACATTTTACAGACAAAAATCGCCTTTATCAAGGCGTCAAGTTCCTGGTGTAGGTATGGCAGTGGGTGTTGGTGGGTTGTTTTGAGAAGTGGTTGTGGGAGTTTGGCTACTTGGTTTGGGGTAACGCTATTTAAGCCTAACCTCCCATCCATTTCAACACTGAACATTTGCATTCAATAAATTAAAATGTCCACATTTTTACTCTGCTCTTATTATTTTGGCTAACATTAGACAGCTAAGATTAAAAGATGTTAACAGAACTTTCTTACATATTGCTATAAAACAAAATACGTATAATAATTGGGTGCAAAAGACCCCAAATTTAAACTTACATTAACATGCTATTGGGGTGTATTGGACTCCAAGGCTGCATTTACTATTGGCTGAAAGAATTTCACTTTTGTCCCAAGTTACCTCTTAGAAGGAATGCAAAACAAATCATGACATTTTAACTGCAAAAACATGCATTCATCATCATCATCATCATACCTTTGTCCCGCCAGTGGCGGGGTTGGGTCTGTGGGTTCTAGCCCTCCATTCCCATCTGTCTCCCACTAGGTCCCCATCCACCCCACACACTGCCATGTCACTCCAGACGACCTCCTCCCACGTCTGCTTCGGTCTCCCCTACCCCATATGCCCCCGATCACCTGCATTCCTAAGATGCATATAACGAGTTCCTCCTCCCCTCTTCTCAGAACGTGTCCATACCACCTCAGCCTATTCTCTCTCACCGTTTTGGGCAATGTCCACCACCCCCAGGCTGCCTCTAATGTATGTATTCCTAATTCTATCTGCTCTTGACACACCACACGTGTACCTCAGCATTTGCATCTCGGCTACTTGCATTCTATTTACATGGCTTTTTTTCACTGCCCAACACTGATACATATAGCATAGCTGGCCTAACCACTGTCCTGAAAAACTTCACTTTCAACTTGATTGGGACCCTCCTATTGCACAGGACTCCACTTGCCTGTTTCCATTTCAACTACCCCCATTGATTCTGCAGGTTACATCTGAGTCTATCTCACCATTGCTGTGGAACGTTGATCCTAAGTACTTAACTTCCTGCACCTTTTTTACCAGTTTGCCCCCGAGTGTATGTCCCCAGTTTTTTTCCTGACCATCGCAATTGAAAGCTAGATACTCTGTCTTCATCATGTTAATCTTTAACCCTCCCTTTTGCATTGCTCCTTGTATATCGTTTAGTCCCTTCTCTATCTGCTCTCTGCAGTCACTAATCTTCCCTAAATCATCGGCAAATGCCAGGCACTGTGGGGCCCATTCTCCTACACCAGTCAGCAGTTCTTCCATAACCAGGATGAAAAGATATGGACTGAGTGCTGAACCTTGGTGCACTCCAACTCTCACTGGAAAGCCCCCAGTGTTTCCCCAAGGTGTCATTACCCTGGCTATGGAGCCATCATCCCTTCTTCCACCCCCATTTTTTGTAATACTTCCCAAACTACCTGCCATTGAATACTGTCGAAGGCCTTCTCCAGGTCAATAAAGATGGCATGGAGGTTCTTCTTTGCTGCCCTATACTTTTCTACCATCTGTATCAGGATGAAGATTGGCTCCATTGTGGACCTACCTGACATAACCCCAAACTGATTTCCATGGACACTAGTTCTATCCCAGAGGTGACGTTCCATTACTCTCTCCCAGAGCTACATGGAGTGGCTCATCAGCTTTATACCTCTATAGTTGCCACAGTCCTGGATATCCCCCTTACCCTTGTAGAGTGGTACTATCCAACTCTCGTGCCACACAGATGGCATTCTATCACCACTAGCTATCTTATTGAAAAGTTTCCCTAGCCACTTGGTACTTGTCCTCCCTAGACTATGCCATACTTGAATGGGTACTCCATCTGGGCCTACAGCTTTTCGACCTTTCATCTTCCTAAGTGCCCTGGCTACTTCCTCCTCAGTTACCAAGTCTACAGCCCCTGCTGGTGCAGGGTTTGTGGCAATGTCCTCATCTCCCCCACTTTATTCAAGAGGTTTTGGAAGTACTCCTCCCACCTCCTCTTTACCTTCATCAGAGAGAGCAGAACCCTACCAGCACCACCATTCACTGTTATGGCTTGGGGTACACCTTTTGTGGCCCTATCTCTAGCCTTGACCAGTTTGAAAACTTCCCTCTCCCCTTCCTTTGTCCCTAACTGCTCATAGAGGACCTCATAGTTCTGATGCTTGACCAGGGCAATCTTCCTCCTAGCAGTGGTCTTGGCCTGCCTGTAGTCAGTCTTTGACTCCTGGTCTCCTATCTCCTGCCACCTGTGGAAAGCAGCCTTCCTTTGTGTGATGGCTGCTTCTACCTCCTTATTCCACCACCATGTTTGTCTATAACCCTGGACTGTGCCTCCCACCCTACCCTGTCCCAGGATGGCTTTCCCACAGGCTCTGATTTTTTGGGCAACCATGTCCCACATGGCATCTGTTGTCCCATTCCAGTCCCAGTCTACCTGCCTGTGCACTTCTTGTATAAATTCCTCTGCATTGGTGGGTAGTTTCCATCACCTTATAACCTGCTCACCTTTCCAAGAGTGTGCCTTGCCTGCCACATTCACTGCTAGTTCTAACATTAGTACCCTATGGCCAGATTCTTTTTGAAAATTTTCACTGGGGATGCCCAGCAATCATAGACTTCTGGTCTATGCCACCCTCTAACCATAAAGAAATCTATTTGTGACACCCCTTGTGGTGACTGGTATGTGATAAGGTACTTGTCTCTCTTTCTAAACCAAGTATTTGCCAATGCAAGGACAAGTGCATTAGCTGTGTCGAGGATTTGTTGACCATCTACACTAGCTGTTCCATCCCCCATAAACCTCCCCATAACCCTGGTTATCCTTCCCTATATGACCATTAAAGCTTCCCCCAATAACTATGCTTTCGTGCCCCTAACATTGTCCTATCTGAGCCTCCAGGGAGTGCACTACATCCTCAAACTGTCCAGAAGCCATCCTTTCTGGGTTCATCTAGACCCCCGTGGGAGGCATATGCACTGATGATTTGAAGCACTACTCCTCTCTAAACTACTGTAACTAACAGGTCCCTGCTATTTATTCGTTCACCTGGGTCACCCCTTGTTGCAGGTCTCTATCCAGTACTATGCCCACCCCTTCACTTGCAGTAAATATAAGCTTAGATCCCTCACCAAGGGCCCTTGATCTATTCCCCTTCCATCTGGTTTCTTGGAGGAAAGCTACCTGAATCCTCTGTCACTTTAGGGTGTTAACTAGTTCCCTTGCTTTGCCTGTAAGGGTCCCCACAATTCCATGCTCCAAATCTGAGATTTGCCCTAATGCCTTCCAAACGTGCTCTGGCTGGGGTGACCCCAGCCAGTTGCCTGGAACCTGCAGGAACGTTGGCGCTGCTTGCCATGGGGGGATGCTGGCCTACCCCATGGAGGATGCTCGACGCACTAACTGCCACAGGGTCCAAGGTCCTGACCCCCATGGGGGTCCCCAGACAACAAAAAGACACTAAAAACATTACTAGTATGGTACAAAACTAACTACAACAACTGCACAGACAAAAACAACCAGTGACCAATTTGAAGCCTGGTGAAGTGGTTAGCAGCTGCAAGGATAGGTGCTTCGCCTAGGCAGACGATTCACTCCTCCTTCACAAAGCCTGACGGGAGATGCAGACGGCGTCGTTAGGCCTATATAGCCCACCATGCACAAAACAACTCAACGTCGTGCTGATGTAGGTAGCCCCACAATCACCACCCTACCTTAACTGGATTGTGCTAGATAAATAAGATTGTTAGTTTCTCC
Source organism: Trigoniulus corallinus (assembly GCA_013389805.1). Taxonomy (NCBI): domain Eukaryota; kingdom Metazoa; phylum Arthropoda; class Diplopoda; order Spirobolida; family Trigoniulidae; genus Trigoniulus; species Trigoniulus corallinus. Next base: position 19,474,624 of record JAAFCE010001963.1, on the reverse strand, counting down.
AGTGTAAGCAAAAAGATACCTCTGGCATGAACAACGGCCAGGAATATGTATCTGCCTGCAATTTAAAAGGTCAAAACAATCTATCAAATTGGTAAACAGGAGATGAAGCGGAGAAATGCATGTCAAAATAATGTGACTTCTCAATGGTAAGACCAAAGAAAGACAATCCGAAGGTGACAAATTAGCATCCAAAGGAATACTGGCACTTAGGGCCTTATCATGGATCTTTGCCAAATGAGTGTTACTAGAAGTAGGCCAACAAATTTCACAGTATGATATTTTTGGCTTACTTAAACACTTAAAAACAAGTGCACACAAAGCAGGGAACTGATACATACCCCTTATTCCGCGAATGCACTGATAAGCTCGCTTCACATTTAGATAGAGTGGATGAAGGTAATTATGACATGTGAGTTTGGGGTCCAAAAAAACCTCCAAGCCTTTAACTAAATCACTTCAGGAAACCAGCGAGCCACCAGCAAAACGATATTGCGCTATCATCATCATCACACCCTTGTCCCGCCTATGGTGGGGTCGGGTCTGCAGGTTCTAATCCTCCACTCCCGTCTATCCCCAACCAGGCTTTCATCCACCCCGCATGCCATCATGTCCTTCTGTACCACCTGCTCCCACGTCCGCTTGGGTCTCCCCCTATTCCTGATGCCACCCACCACCTGTTGCCTCATAATATACCGCATGAGCTCCCCCTCCTCCTTCGCATCACATGCCTATACACCCTCAACCTATATTCTCTCATCTTCTCCACAATGTCCCCCACCCCCAAGCTGCCTGTAACATACTCGTTTCGGACTCTGTCAGCATGCGACACCCCACTCATATAACGCAGCATTCGCATCTCGGCCACTTGCATTCTCCTCTCGTGGTTCTTCCTCACTGCCCAGCACTCTGATCCATACAGCATGGCGGGCCTAACTACAGTTTTGTAAACCTTACCTTTCAACTTTATTGGGACTCTGCGGCCACACAGCACCCCGCTTGCCTGTCTCCACTTTAGCCATCCGGCATTGATTCTGTGGGTAACGTCAGAGTCGATTTCCCCATTGCTCTAAATCACTGATCCTAGATACCTAAATTCACTCACTGCTGGTAGCACCTCATTTCCACAACGAACTACACCCCCTTGGTCCTGGCCACTCCAATTGAAAGTTAAGTACTCTGTTTTCTTCATGTTCACCTTCAGGCCCCCCTTTGCCACAGCTGCTGTAATGTCCTGTAAGCCCTGTTGAACCTCCTCTTGGGACTCCTCTAACCTTCCTACATCATCAGCAAATAACAAGCACTGGGGGGGCCCATTCCCCTATTCCTGTCAGCAGATCATCCATAGCCAAAGCAAATAGATATGGGCTGACAGCTGATCCTTGATGAAGCCCTACCTTTACCTTGAAGCCACCAGTATTCCCCCATGCCGTCCTCACCCTAGTGGTGGAACCATCATACATATCCTGTATTATTCTGATATGCCCTTCATCCACTCCCTTTCTTCTTAAAACATCCCATACTACCTGTCGTGGGACACTATCATAGGCCTTCTCAAGGTCCATTTGTCATAGAATAAAGATGGGCTCCATTGTTGACCTACCAGGCATAAACCCAAACTGGTTTCCTCGTACACTAGTAGAATTTCTGAGGCGACATTCTATGACCCTCTCCCACAGCTTCATAGAATGGCTCATTAGCTTAATGCCTCTATAGTTCCCACAGCCCTGGGCATCAACTTTGCCCTTGAACAGTGGGACAATCCAACTCTCTCGCCATGCAGATGGCATTCGGTCCCCACTGGCTATTTTATTGAAAAGCTTTCTCAGCCATGTAATTCCTGTGGTACCCAAGCTATGCCAAACATCAATGGGAATCTTATCAGGACCTACATCTTTGTGTCCTTTCATCTTGCAGAGGGCCCCAACTATTTCTTCCCTACTCACCAAGGCCACAGCTACTGTGGTGGCAGGGATGTTGTCCATGACCATTTCACTAGTATCTGTGTTTAAGAGATTATTGTAATATTCTTCCCACCTATTCATTACCTTTTCTTGCTGGAATAGGACCCCACCATTCCTATCCTTGATAATTATGGCCCTGGTGACATCCTTACTACTTCTATCTCGGGTCTTGGCTAGTCGAAAAACTTCCCGCTCACCTTCTTTAGTCCCTAAGCTTTCATATAAAGCCTCATACTTTTGGTGTTTGGCCTGAGCAATGGTCCTCCTAGCATACATCTTTGCCTGTATATACTCTGTCTTTGAACCCTGGTCCCCCATCTCCTGCCACCTATTAAATGCTGCCTTCTTCTGATGAATGGCTGCTTCTACCTCCTCATTCCACCACCAAGTCTGTCTCCCAGGGTATGAGCCTCCTACTCTAGCTGGGCCAAACATAGCCTTTCCACATTGTGTAATCTTCCTGGCCACCCTGTCCCACATGGCATCAGCTGACCCTTACCAATCCCAGTTGACCTGGCTAATAATCTCCTGCTGGAATTCATGTGCATTTGGTGGCAACTTCCACCACCTAATGACTGGATCATCTTTCCATGGGTGGGTCCTAGCTGCACCCCTCACTACTACCTCCATCATGAGTAACTTATGCCCACTTTCCTTCTGGAAATCCTCAACGGGGAGTGAGCAGCAATCATGAATCTCAGGTCTATGCTGCATCTTAACCATAAAGAAATCAATCTGTGACCTCCCCAGGGGTGACTGAAAGGTGATGAGATGCTTTTCCCTCTTCTGAAACCACGTATTGGCCAATGCAAGGCCATGTGCTTGTGCTGTATCAAGGACTTTTTGTCCATCTGCTGAGAGTTGGCCATACCCCCATCCCCCGTGGATGGCCCCATATCCTTGTCCCTCCTTGCCAACATGGCCATTAAAGTCCCCTCCAATAATCAGATGATCAGATCCATTTCCCCATCTAATTCTGTTATTTACTGACTGTACCACCTCATCAAAATCCCACCAAAAATCCCGTTTGGTGGCCTCATCACACCCTGCTTGGGGAGCATAAGCACTGATTAGGTGGAGCCCAATACCCTGCCATACTACAGTAACTGAAATGATCCTGCTATTGATTTGATGAACAGCTGTGATCCCCTGCTGCAATTCCCTACTCAATACAATACCCACCCCATTATGCCCCTCCTCACTACCTGTGTAGAGCAATTTGTATCCCTCACCCAGTGCCTGTGATCGGTTCCCTTTCCATCATGTTTCTTGGAGGAAGGCAACACTAACCCTTCTATGCTTCAGGGTGTTTACTAATTCCCCTGTTTTTCCTGTAAGGGCCCCCACATTCCACATCCCTAACCATAGCCTAGCCCCCTTAAATAGTGGGATCTGAATCTGCAGCAACAGTGACAGGGCTACCTGTGGGGGGTGCCGTCCTACCCCACAGGAGACACTCAATGTTCCTCCCATCTTTGTCATGTGAGCAGAGTTCCCTCACTCACATGACAGTCCACCCCTTACACCCTACACTGCAGAGATGCAATCCTAGGACTGCAATAATAATACTAATAATAATAAATAATCATAACAACACTAATATTAATCATAATTAAAAAAATTAAAAATATATAATGAGAATAAGTACATTAAAATTAAATTAAATTCATGCCGTGGGGGGGTTTGTACCAGGCTGCAAACGCAGCGTGGTCGCTGCCAATGCAGACGATGCATACTGTGCCACAACCCAACGGGATCGACAGAAACCACCACGAGGTTAGGGAAACAGCCCAACCTTGCAAAAGTTCTCCACCCATTAAAAAAAAAACAAAACGACCACTCCCACAGCCCTACTGTGAACAGGAAACGTTGAATGACTGCCTTGGAACAGGCGGTTTTCACCAAAACGATGAAAATCACCCAAATATCCAAAAATATGTAAAAATTTTCAAGACAGCAAGAAAGCAGTACCAGACGGGACCAGCCAAAACGATATTGCGTTACATTTGTGCAATTATACATTACACGGAACCTCAGCTTTACTTCTCACGTGAAGGAAGGTGCACTTGAGGTCTTTCTGTCTCTGTCTGTCTATCTGTCTATCTCTCTGTCTCTGTCACTCTCTGTCTCTCTCACCTTAAGGAGCCATCACCCTCGGTCAAGTATTGAACCTAGAATCACTGACAGAGTTACCAAGAGCACTACCTATTGCACCACCCAGGCGGGTCTACCATTGTAACCAGACACATCAGATGATTTTATGGAGCAGGCTACCGACGCGACATAATCTTGAAATGCATATCCTTGGGGCTATACCTTTACTTTCCATATTATACAACTCGCACCCGGGATTTCCATGTCGCTGGAAAGTAAATGTCGCAACCTTCCTAATTTTGGATGTAATTTGCCGACCTCAGTAGAGGAATCTCACACAGCTTGGATTTTTGCCGATCCCTTCATAAATATTGTCATCAGTGGCGGATCCAGGATTTTCGTCAATGGGGGATGAGCTAATACGGGGGGGGGGGGGAGTTGAGCTAAACCTCACATGTTAAGCGAATATAAGTTTATATGTGCAGAGGGGGTTGCAACCCCAAAAACCACATCCTACAGCAGGGTCAGATCCCATTTACATCAGCAGAATACATGGGTATGATACGGGTACTGGACAGTATTTTTACACAGCCGACTATGGACTTAATGTTGCCATATTTAACTATGATGCGTTGCCAGATGGCCAACTCCTACACATGGTAATTTTTATATTTCTAGAGGTACCCATGTCGTACCAATGCAAGGCTCCAAAAATAATACGAGCAATACATGGAAATAGTTATCAGTGGTAGGGTGGGGTATGCGAGTTCTTTTCCTCTACTCCCATCTAACCCTACCAGCCCCCCAACCATCTCCCTTTTTTTGTTCGTTCGTGTTTTAGGGCCTGCAACTTCAATGGTCATTAGGGCCCAGAAAGACAATCACCATGGTGGGGAGTGTAAGTGGCCATCCCACCATGGTGAAAATAAATAAGGACAAAAGCCCAATAAAATTAACAAAACAAAAGGCAACAGCCAAACAAAAAAACAGACAAAAAGTAAGGGCAAAGGCCAACAACAAACACAAAAAAGTAGGCAAAAGCCTAAACAGACAAAAATACAAAGAAGGCAAAAGCCAAAAAAGGACAAAGATAAAACAGGCAAAAGCCAAACAAACAGAGAGATAAAAAGCAAAAGCCAAAACGGATACAAACATAAAGAGGCAAAAGCCAAAACACACAAAAGGAAAATGCAAAATAATTTGTATTAGATTTTGTGAAAGAGGCCAGCCGTAAATGTAAATGTCTCCCTTGCACAAGGAGACCAGAGCCACAGGATTGTAAGTACCTTCCCTGGATTTTTCTCAGCTTTTCCCAGACATTCTTGGATGGCATGTGTTGGGTAAGCGAGGAGACATACTCACTCCATGAGGAGCGTTTGGCCTCCTTGATTACCCGTCGTGTATGTGCCCGGGCTCTGAGGTAGTTGACATGATTGGCATCAGTTGGATGAGACTGGAAGACGCGAAGTGAGCCTCTGCGGGCCCGAATCGCACTCTGACAGTCCTCTGTCCACCATGGCACCCGTGCTCGTCGAGGGTTACATGAGCTCTGGCGGACAGATGCCAATGCTGCCCTGATCACCACATCTGTGAAGTGGCTCATTAGATCATTGACCCCATCAAAATCACGCAGTGGGTGAAAGTGGACGTGACAAGCAAACTCTTCCCAGTCTGCCCGATGCAAACACCATCGTGGTGGTTGTTGGGGCAATGCCCCACTTCCACTGCTAATCTTGATGGGGAAGTGCCTGAGCTGCCACTCAGTGCCTTCTGCTGTTGGCCGAAGAGCTTGGGTGGACGAACCAAAGACACGTGCCCCACTGTGGGGGCAGGAGATGTCCCTGGTTTCTTCCCTCCTCTCCCACCCATCACCACCGCTATTGAGGGGGCCAGCTGGGCTGAGCCAGGAAGGGGCTGCTCAAAGCACATGCCTCTGTTTGATGGGAGGCGTCTGTGGCCTCCAAGGAGGCTGGGCCAGAGGCAGTGATGGAACCAGAAGTGGTCACTTCCCCCAGGGTCAGACAGAACCTCCCATTGCAGACCTGGCGCCAACCCAGGAGAGCAGATGGAGAGGTCGATACAGGAAAGACCACCAGTGGCAGTCATCACATGTGTGGAGGCACCAGTGTTGAGGACAATGAGGCCATTGTGTGACACCCATTGTTCCACAAGGAGCCCTCGGGTGTTGCGACTGTCCGAGCCCCATTGGAGGTTATGGGCATTAAAATCTCCCATAATCAGAAAGGGTCTGGGAAGCTGGGCTGTGAGGGAGTCAAGGTCTGCCCATGGGATATCAATCCCAGGAGGCAGGTAGAGGGAACATAGAGTGGTGGGCACATTCAATTGCAGTGAAAATGCCACGGCTTGGGGCAGCATCTGCAAAGTAACTGGGGTGTGCATGCAACCATTCTGGATAAGGATACCCACCCTTCCCACAGGGTGGTTTCCCTGCTGCCGGGTGTCTGCATACATCTTGTAGCCCCGTAACGAAAGTGGGGTATCACTACGGCAGAGGATCTCCTGGAGGGAGATGCAGATGGGGTTGTGCTGTGAGATCAGCATTGTGATCTCGTCCCTCTTATGGGATAAACCTCGACAGTTCCATTGAAGGAGATTTACCATTAGGTGGGCTTTGGAGGTTTATTTCTATTCCTCCCATTTTTCCATCCTACAGCAGACAAGGGAGGGGTGCTTACAATTGGGTCTTCCTCCTCCATCTCAAAGGAGGAATCCCCATCATGTCCCAGTTGGGCCACTCAGTGCCTTCTGCTGTTCGCCGAAGAGCTTGGGTGGACAAACCAAAGACATGTGCCCCACTGCGGGGGCAGGAGGTGTCCCTGGTTTCTTCCCTCCGCTCCCACCCATCACCACCGCTATGGAGGGGGCCAGCTGGGCTGAGCCAGGAAGGGGGCTGCTCAAAGCAGATGCCTCTGTTTGATGGGAGGCATCTGTGGCCTCCAAGGAGGCTGGGCCAGAGGCAGTGATGGAACCAGAAGAAACCTCTGGCAAGGGATCGGGATCTGTCTGGCAGCCAATGCTAGCACAGACCGGTATCCTGTGGACCCTGTTGGCCTGAGAGGGCAAAAAACGGATGAGTGGGGGGAGTTGTTGAAGTATGTCCGTCTGGGTGCAGACAGATGACACAGCAGCCACCTTTGCAGCACCTGCATAGGACAAGCCACGACTTGGCGTCCCTGTCAAGGCTAGCAGCTGCCGCGCATCTTGAAAACTGATACCCTTCTTGACACGCAATTCCTGGATGGCACGTTACTGTAACCAGGTGGGGCAATCTCGAGAAGAGGCGGGGGTGGTTTCCCTTACAGTTGGTGCAATAAGGTGCAGTCTTACAAGGCTCGGGGGAATGGTCTCCCTGCCCACAAGTGCCACACATGGCCCTGGCAGAACAGGAATTCTGGCCATGACCATACCTTTGGCACTTGAGGCAGCGAAGGGGGCTCGGAATGAAAGGCTGTACTGGCAAGCAGAGGTAGCCGGCCCTGATGTATTCTGGCAACTTGGGCCTACCAAAGGTCAGCACCAAGGTGTCAGAGGGGTGGGATTCCCCATGCCTTCGAACCAAGGTGTGGCGGACAGCCACCACACCCTGGTCCTTGAGCTCCTCCACTATGTTCTCCTCTGACTCCCCACGTAGGACGGGGCACCGCACCACACCTCTACTGGTGTTAAGGAAGCAATGGTGTTCGACCACAATGCGGAAATCACCGAGTTTCTGCATTTTAAGCAATGCCTCAATCTGGTGAGGGGCAGATGCCTCCACCAACAAGGTGCCACTGCGAAGCTTCTTGACCGAAGTCACGTCACCAGCAACGCCCTTAATGGCTTTGGCAATAAGGAAGGGCGACGCCTTCCCCAAAGCTGCACCATTCTCCCCAGATATGGAAAAATCAGATAGAATAGGGAGAAGGGGTGGAAGGTGATTTAACTGCACCTAAGGCCTCCTTAGATGCAGGTACATGCTTTGCATCAGCGGTGGAGCCCTGCACCTTAAGGCTGAGAGGTCGTTGCCTCTTGTTAAGGGCAGGTGCCGATGCAGAAGAAGGCACAGAATCATTGTGGGGTCCAGACGGCTTACTGGGGGAACGTGGCCTCTTGCTTGGAGCACTACTCATCTTCACAGGCTTAGCGGCAGTCGGCCCACTCAGTTGGGTGGAACCGAGGCCATTGTCTACAGGCTCAACACAAGAACAAGTCCCAGACAGAAAAGTAGAAGAAGAAGAGAAAGGGGCAGGGTTATTTAATGAGGCCCCCAGCCTCTGTTTTTCAGTTGCCATAATTTGATTAAATTATGAAATTCGCTGACCGCAGGCCTCACCCACCACGGAGCCCAACAAGGGGATGCCAATTCGGGTCGCCAAGGGTGCTCGGGCAGTATACCATCAGGGTGGCATAATCCCTGAGTACCAGACCATTGGCATCGGGGTTGACTGCCGGTCCACTTACAGTAACCCTAGGAGGCATAACCACTTATGCACTTCTGGCCGATTGACCAAGACCGGGCTACTGCCTTGGACTCCCATTTTCTCTGGAAGCTGTGGCCAAAGTGATGTTTTGGAGACTGTGGGTCACAACCCTAGTCCCCGATGTCCGTCAGCCAAAACACAAGTGTGAGGTGGCTCAGAGACATCACAGGGCATATGCCTCCTCAACCACCAGGATCCGCTTTTCCCAGGGGCGTGGGTCTCCACGCACGGCAAACATGTGGGTAGGCGTTTGTTCATGGTCACCTCAGTAAGGAACCTACATCGACCGCGAACAAGTCAGACAGTTATCAAGTAACTGACACAGATAGGACATGAACAACCACAATGATGGTATCGTCACGTCCAGAACACAAGTCATGGGCAAAGACGATAGTGGTGTTGTCCAGTCAGGGGCAAGAAAAGGTCACCCCCTTTAGTCGCCTCTTACGACATGCAGGTATGCAGTGTGCCTATTCTACCCTGGGCACACACAGGGGCAACCATCTCCCGTTGTACCACCTGCTACCATGTCCGTTTTGGTATTCCCCTACTCCTGGTGCCACCAATCACTTGCAGTCCCATAATGGAGCAAATAAGTTCTTTCTACTCCTCCTCATCACATACCCATACCACCCCTTTCATTTTTTCTGCAGTTTCCCACCCCTAAGCTACCTCTAATGTAATCGCTTCGGGTGCTGTCGGCTCCTCACACTCCACCGATTTAGTGCAGTATTCGAATCTCAGCCACTTGCATTCTCATTTAATGGTTCTTCCTAACTACCCAACAGTGTAAGCCAAACAGCATAGCTGGTCTAACAACAGTTTTGTAAACTTTGCTGTTTCGTTCGTGTTTTAAGATCCTTCAACTACAAGGTCATTAGAGTGCAGTCCACTGTGCAGTTCTAATGCAGAGACTCCACAGACAATTTGTGGGTATTAGCAGTACCCAGTTTTCCCAAGCGGCTACCCATGTTATTACTAAAGCTGCCCACACACTACTCTGACGTGACAACACATCAGGTCAGATAGCATAATCACACCACATACAGTACATGTAACATGACATATACCCTGTATACATTGCTCTGATGCACACTGTAAAAAAGCCCACTGATGTCCACTGTAATACGTCAGGGTCAAGTCAGGTCAGAAAAAAAAAACCTTCAATTAAAGTATCTGATGCCTTAACACGTCTGACGAAAATCTAAAAATTTAGATCTTCATCTGATGCGTGTTACAGCATTTCACACATTAACACGCCTCATCAGAGCAATGGGCACATTACCATTCAAAATAAGGGTTGAGCTTTTTTAACATCACGTGTTGTGTCGTGTTAACACGTCACGTCAGAGTAGTGTGTATGCAGCTTAAGTGGGGTTACGTAGCTTAATTTCAGTGATCAGAGGAGAACTGGTGTGTGAAACGTAATACAACCGCACTCCCTCTGTAAACTTTGACTTTCAATTTATTAGTACCCAGTGGTTGCATAGGACTCCACTTGCCCGTTTTCACTTTAGCAATCTGTACGTTGAAATACTATAGAAGCTAAATTTATTTTGACAAATCACTAATCGAATTGTCAATTCCGGGACGCGTATCCATGCGGGACACAGAGCAGAAATCCGGGACAAATGGTCACCCTATTCATGCTAGATAGCTATATTTGAAACAGAATGTGCACTATTGAGTACTCCATCTTGTGACCGTTTTGTTTATTTCTTTGGTGCTTTAGGGACCTTCAACTACAATAGTCATTAGAGTCCCGTTCACTGCGTAGTTCTAATGCACAGTCGGCACAGGCACTACGCTATCACAACGAATTTTTGGGTAGTAGCAGTACCCAGTGTTCCCCAGCTGTCACCTATGGCAGTACTAGCTGGGGTTGGGCTGCTTAACTTCAATGCTCAGACGAGAACTGGTGTGTCCAACGCAATACAGCCGCTCCCATCTTGTGCCCTAAAAAAGGGCGGATCCAGAGGCTGGCTCGGGGGGGGGGGGGGGGTGATTATGATTCTGAAGCAAATTGTAAGTTTCAGCCAGTCCGAATTCCCAAAGTAGCATCTTAGGTAAAACAGAACTCAAGAAAGGCTAATATTATTCATAGACTGGACGTTTCTTCACTATCTTACCTGAATCAGATGGAAAACTCTCAACTTTCTTCTTAATATCCCGAGGAACGACGGATTTCTCCTTTAGCAACAATTCATCAATTTCAACAACATCCGTAAGGAAGTCGTTGTAAGACATAGTCTTTGCCCATAAAGTGGGCCCTAAATAGGCGGCTGTTATGTCGGATGTGTCGTCAATCTCATCGTTGATTTTCTCTTCGTCCTGATCATCATTAGCTAAAAAAAAATTATCGTTTATAAGTCTAAGACTGCTTGATTGGTTGGTGTTTTCGACGCCCTTCAACTACAAGGTCATTAGAGCCCCGTCCACAGCGTAGTTCTAATGCAGAGACTGCACAGACTCTTCACAATTTTTGAGTCTTAGAAGTATCCTGATTTCCCAAGCAGTCACCCATGTCAATACTAACTGGGTTTGTGTTGCTTAACTTCAGGGATCATACCAGAATTGGTGTGCACAACGCAATTAGCCGTCCTTGGATAGTGTGGAAGAACTACAAAAATAGGAGGCCCATCATCCTCATATCCCTTTTCCACTTGAGGCAGGTCGGATCTTCAGATTTTGGCCCTCCACCTCCGCCCATCACGCACCAGGTTTCTGTCCACCCCACACACTATTATGTCCCTGTGTACAACCTGCACCGACGTCTGCTTTGATCTTCCCCTGTTCCGGATCTACCAAAACCCACATTCCCATAATGGACCTAATCAGCTCCTCCTCTCTTCCCATAACATGCCCATACCACCTTTATCTGTAAACACTCATCTTTTCCGCGATCTCTCTCCACTTCCAAAAAACAGTAAAGCTACTAGTCGTACACGGTGCAGCTTTTGTGGCATGCAATTTTGAGTTGTGCAACTTATGCCTAGTTCCGTATCACCGCATTAATGCCTGGTTCCGTATACCCACGCGCTATTACTGTTGAATCAGACGACTCAGCACAAAAAATGGTGACGTCACACTGCTACTTGGGGCGCTGCAGAGCAGCTATGCGTGACGGTAGTTGAGTTGACAGGTGGACAACTCACATTGCGTCCCGAAAGTCACGCTGCGTTCTGATTGGCTGGCAGTTGAGCTGTCTGCTTGAAAAATGGCGGAGGATAAACTGAGACATGACGGTTGCGTGCGGTGACTCCAAATAAAGAGGTACACTTAAGGAATTGCGCTGGCGCTCCTTCATGAATTACTAGTACAAAACGTCATCAAAATGTCATAAGTTGAAGTGTTGTGATACGGAACTAGGCATTAAGTGCTAATTGCGTCGACGCCGATGACGTCTTGTGCCAGTGCAATTCCTGAAATGTAGCGCCTTTTAGGAGTTATGCCACACCGCCGTCATGTCTCAGTTTATCCTCTGCCGTTTTCCAAGCAGAGAGTCCAACCGCCAGCCAACCAGAATCTAGCGGGACTTGCATGGTGCTGCTTTTCCATTCCATAGCTACTCTGCAGTGCAGCGCTTTAAGTAGCATTGTGATGTCACTGCTTTTTGTGCAGTGTCTTCTGATTCGACGCTAATAGCATTAGCGCACTGTTGTACGGAACTAGGCATTAAAGTGGCGTGTTGCGTCTACACGAAGCACAAAAGTTGCATGCAACTTGCCATTTTTTGAGTTGCACATCTCAAAAAGTGACGTGGTGAATAACAAAGGTTGCAAAGTGTATTTACACGTAGCATGCAATTTAAGTTGCATGTAACACATTTCAACTTATATGCCACTTTTTCATGTCATCTTCCTATACATGAATGAATTTTCAGTTATTTAAATTTGCAATTTTGCTTCGTTTTTGCTTAAATTACCTTATCAGAAAATGTGCTGCACAATGTGATCACTTGCATTCCTGAAATCGACTGGACGAGCTCCTTCTCCCTTCTTCTCATTACATGCCCCTACCACCTCAACCTATTCCCTCTGATTTTTTCGACGATGTCTACCACCCCCAGGCTACCTCTAATGTACTCATTCCTAATTCTATCAGCTCTTGACACCCCACTTATGCACCACAGCATTTGCATCTTGTCTATTTGCATACTACTGACGTGGCTCTTCCTCACTACCCAACAATCTGATGGATACAACATAGCTGGTCTAAAACCACCACCCCATAAAACTTCCCTTTCAACTTGATTGGGACCCTCCTATCACACAGGAATCCACTTGCCTGTCTCCACTTCAACCGTCCCCCTTTGATTCTATGGGTCACATGTATTCGGCACAAATATTAAAATCTTGGATTATTCAATAAGCAACTGAAGTAGCGACGTTTTGCTTAAATTGTCGCAACCAGCCCAAGTCTCCCCTACGCAAAAATCGCCACATTAGCATAGTGTCTGTGCGGATTCTGCATTAGAACTACATATGCTGTGGAAGGGAATCTAATGACCTTGTAGTTGGTGGGACCGAAAACACCAACAAAACAAAAACCATGTGCTGATGTATTTCGGATTTCAGTTACAGTACTATCATTCTGCATTCATGGTTCTTTCATACTGCCCAAAACTCTGATAGCCGGCCTGACCAGTTCCCTCTAGAACTTCTCGGTTAACTTTCCAGGGACCTTCCCATCACAAAGGACTTCAGTTGCAACACGGCGATAATAACAGATATAATGATTAGCATTTACGAGGACAAAGCAGGAATTTCGACTGGTTTTTTCATTGATAACTGGGATGTGTCTTGAAAATTTAACAATATTTGAAACCTTTCTATCGAAAAAAATCAAGGCTAACAACCATAGATGTGGTTATATTCGCGTTACTGACGCTTAACGGCACCAAAATTCTTCCGAAAAACTTTTCAGTATCCATTATCAAGCCCGATAGCGAAATCTGCATTTCTGTGTTACTTTAATCACTAAAATGTGTGGTTTGAATACAGCAAAATAAAATTATCAACCTATACTTTCTGAGCAAAAAAGTAACTCCTAGCTCTTTTCCCGCCTATGGCAGGGTCGGGTACCCATCTTGTCTCTCTGAATGGACGCAAGGGCAATATATTGGACATTGATTTTTCACAGCCGGTTGCCGACCAAAGCTGCAACCCCTATGTTTATTTACCGTGGTCTACTTGTTCGTTGGGGCATTTCACCGACGCCACCTGGAAATTTTTGCCTCGTCTACCCGTTGTAGAGAGGGTTCTTTTACATGCGAATGCCATCTTGAAGAAGGTGAACTCGAGACCTCTCTCGCCTGAAAGAAGCCAACTGACAAATTGATTGGGAAGGCTGCGCGTGCCCTCCATTTGACTAGAAGGGTGCTGGGGGACAGCAGAAAAGAAGTAAAAGAAATAGCGCATTTTAACTGGTGGCCCAATTCTGGAGTGCTGTAGTCCAATTTGGTTTCCCTCTGGAAGGACTTATCTTAAGAAATTGAAATGTTCCAAAGGAGGGCAGTAAGAATCATGCTACATCACTTCTCTCGTAGACTGAGTGTGATCACGGAATTAGGGTGGGACTCACTACGACAGAGGCGGGTATCTGACAGCATTAATCTTTTTAACACTGTTGAAAATAGGGTACAAAGGTCCTCCATTTGGCAGCTTATCGCTTGCAGAGTATAGGCGGAGAATCAAATTGAAGGAGATCAGGGCATGGAAAGACTCATGCCTAGTTCCGTATCACCACACTTCGACGCTAATCACGTCGCCACTGATGACATCTTGATGACGTTTTGTGCTAGTGCGTTATGAAGGAACGCCAGCGCAACCCCCCGCACGCCGCCGTCATATCTCAGTATATCCTCCGCCATTTTTCTAGCAGACAGCTCAACCGCCAGCCAATCAGAACGCAGCGTGACGTGCGGTACGCGGAGTTGACCACTGGTCAACTCAACTACCGTCACGCATAGCTGCTCTGCGGCGCCCCAAGTAGCAGTGTGACGTCACCATTTTTTGTGCTGTGTCGTCTGTTACAACGGTAATAGCGTTAGCGCGTGGGTATACGGAACCAGGCATTATATACCATATTTATTCCTATAAACGCCGCGCCGTTTATTTATTTCGTGGCGTTTTTGCTGCGGCGATTACTAGAGGGCGGCGCTTATTAATTTTGTGAGCCCTCATAGACATAATAGATAGCAAAATAACAGTGACATATTTTCTAGGGGCGAACTGGTGAAGAAGGTGAAAGAAGCCAAGTACTTAGGATCAACGTTCCATAGCAATAAATGTGACCCATAGAATCAGTGGTGGATGATTGAAGTGGAGATGGGCAACCGGTGTCCTGCATGATAGGAGGATCCCAAATTAGTTGAATGGGATGTTTTACAGGGTGTTGGTTAGACCAGCTATGCTGTATCGATCAGTATTGGGTAGTGAGGAAGAGCCACATCAATGGAATGCAAGTAGCTGAGGTGTGAATGCTGCAGTAAATGAGTGGGGTGTCAAGAGCTGATAGAATTACAGATCTGAGGTATATATGAGGTAGCCTGGGGTGGTGGTCATCGCCAAAATTAGAGGGCGGTTCTTATTGGAATAAATATGGTGCTTTTTTTCCAAGGATGATTTTGCAATGGAATGCTCTTAGTGAAGAACAGGAGGAGCCATTATGGGGAATGGATGGGAAAATAGATGCTAAGCTTCAGGTTCCTTGGGGTTTTCACAGTTATAACTTAGGAATTAGAGTTATTCTCTACACTGCCAATTTGGTCTATCAAGGCTGCTTACAGTGTTTTCAATTAGAATTAGGACCCCCCCCCCCCCGTTCCAGTATCAACCCTAGAACCACCGACGCAGTTACCAAACGTGCTACTCACTGCACCACCAGGGCGGGTGTCTATACTCTCTGGGCAGTGTAAACGAATTTTTACGATCAGTAACTGTCAGTAATAATAAATGGCCATGTTTATAGCCTATAAACACCTTAATTTGGAACATTCATTATTATAATGAACGACGGTGACGTTTATAGCGAATTAATTTCAATCACGATATTTTAAATGGTCTACTTACAAGACATTAACGGTTCTGGGAATTTAGCAATTAAGAGGTACAAGGACGCTATTAAAAACCAATAACAGAAAAATTACAACTTGAAAATATGCGGTAAAAATTTGAAATCTATGGTGAATAAATCAAGAAATGTTGCTTGAGTTTCCCGACTGACTCTCTAGATCCTAATGGAGCTGAATTGGTGATTTTAGAGGGTGGTTATTTGAACTAGTTATTTGAACTTGGTCAGAGGGCTGGGCAGGAAGCAAAAATCGAAAAAAAAAGAGTACAAGTGGCAGAAACTGGCATGTATATTGTGAAAATGGCAGATTGGGCCAGAAATTCGCATATCTTGAGTGAAAAAGAAAAAGAACAGACCGCTAGGGGTCACAAAAAGGTTGCAGGCTGCTTTTGGTATTATTCAAATATTTGAGCTTTTCTGCAGGGATTCTCACCATCAGATGAAACACAAACCTCCTTTTCAAGTGAATCATCAGCATAAGGCAGGAAGGCGAATGTGGGGCTGACCACAGTTGCACGACGACACGGAGTTGTTTTGAGCATGGCGGGCTATTACTGGGCTTATTGCACACTAATTTTAATTATTGTTTTTATTATTTATTGTTGTTATTGTGGCTATTGTGATGTTTGGTAGAATTGGAAAGAATTGTCATGTGAGTGGGTGACCTTGGCTCACAGGACAATGAGGAAAATAATTTCAGGCCTTCTGTCAGCCCCCCCCCATAGGTAGCCCTGCCACTATCGCTGTGGGTTCTAGGAATCTGACTGGGGTGCCCCCTGTCAGAACCGTCATACAAAGTGGAAAACTGAGGAACTAGTTAACACCCTTAAGCATAGACGCATTAGCATTGCTTTCATACAGGAGAAGGGAAATCGATCACAGGCTTTGAGAGAAGGTTACAATAGGGTGGGGATTATATTGAGTAATGAGGTGCAGTAGGGGATTACACCTGTTAACGCATAAACAGTAAGCTGATGTTAGTTAAAGTAGTCTGGCAGGGCATAGGTCCTCACCTCATTAGTGCATACGCCCCTAGGCAGGCCTAGATGACACAACAAAAGATGGTTTTTAGAGACCTTGATGGGGTGCTTCAGTCAGTCAAGGGTAGGATCAGCCAGGGCATGGGACCTAGCACTTATTTATTGGGGAACTTCAATGGCTATATGGGTAAGGATGGGCAGGTATATAAAGACGTCCATGGGGGACGGGGGCATAGTATCATCAGCCCTGCAGGTCAGGTAGTCCTGGAGACAGCCAGAGCACACAGCCTTTCATTGGCCAATACAGTCAAGTCTCTTTTTATGCGGGGGATACGTTCCTCAGAAAATCGCATAAAATGAGACTATAAGTCTATGGAAAAATGAGGGATACGTTCCATAATTTTTAAAATTCGCATAACTCCGAAATAACGAATTAAAATGAATCTACAACCGCATAAAAAAAGTTAGTTGATGTTAAAGAAAATAGGTTTCTTAATAAATTTCTTTGGGAAGCTGAAAAAGATTTATATGAAACTTAAATAAAATTGTATTTCAATTCAATTGTCTCTCTGGTAAGGGTATACGCTATCTGCAAACTGTTTGTAAATCACTTTCATCATCAGAAATAACTGTCTTTGCAATCGATCTCTTTGATATACACGATACATTTTCACAAACATATTTTTTTCTCACTCTCTGCAGACTTTTGTTTTAACCATCATCATCATCGTCATACCTGTATCCCACTTGCGGCAGGGTCGGGTCTGCAGGTTCCCTGAACATGTTCTGATTAGGGGGACACTCCAGTGAGGTGTCTGGAACACGCAGGGATATTCGCTGGGTTGTCTGTGGGGGGATGCCGGTGTCACACGTCAAAGTGTCTGGCGGGACACTTTGAGACAATCTTTGAGTACCTCAAAGTGCCCACCATATAGGTCCGAATGCAGAAGCCCGAATTTGTCTCTTTTCTGCAGAGCACATGTGTAACGTGAATCAACGAGAAATTTCTATCAAAATAACTTACCCCGGCTAATGGAAAATGGCCGAGACACTTTGACATGAAATCGGACACTTTGAGGTATATGTTAAATTACCTCAATGTGTCCGGGGACACTTTGACACCTGCCTGCACCTAAAGTTAGTTTAATAATATCATCGTCATTTAAGACATCATCCACCAGCAGTTCTTCTATATCATCATGGTTAAAAATGTTCAAATCACCTCCAAAATAAGTTTTAATTTTAGAGCATGATCAGTTCAATTGCAGACCCGACTCTGTCACAGTATGGATAAGGGTATGATGATAATGGTATGATTGTTAAGTGTCATGCACAAGTGGGGAACCCCTTATTATGTATGCTGATTTGTGACAGACTAAAACGTCTTTGACTGGGTAATACAATGGTCGGTGGATTTTATCAGAGTCATGGGCCTTAGACTGACTATAGTTCCTAAACAAGCATACAGTATGCATATTTGGCAAAATTTTTTTTAACCAAATGCAAACCGCGTAACTTGGAAATGGCATGAAAAGAACCCGCATAAAAAGAGAGCCAACTGTACATGGTTCCAAAAGAGGGACAACCACCTCATCACCTTTCAGTCATCATTCACAGGGGAGGCCCAAATTGATGTTCATGGTGCAGCAATGACACAGGGCTGAGATCCAAGACTGTTGGGTAACACCCAGTGAGGATTTCCAGAAAGAAAATGGGCGTAAGCTGCTCATGTTGGAAATACTAATCAATGGGACAGTCAGGAGGCATGCTTGGAAAAGAGAGCCAGTCATTAGGTGGTGAAGGTTGTCAGCAAATTCGGAGGAATTCAGGCAGGAGATTTTGCAGCAGATCGACTGAGACTGGGAAGGGTCGGCAGGTTCATATCAGCAGACATAACCCAGAAGTGGGAGGAGTACTACCACAGCCTCTTGAATGCTGCCAACCATGAAAGGACCATGGAGAGTAACTCAGTCACTCCAGAGGTAGTCGACAGGGTGACGGAGGCAGAATTAGTCAGGGTCCTGCAAAAGATGAAAGGCCAAAAAGTAGTAGGCCCAAATAACATCCCCTTGGAATTATGCACACTAGGGGTCATATATTATTTGCACTAGGGGTTATATATTATTTATTATTTTCCATTTTTGCATTGCTTAGTGGATAGTGGTAAATTGAAGTATTACTACATAACTATTTATTCCATTTTATGTATTTATTTACTAGCACTTAAAATTAAGTTTAAAAAAAAATTAAGTTGTTAGTTGTAAAAGGGTCACTGCCAGGTGGGTATCCGACCTCTGCCCACTTGGCAACGCTACAACAATTAATGAGTGTCTCCTGTGGGGTAGGACGGCACCCCCCCCCACAGGTAGCCCTGTCACTAATGCTGTGGGTTCCAGACGTCTGACTGGGGTGCCCCCAGTCAGAGCTGTCATGAAGGGGGTTACAGCAGTCAAGCACATCAACAGTAGGTTGATGGTAGTAACAGTAGTCTGGCAGGGCATTGGGCTCCACCTTATCAGCACATATGCCCCCCAAGCTGGCCTGGGTGACACAATAGGAGATGAGTTTTGGAGGGTTTTTGATAGAGAGGTTCAGATAGTGAAGGGCAGGATCTGCCAGAGCATGGGAACTGAACGCCTAATCATTGGTGGGGACTTCAATGGCCACATGGGTAAGGATGGGTTAGGATATGAAGAGGTCCATGGGGGATGTGGGCATGGCCTGGTCGCCATGCAGGCCAGAAAGTTCTGGAGTCAGCACAAGCACACAGCCTTGTGTTAGCCAATACATGGCTCATAAAGAACAAAAAGCACCTCATCACCTTTCATTCCACACAGGGCGGGTCCCAAATAGAGTTTTTCATGGTAGAGCAGCAACATAGGGCAGAGATCTGAGATTGCTGGGCACTTCCCAGTGAAGATTTCCAGAAAGCCAGTGGGCATAAGTTCCTCATGCTGGAGATGCAAATTAAGGGGGTAGTCAGGAGGCATGCATGGAAGGGAGAACCAGTTATTAGGTGGTGGCGGTTGCCAGCTAACTCAGAGGAATTCAGGCAAGAGATTTCTCACCAGATAGTCTGGGATTTGGAAGGGTCTGCTGATGCCATGTGGGACAGGGTTGCCAGGAAAATCAGGAGATGTGGAAAGATGATGTTTGGTATGGCAAGAGTAGGAGGCAATCCTCAGGGTAGGCAGTCATGGTGGTGGAATCAGGAGGTGGAAGCAGCCATCAAACTTAGAAAGGTGGCATTCCATAGGTGGCAGGGCATGAGAGACCAGGGATAAAAGACTGCCTATATTCAAGCAAATAAAAATGCTAGGAGGACAATTGCCCTTGCCAAACACCACAAGTATGAGGAACTATATGATGAGTTAGCGACAAAAGAAGGTGAGAAAAACATTTTTAGACTGGCCAGGACCAGGGATCAAACAAGTAAGGACATTACCAGGGCCATAACAGTCAAGGATAGCAGTGGTAAAGTCCTTTTTCAACCAGAAGAAATAACCAAGAGGTGGGAGGAGTACTATCATGGCCTCTTAAATGCTGCCAACCAGGAAAGGACGATTGAGAGCCACCCAGGCACCTCAGAGGAAGTCGACAGGGTTTCAGAGGAAGAAATAGTTAGGGCCCTCCAAAAGATGAAAGGACGCAAAGCAGTAGGCCCAGATAAGATTCCCATGGAGGTTTGGCATACCCTGGGGGCCATAGGAGTAACATGGCTAACAAAGCTCTTCAATAAGATAGCTAGTGGAGACAAAATGCCATCAGCATGGAGGGAGAGCTGGATAGTTCCACTGTTCAAGGGCAAAGGTGATGCCCAGGATTGTGGAAACTATAGAGGCATCAAGCTAATGAGTCACTCTATGAAGCTGTGGGAAAGAGTCATTGAAGGCCGCCTCAGAAAATGCACTATGGTCCAGGGAAATCAATTTGTGTTTATGCCTGGTAGGTCTACAATGGAGCCAATATTTATCCTAAGGCAGATGATAGAAAAGTATAGGGCAGCAAAGAAGGACCTCCATGCAATATTCATTGACCTAGAGAAGGCCTATGATAGCGTGCCTAGACAGGTAGTATGGAATGTGCTAAGAAAAGGGGTAGGTGAAGGTCACATTAGAATAGTGCAGGATATGTATGATGGCTCTATCACTAGGGTAGGACAGCTTGGGGTAACACAAAAAGCTTCAACGTGCAGGTGGGTGTACACCAAGGGTCAGCACTGAGCCCATATTTATTTACTCTAGTCATGGATGAGCTGATGACCGGATTGGGGGAATGGGCCCCCCAGTGCTTGATATTTGCTGACGATGTGGGAAAGCTTGCAGAGTCCAGTGAGGAGGCCCAAAAGGGCCTACAAGACATGCAGGTAGCAATGGGAAAGGGGGGCCTGAAGGTGAATATGAAAAAGACAGAATACCTAGCTTTTAACTGGAGTGGTCAGGGGCCAGAAGGTGAGGTACGCTCAGGAGATGAGGTGATACCAGCAGTGCAGGAGTTCAGATACTTGGGATCAGTGTTCCAAGGAAATGGGGAAATAGACTCAGATGTGTCTAGTAGGATTAAGGCAGGTTGGCTGAAATGGAGACAGGCAAGTGGAGTCCTGTGTGACCGCCAGGTTCCTATAAAGCTAAAAGGCAAAGTTTACAGAACTGTGGTTAGGCCAGCTATGCTGTATGGCTCAGAGAGTTGGGCTGTGAGGAAGGACCATGAAAGGAGAATGCAGGTGGCTGAGATGTGAATGCTGTGCTTCATGAGTGGGGTGTCACGAGCTGACAGGATCCGAAACGACAATGTTAGAGGTAGTCTGGGGGTGGGAGACATCGCGGAGAAGATGAGGGAAAACAGATTGAGGTGGTATGGGCATGTGATGCGAAGGGGAGAGGAGGAGCTGGTTAGGTCCATCATGGGACTGCAGGTGGTAGGGAGCGTCAGGGGGAGGGGAAGACCAAAGAGGACGTGGGAGCAGGTGGTACAGAAGGACATGGGTGTGTGTGGGGTGGATGGGGGCCTGGTCAGGGATCGACGGGGGTGGTGGATTGGAACCCGCAGACCTGACCCAGTTTCGTGCTGGAGAAGGGTATGATGATGATGATGACTAGGGGTCACCAGGTTAACATGGCTGAGGAAGTTTTTCAATAAGTTAGCTGACGGAGACAAAATACCATCAGCATGGAGGGAGAGTTGGATAGTTCCACTGTTCAAGAGCAAATGTGACGCCCAGGATTGTGGAAATTATAGAGGCATTAAAGTAATGAGCCATTCTATGAAGCTTTGGGAAAGAGTCATTGAATGTCGCCTCCGAGAGCAAAACAGGGTCTGGGGTAACCAATTTGGGTTTATGCCTGGTAGGTCTACAATGAAATCAATATTTATCTTAAGCTGGGTTTACACTGCGCGCAACATACTCGCGCAACTGTTTCTGCAGGCCTGTGGCAATCTCACCCGTCTCGCCCTCCCTGTTTACATTGAGCGAAATATTGAACGAAGCAAGCATGCAAAACGTATCTAGAGTAACAGTACACAAAGTGGGAGTGGCGAAACCCTTTGATGCGCGTCCAAAAACCGACAGTGCGGTGGCTCACCACGAGACTGGCTCGCGCAGCAAATTTCGGGGCGAGTCCCCGTTTACACTGTGCGAGTCTTTCCTAATGAAACAGTTGCGCGAGTATGTTGCGTGCAGTGTAAACCCAGCTTTAACACGAGTGATGAACATAGAGTAGCAAAAAACGACCTCCATGCAACATTCGTCGACCTAGAGAATGCCTATGGCAGTGTCCCTAGACACGTTGTGTGGAACGTTCTAAGAAGAAAAGGGGTAGATGAAGGCCTCAATAGATTAGTGCAGGATATGTATGATGGCTCCATTGCTAGGGCGAGGATGACATGGAGTAATACTAGAAGTTTCAAGGTGCAGGTATGTGTGCATCAAGGGTTAGCACTCAGCCAATACTTATTTACCTTAGTCATGGATGAGCTGCTGGTGGGAGTAGGTGACTAGGCCACTCAGTGCATGATATTTGCCAATGTGGGAGAACTTAATGAGTCCAAAGAGAAGGTATAATGGGGCCTACAAGACATCCGAATAGCAATGGAGAAGGAGGACCTGAAGGTGAATATGAACAAGACAAAATACTTAGCTTTCAACTGGGGAGGCCATGGACCAGAGGGCAATGTTCGATCTAGAAATGAGATAATACTAGCTGTTCATTAGTTGAGATATTTGGGATCGTTGTTCCATTGAAATGGGTAAATAGACGTGGATGTGATCCATAGGATCAAGAAAGGGTGGTTGACTAGCAGTACCCATTTTTCTGAAGCAGCCACCCATATTAGTACTTGATGGCGTTGAATTGCTTAACTTCAGTAATCAAACGAGCACTGGTTTGTCCAACGCAATAAGTCACCCCAGAGAGCTGGAGAGAGAGCAAGAGTGTTAGAGAGAGAGTTATAGAGAGAGCAAGAGTGTTAGAGAGAGAGTTATAGAGAGAGCAAGAGTTAGGGTAAAAACATAAAGAAAGCAGGTTTCCTGCTTTCAGAAAGCAGGTACCAACAGGCGCCGATAGTGTACGCTGTTAAGCGCTTAGTGGTGTACACAAAGAACGCGGGTTAAAGCGACTGAAACCAGCCTGTATTTTTCTGAAGATGTCAGGTCATCGGAAGATTTTATTTTTGACATTTAAAATTTAAGGAAGCCATCATTCTCCGTCACATTTCTGTTGTTGTGGAACTTGCCTCTTTTGGTCCATATACGGTCAAATGAACCAAAAAAGTTCAATTCATTATTACATGAAAATAAACACTAAACTTGAGTAGCAATATAAAAAACAATTCATATTATCAAAATGTTGATATTCATCATTATCATACCGTTTCCCGCCTGTGGCAGGGTCGGGTCTGTGGGTTCTAGCCATCCACTCCCATCTATATCCTACCAGGTACCTGGGTCCCACCTGGGAGTGGTGGACATCACAGTAAAAAAAGGGACACAATGAGAAGAGGGGAGGAGGAGTTGGTCAGGTCAATTTCAGGTGGTCGGAAGCACCCAGAGCAGGGGTAGACTGAAGCAGACGTGGGAGCAGGTTGCCTTTAGGGGTATGCCAGTGTGTGGGGTGGATGGGGACCTGGTGGGGCCGACCCTGCCACAGGCGGGATAAAGGTATGAGGATGATGATGAATATCAACATTTTATATGAATTGCTTTTTACATTGTTACTAAAATTTAGTATTTATTTTCATGTACATAATAAACCCGCCGCGGTGGCCATTAGTTCTAGGTTCGATACTGGACCGTGGTGGGTCGGCTTCTTTCGGGTGAGAGAGAAGCCGCGAGTGCGCCTTCTTTCGGATGAGAAGTAAAACCGAGGTCCTGTGTGGGTGTACGATGGCACTTGCACATAAAAGACCTCTCTCTTCTACACAACGGGTAGTTGAGGCAAAATTTCCAGGTGTAGGGAGCTCCTGCACCTGGAAATTTTGCCTCTGGAATCTGGAAATTTGCCCTCTGGCGTCGGTAGCATTCCCCAACGAGCACTAGACCGACGATAAATAAGCGTAGGGGTGCAGCTTTGGCCGACAACCGGCTGCAGAAAAAACTATGACCAATATATCACCGGTGTCCATTCAGAGGGACAAATGGGTACCCGACCCTGCCTTAGGCGGGAAAAGGGTTAGGAGTTGCTCTTGCTTTATTTTCATGTACATAATAAAAGCACTTCTGGAAATATCAAAAATATTATGTGCGTTTGAACTTCTTTTGTTCACTGTAGGTGTTTTATTAAAAACAGCTCAATATTCAATCGTGCTTCATATTTTTACTTCCCGTAACCTCAACCTGCGCTAACAACCAGCGAGCAAGAACTAAAAATTCATTCTGGTAAACTTACCAGCGCGGACTACAAGCTCTGAAAAGTACGAACCTGCTGTATCTATGAGCGGGTCTCATCAGCACCTCCTATATATGAAGGCCTACACATTGCCTAGTGACGTCAGCAGAGGTAGTCCATTCGTCTTACCATTGCTTTACAAGAAAATCATTAGTATAGAGACTATATTAATGCCTTTTAGTGTTTAATTTGGTGGGTGTATACTATAGACCAGCAGTCTTCAAACTGTATTCTGTGGAACCCCAGGGTTCCACAGTACATGTCTGGGGGTTCCGCGAGTCAAAATAAAAGTTTAAAAAAAGTATGAAGCACTCACTAGATACCTAGTGTTTATTATCAAAAAATATAAAGAAACATTTATTTGAAAATTAATCAGAAGCTTCATGTGTGGGCTTCCAATTCGTTAACAGTGCCAAGATATATTGTATGTTTCTAAAGGTGGGATGGGGTCCCCCAAAACATGGGCCCTAATGACCTTTGTAGTCGATAGGCCCTAAAACACAAACAAACCCAAAAACATCTTATAGATCTAAGGGTTCCATGAAACGACAGTTTGAAGGCCACTGCTATAGCCTCATCATCTTTATCATCACACCCTTATCTCGCCTGTGGCAGGGTCGGGTCTGTGGGTTATAGCTCCTGAATACCTCCCACCAGGTCCCCATCCACCTCACACACTACCATATCCTTAAAGACAACCTGCCCTCAACTTCAGATTTCATAATGTAGCAAATAGTCTTCATCATTATAGTACCCTTATCCCACCTGTGTCAGAGTCGGGTCTGTGGGTTCTAGCCCTCCACTACCGCCTGTCCCCCACCTGGTCTCCATTCATCTCACAAACTACCATATCCTTACGGACAACCTCCGCCCATGACTACTTTGGTCTCCCCTGCGCCGGGTAATTCCAACCACCTGCATTCCTTAAATAAACTTAATGAGCTCCTGCTCCTCTCTTCTAATTACGTGTCCATACCACCTCAACCTATTGTCCCTCATGTTTTCAGCGATGTCCACCACCCCAGACTACATCTAATATACTCATTCTTAATTCTATCAGCTCTCCACAGCCTACTCAGGTACCAAAGCATTTGCATCTCGGCTACTTTCATTCTACTGCCTGTTATGGCTTGTGGTATATCTTTTGCTGCCCTATCTCTAGCCTTCACCAGTTTAGAATATTCCCTCCCTTGGTCTTTAAATGATCAGAGAAGGCCTTGTACTTCTGGTATTTGGCCAGGGCAATAATCGTTTTAAGCTGTGGTTATGGCCTGCCTACATTGTATTTTTGATTCCTGGTTCCCTTTCTCCATCCCCCTGTGGAAAGCAGCCTTTTTTTGCTTGATGGCTGTTTCTACCTCATCATTCCACTACCATATCTGCCTGCCCAGAAATGCCTAATTTTTCTTGCAACCCTGTCCCACATGGCATCAGCTGTCCCTTCTCAATCCCACTCTGCCTGCCTGTGACATTGCTGACTTCTAATGATGATGGTCCAGGGCCCACAATGCACCCTTGAGGGCCACTTAAAAAATAACATTCAAATATACTGTATATAAATACATACCCTGGAGTTTGCTGTTACAGTTGGAAACTTAAAAAAACTTACTGTGGGTCCTTCATCATAATTACCCCGACATTTCGGAGCACACAACGATAAGGCATAGGACACAACTATAACTGAAGACTGCTTATAAATCCAAAATCCAAATTTGATGCTAGCACAAAATATAATCCTTCACCACATAATAATGTACAATTACATTTCATTAATTATTAAATCTACAGTGATTAATAATTATTGGAATTGCACTAATAACACGTGGGCTACAATGAATAATGAAGCACAAATTTAATGAAGGTAAGGATCTACGGGGACTCTATGTTGCAGTGGACTACTTGTAGTGACGTCATAGGATTGTTACGATCTTATGTGTAGGCCTTCATATATAGGAGGTGCTGGTCTCATCCGCCACCATTCAAACATTTTTGGCGTTGGTCGGCACTGGTCAGCGCCGGGTATCTGAAAGCAGGAAACCTGCTTTATGTTTGTACCCTTAGGCTGCAGTCATGGTGACGCAGGGAAGAGAGTGGAGATGAAAAGGGAGCGATAAGCAATGGTGAAAGCAGAGAAATGCATGACCGTGGTGGAGCGGTGATGAAACCACTTTCTTTTGCTGGCGCCACACAATGAAAGTAGGTGCAACTACAAAAAAGGGTATTGAACAATGGTCACCATGCTGCAAGACTTGGGCCAAAGAACTTTGGATGGCGCCCTACCAAAGGTATTCCCAGGCCCAACTGTAGTGGCTTGGAAATTGCTTATAGGCTGCTGGGTGTTATAAAAGGTAGGTGAGAAGGGACTAGATTCTGGATTAGTTTGCGGGTTGGGGAGTAAGCCAGGCAGCCATAACAGAACGAACCCTTAGGAGGCTGCCCACGGGAGATGAAGTAGGTGAAAAGACGAAGGAGAGGGTTGATTTGCAGCACCTAACGTTCTTTACCAACCACCCGTGTTGGTATTGTCGTGGGCTTGCTCTGCTTAACTTCAGTGATCTCACGGGAACTGGTGTGTCCAGCGCAACTTGGCTGCATTGTAATGACTATAGGCTTGACTGATTACAGTCATTGTAGGTAGGCTATACAGGTTACTGGGTGCAAGGGGGGAGGTAATACAGGTAGAGAGTGGTCACAGGTTCAGGCTGTTGATTTTGATCAAAGCGGAAGAAAGGAGACGGCATTCGTACGCGACCTTCTGACATTCGGAGGAAAAGAGTCCAGCAACAAATGTTTTTCTGGATGGCCTTTGGGACACATAGAACTCTTTCTACATGCAACCAGTAGATCGGCAAACTTCCCAGGTGTAGGAGTTTGACACCTGCACCGGTGGAGGAAAAGTACCCGAATGAATCAAACAGGCCGGCGATAAGTAACCATAGGAAATGCAGAATTTGGTCAGTAGCCTTGAATTAAAAGCACCATCATTTGTGCAAGTGGGATAAAAATGAGTAACCCGGCTCTACCAAAGTTGGGAAAGGGGTTAGTAGTCGTTGCTGCTCGGTTTGATAACTAATTTAAGACATAACTGACATACTTACGAATTGAATTAAATATATCCGAATTTTCCAAGATACCTTTGAGCTGTAGCACATGAGGCACAGGATTCGCAAGACTCATTCTATAATATTCGTTACCGGCACAAAGTACTGCACTTAAATGAAATATCAAACCGTGACAGTTAATAAGTTGGAGAATTCCATTAGTTGATATTCAAATCATCGTTTCCGACATCCTTGTGACGTCAACAAATTGATAATGACATTGGCATTGGTTTCAGTTGCTAACCTATCCAACCACTTTGGACAGTTAGACGCCATGTGTATACATATGCTATAGCAGCTACAGTATACTGCTTTAAGAACGACCTTGTTTGAATTCAACGTATACATTACCTCATTTTGACAGCTGACACTCGCTGCGTTGCGAGTGGCAAGGTCACGTAAAACCCTTTAGGGAGTGGCGCACTGCATTGGACACACCAGTTTTCTTCTGATCATTGAAGTTAAGCAACGCAACCCTAGCTAGTACAGTAAAACCCCTGTTATCCGGCATCCTTGGACCAACCATGGATCGGAAAACTGAATTTTCCGGATAAATGAAGGTAAAGTGACCAGATTTTCCAGAGGGCAAAGCGGGACGGGGGCTTTTGGTGAGTGCCCCCAAGTAGGGATGGTGAGACATGCTTCCTTGAAGAGCAAAGAACAAAACTTGTGACTTTGTACCTACTCTAACAAAGCTTGAATGTGCGTCCATCTACCACAGGATGCCTCATCATCATCCCCTTATCCCGCCTGTGTCAGGGTTGGGTCTGCGGGTTCTAGCCCTCCACCTCACATACTGCCATATCCTTATGGACAACCTGCTTCCACGTCTGCATTGGTCTCCCCCTGCCCCAGGCGCTTCTGACCACCTGCATTCCTGAAATGGACCTAATGAGCTCCTGTCCTCTTCTCATAACGTGTCTATACCACCTCAACCTATTTTCCCTCATTTTTTCGGAAATGTCTACCACTCCCAGACTACCTCTAGTATGCACATTCCTAATTCTATCAGCTCTCGACACACCACTCAAGTACCACAGCATTCCCATCTCAGCTACTTGCATTCTGTTGACGTGGCTCTTCCTAACTGCCCAGCACTCTGATCCATATAGTATAGCTGGCCTAACCACTGCCCTGCAGAAATTCCCTTTCAACTTGATTGGGACCCTCCTATCACAAGGGCTCTGCTCCCCTGTCTCCACTTCAACCATCCTCCATTGATTCTTTGAATCACAGGACGGTTCCAGCACAGGATGCCTGATTTTTTAATTTGAATTGATGATCAGTTGCTAACCTAGAAGGATCATTCTGTGTGGGTGCTCAGGACATGCATTTCATTGACAAGTGAACGCTTCTGAGAAGTTACCAAAATAGTGGGACTATGAAGTCTTTTCCCTTGCCTGAGACTCCATGACAATACTTTCTCTTTGTGTAGCGTGTGAGCGCGATAAAGCACTTGGCCAGATTCCTGATGCTGGACAATAGACTAACACGTCTTCCATCATCCCCTGGACAACCCACAGCTGTTTAGCACTTTACTACAGGCTATTTTTTGTACCCTTGGAGCTTTATCGGTTATTAGGGTGAGCTGCCTCGCCCCAAGATGTAGCTACTCTTAGCCACTCACTTCGGCCAGGATTGAACGGTTTTATTGTAAAGGTTGGATGATTTTCTCTCTTTTTGCCTCTCCACCCCTGCAATAAAAATACGTCACGGAACTGACATGGTAATAACACATGTAAATAAGACCTTTAAAAGACTGGCTGTCACTAAAAGGTCAATGACTGAAAGAAAGTTCGTCAGCATTTCGAAATTTTAATTTCAACATGAAACTTGAATGAAATTCCAAAATGAAACAATAATTACATGCACAAGATAAGTGTTCTAAGTCAGTTTTCCCACCACTTGCTTTTTAATGACTTAAAATACTTGTACTTAGCGGATCTTGCATGGTGCTTTCAGTCATTTATAATTTCACAGAAGCACTTCTATTGGCAATATACTTTGGAAGAACCTATCAAGCATGAGAAAAACATGTGAAATTCAGAGAATGGCAACACAATTTTGGAGAAAAAAAAAACGACAATAGAGAAACCTTTTTAAATTTCTTAAAATTCTTTTTTGGACTATCACAAACATAAGAATTTAGCTCATCCTCTATTCGAATGTTTATTAACGACAACAGCAATACGTTAACAAAGCTCTCTTCAGAAGACTTGCTTTGATTATTAGAATTATTTGAAGCCTGAAAGAAAAACGGTAAAAATATGAATAATTGTTTCGTTGGAGCTTTAGGGCTTAAACTACAAGGTCATTAGAGTCTCGTCCACTACATAGTTCTGGCGCATAGAGACGATTATGGTGACCAGTTTTCTCAAGCGGCCACCCATGTTTGTACTCGTTGGAGTTGCGTTGCTTAACTTCAGTGATCAGAGAACTGGTGCGTCCAACGCAATATGCCTAGTTCCATATCACCATCCTAAGGCGCTACTAGCGTCGACGCAGTTTAACCTTTGATGACGTGTTGCACTAGCGCTGGATGAAGTCGCGCCAACTCAATTCCTTCATGAAGTTCTGTATGAGATTACACAGTGGATGGGGCTCTTATGACCTTTGGGCATACTTGCACTATCGGGGACTCTAGTTCTATTTGAAAGTAGGCGGAGTTACACATACTTTTAGTATCAGAGATGCTATGAAGTTTCCAAAGTAGGTGGAGTTCCTAGAAAAGCGAGATTCGTACAAACAGGATATTCCTGGCTACACGAGATCATTCACAGAATCGATATGTTTCTTGTTCGTGGGGAGAAGGCCGGGGGACCGAAACACCAAAAGTAGAGATCATTGTAAAGGTACTTTCCAAAGATAATTCATTGCATGCATCTTTCGCCTCAATCGCTAGGTAAAATAGTAACCAGGTAAAATGGAAAAGTGTAAAATAGAAATAACCCCGCCTACTTTTCAAAAACACGTTCCCAAACTCCGCCTACTTTCAAATAGAACTAGAGTCCCCGATACTGCAAGTATACCGACCTTTGTAGGTGAAGAGCCCTAAAACACCAACAAAACAAACAAAAAGTAGTATTTCGATAATTTCTCATTAAATTGGGCGGAGGATAATCTGGATGTCAGAACAAGCTTTTCTCTCTCAAATTGCAGGGTACTATTAAAACATAACTTTCAAAATACCATATTATCGCGTGTATAATACGCAGTTTTTTTCCCAAAAAAATTGGGTGCAAAGTCTGGGTGCATATTATACATAGGAATAAAAATTTCAGCCATTTTCAGAGGAACACTAAGCACGTGTAAATAAAATTAGTCACCTGATGCTTTCAAAATAATGCATGTAGGCCTATTTATGTTTCCAATAATGTGATTATGTAGATTTCAATACCAGAAGTTCATTAGAAGTTGTTTTAGGACTTTATGTATGTTAACAACAGTGCTAAGCCAACTGACAAACTTAACCTGTGTGTTATACACAGGAATTAAGAATTTTACATTAACTTAAATCTTGAAATTTGGGGTGCATATTATACTCGAGATAATAGAGAGCTTGAGTGATCTGTTTTCGAACAACGCATGTTACGCAAAGCAGACGAATATCTTACTGCACATGTGCAAGATCAGTCCAAAGTAAAATTAGAAACGTGTGTTTGAGCGTATGCTGAAGTACTCATACGTTCTACATAGGTTTAAACGAACGTTATGATAAAACGGCGGACCCATTCAAAATAACTAAAATTAGTTCGAAAGAAACCAAGTTTCACGTTCCAACCAATAGAGGGCAGGACGTTAAAGATAACGTGTGGTTCCAGAGCACTCAAACTGTGTTTTTCACAGAACCATACATCCTACTGTGTTTTTATGTTGTGTAACACACGTTGTTCTATAACAGATCACTCAAGCTCTCTAATATGGTAATTAATTGATGAGAGGTTTCAAGCTCCACAGCCCTTTCAAATCACAATCCTCTTGCCTTTCAATGTAAGTTTCAACCACTCCAAAGCAACCAGTGGCAGTTTATGGTCATTTAAGGGGGAGAAGCAAATCAGCATCACCAGTGGCGGATCCACGATTTTCACCAGGGGGGTTGAGCCATTATGGGGGGGAGGGGGTTGAGCTAAAGCTCGCATATATTATGTGAATAAGGATCCCACGTGAGCATCACCATCATACTCTTGATCAGCCCACAAAGGTAGGGTTCTGGAGGGACGTTGACGACTTGGCACACTCAGTAGATTCTCAGGTAAGGCTTTTGTTTTGTTTCATTGGTGTTTTACTGCCCTTCAACTACAAAGGATATTAGAGCCCAGTAGTGGCATAGCCAAGATTTTCTGAAGGGGGATATGACTGTCGATAGGGTGAACCAGGATTTTCTGAGAGAGGG
>JAAFCE010001963.1:19394605-19442647 GCA_013389805.1 Trigoniulus corallinus | reverse complement strand
GGGGATATGACTGTCGATAGGGTGAACCAGGATTTTCTGAGAGAGGGGATATGACTTGATAGCGTGTATACCGCTTCGTTATATTCGAGGCCCCGTGGCTACGCCACTGGAGCCCAGTCCACCACATAGTTCTAATGCTTTCTGCACAGACACTATGCCATTAAGACGATTTTTGGGTATTGGCAGTACCCAGTGTTTCCAAGCGGTCACCCATGCCAGTACTAGCTGGGGGTCAGGTAAAGTAGTGCAAAGGCAGGAGCGTCTAATTACATACAGAGGCTTCAATAACCATGTAGGCAAAGACAGAAAGGGATATAAAGTGTACATTGAGGATTTTGAAAGCAACAAGAGCACAGTCAAGCACAACAAGACACCACACGTGACCACAGTCAAACATCTGAATAGGGAGAAACACCTGATTATTTTCGAGTCACCACAGGAGAGGATTCAAATAGATTTCTTTATGGTTTGATGTTGAAGGCAGTTTCATAATTCCTGGGCTCTCCCAGGGACATTTTCAAATAAGAAGGATACCACAGGGCTACTTCTGTTAGAAATCCTAGTGACACATTCACAGAAAGAAGAGCAGGTTATTAGGTGGGGGATAATGTTCCCCAAAACAATATGATTCAATCCAGACGAGCAGAGATAGGTAGAATGATGCCTCATGGGACACCGCCACGAGAAGCTTAGGAAATGGGTGGAAGCCATTTTAGGCCAGGCTAGAGTACGAGAAAAATTCCAGGGCAGATAAACATGGTGGTGGAATGAGGAGGTAGAAGGAGCAATCAAGTAAAAGAAGGCTGCATTCACAGGTGACTTGAGATGAAAGACCATGATTTAAGACTACACCATTTACAGGCCAAAACTGCAGCAAGGTAGACCATTGCCTTTACCAAAAATCGGGAGTACAAGGTCCTTTGTAATCACCTAGAGACAAAATATGGGGAGTGACGAGATTTTAAACTGGCGAAGGTTAGAGATACGGCAAATCGGGATATAAACCCAGTCATAAGAGTCAACGAAGGCAATGGTAGGGTCCGTGGAGGTCGGGTGCCATCCAAGATAAACGGGCGATGCTGGAGACAGACAAGCGGAGACCTGTGTGATAGGAGCGTCCCAATGAGGTTAATAGGAAAGTTTTACAGGGCAGTGGTTAAGCCAGCTATGTTATATGGATCAGTGTTGGGCAACAAGGGACAGCCATAAATTGAATGCAAGTAGCCAAGAAGCGAATGATGCAGTATATAAAGGGGATGTCCAGAGCTCATAGAGGGACAGTAGGTTTGATGTGGTATGGACACGTGATGAGAAGAGGGGAGGAGGACCTAGTTATGACAATTTATGAGTGCAGGTGTTTGAAAGTACCCAAGGCAGGGGGACCGAAGCAGACGTGGGAGCAGGTTGTCCATAGGGATATGGTAGTGTGTGGGGTGGGCGGGAACCTGATGAGAAATAGGCGGGAGTGGAGGACTAGAACCCGCAGACCCGAAACCCTGCCATTAGAGGGATAAAGGTATGATGGTGAGGATGGTTGCCGACCTAATGCTGCAGTCCCTTTGTTGATTTATCTATCGTCGTTCTATTGGTTTACTTTTCTTCATTGGGGCACTTTTCTATTACCAACACCATTAGGGGGCCGACTCATTACACCTGGAAATTTTGCCAATCTAAGAGTGGGTAGGAGACGTCATGCACAAAACATGGCACCAAGGTTTTACGTCACATTCGACGGAAGATGAACTAGGAGTGTCTCTTGCCCGAAAGAAGCTGCATTGTGCGTTTAAACCTGCAGCCTCTAACGCACAAGTGCAGCACGCCACGTCTGAGCCATCGTCGTGGAGCTTGATATACGCAAATATTCTCTTATAAAAATGTGCACCTGTACATCACGATTTCTTGTTGTCATGTAACCGAACGAAGAGTTCCCCAATTCACTACTAGATGTTGCAGCATCCTAAAATTGAAAACAAAAAATTAAACCAGCGTTTATCAAATATTTTTGCTGCCCACTTTTCTCCCCATTTGGAGGGGAGTAAATGAAAATTGACAAAAACTCAGCCGACCGTTAATTAATGAATATTTTTAGCATTTGTAGTAGGTGAAGTGCATTTATGCACTGATTATGGACTAAAACACCTACCAAGCTCTCCGGAGTTCTAGCCAGAGACCATTTAACACATTACAGTAGAACTCCAATTTTCCGAACTCCCACTAT
Organism: Trigoniulus corallinus; assembly: GCA_013389805.1. Taxonomy (NCBI): domain Eukaryota; kingdom Metazoa; phylum Arthropoda; class Diplopoda; order Spirobolida; family Trigoniulidae; genus Trigoniulus; species Trigoniulus corallinus. The sequence goes on along the minus strand of JAAFCE010001963.1, from coordinate 19,440,429 downwards.
CCGAATCGCTTTCAGAATTTCGGAAAAAAATAAGAGGGAACGTATTGTGATTTGCAAAATAATGCGCGACATGGCTGCCTGAAAACGGATACTGACAGTCAAGCAGCTTACTTTGACCGAGATGGTCAGCAAGCAATAGCGAGTTTTGTGTTACGGTAAGCGGTTGACGGCAACACAAAACTCCCTAATGACTTTCATTTACAGTATGGTACACGTACATACTGTACTAATGTACAGCCCTTTTAATTAATTAAAAGCTCTTTTTATATAAAAATAGTTTTTTTCTCCCATTTTCAACATACAAACAGTAATAAATTAAATTAGACCCGTTTTTCGGAAAAAATCCAATTATCCGAATTTTTGATTATTCGAATGGGGTCCGGTCCCAATTGATTCGGATAATTGGAGTTCAACTGTACTCCTGGTTACGCCTGTACTTACGCCCTTACGGCTTTATGGAGTGAGCCGGGGTTGCTAAGTCTCACAGTATTTCTCTACAGGGGTAGACCACGTCCAACAGTCCCATCCCCACAGCATAACGTCACCGATGGGGCCAGGTGACCCAGTTTCGCCTCCAGCACCGTGTGGCCCGTCTATCGTAGGGGAAGAATGTGTGATAAGCCTTGTCTTCCACCCCTGGGCAACACAAGCACTAAACGGAGTCCATTGCAATGGATATAAAGGTCACGTTTATAAATAAAGTCATCCACCTGTGCGGACAACTCTGGTCATTTGATAAGGGCAACTCAAAAAGTGCAGAATTGTCGGATTTCAAGTTTTTCGTTCGTCATGGAATTCCTGACATCTCTATACAACAGGGTGTAATTATTTAAGTAACTAATCCCTTTATTTCAAATACTATAAGATATAGGAAAAAATGTTTAGGAAAAAGTTATAGTTGATGGAGTGGCATTCATTTCCTTAAACAGTTCAGAAATTTTTGCAGTAGGTTTTCAGGAAAATGCAAAGTTACATTTTGTTAAATAGATAGGAATATTTGTAACTATCGCATCGCTCTAAAAAAAATGCGAAATGTCGTTATCTCATATCCCTATACCTAAATCCATATTATCATAGTGCAGCCAAGTTGCAATGGACAAACCAGTTCCCGTGAGATCACTGAAGTTAAGCAATGCAAGCCCACGTTAATACCAACATGGGTGGTTGGTAACGAACGTTGGGTGCTGCAAATTTCCCCTCTTCTATGTCCTCTTCACCTCCCTCCTCATCTTCCGTGAGCAGAATCATAAGTGTTCATCCTGTTATGGCTGCTTGACTTACTCCCCAACCCATTAAACTAATCCAATCATCTCATCCATATCTCATATTCCTATACCTATACCTTCGCCTTGCCTTACTTACGAACATGTAAATGCAGTATTAAGATATTCAGGTGGCAATTAGCAGTATCTCAGTTTAGAACCACAGACCTAGACTGTTGGGAGAAAAATACTTACATGCGACATTAGTGATGACTCAATTGAAGATGATCTCAATTTCTTAGAAGATTGGACGTCATCCTCGCTCTATCAAACAATTAAAGTGTAAATTTCTTTGTGAAAAACAGGATAAGATTTTGTGACTTTCTTAAACACATTCGAACGCTTACAACGAGATAAACATATTCGGCAATCATCATCCCTAACCCTATGGCAGGGCCGGGTACCCACTTTTGTCCAATTCGGACCTGTGTGATATGTTGGACAGCATTTCTACACACCCAGCTGCCAACTTAATACTGCAACCCTTATGCTTATTTACTTTCGCCTCATTTTTCCTCCACAACCCCTATGCTTATTTAAGGCCAGCCTACTGTTCGTTTGGGCATTTGGAAGGGGTGGGGGTTGGCGAGCTCCTACACCTGGAAATTTTGCCAATCTAAACTATGCATATAGAAGGGGTTCTTTTGCAAGCAAGTGACATAACACACGTAACATGGGGCCATGAAAGAAACAAACCACCTTAATCCAGTATCAAACCTGTAACTACTGACACAGCACCCGACCATGTTACTTGTGTTACTGTGGTGGTTCCATTGGCTTCAGAAACATCATCATCACACCCTCCACTCCTGCCTATCCCCCACCAGGCTCCCATTCACTCCGCACACAACTGTGTCTCTCTGTACAACCTGCTCCCACGGCCGCTTTGATCTCCCCCTACTCCTGATGTCCCCAACCATCTGCTGTCCCATAATGGACCGGATCACTTCCTCCTCCCCCTTCGTATCACATGCCCATACCACCTCAGCCCATTTTCCTTCACCTTCTCCGCAATGTTGTCCACCTCCAAGCTACCTTTAATGTACTCATTGAGGACTCTGTCAGCACGCGACACCCCTCTCATGCAAAGCACAATTCGCATCTCGGCCACTTGCATTCTCCTCTCGTGGTTCTTCTTCACTGCCCAACACTGAGCCATATAGCATAGTTGTTGTTGTTTAAGGTCCCGTCAACTACAAGGTCAATAGAGACCCGTCCACTGCATAGTTCTAATGCATATACTGCATAGACACTACACTAATGCGACGATTATTGGGTATTAGCAGTACCCAGCTTTCCCGAGCGACCACCCATGTCAGTACTAACTGGGCTTGCGTTGCTTAACTTCAGTGATCAGACGAGAACTGGTGGGTCCAACACAACTCGCCGCTCCCCCATATAGCATAGCGGGCCTAACTACAGTTTTGTAAACTTTACCCTTCAATTTAATTGGGACCCGGCGGTCACAGAGCACTCCACTTGGCTGTCTCCACTTTAGTCATCCTGCATGGATTCTCCCCATTACTATGTAACTATGTTACTATCGATTTCCCAATTACTATGTAGCTATGTTAGCCAATGGGTTGGGGAATAAGCCAAGCAGCCATAACAGCCAGAACTCTTAGAAGGCTGCTCGCGGGTAAGGAGGAGGTAGGTGTAGGGGATGTAGGAGAGGGGAGATTTGCAGCACCAAGCATTCACCACCAACCGCCAATGCTGGTACTAACGTGGGTTTGCGTTGCTTAACTTCAGTGATCTCATGAGAACTGGTGTGTGCAACGCAACTTAGACACACATTGCTTTGAAACACCAATTCTAGATGCCGAAACTCCTGCACCGTTGGTATCACCTCACTCCCACAACGTACCGCACCCCCTTGGTCCTGACCGCCCCAACTGAAAGCTAAGGACTTTGTTTTCTTCATGTTTACCTTCAGCCCCCCCTTTGTCATAGATGTAGTTATATCCTGTAAGCCCTACTATGCATCCTCTTGGGAATTCTCAAGCCTTCCTACATCATTAGCGAATATCATGAACTGAGGAGCCCATTCACCTAGTCCCGTCAATAGGTCATCCATTACCAGAGTGAATAGATTGGGGTTGAGGGCCGATCCTTGATACAGGCACACCTTCACCTGGAAGCTACCAGTGTTCCCCCATGCCGTCCTAACCCTAGTGGTGGAATTGTCACACACATCCTGTACTATTCTAATACGCCCTTCCTTCTTAAAACTTCCCATACTACCTGTCTTGGAACACTATCATAGACCTTCTCTAGGTCTACAATGATCGCATGCAGGTGTGCTGTCAATGACCTTATCACTGGTGTCCACGTTTGTGGTAATATCCCTTCCACCTCCTTGTTACTTCTGCTGGCTGGAAATGGACCCCCATCGTTACCATCCTTGATTGTTATGGCCCTGGTGACATCCTTATGAGTTATATGTTGGATCTTGCCTAGTCGAAAAACTTCCCTCTCACCTTCCTTAGTCCCTAAACTCTCATAGAAATCCTCATAAGTTTGGTACTTGGCCTGGGCCCTGATCCCCATCTCTTGCCACCTATGGAAAGCTGCCTTCTTCCGGTGGATAGCAACTTCCACCTCCTCATTCCACCACCAAGTCTGCCTACCAAGGACGAGCCTCCTACTCTATCTGTGCCAAACACCTTTCCGCATTATTTAATCTTCCTGGCCACCCTGTCCCACATGGCATCAGCTGATCCTTCCCAATCGTTGTCAACTTGGCTGACAATCTCTTGTCTGCATTCCTGTGTTTGGTGGCAACTTACACCATCTAATTCCACCTTCCATGTGTGATTTCAAGTTGCTTCCCTCATGAGTACCACCATCATGAGTAACTTATGCCCACTTTCTTTCTGGAAATCCTAGCTGGGTAACGCCCAACAATCACAGATCTCTGGCCTATGCTGACTCTTAACCATAAAAAAAATCAATTTCAGACCTCCCCAGTGGTGATTGAAAAGTGATGAGGAGCTTTTCCCTCTTTGGGAACCACGTATTGGCCAATACAAGGTTGTGTGCTCATGCTGTGTCAAGGACTTTTTGTCCCTCTGCTGTGAGTTGACCATACCCCCATCTCCCGTGGACGTCCTCATATCCTCGTCTCTCCTCGCCCACATGGCTATTAAAGTCCCTTCCGATAAATTAGCTGATCAGATCCCTTGCCCTGTCTAATCTTGCTATCTACTGACTGTACCACCTCGTCAAAGTAATCCCAAAAACCCATTTGGTCGCCTCATCTAAGTCTGCTTGGGGACATATGCGCTGATGAGGTGGAGCCCTATACCCTGCCAACATGGGAAGTCAACAATCTTTCTTAATGTTGGATTCTTTGTTATAAAAATAAATTTTTGCTGAAAAAACATTTGCTTAATAAGCTTAAATAAATGTTTTGGACAAGGATATTATAAATTTACAGACCCGACCCTGCCACAGGCGGGAAATGGGTATGATGATGAAGATGACAGCAAAGTCAGCTGAAGCTATCTCTTTTAAAAGCATTTCCAGCAATGTTTCGATAACTAGTGTTACTTGATATCGTAACAAATGCATGTTGACTTCAGTTAAACAGATCAACACAGCATGGTCGAACGGTAAGATTCACAATAGAGAGTTAGTGGTGAACGTCGACGAAGACGAAACGAACGATACGAGGTCAAATGAGGCAACTGTGCATGCTCACGAAAAGCAGACCAGCATTTGAGCTTGCGTATTTGACTCATTTGACCTCATTTGTCTTCGTCGACGTTCACCACGAACTCTCTATTGTCTTGACCCAATTATTTACCATATGAAATGTACTCATCAACACACAATCAAGAACTCAACCTGCTGAGCTAACGAGAGTTAAAACCCACCACAATTATGAAAAAAAATCAACTACTCACGCTACTATTACGTCTTTTTACCGCTAAGAGCACAGTATCGGACTTCAATTTTTTAGCCGGCGGCAATTCCTGTAAAGAAAAAAGCCCATAGTACTAACAGGTTACAGTTAAACACCCATTAATTCGGGATCATAATCGTCATTACTAGCTCTTTTCACGCGAACGGCAGAGTCGGAAACACATTTTTGTCCCTTAGAATCACATGTGCTATCTGTTGGACGGTATTTTTTCAGCCGGCTGCCAACCTAATGTGGCAACCGTTATGCTTATTTATTGTCGGCCTATTATTCCCTAGAGCGGCTGTATTGCGATGGACACACAAATTGTTATCTGATCAGCGAAGGTAATCAATGCAACCCCAGTACTGGCATGGTTGGCCGCTTGGGAACACAGAGTCTGCATTAGACAAGGGGATCAAGGGGGAGCACTTCAAAAAAGTACTTCCCAAATATTTTTAAATATTCAGAATCCCTTAGTATAATTCTAGCTAGCAATTACAATAGGTCCTCTACTGCCCCTTTGACAATGTCCCATCTTTAGTGGTTTAGCCACCTGCAGATTGGACTGCAACTGTTGGACCCGCTGTATAGAATTGGGGATAGCAATGCAAAACTTCCACATTGTAATTGAAGGGCCTTAAAAAAGCTATGAAACAAATAAAACTATTTTTCTCCGTTAGGAAACCAACGCCAGAGGGCAAGCTCCTTTACCTGAAAATTTCGCCCAATTACACGTATATTTTACTCCAGGTAGTAAGGGTTCTTTAACGTGCAACTGAAATCGTATACATTCCATTCAACAGTAGGCGCACTCAGAGGTTTCAAGAGTGCCTTAACGTTAGATGGGACTCGCTCCCTGGCGTCAGTGATGAAAACGTGGACCAACGAAGAACAACAGGCCGACGATAAATAAACGTAGAGGTTGCATCGTTAGGTTGGTAGCCGTTGCGTAAAAATACCGTCCACATGTACTTCAATGGGTCAAATGTGCACCTGACCATGTCATAAACGAGAAACGGGTTTGTGATGGTATATTGAAGCCATTAAACTAAAAACTCACACTCATCAGCAAATTGTTACTCCTGGTCTTTCTGCTACTGTAATCGTTAACTACATTTCGGAGTTTCCGACTGTCGTCTTCACTACTAACCCCACTGCTTTCTGACACATCTTCTCTTTTTATAATGACATTATTAAAGTCTTCAATTTCGTTTTTTTCTTTTTTAATACCTATAACCACTTGCCGAACCGGGGTCCTCTGGGCTACTGGAGTATCACTTCCAAACAAATCTGGAGAACTGCATCTTCCTTCATCCTGACCACCAATTTCATCGTCATCTACAAGATCAATAACTTCTATCTTAACTGTAGAACTTAGCGGCTTGCTTGTGATGGTCGGTAAAGCAGAGTTACATTGAAAGCCCTAAGTAGAACAAAGCACTATTTTAGTAACAAAAGTTATAAGGCTTAAGATTATTTCGGGAAGAGGGTAATGTAAATAAACCGAAAACCAGTCAACCCCAGTAATTACGATAAGTATAAACGTCAATACTGCAGGTGTGTGCCACTTCCGAACAGCAGATTCTTCCATGTTTTAACAATTAAACATTATCCAAATGGGGGAAGTGCGGTTTGCCAGAGATTTTCAGGCGGGCGCTGTGGGCCTTAGCGCCGGTGTCACACGTCAAAGTGTCCGGGGTGTACGTCAAAGTGTCTGGCCAGACACTGAGGTAATTTTTGAGTACCTCAAAGTGTCCCCCACAATGCTTGACAATTTGTCTTTTCTGCAAAGCACATATGCACTGCAGAGAAAGATGCAGGTGATGAATTATCTTTGGTATATACCTTTATAGTGATCTCTACTTTCGGTCCCCCGCCCTTCTCGCTCGAAGGGCTTCTCCCCGCGAACAAGATACATATCGATTCGGTGAATGATCTCGTGTAGCCACGAATATCCCCGTTTGTACGAATTTCGCTTTTCTAGGCACAGAAAAATCTCAATTCTGCTTTCCATCTGCCTGGCCACAACGTCACTACACTCAAGTTGCAATTCTGTCATTAGAAAAATAATGTTTATGCATAAAAATACTTGTTTTCGGCAGTAATTATGCCCTAAAACACCAACGAACCAAAAAATCCTAAACGGGTAAAATGGAAAAAGACCGGGACACTTGGAGGTAACAGCGGACACTGCGGTACCTCAAAGTGTCCAGCCGGACAACGAGGTATGACACCGGCCCTGAACATCACTTTAACAATAACGTCTTCAGCTAGTGAGACATTTCAAATTATATGACGAGGGCAATTCATAACACCTGCCTTGATGCGGCAGTGGTTCCAGGTTCGAGGCGATATCCCCATCCCCAAATAGCATTAGGTAAGAAGTCGGCTGAAAAAAAATACCGCCCAACAGATTATCCCAATGGGACCAAAAATGGGTGCCCGACTCTGCCACAGGCACGAAATGGCTAGCAGTCGCACTTAGTGATGAAGGCAATTCATAATATTGGTTAGGTTAGGCCTGCCACGATTTGTTGCTCCAAGATCAACAAGGGACTTAAGCAGCTACCTTTCCAACAACATAATGAGATTAATCACAAGCATAATTTCGTTGATTCCGGTAACAATTCAACTCGCGATCAACATACTGAATGCTATAGGTCAGCTGTGAAAGGTGATTTAGAGCAACAAATCGGCAGAATGCACATGGACACAGCAAGGTTTTCAGATTGAATGGATGTCGCGCAGCAGAAGCCACACTCGAGAATCGTTGACATTTTTGTTACCAAATCCTTCACATATGTTATGTTACAATAACGGGTTGGTGGTAAGCCAAGCAGCTATAACAGACCGAACCCTTAAGAGGCTGCTCGTGGGAGATGATCAGGTAGGTAGGAGGATGTAGGAGAGGGGAAATTTGCAGCACCCAACGTTCTTTAGCAACCACCCATGTTAGTACTAACGTGGGCTTACATTGCTTAACTTCAGTGATCTAACGAGAACTGGTGTGTCCACCGCAAATTGGCTGCACCTAACCTAACCAAGCAACATGCTCCCTCCGCACTCAACTCCCTCACACACACCAGCAGCCTCCAAAGGGTCCGGCCCGTTATGGCTGCTTGGCCAACTCTCCCACTCGTTGGCGTAACAAACTAACAAGCCTTCTGTACAATGCATGATAGGTATTGATTATTTAATGTAATCCATTCTGCTCTAATTTTTTCATGTATTTTATGACTTGATCTTCTGTGATGCCCTCGAAGGAACTCGCTATTTGACGGTCCTACCGAAAAAGTGATTGATTTTTTGCTCTTTTACATCTCCCTCACCTGAAATGACCATAAGCCCTTAATCATAGGAAGTCGTAGTTAATGAAATTGCAATGATAAACACCATAAGACCAGGCTTCTTTGAGGGCGGGAGTATCTCATTGGATGTGCAATAACTTCGATTTTCGCTGCAATGTACAGCTCGCTGTTCTTCATTACTGTCCGAGGTCACTAATTTATTACTATTTGGAAGTGGTTCCTCAACAACGGCATTGATTTCTTCTGTACTTTCGACCAGAAGTTGGCTTTCCTCTACATCCTCTGTATGCTGTCCACTACATTCCTCATTTTTTACTGGTCCATCTTCCTCTTGTTTAACACGTAGGGATTTGGCATCTACATTACAAGCTCCGTCCTTCCGAGAAACAAAAGAAAGGGGTTAAAATGCTGACAGTAAAAATATTAAATGTAATGGAAATTCACCTCGGTATGCTGTGACCGACTCTGGGAGGCTTCTAGCTCAAATTGAATACCTTGACTATGAATACAAGTGATTGAGTACATTCTGCATAATCAGTGACATCACAGTTTTAAAAAGCAGCGAAAATATGTGGCTAACCTTGGTCTCACACTCTGATCTGTAACGGACTTGCATGTACTTTGCAATGATCCAAGGAGGTATTCATTATCTAAAAGATTTGAAAATTTATATGAAAGAATGTCTAAAATACTGGAATCTGAGGGTCGCATCAAGTGAATCGAGATTCAAGCAAAAAATTTGTGGAGAACTTGCTCCTACATACGAGCTGGAGTCATTGTTAAAATGCTTGCAACACTTGCCAATTTTGTCAAGTTGTGTGCTGTGCATTCATACTGCCTATACTATTTAATCATGGGGTCTAAGAAAATGTGAGCCAAGGACAGCATTGAAAAGAAGAAGCACATTATCTCCATGGATCAAAAGCATGAGATCATTAAAAAACATCGGTGTGGTGTTAGGATAGTGAAACTTTCTGCAGGCCGCATGCACTACGACTTATGTGCAAACTACCTACCGGTATATATAATGAGTGTTATGTGCATTTTTAAAATGTATGAAATACATACAGTAACGTATAAAACGTTTACCTATACGTTTACTGTCACTTTTTTTCTGATGTACCTATAATTCTCTAAACTCTCTGTGGGCCGCATGAAAGACCGTCGCGGGGCGAGTATTTGAGATGCCTGGCCTAGGCTATTTAAATTTTGAGGCCCTAGGCTTCAGCCAACTTAGCCTAGTGGTAAATCCAGCACTGGTCATAGTACTGTACATGTACGAGATGTGAAATTCTTTACACCTTATATATACTGTATTTACTGGACACACTGGCGGCTCATGTGGCAGGCAGATCTATGTGGCTGCCTAGGGCGGCGAATTTCAAAGGGACGGCTAATTTCAGAGGTATTTCTTTGCAAGGTCAAAGTCCTGGGGTTCCCAAACTTCTCTGATTGGTAGGACCTTTTCTAAATTTTGGTTTTCTCCAGGCGCCTTGTTGCACAGTCATAGCAATGCATTGGTAATGGGACAAACGCCAAGTGCGTGAGGGACGCTCAGACAATTTAAAACTGCATTAAATGGCATGGAGCTGACGATCGACCCACTTGCCTAGGACTCCTGAAGGGTATAGGGCTCCACCTCATAAGTGTATATACCCCCAAAGCAGGCCTGGGTGACACAACAAAAGTAGGTTTTGGAATGAGTTTGATCAGGTGGTTCAGTCAGTGAACAGCACAATTAGACAAGGCAAGGGAAATGTGCGCCTTGTTATTGGGAGTGACTTTAATGCCCACATGGGCATGGATGGTTTGGGATATGAGGAGGTACATGGGGATGGAGGTATCAGCCCTGAGGGGCAGAAAGACCTTGAGACAGGAAGAGCACATGCATTACCCAATACAGTAGAACTTCGGTATATCGAACTCGCTTATATCGAAATCCTGCTTATTCCCACTTATATCGAAGTTTGAGCGCCGGTCCCGCCCGATGTAAATTTTTGCTTTACATATTATTCCGGATTTGGATATATCGAATCTCGGATATATTGAACTATTTTTCACGGTCCCCTGAGGTTCGATATAACGAGATTCTACTGTACACGGTTTAAGAAGAGGGTTAAAGCACCTAATTACTTTCCAGTCACCACAGAGGAGGGCCCAAATAGACCTTTTCATTGTTAGGGAACAGCATAGGGCAGAGATCCAAGATTGCTGGGCACTACCCAGTGAGGATTTTCAGAAGGAAAGTGGCCATTAAGCTGCTCATAATAGAACTCCTAAAGAAGAGGGTAGTTAGGAACCATACCTGGAAAGGAGAATCAATCATTATGTGGTGGAAGTTGCCCACCAAGGGAGATGAATGCAGGCAGGAGGCTCTCAGGCAGGTCGACTGGGATTGGGATGGGTCAGCCAACGTAATGTGGGACAGGGTTGCTAGGAAATTAAGAGATGTGGAGAAGCACTGTTTGGTATGGGTAGAGTAGGAGGCACTTCTCAGGGTATGCAGACATGGCGGTGGAACGAGGAGGTGGAAGCTGCAATCAAATTTAATTATTTAGGATCAGTTTTCCTGAACTATGAGGAGATGGATTCCGACGTGGCCCATAGGATTAATGCAGAATGGCTGAAGTGGAGACAGGCAAGTGGGGTCCTGTGTGGCCGCCAGGTCCCAATAAAGGTGAAGGGCAAAGTTTACAGAACTGTCGTTAGGCCTGCTGTTATATGGCTCAGAGTGTTGGGCAGCTAGGAAGAGCCATTAAAGGCAAATGCAAGTAGCAGAAATGTGAATGCTATGCTGCATGAGTGGGGGTGTCATGAGCCAATAGAATCCGAAACGATTACATTAGAGCAGGGATTTCAAACCCTATGCCAGCGGGCGCCATGGCACCCGCCGCTGTTTGGCGGCGACAAATATTTTTCTTTACAATCACTAAAAATGTAAAAGAAAATCATTTTTCTGTTAAACATATTTGTGAATCATTAATTTCAAAAATTAATTTAATAAATTGAAAATATAGATCTCGACTTTAGCATTATTTTTTAATTATTTGTTACCCTTATCCAACTATAAATATCACTAGATAAAATAAATGGCGCCCGCCACCCTACTTATATTTTAGAATGGGCTCTAAGGAACAAAAAGGTTGGGAATCCCTGCTTTAGAGGTAGCTTGGGGTAGGACACCTCACGGAAAAAATGGGAGAGAATCGGCTAACATGGAGGCTGATGAGGAGGGGAGAGGAGGAGCTTATTAGGTTCATTATGGAACTACAGGTAGTTGAGGGCACCAGGAGTAGAGGAAGACCAAAACGGACGCAGGAGTAGATGATACAAAGGGACATGCAGGCATGCGTGATGGAGGGGGACTTGATTGGGGATAGGCGGGAGTGAAGGATTAGAACCCACAGACCCGACCCTGCCTCAGGCAAAAAAAGGGCGTGATGATGATAAAAAACACTAACATAAAACGAGACTGTGACGTAAAAAACACAAACATTAGCTAAAATTCAAAATTGTATGCTACGCCTTTCATATAGTCCATTAAATTTCGATTGTTAATGTCCTCCACAAATCAAAGGGCAAGCAAAATAAGGAAAACATCAAGGATCAGTGCCAACTGGGTAGATAGCTTCATACAAAATGTGTCAAGGTCGAGCAAATTCCTCAAAACGCTCAGAAAATGTTCGAACGAAGGCGAAACCCCCGAGGCGAAACGTACCTGAAGGTGAACGTTCTGGATTCCTGTTAAAAAAGGGTAGGCAAACTTTTGGACAGAAGAGTCACACCGATCCCTAACCACAATTTAAAAATTATTCGAGAGCCATAAACATGAAGAAGACAGTACAGTGGTACCTCAGCTTACGAACGCCTTGGGTTATGTCAGTTTCAGGTTACGAAAAATCGTTAAAAATCGAATCGTACGATCAAATTTGGTGGGTACAATGTGAAATTAGTTTGGACTTACAAATGTTTTGGGTTACGAGCTACCTTCCAGAACCAATTAAATTCATAACCCGAGGTACCATTGCATTTAACTTTCAACTTCGAAAGACACAAAAGCTGGGGTGATCAGACAAGAACTAGTGTGTCCAGTGCAATAAGCCGTTCCCAAGCATCTCAGAGAAAGAACATCTTTCATTCGCCGTACCCTTATTTAGGTATTTAAATACTTAGCCCCCTCATTTATTCTAATATTTTCTTCCTAGGTCTACTTTTATTTTAATTGGTCTGATTTGTAGGTGCGACAAAAATATAGGAAACCCCGCCACGATATGACACTGCTGCCAAGACTATATGCTATTGATTTGTTTAGAAAACTTACAACTAATATTTACCTCCACTGCCTCTTGAATTACAAAATGCATCTGTGTTGCAATGTAGAATTGCCAATCCAATTTCTGCTTCAGCTATAAACCTTATTCCAAGTCTATATTTAGATAAAAGTTGTCAAAGGTTAATAAATTCTTAAACAAACTTGCCTTACTTTGGAAGTAAAAGTTCGACAAATGTTACCTGTCCATCTTATATGACATGGTAACAAAGAATTCTTCCTGTTCTTCACTGACTGATGGTCGTATGAAGCATGACCTTTCCTCAGATAAGATCTCCGATAATTTTGCAAGGTCTTTGCTCAGCAGCAGGATAGCACCGCCACCAGATTTCACAGCAAATTCCAGTTTCTTCATCTGGAATAATAATATTAATTAAAAATAGTTTATAGAATGGAAATCGCACACTTCGTAGCTATTAAATAGCGACATTCATTTATTCTGTGTTCTGAGTAAAATGGCCATAAATACTTTAATTTTGTTACATACTGACATAAAGATACCTGTTTTGGACTAAAAACATAGAACGTCTTATTAATTAGGGCAGTTTTTCTTTCATCATTTGGTAAAAAGCTAACGTTTGCATCCTGCAGATGTGGCTCCATGACAGGAGGTACAAACCTACAACCGTAAAGGTAATTACGATTAAATTCGAAAATCAGGCGATTTTAAAAAATAAACGCTTAAATTCCACCTTCGAGGATCAGGTTCCAGACACTTTTTTTCTACAGACTCAATCAAATCGGGTAAGAACTTCGTGGTTACTACATAATGTTGAGAAACCAGAGCATTTATAACCTAGAATTAAGAATAGTTCAGTGATTTCTTTCCACATCATGAAATTCACGGCGTTCACAGCACACTTCTGGCATACAAACCTTCATAGTGACGGTAATTTTGTCCATAAGCAAATAGTTGCATTGCAAATTCCAATCTGCAACCAAATGGCCACCTATTTTGGCCAACTGCGAACGGACTAAACATTTCGTTTCTTTACTTAAATCTGAAGAGCAGCACACGAACGGTTGATAAACAATCCTAAAATACCAAATACGTTCAATTAGCACTTCAAACCAGGTTTTGCAGCATTATTGACACGTCAACAATTCGCGTGAGATTTTAAACTCAATACCTCCACTCATTTTGCAGAATACCAAATATGATCTTGTCATTGTTGCTAAGAAGAACGCCATTGTTATCAACATTTTTGTCATTCAATTTCGTGCCATATTTTGAAAAATCCTTTAGTATTACTGTAGGAATTCTATTAACGTTGTTCTGCAAAAATAATTATACACAATGAATTATTATGTTAGGAAAGTAATTACTGAAATATATATAAACAATGATAACGGCCCACAGTCGTTATCCCATTAAAAGAAAATTTATAATGGTGGGAAATTACATTTTTCTTTTGCCTTGGGATACTTCAAAATTTGGGAAACTTGTCAATCTTCATAACGCAACTGTCCTTAGGTTTGCTTTCTAATTCTAACCGAATGTACTGCAAGCAGCCCTGACAGGCTAAATTGGCAGTGGAGAGAATATCTCTCATTTCTAGGTCCCCCCAATGAACCTGAAGTATAGAATCTATTGCCCCATCCATATCCTGCTTGCTATAACGGCATTGCCTAATGATCCTTGGGGAGAATGACCAGTAACATGAGTTTGTTAGTGTCCCAATCATAACTTTACATGGAAGATCCCTTCTCCCCCTACAGGATAAACTCTCTCCATTCCTAAGCATTTTCTTAACCACAGCTTCCTGATTTCAAAACGTAATTCTTTGGCAAAGTGTCTTCTACTGCCAGGTTTTACATTATTAATAAATGGTGACAGTATATCACAGCCATTTTATCATTATACCTTTATCCCACCTACGGCTGAGTCGGGTCTGCAGGTTCTAGCGCTCCACTCCTGCATATCTCCCAACAGGTCCCCATACACCCGATAGCCCCATACACCTCGATACACCCGATAGCACCCGATACGACGATAGCCCCTTACCTTGATGAGACTGCTTTGATTGGGGGCTAACCCCAGCCAGGGATATTGAACCAGAAGGAATATTCGTCGGGGTGCCTGTGGGGGACGCCGGCCTATTCCACATAATTACCCAAAATAAACTAGTAATATTCAATTTATCACCTTCAGTCACCAGTTTTAATCAATTTCCAAACTTTTGTAACTTAATGTTTGTTTTAACTTTTATGGCACCTTAATAAAGTTTCAATAGTCAAAATTCCCAAAATTATTTTTAATAAAAAAATTCTTTCATATGCACAATTGTGCGTTCCGTGACTGAATGACTGGGTGTTATTAACACTCATATTTGCTGAAAAAAATAAAATCTACCAAAAAATCAAACAACCAATAGCTTAAAACTAGAAAAACAGAATGTGATAAGAGCATCCATGTTGTCTTGAAAGGTATAAATTGTTTGGCACCCCTAAATTCTTGTAGGTGGAAGTGAGTGTAATGCTGTGGGGAATTCTTCTATTGGTATAGAAATAGAGTCACCTGCAACACATCCTTCTGATTTTGGAATAGGAAACAAATAGCAAATTTAGAAGTGAATTAAAATAAAATTTCCAAGTGTTAAAACATTAGTTTACTACTGGAAATAGTGGCAATGTGATGATGTTCAACAATCCTATCAACTTCATAAAATTCTGTGACAGTCCTGCAAAATGTGAAACTCATCAATTTGCCATGCTTTCCAATAACATTCTAGCATCGTCAATATCAGTGGCATTACTAGCATTTTGTGAAGGGGATAGGGCTCTCAATAATGTGGGATGCACTGCTAAATGATATGTGATAGCAAATGGGCAGCAGATGTGCAATGCAGGATTAACCTCCCAACCCCCCCTCCCCTCAGCTTTACCACTGATCAATATTGCGTATTTCAACTGGATTTCTTTAAAATCTTAATTGAAATTTAAATTAAAATACAAAACACTATTTCAATAATTTCAAGGAAAGGAAACTACAAAGGAATGATGAAAAAGCATACACTGTTTACAGCTATCATTTGTTTGGGTTGGGTTTCATTTGTTGCACGTTTGTGCATGTTAACATTAAAGAGCATTATTCATTTAAAAACTAGTCCATTGAAGATTTCAAATATATGAAATCACAAATTGATGCTAGAACATCAACATAACATTAATTATTGGGAACTGTTTTGTAAAAAGCTGCATCAAAAATGAAAGAAGGTAAACACATACTTCTACTTTTCATATTGCATTTGAATGCCATTTTGGAATCGCTTGCAAGTTTTTTGTGTTGAATTTATTATGTAAAATCAAATGTGTCGTAGTACACAAGAATGTTAACAACCTTTCAAACCATGACTGGCTGCAAATTTCCTATTCACTGTTAAGTTATGGCTTCTGAAAGATCACCCACACAACTGTGCATATGGTGACCGAAGGGGCTATAGTTAACTACAACTCATGGAAAGGGGTAATGATGTAATGTGAGTTTATTATTGGTTGAAAAGAAAATAATGCCAAAGTCGTTAAAGAAAATGGAAACTTTAGGGAAAAAACTGAACTAGTAATTTCAGCAAGCATTGTTACTAATGCTCAAAAATATATTGAAGACTTTCAAATTATATTGCAATTATTGATTGGACAATCTTCAATAATATTGGACATCATTCAAAATGTAGAACCCAGTGAACCATGGGTTAAAACTTCATGCATATTCTGCATATGTGATTTTTAAATGGAAGTCTGTTATACTACCAAACTAAAATAATATATTATTATTTCATTACATGCTAATGAAAGCACAAACTGTTACATTAAAGAACACAGCTCACTGATGGATTTGAAAGCAATAAATTAAAGACAATACATTTTAAAACACAAGATTCGTCTAATTACTGAGACAAGCAAATTTACAAAGTCGAGCATATATATAAGCCCTTAGCTTCCTCTTGAAGTGGGAACAGTGGTTTCTGCACTGATACTGAGCACACACGAACACAAATGAATGCACTTCAAAAGGAATGGCATTCCACCATCTAAATATAACACATGGAAACAGCCTGGCTTTCAAATCCAAAAATGGACTGGAGGGCTCGAAGCGGTAGCGACGGGATTCTGAAAATCGACTGATGAGCAAAAAAACTCACTTATACAAATGCCCAGGATGGGCTTCAATCCATAAAGCACTGGCAATTTCTAGCAATTGAGAGTAGAGAAGAAAGGAGGAGAGTGGGAGCAAGTCATGTCTTATACACCTAGGAGTGACAGAGGTCCATAGAGGAATACCCAATAGTACCCTCAGGATCGTTTTATAGGCAACTAGAAGAGGATGCAATTGCCGTTTTGTAAGCCCCGCCAAAAAGGGGCAGCAAACCAGAGTGGAGAAAGAACCTTGGCATGGAAAATGAGAATAAGTTTCTTAGCATAATTGGCTTTAGGCGCTTGAACAAAAAGGCCAAAGAATTCAATTTGGATAGCAGCACATTGCAATAATGCAGAAATTTTAGGGTTGAATCAAATGTTACCCCCAAGGAGTTTTAGGGGTTGGAAGCCATTATCAGAAAAAATTATAAACTTAGTCTTTTGTGTATTTAGCTTCATGGACATGGAAGAGTACCACTGGGAAAGACTCCCCAATACTGGCTTAATAAGAGTAAGGGCATCTGAACTTCGATCTGACGTTATAGGATGGCCCAGAAAGTTATCATCATCTTTAATTTTTGTGGAAAATACTGCATGGATGATCTTAAATTATAAATATATGAAAATACTAAAAATTTCATGAACATCCTAAGCTTCAAAATTGGTGAACACTATGTACTTGCAGTCCAGATATTAAACCTGCCAAATTATAGAAGTATCATGGAATGTGCATATTGTATTCTACAGTAAATATTATGTCGATACTGTGTGGACCCTAATGACCGTTGTAGTTGAAGGGCCCTAAAACATAGGATTTAAACACAATAAACACATGTTTGAACTTCATAAACAGATTCTTGGCTATTTGCAATGCATTTGTATTAGTACTATGGCGAAAATACCCATTTTTCTCTAGGCACAGGCCTAGAATGGAGACACCTTTTGGTTTTTGACAAAATGCCCAATTTTGACAGGTTCTCTATACACCTGCCTACAATGGACACTTTCTTTGGTATGGCATGCATCCCATTTAGAAAGATTTAACTGTATTTGCTTAGCCATTCCTGCACGTTTAATTTTTCAATATTGCTTGAATCATATAGGGGTTTTGGCAAACAAACTGGATGCCAGGTAAGGACTCTGCGACTCCAAAAGGATTGAGAACCACTGGATTAAACCACTGAAGATAGGACATTGTCTAACGACCTATTGTAATTACTGGCTAGACTGAATATAGGGATTCTGTATATTTAAAAATATTTGGGGTGCACTTTTTTTTTAAGTGCTCCCCTGATCCACCCTTGTGGTCTACAGTAATTTTACACTACATCGTGGGACAATATAGGTAAAAAGTTTTAAATTTAGAATTATTTTGTGCAATAACTTACCACATTATTTTCATGATGACTAATGGTAATAACTGCATGCTTACGACTAATAGCTGGATCATTACTGAGAATAATATCAGCTTCCTTACGACCAATCACATAGTCTCTATTTGCTAAAAGTTTATACTTTTCTGTTGAACCTGTGAAATTAAAGAGTGTAAGAACTTCCAAGGTAGAATTACTGTTAAACTTATTTAGATAACAATTAATTTATGACAGTCCACAACCTTCTTCATAAAGGGTAACAACAAAAAATAAAGTAAACGAAATTAATGCAAAGTGAAGTGCAAGATATACAAGAAAACTTGGGTAAGAAAAATATGATAGGAATTTATGGCTTATCTAGTTTGGTGATGTGTCATCTGGCAATGATTGCAGGCGAAACCTGGGGTCACATTCTATCAGATTATTTCCTGATTAAAATTTAGATAACTGCATTGATTGTGTCGTCGTATTTAGACACACATGCAACAACATTTTCTGAACATTTTCTAATAACAAAAAATATCACTGATCAGTTCTCAGGTGGGTTCGTACATACAACTTCCTGTGATCGTTGCACACCATTCACATTTTCATTTTTTTTTTGTGCAAATCTTTCTTCGCATGTAGCAATTTCCTTGTACCAATTCGTTTGTCCAAGCCAATTTGCACAACTTGCATGAACATAAAAACCCACCGTTGCTGATTCTTGTTGTTCACATTCCTGGTGGAGGCTGTTGTCTATTTTGAACGACAGCAGTAATCACGTAAATGTGCATGTTAGCTCACAGTGTGCTTTGAGGTCGAAAGGTCGAAATCTCATGATATAGAGGTTCTGGACACTTACCGCTACCTACAGTGAGTGTAAAACGTATTCGTACGTCAGGGGAACATGCAGGGGTATTAGTAAGTTGGCATACCTACGCAGGTTATGGGGACTACAGAAGAAAAATCCAGTACGGTAGGTGAATGCATGGGTAAACATCATGAGGGTGTCTACCAACTGGGAGTTAAGAGTCAACAGGATAACAAACAAGATAGAGATAACGCTGCACCCTGGGGAGGGCGAGAAGGGGACAACAACAATGCAAGATTTAAGCAGGACAGTTAAGAAATTGTGTAAGGGCAGTGGCGACAGAGGAGAGGATGAAGGGTGGCAAAGTAATTAATGAGGGTGTATGGGAACAAACTTAAGACAGAGAGGGAGGTAATCTATAACAATACGTGGAAGAGTTCACTTCTGTTTTGGGCAACAGCTGGGTCACTGGACACAAAACAGAGGATGGCTAAGATTACAGGTGGAGAGAAGGGCTGTGGATTATGTGGGGATGAAGTGGAGGATGTCAGGCATTTGATACAGGCATGTCCAACGCTGGACAACTACTGGAGGGGTTGGAGAACACTCAGATTGGAAGAGGTCCTTGGATTGTTGTTTGTTGGTGTTTTAGGCCCCTTCAACTACAAAGGTCATTAGAGCCCCATCCACAGCATAGTTCTTATGCAGAGACTGCACAGACACTACACTAATGCGACGATTTTTGGGTATTAGCAGTACCCAGTTTTCTCAAGCGGCCACCCATGTTAGTACTAGCTGGGGTTGCGCTGCTTAACTTCAGTGATCAGACGAGAACTGGTGTGTCCAACGCAATTCACCGCTCCCAAGATCTTTGCATTGGTGGCTAGAATGGGTGCAAAAGGCAAAGTTGTTGCTAGGGTCCTAGTAGTGATCTAGGCACATGGGTCTAACATGAAAAATCTCACTAGCAAGGTATCCGTCACAAACGATTCCATATTCATATTTCGCTAAGATATGCATTTTTAAAGTGCAAAACTGGAGGTGTATGAATACCTTTTGCTCCCAAAAAAATAAGAGTCCTCTTTGGTTGTTATTTTCTCATGAAATTATTTGATTTTCATTTCACTTTTGTTGCTAATTGGATAAAGATATAGCCTCAAGCAGAAGCACTTCATCAAAGTTGGACATGTTTTTGTTAGGCTCCCGTGTTAGTGAATTATTAATAAAATCAACTTACTAATTATTATTGGATCAACACAATCTTGGATTCTATAGATATAGTGTGGATATTTGGACTTCCTACTATGTTGTGCATGGATGATTATCACCTTATAACGGTAAGCCTATTCTATAGTGAATAGTAATTGTTAATTCTTTTGGTTGTATATTGTAGCTATGCCTTCTCCAGGCGTTTGCTCAATAGATAACCTTCAACAGTTACTGGAGCTAACATGTTAATGCGGAATCTCTTGAGCTCCCTGACTACAATATCTAATGAAATTGATGAGTTAAAAACAGACATAAAGGCTGGAGCGGTCCTGATATATGGCCCCCAATTATTATTAAAGCATATCGTTATCTTTTAGCTCCTGTATTGGCCAGGCTTTTTACATGGTGCCTAGAAACTGCTGAGGTACCCACAATCTGGAAAACTGCTCACATTGTGCCAATTTTTAAGGCAGGGTCTCCGTCTGATTCAAAAAGCTATCGACCAATCTCCTTGATTGCCCCCACCACCAAAATCCTAGAAAGGATCCTACACCAAAAGATGGTGGTGTGGTGCAAAGGTATACTCACTCAACATCAACATGGTTTCATCCCTGGTCGATCGACAGAAATCGATTTGTAGGGCACTAGTGGTTTTTTAAATTCATATCATTTTTTTAATTAGATGGTAAAGTGAATTTCCAGATATTTAGGCTATGCCTTTCAAAAAGTCTATTAACTTTCTATCGTTGATGTCCTCCACAATGCGTAGCATTCTTGCCGAAATTGCTGAATTTTCACCTTACCTATTTCTTGAAACAATCAGAAAAAGGTCCGAACGAACAATGCTGTTTTTCTAGGTAAAAACAGAATAACAAAAAAAAAAAACCTGCCAAAATAAGGTAAAAATCAAGGGCTGGCATTGACTCAAGGGTCAGTTGGCACTAACCCTTGATTTTTACCTTACCTAAAACGGATTAACAAAAAATAACAAAAAAACGGCCATTTGCCCTCCCAGGGGCGAAACATCCAAGGGGCGAAATGTTCAGGGGCGAAACGTCCGAGGGGCAAAATGTGTGGGGGCAAAAGCTCCGGGGGCAAAAAGTACCCAGGGGCGAAATGTCGGGAGCAAAATATCGGGGGTGAAACGTCGGGGGCGAACGTTCCGGATCCCGTTAAGGACCTAGGCATCCACCTGGATAGCAAGCTCCCTTTTTAATCATACGAATTATTTGTACCATGAGATAAAAAGGTCCTTGGCTGCCATTAAGGGAAAGGGGGAAATCTATCGTTACCCTGATCTTTATCGCCATTTATTTAGGGTCGTGACCTGCCCAAAAATTCTTTATGGTTTGAATGTGTGGGCCATGTGTGCACCTTCCCTTCGTCATAGAATAAGGGTGCTGCACGACCGTCTTACTGCCTTCTCTCTGGTGGATAAGAAAAGGAGAGGCAATGTAATCTATGCACCCATTAACAATCTCCATTTCCTCAACAAGCCTGCATTACCAAACCCCCTGCAAGCAAACTGGTGTGTAAAGGGAACGTTACCACTGGAGCATACTATAAAGGCTGGTTTACACGCTACGTCTTAACGGACGTTTTGTTGTAAACGACAAATTGTATCAGTTAAGAGGGAGCGTGTAGACCACAAAAGGGACGTCTTATTGAAACTGAAGCAAGTTCAAGGTCGCAAAGGAGAACTGATGGAAGGGGCATCCTTTTAGACGCAAGACGTCCCTTTTCAGTGCATTTCACTCAATGTTGGACTTCACCAGACGTCAAATTGGAGGTCCGTGAGCTACATGCAGCCCTTTATGCCTAGATTGCGGCCATCACAATCAATATGATGTCCATAGTATGTTATGGCAATGGGTTGGGAAGTCAGCCAAGCAGCAATAACGGGCTGGATCCTGTGGAGGCCATTGGGAGAGTCAATTAGCAGCACCCAATGTTTCCAACCAATCACCCAGGTACTGTATTATTACATATGTGGTCTGCTACTCTGAGAGAGGGACAGTTGCCCCCGATTGCAGTTGAAAGGGGTAGCCAAGGTGGGGGGTGTGCTATAGACCCTGTCAACCATCGTACCCCCCCCCCTTCAAAAAATCCTGGCTACACCAGTAGCACCATGCGTCATACTTGAATTAAAACTTTTATTACACCATTTCAAGGATTGTCATGTCACCGTTGAGCTGGGCCTCCTGGTACTTTTTAAAATAAAATATGTTGGGCAGTGTTTTTCCCCAGCCGGTTGCTTATTTATTGTCGGTCTACTGTTCGTTAGGGAATTCTGCAACGCCAAGGAGCGAACCAACATTTAGCAGCTAGAATCACATGTTGGAAATGTGATTGAAAACTGAGTAAAAGACGTTACGTGTAAACACCCAACAAAACGTACATTTTGTCTTCCATTTTATATGATGGACAAAATGTACGTTAAGACGTAGCGTGTAAACCGGCCTTTAGACTGACCCGACTACTATTTTTACATCGCATTGTTCACAATAAGATTGACTGTGTGATTTTTACCGAAGATATTTCATACTGTGTCCCTGGATGCCTTACATGATTAACGGACTTATTTATCATAGGCCTTGAGATACAAACCGCTGTCCAGGTAGCTATGACGGACTTCAATGTTGCCCACCTTACACTAGATGATCTATTATCGTCCAGATACATCTTCAAAGGTCGATCAATGATTGCTTTATTATACACTCACTAATTAATCTATTACTTAGGTAGTGGCAGTAATTACTAAAGAAGTTTAATGAATCATGCCATGTGGTATCATCTGAAAATACCAACTGTGGGCTTCCACAGAGGGTACAATTACTTCATTTCCCTAGCCCTTCCCACCATTCACTACCCCATTAACACCCCCCACCAGCAGCCTCCTAAAGGGAAACCTGTTATGGCAGCTTGGTTTTACCCCCTCCCCCCACCATCAATCAATCAATTATACTCATTGAGAATGTTACATTCCAAATTATTTGAATACAATTTTGTCCTTTACCAACTGCATATCTTTGTGAAATATCACAGTGTACGAATACTTTGTACACTCACTGTACATCCTTTCAGATTTTACTGGAGCACTGGTCTTCGCATCTGCACATACCGAATCCCTCATCCAGCATGAAACCAGCTTATGAAATAAACTATCTGACTTTCAGTGCAATAATATTTCTTCCAACAATAATGCTGAATGCTGTCAGCAAAGTTTAGTAAAGCGACAAGCACAAGTAAACATGCTGCATGTTTCACAATCCACCTTCTAATCACCTGATGGATAAGCTACACCTTAAAGGCATGAAAATGCTGAATTATTGTTAGCAGAAATTATAGTTACAACAACAATAGCAATTGTGTTATCTCTGCAATCACAAGGAAACAGGACAAAAATCCCCTCTCACCTTCTTTTTCTAAAATCCATGCCATTTTGAAATAAATGGCGCCACCATTTCAATGGTAAAGCGTAATATCAGCTGTAGCCCCAGTTACAAGTCCCAATACATTTATGGCGTAGTATACTATAGAAAAACATATATTTTACAGGTTAACTCCCATTCAGATAAGTTTCACATCTATTTTTTTGAACTTACAGATAACTAAATTTCTTTCGAGGTAAGAATGTGTCATAAGCAGACGTAGTATAACTCACCATACTCGAAGACAACGGACAAGCCTGTGACGTAACGAACAATGTCGTCTGCTTCTTCTGTGACACACACATTAGTAAACGCAACACGCCATTTCCTGTGAATAAACTACAAATCATACTTTAGACCAGATAACATATCTATTTTGTCAACTTTTGTCATTATATTGAATTGACGGAGCGGCGTAGACGTTTGAAAATGTAAGTATTCCATTTTGTAGTTTAAATGTAAATTCAATAGGGAATTACAGTAAGTCAGCGAATTGTCAACTACAGTACACCGGGGCGTATTATGAGTTTTGGGAAGAGAGGTGATTGAGTTGAGATCTTTGAAAGGAAACGACTGAATTTCCTTAACCTTTTCAAATTAACAACATACATACGCCATTTTTAATATATTAAAATCGTTTATTTGTTGATTCAACATTGCTTTCGCTTTATGTGTTATCACGAACAAATGGAAGTTGACAGAAGCACTTCGTGAAATCGTGGCGCAATTCTGATGAGCTCATTATGGGACAGCATTCGTTCGAAATACATATTTTATTCATTATAATTAATTTCCGCCGGCGGTATTCTCGAAATATAGAAAGTATAGAAACGCCCATTAAACAAAATCTTCATGACCCTAATACTTATAGTCGAGTCAAGGTTCTGAATTGATATTTTAGGGAGTCGTTCTCTCGAAGGAGAGAGAGGGAGGGGAGAGAAGTTTTCAAACTGGCCGAGACTAAAGATCGGGCAGCTAAAGATATACCCCGAGCCATAACAGTGAAGGATAGCGAAGGTAGGGTCCTACTCACCCCACCGGAGGTAAAGAGGAGGTGGGAAGAGTACTTCCAAAACCTCTCGAATGCGGCAGGGGAGATGAGGACCTCGCCACCCACCTATTCTGCATTGGCAGGGGTGGTGGACTTAGGAAGATGAAAGGTCGAAAAGCTGTAGGCCAGGCGCAATCCTCATTCTAGTGTGGCACAGCCTAGGGAGGACAGGTACCAGGTGGCTAGGGAAACTTTTCAATAAGATAGCTAGCGGAGATAGAATGCCATCTGCATGGTGTGAGAGTGGTATAATACCACTTCAAGGGCAAAGGGGATGTCCAAGATTGTGAATAAGCCACTTCATGAAGCTCTGGGAGAGAGTAATGGAACGCCGCCTCCGGGATAGAACTAATGTGCGTGGAAATCAGTTAGGGTTTATGCCAGGTAGGTCCACAATGGAGCCTATCTTCATTCTGAGACAGATGAGAGAAAAGTATAGCGCAGCAAAGAAAGACCTCCATGCCATCTTTATCGACCTGGAGAAGGCCTATGACAGTGACCAACGACAGGTAGTTTGGGAAGTATTATGAAAAGGAGGTTAGAAGAAGGGTTAATTCGAATAGCCCAGGATATGTTTGATGGCTCCATAGCCAGGGTAAGGACACGTTGGGGAAACACTCCGGGCTTCCCATTGGAAGTAGGGGTACACCAACGTTCAGCAGGTACGACACTTAGTACATACCTTTTCATCCTGGTTATCGACGAAGTGTTGACGGGTGTTGGAGAATGGGCCCCTCAGTGCTTGGTATTCGCCAACGATATTTGAAAACATATTGAGAACACATGGAGAAAGGGACTAAATGATATTAACAGGAGCGATAGAAAAGCGAGGACTAATGATTAACAAACAAAAATGATTATCTGACGAGACATTTGTTGTTGATCCCTTATTAAAGGTACTGAAATGTAAACAGCGCCTTCCAATAAATGATGCAACAGACAAACCTTTGAAAAAAAAAATATATAAACGGCGCGCCGTTTATTAGAATAAATATGGTATTTAGCCTTCAATTGGGAAGGTCAGGGAAATAATGGTGACATACGTTCGAGGGGCGAACTGGTGAAAAAGTTGCAAGAGGTAAAGTACTTAGGATCAACGTTCCAAAGCAATAGGGAGTTAGACTCAGTTATGACCCACAGAATCAATGGGGGTGGCTGAAATGGAGACAGGCAAGCAGAGTCCTGTGTGATAGGAGGGTCCCAATGAAGTTGAAAGGAAAGTTCATCAGGACAATGGTTAGGTCAGCTATGCTGTATGGATCAGAGTGTTTGGCAGTGAGGAAAAGCCACGTAAATAAAATACAAGTAGCCAAGATGCGAATGCTGTGGTACATGAGTGGCATGTCGAGAGCTGATAGAATTAGGAATGCGTATATTAGAGGTTGCCTGGGGTTGGTGGACATCGCCAAAAAACGAGGGAGAGAAGGCGGAGGTGGTATGGACACGTCATGAGAAGAGGGAAAGAGGAGCTTGTTGGGTGCATTCCAGGAATGCAGGTGGTGGGTAGCACCCAGGGTAGGGGGAGACCAAAGCCGACGTGGGAACAGGTGGTCCGTAAAAACGTGGCAGTGTGTGGGGTGGACGGGGACCTGATAGGAGATAGACGGAAGTGGAGGGCTAGAACCCGCAAACCCGACCCCGCCACCGGCGGGATAAAAGTATGATGATGCTTGCCCGAAGGTTCGCTTCCTTGAGGGCTCAACATTTTGTGGATATTTAGCGGTTGGTATTCAAATGTGCAACAATGTCTAATTCAAATTCTAATTCAAACTATAATTCACTACACTGCAAGCAGCAGTATTATTTAGCCAATATGGCAGTGGAGAGACCAACTCTCATTCCTACATACGTTACTATAAAGCTCCCGAAACCCTTGGCTATAATTCTCGTGATCCCCTTGGCCTACAACACTAGTAATGGTGGGGTTTCTTTTGAGGAAGCCCTCCACTTTATCCTATTCCATTGCCAAATGGTCCTTGGTAATAAAGACCAGTAATATGGGTCTGTTTGTGCCCTAGTTTCCTTCAATTTATATGAATGATCGAATGAATGTCGAAGGAACAATTATACAGTCAAACTCGGATATAACACACACCTTCGGGACTGCTCGTGTCTGTGTGTTATAACCGAGTGTGTGTTATAACACAAACAATGCTAAATGATGCCAAAGCTATGTTAACTGAACAAAAATATGCTAATTTCAAGATGTATACTTAAAGACGCACACACTTCCAGTCAGCTGCAATTTTGCCAGCTTCCACACTGCTGAGAATTGTATCCTTTTATCATCATCATCATCATCAGCTCAATCTTCTCCAGCCTGAGGCAGGGTCGGGTCTGCGGGTTCTAATCCTCCACTCCCGGCTATCCCCCAACAAGTCCCCTTCCAACCCACATGCCACCATGTCCCTTTGCACACCCTGCACTCTTGCCCGTTTTGGTCTTCCTCTACCTCTGGAACCCCAAACTACATGCAGCCCCACAATGGACCTAATAAGCACCTTCTCTCCCCTCCTCATCACATGTCCATACCACCTCAAACACTTCTCTCATCTTTTCTGCAATATCTGTCACCCAAGGGAAAGTCGTTTCTAATTCTGTCAGATAGTGACACCCCATGCATGTAGCGTAACATTCGCATCTCAGCCGCTTGCATTTGCCTTTCATGGGTCTTCCTAACAACCCAACACTCTGAGCCATACGTCATAGTGGGCCTAATGACAATTCTGTAAATTTTGCCTTTCAACTTTATTGGGACCCAGTGGTCACGCAGGATCCCACTTGCCTGTCTCCACTTCAGCCATCCTGCATTAATCCTATTGGCACGTCAGAATCGATTTCCCCATTGCTCTGGAAAACTGATCCTAGATAGCAAAACTATTGCACCATATATAGCCTTACTTAAGTTGTGGGGTATGCCGTCTAGTTTCAAGTTATATATAGCTGTTTGTTCTATCCGAGGTCTCTTACACGTTGAAAGTGCAATAGGGACCAAACCAGTTGTGTGTTATATGTAATATCCGGGTGTGTTATAGCCAATCAATTTCTATATACTTATGCATTAGCGCTGGCTGGGACTTTCCCTTGTGTGTGCTATAAGCCAAAAAGTGCTATAACCAGGGTGTGTTATAGTGAGGTTTGACTGTATTACCAAATTAGAAAACAAATTTTTGTCATAAAAGGCTAGGCTTCAGATGCACGGGCTTCTGCATGGCCCTTCCCAAAGCAGGGTGGGGTACCCATCGTGTCCCTCTGAATGGACACTGGGTGATATATTGGACGGTATTTTTCCACAGCCGGCTGCAGGCCAAAGCTGCAACTCCTATGTTTATTTATCGTTGGTTTACTGTTCGCTGTTGGTCAACTGCTTGCTCAGTTTCACATATTTTTAATGAAAAAATAATAATTTCTTTTTATATATACACTTACTACAAGACATTAAGACAGCAATTTAAAGAGGGGGGGCCTTAAGCTGAACATGAAGAAGACTGAGTACCTAGCTTTCAATTTTAGTGACCAGGGGCAAGGGGGTGAGATTCGTTGTGGGGGAGAGGGGATTCCAGTGGTGCAAGGGTTTCGTTATTTAGGGTCAGTCCTCCAGAGCAATGGGGAGATAGATTCTGACGTGACCCATAGGATTAATGCAGGATGGCTGAAGTGGAGACAGGTAAGTTGGGTCCTGTGCATCCACCGGGTCCCAATAAAGTTGAAGGGTAAAGTTTACAGAACCGTCGTTGGGCTCGCTATGCTGTTCGGCTCAGTGTTTGGCAGTTAGGAAGAACCATCAATGACAAATGCAAGTGGCTGAGATGCGAATGCTACGCTACATGAGTGGGGTGTCATGATAAGACAAATTAGAAATGATTATGTTAGAGTTAGCTTGGGGGTGGGAGACATTACAGAAAAGATGAGAGGCAACCGGTTGAGGGGGTATGGGCATTAAATGAGGAGGGGCTTATTAGGTCCATTGTGGGACTGCAGGTAATTGGGGGCACGAGAGATAGAGGAAGGCCAAAACGGACGTGGGAGCCAGTGGTGCAAAGGGACATGGAGGCATGCGGGGTGGAGAGGGACTTGGTGGGGAATAGGCGGGAGTGGAGGATTAGAACCCATGTGGGAGCGGCGAGTTGCGTTGGACACACCAGTTCTCTTCTGATCACTGAAGTTAAGCAACGCAAGCCCAGTTAGTACTGACATGGGTGGTCGCTCGGGAAAGCTGGGTACTGCTAATACCCAATAATCGTTGCATTGGTGTGGTGTCCGTGCGGTATATGCATCGGACCTACACAGTGGACGGGTCTCTAATGACCTCGTAGTTGACGGGACCTTAAACTCCAACAAACAAACAATTAGAACCCACAGATCCGACCCTGCCTCAGGTGGGAGAAGGGTGAGAGGATGATATGGAGTCCTGGAGTGGATTTCATGGAGTTTGAGCAATTTACAGCAGCACACGCTATTGCTACTCCTTTGCTCCATCCCGGTGATATATCCTAAGGCAGTGGTGGCGAACCTGTGACCCACCATGCAATTGTAAGTGACCCAAACAAGAATCATATCTAGTTTATCCTCTCATATTGTGTGAGGTGGACGGGGACCTGGCGGGTTAGAACCTGCACACCCGACCCTGCTGCTGGCGGGTAAGGGAATTATGATGATGTTCTCTATTTGCTGCTTTAATGAACAAATTTGTGCATTACTAATCATAATATTTTTATTCATAAAATTAAATAGTGCTTGCACCTGACCCACAGACAACTTTTTGGTTTCTTTTGTCTTATTTTGACCCGTCTGTAAAAAACCGATCACCACCACTGTCCTAAGGTGATATATATTTCCAAAATGTTTACGTTAGAGGTAGCTTGTGGGTGAGAGACATCACGGAAAGGATTAGGGAGAAGCGGTTCAGATGGTATGGGCATGTGATGAGGAGAGAGGAGGAGGAACGTATTGGTCCATTATGGGTCTCCATGTGATTGGGGGCACCTGGGGTAGGGGAAGACCAAAACGGACTAGGGAGCAGGTGGTGCAGAGGGGTAAGGAGACGTGCAGAATGGAGAGGGACTTGGTGGGGGATAGGTGAGAGTGGAGGATAAGAACCCACAGACTCGACCCTGCCACAGGTGTGAGGAAGGTGAGATGATGATGATAATGGTGATATATACAGGGTGTTTCTTTTAAAGTAACCAACGCCTTTTTTAAAAAAATCTATGATATATGGGATAAAATGGTTAGGAGAAAGTTATAGTTGATGGAGGGGGACATTCACTTCCTAAAACAGTTCTGAAATTTTGGCAGTAGTTTTTTCAGGACAATGCAAAGTTACAATTTTTTTGACAGATAGGAGTAGTCTTAACTGTTGCATCGCATAGCTCTAAAAAAATCTGAAAGTTTGATATATAATGTTCCTATACTTAAAATTAAAAATACGCCTTCAAAACTGCATTAATAAGTGTGCCCCAATGGCCAAGGGCTACAGGAAGTTGTTTGTGGTATGCAGCATAGCAAATTGTGGCTCTTAGCCACTCCAACTAGCTAACTTGGAGCACAATCCAAGGTGCCTTCTATCCACGTCAGCTCAATGCTGGCTAGTTGGAGCGGTTAAGAGTGACAATTTGCTGAGCTCCATACCCGAGACAACATTATGTAGCCCTTGGCCATTGGTGCACACTCATTAATGCAGTTTTGAGGGTGTATTTTTAATTTTAGGAACATGATACAGTATATCAAAATATCACATTTTGTTAGAGCAATGTGATGCGATAGTTAAAACTACCCCTATCTGTTGAAAAAAATGCAACTTTGCATTGTCCTGAAAAAACTACTGCCAAAATTTCTCAACTGTTTTAGGAAGTGAATGTCACCCTCCATCAACTGTAACTTTTTCCTCACCATTTTATCCCATATCTCATAATTTTTTTAAAAAAGGCATTGGTTACTTTAAAGGTAACACCCTGTATATACACCTGACACTTGATAACTACTTTTAAATCATTCCAATTATTTTTAAAGTTGTAAATATGCAAGCTAATACATGTAAACAAGTAGTTTAAGCAAACCATCTACTGGGTGGCGCTCTTTGGGTATGAGGACACGAAAAGGGCGGAACTGTCACTCCTTGTATTATGCCTGGTTCCGTATACCCATGAGCTAAAGCTATTACCGTTGAATCAGACGACAGCACAAAAAATGGTGACGTCACACTTCTACTTGGGGCGCCGCAAAGTAGCTATGCGTGACGGTAGTTCAGTTGACAGGTGGTCAACTCACATAGCGTCCCGCACGTCAATCTGCGTTCTGATTGGCTGGCGGTTGAGCTGTCTGCTTGAAAAATGGCGACATAACGGCGGCGTGCCATGACTTCAAATAAAGTGCTACACTTATGCCTAGTTCCGTATCACCGCACTTCAACGCTAATCACGTCGCCACTGATGACATTTTGATGACGTTTTGTGCTAGTGCGTTATGAAGGACCGCCAGCGCAATTCCTTAAGTGCAGCGCTTTATTTGGAGTCACCGCACGCCGCCGTCATGTCTTACATTATCCTCCGCCATTTTTGAAGCAGACAGCTCAACCGCCAGCCAATCAGAACGCAGCGTGACGTGTGGGACGCTATGTGAGTTGACCACCTGTCAACTCAACAACCGTCCCGCATAGCTGCTCTGCGACGCCCCAAGTAGCAGTGTGACGTTACCATTTTTTGTGCTGTGTCGTCTGATTCAACGGTAAAAGCGTTAGCGCGTGGGTATACATAACCAGGCATTAAGGAATTGTGCTGGCGCTCCTTCATAACGCACTAGCACAAAACGTCATCAAAATGTCATCAGTGGCGACGTGATTACCGTTGGTCAATGCTAATTGGTCTGGCTCAGTGGCACGCGCTACAGACAGCAGCAGCGCGTGGGCAGACGACACCACACGTAAACGAGTGCCGTAGGCGAGCAATGGGTGAGAAGGTGCGGTTGAGAGGCAGTGAACTGCTTTCACCGTGCAGCACTAGTGCGCGCATGTGATTGGTAGATTGCTTTGCAGACCACACACATTGCAAATTAAAAAATGGCTGTTATGTATATGTACCCTTTGAAAATCACTTGGCGCGTGTCCTAGATGCGCCACTGAACCAGTACAGGTGCTGTTGGTCTTAGCGACTGTACCTGGCGTAATTGCAGGGTAATTGAGCCCCAATGACGTAGTTGAAACAGTGCCGCATTTACCATTAGGCTAAATAGGCTGAAGCCTAGGGCTTCAAAACTTAAGAAAAGGGTCTCAAAAGGGCTTGAAAAGGGTCTCAAAGTTGAAATAACCTAGGGCCTCTCAATAAATAAATCCAGCACTGAGTTGAAGGGTCCTCAAACACCAATGAAACAAAAATACATATTTTAAATTCTCATGATAAACAGAAAGAGTAAGGCAGATATGTGGAAGGCACAAGCTGGCGCAAATATTCAAATCCAACCTTCAAATGAAGATGAGGACTGGGACACAGATCCGAATTTCGTCAATGATGTCACTGAAGAAGAGCAACGTTGGGGTTCAAAAACGGTGGAGGGATCAGGAAGAACGGCTGCTGCATTAAAGTAAGTCATACCTTATTTTAAGACCAACCAAAAATTCATCAAATTTACCTTGTGCTTTGTATTTGCTCCAGCATGAGTCAGTTGAGAGAACAGGTGTCAAAAACTGATGAAGAAGTTAAAAAGCAGTTATACGAAAGTGGTGCAAAGCCATCGTTTGGCTATGGTGGCAAATTTGGCGTTGAACAAGACAGAATGGATAAGGTACCTTCACCTTATGAATTTTTAGTGAAATATCTGAAAGCAAGATTAAAACCCCTACTAAAGTTGGAGTTACAGTAGTTCTTGTAGAACCATGGGTGGATCAAGCACTTCAAGGTCCCCCAGCACAATCTTCACCTTACAATTCTCATTTGAGGTCCATTGATGAAAACAATGCCAAATGTTGGTGTAATGCAAAAATGCTAGAAACTCTATGAGCGAATAAAATCCTAATAAGTGAGAAAGAACCTTCATGAACTTAACCCCCACAGTTACGAAAGGGAAAAAGTCCATCGGAAGACATTTATTTACACCATGCCCTTAAGGCTGATTCACAACAGCACAGCAATATCCCCCATAACGAATAAAACAGAAGGAAATTAGTTGAAGTGCATTTGAATTTTCACTGTCTGTACAGAGGTGTATCATTCTGGTGAATTTGAAAAACTGATTCTAATGCCTTAATTTTTTGTTTTAACCTGCGAGCGTGCACATCAAAGACAATTACGCCACCAGGTGTTCTGTTCACCTCTTGATATACAGTATAGCATGTTATCCCTCCATTCACACACCAGAATTGCTTCAAAATGACTTTTTGGTACATAAATGTTTGACAAGTATTGAAATGGCATCATAATGTGAAAATGATGCTAACTATATGATGTACAGAACAGAATTATTGATGATGAAACATCTAATTTTTGGATTACTTTGATTGTTCTTCACCACACGCATTGGTGAACTTCATTCACAATCTATGACCAGATTGATCTTGAACCCCAAAAACAAAAAGATCGCTGAAAGTAGAAACTTGAAATTAAACTGGGACCTATAAAATGAATCTATTTAAAGATACCTTGAAGGACACTAGATTTGGTCTGGGTTTAATAAGTTTATTTATTGAAATTTTGTGCATGGTGAACTAAGTTCACCAATGCGCCCACTCAAGGGTTAAGGTGTTTACTGAACCCACCCCTTTACAAATAAAAGAAATTGGCCGAACCCAACACCTTTAAAAATAAAAGAAATCTATTTGAAGCTAAAACTTTCAGGAAAGTTCACCTGTGTCGTCAAAGACAAAGATGTGATCGGTAATCGTCTGGTGTGATACTTGAGAAGGGAGGAACTATGAGTGTGCTCCACTCCCACTGGTCAAGCAACATACGTTTAATGTGAAAGATGAAAGGTGGTCAACTTTCCCATCCGTTTACATTTATGGTTCCCGTTCATTGTGAAGGGCCCAATCTGATATTCTAATGTTAACTTTGCTTCGCGTTCTCGTTTCCACTAGCGCTCCCATCGTCATGCTATTGTGAATCGGCCTTTAGTCAAGAACATTAAAATTCCTGTGAAAAACTGAAAATTCCATATTTTATGAATTATCCTTATCATGCTCAGCCAAGTTGCGTTGGACACACCAGTTCTTGTGAGATCACTGAAGTTAAGCAACGCAAGCCCACGTTATTACCAACATGGGTGGTTGGTAAAGAACGTTGGGTGCTGCAAATTTCCCCTCTCCTACATCCTCTACACCTACCACCTCATCTCCCGCGAGCAGTTTACCAATTGGTTCAGCCTGTTATGGCTGCTTAGCTTACTCCTCAACTCCATAACATATGTCTGATGACCAGATTGTAATTTCTAAGGTCGACTAAGTTTCTATATACGTTTGTCCCCTTCCCGAAGAAATGACCTTAAGCTGTAACTCGGAATTTTCAGTGGCCCAAATCCTCCACCTATAAAATGATCAGCCAGTATGCAGAACGCTCATTTGAGTTCTAAGTCCTGAATTTTATTCCTGCTCGATGTCGGAGTAAAACAACTGGCCCTTTTGCTTTTGTAGGATATCACACCCTGCTACCCAGAATCCCCCTACTGATAGGTCTACAAAAACAGGATTAGCAACGTCTACAGGAATGGGGAATAAATTAATAGTTCCATAGTTAGTTACTCCATTGGAGTCGGCCAAGCAGCCATAATGGGCCGAGCCCTGTGCTGTGAATGCTGCTAGCGGATGAGGAAAGAGGGTGGTAGGAGTCGGGAAACTAGCAGTTCCCAGTGTTCCAAACCAAGCACCCATGTCGGTACTAACTTGGGTTGCGTTGTTTAATTTCAGTGATCAGACGAGAATTGGTGTATCAAACGCAATTCAGCCGCTCTAATATTTTCTATTTTTATCCGAAAACAAATTATTCATTACCACCGTACTCTTATCCCAGCTATGACAGGGTCAGATATCATTGAGCAACATGGTATTAGGGTGGCCTTGGCTTTTCTCTACTCCTGCTCCCAGTGACCTGTATCCCTTCAAAAGACCTAAGCTGATCAGGAAATGACAACAGTGTAATAGAATTTACAGTAATTTAAAAATTGAATTGTTTTTCTTTTCAGTCAGCTCTAGGGCATGATTATAATGAAAAAGTTGAAAAACATGCTTCTCAAAAGGACTATACATCAGGATTTGGTGGCAAATTTGGACTGCAAGCTGATCGTGTTGACCAGTCAGCTGTCGGGTGGGATTATAAACACAAACCGGAAAAACACGAGTCTCAAAAAGGTATTATTCGATTTTTGACCATCACATAAAATTTAAATTTATAAAAGTAAGCAGAGAAAAAAAATGGACTTTTTAATTAGACTACGCCACTGGATTTGGCGGTAAATATGGCGTGCAAAAGGATCGACAGGATAGTTCAGCAGTTGGCTGGGAGTATCATGAAAAACTTTCCAAACATGAATCTCAGAAGGGTAAGCCCCTTTTTTACGTTTTTCATTGATCTATAACTTCTTACTAAAGAAGTATTCTCGTCTTTAGATTACTCCCAAGGATTTGGAGGCAAATATGGCATTCAAACTGACAGGCAGGACAAGGCTGCAAAAGGCTGGGAAGAAAGGACGGCTAAAGCATCTCATCCGTCTCAGACAGACATGAAGATTGGATTTGGTGGCAAATTTGGCATTCAGGCCGATAGAGTTGACAAGGTGCTTGATAACTCTTTGAACTCTATCCTAAGAGATCAGGGTTGGTACTTAGGGTCTGCAGCTCATTGGTCATTTGAGGGGAAGATAGGCAAAGGTGAATAGACTGAAATCTTCACGCTAAAACCGTTCGTTAGTGAGGTCCTTTGAGGACATCGGAGTAGGACAAGTACAATACGCGGAAAACCTGCACTTTATTATTGAAAGAGTAACATTACAGCAAAAAGAAACTACTGTATTAAAAAATTTTCCTCCTACGGCAGGGTCAGGTATCCAGTGGGGGCACATAGGGGATCTGTTGAGCGGTATTTTTACGCAGGTGGCCACTGACCTAATGCTGCGATGGGAGCGGATTATTGCGTTGGACACACCAGTTTTCATCCGATCACTTACGTTAAGCAACGCATTAGCATAGTTTCTGTGTAGTCTCTGCATTAGGACTATCCAGTGGACGGGGCTCTAATGACCTTGTAGGTGAAGGGACCTAAAACACCAACGAAACAAGAAAAAACCCGTACTTAAATAAGCAAGGGAGCCAAGGGAGCGAGCTCCTTCGTCTGAAAATTTTGCCGCTCAACCCTTTTTATAGTAGAAAAGGGTATTTTACGTGCAAGTGACATCGAACACATCACTTGGAACCAAGGATACGCGGCGTACTCGGGGTCTCCCTCTTGCCCAAAGGACGCCAACTCACCTCGATCCCTTACCGTACCAGGAACCCGTGACACAGTAGTCGAGCATGGGGCCTGGGTACAGACTATCGTGTGAGCAACGTGTGGCTTTGCTGTGCCACTTTCATTCAATCTGAAAATTTTCAAGTGCCCATGTTCATTCTGCCAATTGTTTGCCGCAAATCAAACCCAAAACTGTCAATTACTATTTACCAGTTATATACAATGATGTGGGCGAACTTTGACCCCACATTTTGCTCTAAAACTTGAAAAATCATGACCAAATCAGGAACATGTTAAAAATAGGTGAAATGCAAGTGAAAAATTGAAATATTGACTGAGATTCGGTCTATTAATTTACATTTACTCTACAGCAGACTCTAAAGGCCTGATTCTGCTGGCCCAACCTAAAATGACTGAGGATTTACAGCTAAATTTGTTTTTCGTTGCAGTCTGCACATGGTTATATGGAAGATGCACAAAAGGTTGAAAATAAAGCTGAGCAAGAGCCAACTGAGAAACCAAAATTGGACCCTGGTAATAATAGCTCCAGTCATTTTAATTCATGTGATTGTTTTATCTTCAATTGGTGTTTACTAACCGCATGTGGTTAGCTTCTGATTATTTTGTCCAGATTATAAAGCGACTCCTAACCCTTTTCCCCCCTAATGGCAGGGTCAGGTATGGTACCTATCTTGTCCCTCTAAATGTACACAGTGGTCATATATTGGATGGTGTTTTTTCGTAGCCGGCTGCCGAACAAGGCTGCAACTGCTGTAGTGGCGCAGCAGTAGCATGCTCGACTACTGCGCCCAGGTTCGATGCTGAATCGATGTGGTTTGGCTCTGCAGCGTTTGTGCCCCGTTTCCGATGTAACTTGCACGTAAAAGAACCCTTTCTACATGTAACGTGTAATTGGCAAAATTCCCAATTGTAGGGGCTTAATCCCAGGTGTAGCGTGCTGGATTAATTTCAAGGGTTGGGGAGTAAGCCAAGCAGCCAAAACAGGACGAACCCTTGGGAAGCTGCTCGCGGGAGGTGAGGAGTAGGTGTAGAGGACGTAGGAGAAAGGAAATTTCCAGCACCCAACGTTCTTTACCTACCACTCATGGAGGTACTAACGTGTTCTTAACTTCAGTGATCTCACAAAAACTGTTGCGTCCAACGCAACTTAGCTGCGTAAGGCGAAGAAGAAAAACTCCAATGAAGAATAATAAGCCGGCAATAAATAAGTACAGGGGTTACACTGTTAGGTCGGCAGCCGGCTGCATAAAAATAGCTTTCAATAGATCGCCTTGTGTTTCTTTGGGACAAAATTGGCCATTTGAGCTGCCTGGCGGAAAAAAAGGGTTAGTAGTGGCTTTCTGTTGCCATTAAATACTACAAAAATTAATCCTTTCCTACACAGGCGGCTCATGGGGCAGGCAATCCTAGGCGGCAAATTTCAAAGCGGCGGCTAATTCCAGAGGTACTTCCTTGCCATGCAGTCTGTCGGTCAATTAAAATATTCATAGTCCTTAGGCTCCCAAGCTTCCCTGATTGGTGGGGCCGTTTCTAAATGTCTGATTTCTCGAGGAGCTTTGTTGCGGAGTCATAGCAATGCATTGGCAATGGAACAAATGCCAAGGGCGTGAGGGACGCTCGGACAATTTAGAACTGCATTAAATTTAATGGGGGGGGGGGGCGATTGGCCCGCATGCAAACTCACGAGCCCGGGCCTGCTTTCGTAGCACCCTATGTAGGGATGGGGAAAATTTCAAATCGGAACCCTACAATTTTTGGATACTTTGCTAAAAATAATAAAAGTACTTTTTTTTCTTTCAGGGAAGATAAAAACGTCTGCATTAAGGGCACGATTTGAAAATGCAGCAGGACCTAATGACACTAAGCCTCCAGCCTCAAGACCTCCAGAACCAAAGCCTCCTCGTCAAACTCAGAAGCACGTGTTCCCACCAGAAAAGGTATGTCATATTTACAGATTTGTATCATATCAAGTGCTAATTTGCTAATTAATTTGAATATCTAGAAAGAGGAAATTGCAACTCCGGCTGTAGAAGCCATCCAGCAACCTATGCATCAACAACAGCAACATGCTGCCGTCGATGAGGAGGTCACAGAGCCGCCTGAAGAGGTTAACATAATGATATAATAGTATATTGCATTTTGGTGACAAATATTACAGAAATGATAATTGTAAATTTAGGTGACACCTGATGAGGAATGGGAAGGCACTCAGGAAGATGTACCCGTGATGCCTGTTAGTCACGTTCCTGTCACTGATTTGGATGAAGATATCACTTACATGAAAGAGGTTTTATCCCATCCAGAAAGCGAACATGGAGAATCTCGTAGGTGATATCGACACTTCTTTTCTAATCAAAGAATGGTTAATTACTTAAAAACGTCATTAAATTTGTGCAACTTAGATACCGCAGTTATACACGGGTATGAGGAAAAAATTACTGACGATAATCCAGAAGATTATGGTAATGCTTATGAACATGTCACTGATGATCACCCGTCAGTAACAGCTATTGCCTTATACGATTATGAAGCAGGTGAGTGAGTACTGCATTTTGTCTGGCCTTTGTCCTGCCTATAACGGAGTCGGATCGGTGAGTTATGCTGCCCCTTCATTGGGAGTGATTGTATTGCATTGGACACACTAGTTATCTTCTGATCACTGAAGTTAAGCAAAACCGCCTCAGCTAGTGCTGACATGGTTGGTCGCTTGGGAGAACACGGTGCCGCTGGTATGCATTGGACACACCAATTCTCGTTTATTTTTTGTGTTTCTCTTGTTGGTGTTTTAGGGCTCTTCAACTGCATAGTTCTTGTGTAGAGACTGCGCAGACACTACACTAATGCGATGATTATGGGGTATTAACACTACCCAGTTTTCCCCAGCGGCCACCCATATTAGTACTAGCTGGGGTTGTGTTGCTTATTTCAGTGATCAGACGAAAATTGTTGGAGCCGCTTATTGCGTTGGACACACACCATTTCTTGTCTGATTACTGAAGTTAAGCAACGCAACTACAGATAGTACTAATATGGGTGACCGCTTAGGAACACTGCATACTGCTAATATCCAAATCGTCATAACAGGATAGTGCTCCTGCATTAGAACTACGCAGTGGATGAGGGTCTAATGACCACTGTTGTTAAAGGGCCCTAAAACACCAATATCATCATCGTCATCCTGGTGCACTGCCTTATCCTTATGGACAACCTGCTCCCACGTCTGCTTTGGTCTCCCCCTGCCCCGGGTACTGCCGACCACCTGCATTCCTGTGAGGGACCTAACGAGCTCCTCTTCCCCCTTCTCATGACGTGCTCATTCAGCCTATTCTCCCTCATTTTTTTCGGCGATGTCCACTCCCCAGGCTACCTCTGATATACTCATTCCTAAATCTATCAGCTCTCGACACGTGACACATGTACTGCTGCATTCGCATCTTGGCTACCTGCATTCTACTTATGTGGCTATTCCTCACTGCCCAACACTGATCCATATAGCAAGGCTGGCGTAATCACTGCCATGTAGAACTTCCCTTTCAACTTGATTGGGGCCCTCCTATCACACAGGACTCCGCTTGCCTGTCTCCACTTCAGCCATCTCCCATTGATTCTACAGGTCATATCAGAGTCTATCTCCTCATTGCTTTGGAACGTGGATCCCAAGTACTTTACCTGGATTCATTTCATGGGTTGGGGAGTAAGCCAAGCAGCCATAACAGGACGAACCCTTAGGAGGCTGCTCGCGGGAGATGAAGAGGCAGCCACCCTTGTTGGTACTAACGTGGGGCTGCGCTGCTTAACTTCAGTGATCTCACGAGAACTGGTGTGTCCAACGCAACTCTTGCACCTTTTTTAGCTGTTCGTCCCTTGAATGTACGTCACTATTGTTTTCTTGTCCTTCCCAATTAAGAGCTAAATTCTGTCTTCATGTTTATCGTTAGCCCTATCTTTTCTGTCGTTCCTCAATAGAGTTGTGCATATTTCAAAATAAACGTATGCTCGAAGCTCGCTCGCTCATAGCGTAGTAGGGGTATCAGGAATACTCTCGCTTGGGGACTTTTTTGTGAACGAGTCTCGCTCAACCCTTATTACCAATTAACAAAAATCGAGTCTCGGGCTTGGCTGCTCTCGTATTGAATTGATTGAGAAAAACAAAATAATTATAAAACTGTGAATTAAACATATTTAGTTACTGACTCTCGCTCGCATTCTCGCCCACAATGTGAGCCAAGACGCACTCTCGGCTCGTTTCCTTAAACACACTATGTTAACTCGCTCGTTTGTTACACCGAGA
This sequence comes from Trigoniulus corallinus, assembly GCA_013389805.1. Lineage (NCBI taxonomy): Eukaryota > Metazoa > Arthropoda > Diplopoda > Spirobolida > Trigoniulidae > Trigoniulus > Trigoniulus corallinus. The sequence goes on along the minus strand of JAAFCE010001963.1, from coordinate 19,399,887 downwards.
GCGAGCGAGCCCGAACATGTTTGCTTTTTCGAGACTCGTTGCACAACTCTACTCCTCAAATATTGTTTAGTCCCTTCTCCATCTGTTCTCTGCAGTCGCTAAGTTTTCCTATATCGTAAGCAAATGCCAAGAACTGGGGGGCCCATTCTCCAACTCCCGTGCCCCATGTGTGCCCGGGGTATAATAGGCACACTGTATCCCTGCATGTCATATTAGGTGACTAAAAGGGGAGACTTGCTTGTACCTCTGCTTTAGCAGTGGGATGGAGAAAAGGCCACTTGATGGTAAATTTCTTACAATGGAACTGCCGAGGTTTCTCCCACAAGAGGGACGAGATCGCATAGCGGATCTCACGGCATAACCCCGTCTGCATCTCCCTCCAGGAGATCCTGTGCCTTAGTGATACCCCATTTCGTTATGGGGGTACACCATATATTATTATTTTTAATTTACTTCACATACCATAGTACAATAACTAATGAACTCATCAACAAAACAAAATAAGCTTACAGTAGTTATGAAATGATCATACAAGATTTTCCTGAAATGGCGACAACTAGTGACACGATAATTCCTGCACAACAACCCAATGTACCGGACACTATAGGGCAGCGCGCTCCACTGGCTAAAACAATTCACCGGAACGTTCCAGCCTCGTCTTTCTATCAATGTTTTATCCTTTGGGGCCACCAAGTTTGTCAATGCCATGCATTGGAGTGGCCATTTACCCCACTCCAGGCTGGAACTTACCCATAACCGGAATGAAGAAGTCTAGAATTAGTGCCGAGTCTTGCTTCATCTTGCCTTCGGTCCTTGCTGCAGCTCGGAGAAATACTCTGGCTATGGAGTCATTCTTACTCTGGTTATGGAACTACTGTATAGTAGTTGTCTCATAAATAATCTATGGGTGGCTCAACAGTAAACAAATTTTGATTGGTTTTTTTTTCTATAACTAGCTGCTGACGACGAACTAACATTTGATCCAGGGGAACTAATTGCAAATATCGAAATGGTAAGTGCCCTTAATTTTGAGAATTGTGGATAGTTCAGTGACTACCTGACTAACAATGCGCCCTTTCATTTCTTTCACAATAATCAAGATCGATGAAGGATGGTGGAGAGGTGAGTGTAGAGGTAAAGTTGGTTTGTTTCCGGCAAATTATGTTGAGGTTCAGCAGTGATTTCAACTATGGAAAGTAATGAAGATTTGGTGGTCCAAGTAGACCACATGGTGCCATTCAAACTCAAGTCACTTTTCTGTTCCACGTGGGAAAACAATAAAAAAACAACAACATTGCAAAAAAGTTGATGCACCAAATATTATTGTGATACGTAACTGCGTTCAATGTGCACTCTTCATTAAGAAAGGTGAATGCGATGTTTATTACGCTTTGAATTCCGCCATGTTGAAGATAGGGAATTGGTTGCACACAAGCTCACGGTGTCAAAGAGGTCTTCCAGACTTCACTTTTTGAAATGTCAGGGGTTAATTTCTAGTATTCGGAAATCATACTTTTTTATATCCATGTTGTTAATTCTTAATAAAAACTGAATATTAAATGCTGTTGTTATTGTGCCTCTGTAGTTTCAGTTTTATATTTTGGAGGTCACCGAATACCGAGTACCTAGCTTTCAATTGGAGTGGCCAGTAGCCAGGGGGTGAGATTCGTTGTGGGTGTGAAGTGATACTAGTGGTGCATCAGTTCCGTTATGGAGGTTCCGTTTTCCAGAGCCACGGGGAGATAGACTCCGACGTGACCCATAGGATTAACCCTTCAGCGCTACGGTTACTTGAAGTAACATAAGTATTGTGGTCGGGTCACTGTGACCCAACCATGTTAAAATTACACAAAACAACAGAAAATGTGCAAAAACTACTTTAAAGTGGTTAAATCTTTCAAAATTTAAATAATGTCATTCCTGCAGACTAAATAATAAGTGACTGAATGATTTTTATAAGTGCAATTCTTAAATTTGAAGCAGCAAGCAGAATACATATTTATTAACTTTACTGATGTCACATCTACTGGGATAAAAATACCTGGATCTTCTAAATAAATTTTCAGTTTTGATATAAATTTGGGAAAATGGTGGAAGAGGTTAAAGTACATAGGATCAACGTTCCAAAGCAATAAGGAGATACTCTGATGTGACCCATAGAATCAATGGGGGATGGTTGAAGTGGAGAAAGGCAAGTGGAATCCTGAGTGATTGGAGGGTCCCAATCAAATTGAAAGGGGACTTTGACAGGGGAGTAGTTAAGCCCACTGTTATATGGATCAGAGTGATGGGATGTGAGGAAGAGCCACGTCAATAGAATGCAAGAGGGCCTAGATGCAAATGCTGCAGTACATGAGTGGGGTGTCAAGAGGTGATAGATTAGAAATGAGTATATTGCCGGTAGCCTTGGGGTGGTGGACGTCGCCTAAAAATGAGGAAGAATAGGTTCAGGTGGTATGAACATGTAATGAGAAGAGAGGAGGAGGACGTGCTCGTTAGGTCCATTTCAGGAATGCAGATGGTCAGAAGCACCTGGGGCAGGGGGAGACCAAAGCAGACGTGGGGGTAGGTTGTCCATAAGGATATGGTAGTGTGTTGGGTGGACGGGGACCTGGTGTTAGATAGACGGGAGAGGAGGGCTAGAACCCACAGACCTGACCGTACCAAAGGCAGGGGAATGGCATGACGATGATAATGAAATTTTGACAAGGCAAAGTTGATCCCTGTGTTTGGGTGCCAAAAATTTCCATTTTGAGAAAGTGAAATGTTCTAGTGTCCACCATAGTGAAAATTTTTACAATATATACAGTGAAACCTCTCTATGGGTACACCCCTCTGTTGGTACACCTCATACATGTCACCACTTTTCAGAAAACCACCTCTCTAATGGGTATACCCCTCCATTGGTACATCTAATACATGTCACCATTTTCAGAAAACAATCTCTGTAATGGCTACACCCCTCTATTGGTACACCTAATACATGTCACCATTTTCAGAAAACCCCCTCTGTAATGGGTACATCCTGCCTCGGAGACGCAGTGGACAGGGTGCTTGGTAACTGCAGCAGTGGTTCTAGGTTCGATACTGGACCAAGGCGGGTTGCCTTCATTTCTGCAAGAGAGATGCCCTGAGTGTGCCTTCCTTTGGATTAGAAGTAAAACCATAGTCCCATGTGGTGTTCAATGGCATTTATACATAAAAGAACTTTCTACTGTGAAACGGGTAGGTGAGGCAACATTTCCAGGTGTAGGAGCTTGCCACCTGGCATTGGTGGAATACCTCAAAGAAAAGTAAGCCTACAATAAATATGCACAGGGGTTGCAGCTTTAGTCTGTATCTGGCTGTGGAAAAACGCAGTCCGAAAGATCACCCTTGCATCTATTCAGACGGGCAAGATGGGTACCCACCCGACCCTGCCATAGGTAGCAAATAAGAACGTAACTTGATTGTAGACAAACGTCCCTTGATTGATTTGTTTGTAAAAATTAAATTTGTGTACTTCAATAATTTTGTGAAATATTATATTATACAATGCATTTTTTGCAGTTAAAAACACAATATAAAACAATATATTGTTTTGATTAATTTATATACCCATACCCCTCTTATGGGTACACCCCTCTGATGGGTACACTTTGGCTTGGTCCCGCAGGTGTACCAATTAGAGAGGTTTCACTGTACAGTAAAACCCCGCTATAACGAATCTGTAGGGGATTGCAATCACATTCGTTATAGCCAGGAATTCGTTACAACCAGGAAAGCTGTTTTTAACCCCAGATAGCTAACCAGTAGTCTGTGATACTACCCCAAATATCAAGAAATTGTGGTTTTGGTAGTTCTGCAAAACATTTGGTTTCTAACCTTTGTCTACCTTCGTATTTACCCCAATGAAACATTTCTGCATGTTTTGCTTACTATTTTAATGCCCGTTGATTTAGTTTTCTTACAGTTGGTATTCTCCCAGACTACTGGTTAGCTGTAATGACTGCCCTTAAGTATTGAAGGGCAGTCAATTCTTGAGGAGCACAGGTTATTAGGTGTTGGAAACAGGAATTCATGTAGGAAGTAGGCTAGATAGGCAAGTATACTGGGATTTGGAAGAGACAGCTGATGCAGTGTGGGTCAGGTTTGCCAGAAAAATTAGAAAATTTGGGGAAGCCATTTTAGGTGAGGCTAGAGTAGAAGGTACACTCCAGGGCAGGCAGACATAGTGGTGGAATAATGCAATAGAGGCAGCCACCAAAAAATAAAAGGCTGCAGCATTCCATAGGTGGATGGAGATAGGAGACTATGATTCTAAAATATGCTACAGGCAGACCAAGGCCACAGCTAGGAGGATCATTTCTTTGGTCATACACCAGTAGTATGAGGTCCTCTATGATAGAGACAAAGGGGAAATGAAGGAAGAATGTAGCCTGGCCAAGACCAGGGATAGGGCGATTAAAGATTTACCCTGAGACATAACAGTTTCATACTTCTGAGGTAAAGGAGTGGGGAGAGTATTTCTCCAGTCTATCTAATTCCTGCATATGGTAATGGTGGGGTGAATGGGGGAGATAGGCAGGTGTGTAGGGCTAGTACCTGCATACCCGACCCTGCCACAGGCGGGATAAGAGTATGGTGGCGATGATGATGATGATGAGAAAATGAACGTTTCTAATATCATCAGCCATTTGTACATTCTGCCCTAGTAAAATAAAAAGTATGACAAGGCATTCCTGTAAGTGGTGTTCAATTCAATATGTGGTGACCATTGAGTGGAAGTTTGTGTTAAATCCATAAATAAAAATTATTTATAAGGTCCATCATTCGTTATATCCAACCAAATTATCCAAACTTTTATAAGTTTTCATCGTTATTACCAGGAAATTCGTTATATCCAATTCATTACTCCTATCCTTTTGCCGGGACCTTGGAAACCATTCGTAACATCCAGGAATTCGTTACACCCGAGATCGTTATAGCGAGGTTTTACAGTATAGTCGGGTCAAATACTATGTCAATGAAGTTACACAAATGGTATGGTCGGGTCAAAACAGCTGTTGCGAAGATAATCATTATTGCAATGAACTTCAAAATAATACATGCTAATATATAAGTGAAAAAAGGAATTTACGTGAAAGCACAGCCACTTAGTACCACATATACACAGACGCGGATCCAAGGGGGGGGGTTTGGGGTTGCAACCCCCTCCCCCCTAAATTTTGGGTCGACATTGACACTGACAAATGAAAATTGCGTTTCCAATCGCTGCCTATGGCTCAACCCCCCCCCCCCCC